>BSEG01000003.1:26417500-27167500 GCA_036245055.1 Diospyros kaki | reverse complement strand
ATAGGGACGGAATTTTCCGTCGCCGATGTAAATTAAAAAAATAAAATAATATATTTAAAATTTATTGCGACGGAATAATTCCGTCGCAATAAATTAATTTTTTTTTAAATTTTAGCGACACAACTTGTTTCCGTCGCTAAATTTATTATTTTAATTATTTAATTTTAAAATTTATTTATAATTATTTATTAAACAAATTATATAGAAATTCCAAAATTTATATTTATAATATAAAAATTAATATTCAAACAAGATACTAATAATTGTCTATTACATGCTAATATAATTGTCTGTTACATACCAATCCTTACATAAAAATAACTACAAAAACTAATCATCTAAATCATCATCAACATTAGGCTCAGGTTGATGAGTTGATTGTGGCTGAGAAGAAGAAGAAGGAACAATACCACGAGTAGATGCAGTAAGTTGTTCAATCAAATATCGCATCTCAAACATCTGTCGTCGAACATCGCCCAGCTCATGAGCCTGCAAATTAATCTGCTCCGCTTGCGAATTTATCCGCTCTGCTTATGAATTTATCTGTTCCGCCTGCGAATTTATTTGCTCTGACTGCACTTTTAATTTCTCTGTCATTTCTTGTATAACTGGGTTTTCATTAAAACCAGATGAGACAGAGGATGAGCTGCCAACATCAGAAAATTTTGATTGGGATAAAGATCCTGTGCCATAAATCCTCTTCTTCTTATTTTTTCCCCCAGCAGCCTGGATGAATATCTGATCGCAATCTGGCTGCTCAGACTCCTCAGACCCTTCATTTGATTGAGTTACTTGCTCTAGCAACTGTCCATACATTTCCTATAACAGTTTAATGAAGAAAATAAAATAAATCAATTATGAATATTAAAACTTATGTTAATTATAAAAATAATATTACTTACAATTAAAAAATACTTACAGCGACACTCGAAGAACGTCTGTCGACATATACCATCTGTCATTCCTCAGATTTTTTAGAATGAGTTCGTTCAAACAATTCAATCAGTGTAAGCTCTCTCCCAAACTCATGTGTCTAAAAAAAATTATATAAAATTAACCATGTTAATAAAAAAAATTAAATATTAACAAATTAAATAAATTAAATTTCTCACCATTCGTCTTTTATGCTCTGCTGAAGATATAGAACCCCCAGTATGACAGGAAGGACCAGCCCCAAGGCCACCTGTCTCACTCAAACGGTTCAGCGATGCTTGTGCAGACCGTTTCTTGAAAGCTTCATCTTGTTCCCATTTTTGCATCCAACTATCCCAAACATCATCTGGCACAAAGATTGGTTTTCCATTGGCATGCCACTTACGAATGTTGTCGATATATCGTTTCGCTGCTTTTTGTGCCCACTCTCTTCTCACCAATGCATCAATTGCAGGATCCCACTGAAAAATTTTCTGTAAAATAAAAAAAAAGATTAAATAATTTAAACATTTCTACATTAATAATTAAAATATATATATATATTATTAATTTAAATTTAATACCGCAAATTCATCCCAATACATGCCCTTTTTCTCCGAATGCACTTCTTTCCAAACATGACCTTCTTTATGAAGATGTTTCTTGAAAATTGTCGATATAATATGGGAGATATTTATTGTACGACAAAAGATGCTCCTGTATACAAAAAATAATAATTAGTATAAAAATTAATACATGTCATAATGTGAAAAAAATTAAAAAAAATTAAAATTACCCATCGCCGTCTTGCTCTATAACATGTAATGAGTTCGATGTAAAATGACTGTCAGTCGAGTGATGAGATGATGAATGTACTGGTGACTCTGCAGGAAGGGTCGGTGAAGAAACAACTACAGGAGTAGCAACAGGAGATGCTGATGGGAGGGAGGCCGGTGAAATATCTCCCGAAATATGTGGTGCTACAGTAGATGACGTGGAAGCAGCAGTAGACCCAGACGAGTCAGGTCTAGAACCACTGCGTCCTGCACGAAATCGTCCTCTAACACCTGTCATCTATATACATATTATAACGAAAATACCGTCAAAATGTTTTCCAGCCCATCTCCACTTTCTATTTCGATATTTTATTATATTTTATTTATTTTTTCTTACCCAAAATAAAATTTTTATAAATCATTAATTAAATATAAGTTTGTTGAAAACGTGTAGTTCTTGAAACCTGTAGATGATTTTTTCATAATTAAATAGTATTTGAAGAATGTATAAACATGTTAGTATATAAAGAAGTAAGATCTAATCAATATTATTAATTTTTTAATTTTTAAATAATAACATAAAATTTTAATTAAAATAAATTACAAAAAAATAAGACTTTTTAAATCAACAAAAATCTTGAGATATCAAGTAATACCGTCAAATACCGACTACCAAGTAATATTTTTAAAAAAATAAATTTAATTTTTTATTTTATTTCCTATAATTTACCTCCCATTCTCTCTCAATAAAGTCACTGTTCAAAACTCTAAAACCCTTAATGAATTTCAGAATCATGCAAAAAATAATACAAATCTTATATATCTTTAAGTTATTACTTAATTTTAAAAAATAATTAGTTTGTAGGTTATGTTAAATTAGTTATTTAGGTAAAATTGAATTATTTTAAATAAATTATTTAAGTTATTTTGACAAAATTAATATTTGCATAAACTATTTATATTTATCATATGTTGTCATGTTTTTTTTGAAAATTTTATTATATTTTTTATTTTAATTATTTATGTTACTAATTTATTATATGTTGTCATATTATTTATTATTAAGTATAAACTATTTATATTTATCATATGTTAAATTAGTTATTAGTTTGTGAAAAATGTGTAGTTTTGAAATTTGTAAACTGTAGATAAAATTTATGATTGTGAGGTTACTAATTTTAAACAAATTCAATATATATGAATTTTCGTGCATCGCACGGGAGGTGAATTAGTACCTATAATGAAATAAATCAATTAACAAAATCAATATCATTAATAATTAAACATAAGTATTTAAATCATAAAATTCACCTCTAATCACTATCATATAAATCTACATCTGTGTCATTAGATTCTAAGTCGTCATCAGAATCTAATTGAAGAACTTGTTCATCCTCTGATTCAGAATCATATTCAGAGTCTGATCGCAAGACTTGCTCATTATACGATTCAGACTTATCTTCAGAATCAGATCTCAAAATTTGCTCATCATTCAACTCTGGGGCTTCATCAAATTCTGATTCCATAACTGACTCATCATTTAAATCAGCGTGGTCACCATCATTCACTGTCTCAAAGATTTGGGCATCATCAACTGCGATATCGTGTAGTTCCACGTCATCCTCTTGGTAAGGCAACGCTTCACGTGGAAGAGTCGCCTCTTGATTATTAAAAGATTGTGGAACCTCTACTGTGAACCTTGGTTTGACTTTTGTTACAACCAACCAATCGCTTTTGTTACGCCTCAAGCTTGGATATTCGCAAAAATATACTTGAATTGCTTGAGAAGCTAATACAAATTGCTTGTTTGTATTCCATTTCTTCTTTTCATTAACCTTGATGATCTTATATGCATGATGAATCTTCACCCCCTCGTTCAAAGTTGGAATAAACCAATCACCCTTGAACAATATAACTTTCTTGAATGACGATACTAAAGGATACTCAAGTTCGATAATCTCTGTTATCCGACCATAATAGTCCTTCTCGGGATCATCGTAGTTGGATCCTTTAACGCACATGCCACTATTCATAGTGCCTTTATTCGAACCATAGCTAATCGTGTGAAATTTAAATCCATTAACAAAGCAGCCAGGGTACGTTGTAACAGTGTTAAAAGGTCCTTTTGCGAGATCCCTTATGTATGAATTTGTCACATTATTCGTAGGATCGCGAACCTATTAAATAAGACAGATATATAAGAAATAATTATATAAGAAATTGAGTGAAATTAATATTTTAATTAATCAACTCACATAATTATGAAACCAAGAAGGGAATTCCTTATTTGTTAATTGTTCAATGATGTGGTCCCCAATGCCGAGATTACGTTGTCTTAGCTCAGCATCGTAAATTCTTGAAAAATTAAAAAGAAAAATAAAAATAACTACATTAGACTATTCAATTTAAATATAATTTAGAAATTAACAACAATTAATTAGCAAAATCTTACTGCAGATACGGTTCAACTTCTGGACAATTCATCAAAATATATCTGTGTGCAACATCATATTCTTCACCGAATAACATTCGTGACTTTTTACATCCAAATAGTCGACAAGGATGCTTGAAAATTGATAACTTCCCCTCCTGGTCATCCCCTTCATTTACAACACCAGCATCGTTACGCGGCACTCGTGTATGCCTTGTAACAACATGGTCCTCAAAGTAATGAGAACACAACAATGACGCTTCTTCCACAACGTATGAATTAGAAATAGAGCCTTCCACTTGAGCTTTATTTCTAACTGTTTTCTTCAACTTTCCAAGGTATCTATATAAAATATATATAGTAATTAGATAAGTGAACTACAAAATAAATATGTTTCTTATAAAACAGGAAAAAAAAATTATCAATATAATAAATAGTACCTTTCAAACGGATATATCCATCGATATTGAACTGGACCTGCTATCCTTGCTTCATAAGCCAAATGGACTGGAAGATGCTCCATAGAGTCAAAGAAACTTGGAGGGAATATAAGCTCCAACTTGCACAAAGTGATGGGGATGTCGTTCTCTAATTTCATCATATGCTCACTTTTAATAGTGGTCGATGTCAAATCTTTGAAGAAAAGACTCAACTCAGTCAATGCCTCCCATACTTTTTGCGGTAGTAATTCTCGAAATGCAATGGGCACCAACCTTTGCATGAACACATGACAATCGTGACTTTTCATCCCAAACAACTTAAGCTTATTTGTGTCAACACATCTAGCCATGTTCGACACATACCCATCAGGAAATTTTAAATTTTTTACCCACGCACACATGACAGCTTTTTCTTTCTTGTTCAGAGTAAAAGTTGATTGAGTAATGCGGCGACAATATTGATTCAACTCTTCTCTCGACTTCACTGTGTCCTTAGTTTTGCCCGGTACATTCATCACTGTATTGAACACATTTTCGAACACGTTTTTCTCTATATGCATAACATCCAAATTGTGTCGAATAAGTTGAGTTTTCCAATAAGGCAAATCCCAAAAAATGCTCTTACTCTTCCAACCACTACCATGACTGTTATCTGCATTAGTCTGTGCAGCATTGGGTTGTGTTGCCTTCACTAAACCCAACTCGTCCAAAGAAGCAAGTATCTCAGGTCCAGACAGTACAGGAGGTGGTGTTTTTTTTACCAAAGTATTTTTGCGAAATCCATACCTATTCCGTCGATACGGATGATCTCGGTGCAAGAATTTTGGATGGTTATCAAACCATGAAATCTTTCGACTCTTTGACAGGTAAAATGCGTCCGAGTGAATCGTGCAATAAGGACATGCCAGCTTTCCTGCCGTGCTATACCCCGAGAGCATTGAATATGCAGGAAAATCACTAATGGTCCACATCAAAGCCGCTCTCAGTTGGAAATTTTGTTTCAATGAGATATCATATGCATGCACACCAACATCCCACAAATGTTTCAACTCTGCAATAAGGGGTTGTAAGAAAACATCAAGTTTTGCCTTAGGATTCTCTGGTCTTGGCACTAGCACTGTTAAGAATATTGTTGTATCCTTCATACACATCCAGGGTGGTAAATTATACACCGTAACAATGACAGGCCAACAAGAATATTGCTTCCCAGATTGACCAAACGGCTGAAACCCATCAGTACAAAGACCAAGTCTGACATTCCTTTTCTCGGCAGCAAATTCCTTATGAGTCTGGTTAAAATGAATCCACGCAGGAGAATCCGACGGATGACGCATGATGCCATCTTCGACCACATGATCTGCATGCCACCTCATTTCTGCTGCTGTTGAATTGGATTCATACAATCTCAAAAGCCGAGGAGTTAAAGGAAAATAATGCATCTTCTTATAAGGAACACAAGTTTTTTGTCGTTTGCTACTATCAGCTTGATCAACTTGCTTGTACCGATTCTCATGACAAAACTTACAGACTGTTAAATCACTGTCATCACCCCAAAAAATCATACAGTTATTTCTACAACAATCAATTTTCTCAACAGGAAGGCCCAACCCTCGAACCAGTTTTTTAGTACTGTAAAAATTATCAATCACCGTATTAGGTTCAGGAAGAACCTCCTTCAGTAATTCACAAAGTTGATTAAATCCCATCTCAGATAGATGGTGTTCTGACTTAAAGCTAAGCAATCTAGAAACAAGCGACAACTGCATATGCTTTTGACAACCAGGATATAACTCTTTTTTTGCAGCACTAAGCATGTCATAGAATGCTTGAGCTTCCGGATTTGGAGGTTCCTCCTCTATATTCGGATTGAAATCAGGCCCGGCAGCATCCATTACCATAGTCTCAAATAAGTTGCTTGACTCTGCTTCAAGTGTTGATGCTGAGTGAGACATATCGACCGAATCTACCGTAGCAATAACTTCCCCATGAAGTGTCCACTCATAATACCCTGGTACGAAACCTTTGGTGAGCAAGTGAATTGTCACGGTATCCTGGTCACGAAAAGCCGTGTTCCTACACTTTGGTTGATTACAAGGACATTTAATCTTATTCCCATCCATCCACTCTGGTTGACTCTTAGCAAAATTAACAAACTTCTCAACACCCTTGATAAATTTCGTAGAAATATAACCATCCTCTTTACGCCTGATATACATCCACTGACGATCTGATCTCATTTTTTTCCTGTACCATTAAATAATAAAAAAATTACTAAATTATAATTATAATATTTTTTTATTTGAATCGTGATATGACCACTAGCGGACGCATTTACTCACGATACGAAATTTCGGCAGCATCTCAGCACAGTTCTCCAAATGCACGATAAAGATTATGTGTTGATTCATACAAGTTACACTCAATTTGAGTCAATTGCATGAATCAAAACATATTCTTATATGCAACCGGAGAACAACAAGAAATGCTACTGAATTTTCGTACCATGCATGAGTAAATTAATGCGTCTTCGCTGGGCACACAACACGACACCAAATTTCCAGACTGTCCAACTGGACAATTCAGTGATCTCCTCGCTCCATCGAGGAAGTCACCGAACGGGAATCTAAGGTTAAGTTCCAACAAATTTAAATAAATACTTAAAAAAAATTTAATTAATTATTTTTTTATTTAATATAATTTTTAGAGAAAATTCGACAAAATCTCTCCTATAAATGGACTACACCCTATAGGATACACATAATCAAATTTACACATAATCAAATACACAATTAAATACAGACATACACATAATCAAATACACTAAATTAACACACATATCTGTACACATAAATTAAAGTAAATTAAATTAACATTAGATTAAATTTATACTAAACTAAATTAAATTAACACTAAATGAACTTACACTAAACTAAATTATAAATTTTATGTTTATTTTTAAATTAAATAATTATTTTTTATTATTTTTATATTAAAAATGATATTTACAAAAAAAATTCTTATTTTTTTTATTCATGAATTTTATTCACATATTTTTTAAATAATAATTTTTTATTTTCATTTTATATCATACTCATTTTTTATTTTATTTTCATTTTCATACAACATATTATATATATATACACTTGACTGAAAACACTTGAGTGGAAATTCGAGAAAAATAAGTGTTAATTATTAAAAATATATATATCAAACTTTTTTAATAATTTTATAATATATTTTAAAATTTATTAATTAATTTTACATTTAATTTTTAATTATGTATTAATTCTATAATACTATTAAAATTTACATACTTAATGCTTTTTTGAATAGTATTAATTTTTAATAGTATTAATTCTATAATACTATTAAAATTTATTAAATTAAACTAACACTAAATTAAATTAATTTAAACTAACACTAAATTAAATTAATTTACACTAAACTAACACAAAATTAAATTAATTTACACTAAACTAAGGCTAAATTTAATTAAATTAAACTAACACTAAATTAAATTAATTTACACTAAACTAACACTAAATTAAATTAATTTACAATAAACTAACACTAAATTAAATTAATTTACAATAAACTAACACTAAATTAAATTAAATTAAAATAACAGTAAATTAAATTAATTTACACTAAACTAACACTAAATTAAATTAAATTAAACTAACAGTAAATTAAAATAATTTACACTAAACTAACACTAAATTAAATTAAATTAAACTAACAGTAAATTAAATTAATTTACACTAAAATAACACTAAATTAAATTAAATTAAACTAACAGTAAATTAAAATAATTTACACTAAACTAACACTAAATTAAATTAAATTAAACTAACAGTAAATTAAATTAATTTACACTAAAATAACACTAAATTAAATTAAATTAAACTAACAGTAAATTAAAATAATTTACACTAAACTAACACTAAATTAAATTAAATTAAACTAACAGTAAATTAAATTAATTTACACTAAACTAAAGCTAAATTTAATTAAATTAAACTAACACAAAATTAAATTAATTTACACTAAACTAACACAAATATCGTATTACTTAAATACCCAATCTGTGTATAATGTGTGTATTGTCTTTCACTCTATATGTTTATTGTGCAAAAATTCTTAAATTTATCAGCATTGCCATACATGTATTCCAGCAATTGCAACAGAATTGGTCCTAGGAAACGATCGTCTTTACCTTTTATATTCTAAAAATTAGTCCCAAAAACCCATCGATTGGCAATATTAGCTTTCTTAATTTGTTTAGTTTTTCTGTTTTTGTTTTTCAAATTAGATTTAAGTTAATTTGATTTGTAATAGTTTAATTAGCATCATTATAGATATAAGGGTCTATATAGTAAAAAATGTAAGTCATAAAGATTAATATAATCATTTCCAAATTTGGAGTCTTCATACAAATGGGCCATACCACCAAAGATACAAAAATAATTTACCCTAAATATTACCATTGATTAACTAATTATACATTTGCCAAACATCAAAAACAAATACACCCAAATGAAGGATTGAAAGAAGAAGCGCGACCAATGGAAACTGCCCCCCCAAAAAACAAACGATTTCTTTTCTTTTAAATAAATGCACCACATGAAACTTTTCTAGTTTTTTGAAAAAAATTTAAATGGGTTTTGCATTTTTGGAATGAATATTGGGAGTCAAACAAGTTTGCATTTCAAAATTATGAAAATAAAATAAAAAAATTAAAAAAAAAAAAAAAAGCATGACTTGAAACAGCCTCAATTACGGTTTGGGTATGGCATTACTTAGAAGGAATAAGTTTTTATCTATACAACATATTGAAGGTATTCTTTTTCATTATATGTTTAGCTCAATTTAAATTATTGAATTGAAGTGTAAAACTCTAGATTTTTTTAATTATGAATGTTAGATTTTAAAGAAAATATTTTGATCAATTATAATATGTGAAAAAGCGCAAGATACCAGTCTTCGTAAATTTTTTTAATATATATATATATTTAAAAATAAATAAAAAAATACTAAATTAAATTAAATTAAACTAACAGTAAATTAAATTAATTTACACTAAACTAAGGCTAAATTAAATTAAATTAAACTAACAGTAAATTAAATTAATTTACACTAAACTAACACTAAATTAAATTAAATTAAACTAACAGTAAATTAAATTAATTTACACTAAACTAACACTAAATTAAATTAAATTAAACTAACAGTAAATTAAATTAATATACACTAAACTAACACTAAATTAAATTAAACTAACATTAAATTAAATTAATTTACACTAAACTAACACTAAATTAAATTAAATTAAACTAACAGTAAATTAAATTAATTTACACTAAACTAACACTAAATTAAATTAAACTAACATTAAATTAAATTAATTTACACTAAACTAAGGCTAAATTTAATTAAATTAAACTAACAGTAAATTAAATTAATTTACACTAAACTAACACTAAATTAAATTAAATTAAACTAATAGTAAATTAAATTAATTTACACTAAACTAACACTAAATTAAATTAAATTAAACTAACAGTAAATTAAATTAATTTACACTAAACTAACACTAAATTAAATTAAATTAATTTACACTAAACTAACACTAAATTAATTTAAACTAACACTAAATTAAATTAACAGCAAATACAGAAAATTAGAAAATTGCAAATAAATCTATATATATATATAGACAGACACAGAGAGAGAGAGAGAGAGGACCTTCTGAGGCGGCGGCGGCGGCGTGGCGGGGGGCGACGGCGGTGAGCGAGGGCGAGGGAGAAGAGGGCGACAGTGAGCGAGGGCGAGGGGGAGACAGTGACCGAGGGCGAGGGAGAAGAGGGAGACAGTGAGCGAGGGCGAGCGAGGGCGAGGGGGAGACAGTGAGCAAGGGCGAGGGAGAAAAGGGAGACAGTGAGCGAGGGCGAGCGAGGGCGACGGGGAGACGGTGAGCGAGGGCGAGGGAGAAACAGTGAGCGAGGGCGAGGGGGAGACGGTGAGCGAGCCGCGAGAGGTGAGAGCGAGTGCGAGATTGAACGAGAGAGAGGAGAAGAGGCGGGACGCAGAGGATCGAGGGAGAAGAAAGAGGGAGATAGGTGCGGAAGGGAGGGGGGTGGGGGGGTGAGGGGGGTTTTACGGGGATTTGTGAAAGAGGCGGGGAAAATTCCCCGCCTCTTTCATTAATAAATTATTAAAAAATAATAATTATTATATAATTAATAAAATTTATAATAATGAATAAAATTATTAAAATTATGATAATTATTAAATTATTTTATTAATAATTTTTTATAATCATTTAAAATATCATAATAAATTAATTTAAATCATTGCATTTTAAATTAATATTAATTTAAAAAATACTTATATTATAAATCTAATAATTATAATAAATTAATTTGATATGTTATAAATACTATTTTAATAAAAAATTTATTAAAGATAAAATAAATTAAAAAATATTGTAACAATATTCTTAATATATTTTGAATGTTGAGTAGTCTTTAATCTTTTTTAAAAGAAAATTTTGATTATTTTCTCTTTCATATTCCTTCATTATTAGGGGAACGTGATCAGTTTAATTATCAAATAAATCAAAAAATCAATAAATTGAATTGAGAAATTAAACTAAATTGACTTGACAGATTAAACCTAATAAACTAAATTAGATTAAAAAAACTAAATATAGATTATATAAACTAAACAAATTCAATAAACCAAACAAACACATAAAATAATTAATTAAAATTTAATTAACCAAATAAGCTAAAAAATCAAACAAGCTGAAAAATTGTATGATAGGCCAAAAACGACATCATTTTATTATCATAAAAACATCATTGTCTTAAAATCCAATCGATTCGATTTTTTTTAATTAAAAAATATAATCGAAAACAAAAACTAATTTTTTTAAAAAACATTAATTGAATAGAAGCAAATTTTTTAAAAAATTAATAATTTTTATTAATTTGATTCAATGAATTTGATTATACCGAATTTTAATTAATTTGATTCAATAAAGTAGTAAAAACCAAAATAAAATTAGAAATAAAAAAATAATACATTTTAAAAACTAACGATATATTGTCATACAAACAAAGAGTTTATATCGAATTTTAATTAATTTGATTTGATTCAATAAAGTAGTAAACAACAAAAATAAAATTAAAAATTTTAAAAATCATAAATATTTAAAACTAACGATATACTATCAAACAAACAAAGAGGTCAAACGATGCATAACAAAACAACGAAGATATAATATTTAATAACATGAGATAATTAAAAAGAAAAATTTATAAAAGTTTTTAATTAAATATACATTAATATATTAAATTTCTTATAGAATTTAATATTTATATATTTAAATATTTATAAATTAATTAAATAAATAAATAAAAATTAAGGTTTGCGACAGATTGAAAGTTCTGTCTCTATATCAGCGATGAACTCAGACAATTCGTCAACACAATTTTTTTATTTATTTTTTATTATCAATATTGAATTTTAATTTTTTATTTTTAAAATTGGTGACGGAAAAAACTTTCCGGCTCTATATTTGAAAAGCAAAAAAATTACAATTAAAATTTAATTTTTTAGCGACGAAAATTGTTTTGCGTCGCTAAAAGTACTGACAGAATATTAAATCTGTTGCAAAATTTAATTTATTATTATTTTTAATTTAAACTAATATATTTTTCTTATTTTAAACTTTAGGGACATAATTTATTTTCATCTCTAATTAATGATAGAAAATAAATTCCGTCTCTATCTAAAAATATATTTTTTATTATTTTATTATTAAAATAAATTATAGTCTATTGAATTTATTTATTTTTAAAAAAATAACGACGGAAATTTTCGTTGCTATTTTTAAAAAAAATTTATTAAAAAAATAAAAAAATTATTTTAGCGATGGAATATTTCGTTGCTATTTTTTAATTTTTTTATAAAATATATTTAATAATTATATAAAAATATTATAATTTATAAAAATAATATTAATAATTATTTAATTAATAAAAATAATAAAATTAAAATAAAATTTTATTGTAATTATCTAAAATGTGATAATAAAATAATTAAATTATTGTATTTCAAAATAATATTTATTTAAAAATCTAATTATATTATAAATCTAATAATTATAATAAATTAATTTGATATATTCAATTATTTATTAATAGTTTGTAATCTTAAAAAAATAAATTTTTTCTATAAATAAAAATTATATTAAACAAAATCTACATAATATTTATACTAATGGTAGAACTCATTTAATCAACACAATGAGTTCTAAATTGTTGAATTTCATCTATAACTTAGAGACAAAATTAGAGAGGACAAATGATAAAGAGATATATTTATTTTTTTCTTAGTCAACATTAATGTAATCCATATATTTTTTTATAGTATAACTATTAAGGGGGAAAATCATTCCATATATTTGTTCAAAAATCATCCTGGACTTATTTTGATACTTTCTTATCCGGATTAGCATATGTCACTTCTCTAATTGTTTATTATGAATGACTTAATTATACATTTAATCGTGTTATAATGTCTATATATTAGATAGTAACATATGATACTGTTATCAAGTATAAGACACAATGTCATCCATATATCATATTTTTTAAAATTTTTATTTTATCAAAAAATTCTCCTATTTATAGAGAGAAAAATACTAACAAGATAGCTTCTAGACTTCTTTCTATATAATGTAATCCCTCAATATTGTTTTATTTTTATGATTTCTAAAATTTAAAATAAAGAAAATTTCAATAATATTATAGTTTTAAAACTTTTTATTTATTTTTCAAATATAGTGTTTGTTTATATTTTGTACACATTTAATAAATATTACAAATAATTAATTATTATATATTTAATATTTTTTATTTTATGCAAATGAAATATATTAATTGATGAGTTAGAATTTAGCAATATTATGATTTTTAATATTAATATATTTATTTCAATTTTATAAATTATTTTTTTTATATTCATATCATGGTTAAATGTATATTTAATTTTTTTATAAAATTTAAATATTTATATATTTAAATATTCATTTCAAATTCAAATATTTATAAATTAACTGAATAAAAAATATTAAAAAAATAATTTTACGACGGATTAAATATTCCATCGCTAAATGAGCGACGGAATAGGATAATCCGTCGCTAACTTTATTTTTTTTAATTTAAATTAATTTTAAATTTAAATTTTTTATTTTAACGTTTAATATTAAAATTAATTTTTTATTTTAAAATTTTGTGATGGAATTTGTTTCCGTCACAAAAATAAAAAATTTAATTTTTATTTTTTTATTATTATTAAAATATAGCGACGGAAATAATTTTCCGTCGCTAATCATAGCGATGGATTACTGTTTCCGTCGCAAAAATATTATTTTTTTTTGCGACGGATGTTTTCCGTCGCTAAATTAAAATTTTTATTTTTACTTTTTATTCTTATTAAAATTTAGCGACGGAATTGCTATCCGTCGCTAAAAAATTAATTTTAATATTTACTTTTTTTATTCTTATTAAAATTTAGCGACGGAAAGATATTTCCGTCGCTAAGAATAGCGATGGATTACTGTTTCTGTCGCAAAAGAATAAATTTTTTAATTTTTTTGCGACGGAATTAGTATCCGTCGCTAAAAAATTAATTTTTATTTTTACTTTTTTAATTCTTATTAAAATTTGGCGACGGAATGAAATTTCCGTCGCTAATTACAGCGATGGATTACTTATTCCGTCGCTAAAAAATTATTTTTTTATTTTTTTTGCGACGGATTTTTTTTCCGTCGCAAAAATCCGTTGCTACTTTTACAAAAAAAAAAAATTCGTATTCCGTCGCAAGTCCGTCGCTGTTCCGTCGCAAAATAACGAAGGAAATGTTCGTCGCTAAATCCCGAATTTCTTGTAGTGTAATGGTGCAAGGTTTTTCTCAAAAGCATGGCATTGATTTTAAAGAAACTTTTAGTCTCGTTGTTCGACCTTCTTCTGATCATATTATTTTGTCTCTTGCTATTACGAATAATTGGCCTTTACGCCAACTTGACGTAAAAAATGTCTTCCTTCACGGGTTCCTCTCTGAGAAAGTCTATATGGAGCAACCCCCAGGCTACATTGATCCACAATTCCCAACTCATGTTTGTCACTTACGACGTGCTCTTTATGTTCTAAACAGGCTCCTCAAGCATGATTTCAACGTTTCAGTCACTTTTTACTTGGTATTGGGTTTATTGCTAATCGTGTTGATTCCTCTCTCTTTGTCTCTAAATATGCGATTTATCTATTGACTCGAGCAGAAATGGTCGATTGCAAGCCTATCTCAACTCCTATTTTGGTGGGATCTCATCTCACCAATTCGGGTGCTTCCTATTCAGATGCTACACAGTTTCGTTCTCTAGCTGGTGCATTAGAATATTTGACTCTTACGAGGCCGGATTTATCCTACAATGTTAACTCTATATGTCAATATATGCATGCTCCCACCGTTGATCATTTTAGAGCCTTGAAGCATATTTTACACTATGTTAAAGGAACCTACCATTATGGCTTACAACTCTCACGGGATTCCCCTCAGACTTTGCTTGGCTATTCAGATGTTGATTGGGTCGGCTTCCCCGTCACTCAGCGTTCAACAACTGGATTTGTTGTTTATCTTGGATGCAACTTAATTAATTTCATGGTGCTCTAAAAAGCAAACTATTGTAGCATGTTCTAGTGTTGAGGCCGAGTACCGTGCTCTTGCCTCTGTTGCTGTAGAACTTTCATGGACACTTCAACTTCTTTGAGAACTCCAGATCACCCTCCCCTCTCCTCCAAGACTTTTCTGCGACAACAATAGTGCCATATTCATTTACTTCCAACCCGGTCACCAAATCTCGCTCCAAACATATTTATATTGACTATTATTTTGTTCGGGAACTTGTTGCTCGATGGGTTATTAGTCTCAGCTTTGTCCCCTCACACTTACAACTGGCTAATGTTTTCACAAAAGTGGTGGCTAAATTATAGTTTATATTGGATCGTGGCAAGTTGTGCATTTTTCCTCTTTCTACCATGCCAACTTTGAGGGGGGATATTAGATGACAGTCTATCTCCAATGATTATGACCAAGATATCAGTGATTCTCCACAATTATAGCAGTTTATTTTCCTTGTATATTTGTTTCCATATTTGTAATTATACAGCTTCCATGTATCTTCTGTCTACAAATGAATATCTCTTCATAGCATATTAGTTCGAGGCATTTCCTTTTCAATAACAAACACAAGAGATTTTATATTCTAATTCTGCAGTAAAAGAATACAAAGAATTGATCTTTGAATGCACTAAAATTACGAAATTTTATGTAAAAAAGTAGGGGAAGAATAAGGAGAGAAAAATAATATGAATTTTCAAGTGTTTTGATATAAGAATATATCAATCTATTTATAGATAATGTTACAACCCTTCACCAATGGTACAACCATTTACATGTGTTACAATCATTCACCAAAGGTTATAACCAATTCCCACGTATTACAACCCTTCACCAAAGGTACACCCATTCTCTAAAGGTTACACCCATTTATTTGTGTAAATAAAATTTAAAACAAATGAAAGGTTACAGCCATTCATATGTATAAACAGGGCCGGTCTTGAGATTTTAGGGGCTCTAAGCAAAATTTTTTATGGGGTCCTCTACGACTATATTTAAAAATTGAATTAATACAAATAAAATTTGTTATTATATAAAATTCACAATATTTCACTTTAAATTCACTCTTTTAGCATTTTTAAATGAAAAATCAATAATTAAATTATTACAATTAATTTGTTCCAACATATATTTTTCAATAGACATTAGTGTAGATTCACATAATTTGTTCCAACATATATTTTTCATTAGTGTAGATTCACTAATAACAAGGGGATCACATATATTGAAATATATACATAAAATTAATTGATAATTTAAGGGTTAATTAAAAAAAATCAAAAAATATATCTGATAAGTCACACAACAGGATGGTGAGGACGAAAATCGAATCGCTGAAGAGAAGGCGTAGTTGTGAAATCGGTTGGACTGAGGACCTATGCCTGCGTAGATTGATAGCAGATGCCAATGACAATGAATGGATAAGAAATTAAGAAAGTGAGAAACTAAGGAAGACAATGGAGTTGTAGCCACTGTTAGGTGCATGAAAATAGTTGTGATACAATCATACAAGGGGAAGATTGAGATTAATTAAAAATACATGAAATAGTTGTGAGGGGATGGGTGCCACTGCCAGGCATGGGAATGAGATTGATTATTGATAAAGGAATGTGGGAGATTGAGATTAATTAAAAATTGTAATGATGCCGATTAAATTAATTATTAATAAAAGGAATGTGAGAGATTGAAATTAATTAAAAATTTACAATGGCTTGAAATGGGCATGGCCCCTAACGTCTCTTCAATTTTTAAATTTACTATCTTTAATTAATTTTATTTTTTAATTAATTTAAAATCTAAAAATTGAAATGGGCATGGGCCCTAAGCGGCTGCCTAGATAACCTATGCCCAGTGCTAGCCCTGTGTATAAATAGAATTTAAACAAGTGAAAGGTTACAACCTCTAGTTTCCAAGCTCAATGATAAAGATCAACAGGCTCCTCGTTCTTATTAGTCGAAGCTAGTTGGGGTTGATTCCCATTATCTGAAGCTAGTTGGGGTTGGTTGCTTTGAGGTGAGTTGAGTGTAATGAACTTCTTCATCCTCGTCCATACATCTATTTGCTGGTTGATCTTCAACTACCGATTCAACAAGCGAATGGTGTGAGCTACTAAAAGAAGTGTCATCATACTGCACCAAGCTATCATTGCAATAAAAATGGTATTGCTGAAAGGTCCCTTGTCCTTTTTCGGCATGATCACAGTAATAGAGAAGGTGTAAGTAAACGCCATAGATGTAACAGTGAGCCCTATTATTAGCACTAAGATCCACCTTAAGAACTTCTTCTTGAAGGGGCATCCAGTTACTAGAAACAAGATCGTGCTTACTAATGCCACAAATCCAATTGTGTTTGTAAGGGCCCACTCTCAAATATTCCCGCTAGCATAGGATATTTGAAATGAGGTCGTTACAGTGATGATATAGAATAAGACCATATTAAAACAAACAATTCATTTCATTACTAGTAGCAAAAACTTAAGTAAGATTCAGTTACATATTCAATACCTCATAAGTGTAGGCTCGAAGGCCATATAAAATAAATAAGAGGCTCTAGTGTGAATTAACAAAATAAACTCATTACATTACAAGCCTCTCCACATTGCTACTAAGGATCTTCAAGTTAGGACGGGTCTCTGTACATCACTACCCCTGGGTTACAGTCCTACTGGACTTGCCCTCAAACACTACCTTTCCTTTACCTAGAATGGAAAAGAAGATCAAGTGAGCCACAAGACTTAGTAAGTTCGAGAAACAATGAACAATATATAGGATCCAAGAATATGATGACATCAAGAAGAGTAATCAAGGACTCCACAATTATGTATAAGATTCATACTTTATGAATTTATCAATTCAAATTTAAATACATCATGCCACCATATACCACTATGCAAATGTGCATAAAATTTCAATGTTAGTATCAAATCTCATAAGCTCTCAAGCCATCAATTAACATATGCAAAAGTGCATCATTTCGATATCTGTATCAAATCTCGCAGGTTCTCAAGCCATCAATCAACATACACAAAAGTGCATCATTTCGATATTAGTATTAAATCTCACAGGCTCTTAAGACATCAATCAATATATGCAAAAGTGAATCATGTAAATAGAATCTCACAAATAAATATAGATCCAACCTGTCTGGTTATGGTTGTCTCATCTCGTGTTAGGTGCTCTAGGGTACCTTTTTCCTCTGAGCAAACTAGTAGGTGCTCAAAGTTTAATAATAATAATGCATCATATTTGCTTCTTGACACATATGCATTTATGCTAGGTTACCATCATTGATGCATGCACCCATATGCATATATAAATATCCACAAGCTTCAAATCCACACACAGATGATAATTACATCTCTACTGAAATCTCAAATTCATGATTAGAGTCTCCATGCAATTAAAATGACCACATCACACGTGTTCTTTCATTGACAAGCTAGT
Source organism: Diospyros kaki (assembly GCA_036245055.1). Lineage (NCBI taxonomy): Eukaryota > Viridiplantae > Streptophyta > Magnoliopsida > Ericales > Ebenaceae > Diospyros > Diospyros kaki. Next base: position 27,148,755 of record BSEG01000003.1, on the reverse strand, counting down.
ATTGATCTTTTACACACACAGTAGATGTTTAATTTAATTACCATATTCTGAGGAATATTTAGAAGGAATTTCACTAAGGCATCTCATAATTTGGATATATTTGGGATCATTTAAAATAGATAAATCATGCATTCAATATACTTACCATGTGGTTATGTTTGTGTATTCTTATTTACTATCAGAATCGGCCTTGATTTGTTAAAAGAGAGTATTACTTAAGGTAATTTGATTTCCAGAAGATGACTGTGCTAAGTAGTTATTTATATAGGTATATATATGAGCATGTCGGTAGAGTTTGTTTGGATTTGGAGCATGGTATTCAAAGGTCAACAAGGGTATTCGAATATACTTGGGCTTATTCGTATGATTATAAGGTACATATGCAAGGGGTTTCAAATGAAATAGTGAGGCAATTCGAATGACGTATATAAATATAGGTTAGTATGATTCAGATGATTCAAGAGGCATTCGGATGAGGTATATGTACATACGCGGGTAAATTCGAATACGGCCTGAGGGTATCATTCGGATGAGTCAAGAGGCATTCGAATGGGCCTTTAATGGTGTTGAATGGTTTGAGCTTGCATTCGGATGGCTTTACACACATATAAGTCTCGTATTCGGATATGGGGGGTACATTCAGATGGTTCATGGCCTATTAAGATGGGTCAAACAAGCTTTATGGGTACGATGCGGATGGTATAGTGTCTATTCAAATGAGTGAGTTAATTTGAGTGTCATTCGAATCGTACAGGGTCCATTCGAATGAGGGTGTAACATGGATTCGAATAAGGTAGGGCATTCAAATGGAACAGTATGGGAGAGAGGGTCCATTTGAATGGGGCTGAAAGGTTGAGGGCACACCATTCGAATGGGCCCATGACATTTACACATATAGGCGATTCAAAACAGAAAAACAAATTCTAGATTTTTTGCTAAGATTGATGGGGCTAGTACGAACTCAATTTAAAGCCAAATAATGTGGGTAATATAACAAAACAAAGTTTGGGATGTTTAGATTACAATCCAATAAACGGATCTCAATTCGAAGATGGGAACAGAAAGTTATAGGCCCAAGAACACCAGGTGGTCAGATTACACAAAAATAGTAAGCTACGAATTTCTTGGAAAAAATTAATCAGGTTGCTACAGGCTAAGAATGTAACCAAATCATTCGAATAATACATTGAATCGAAGCCTATGAAGTCTAGTTTCCAACACATCAAGGGGATCTTAAATCAAATATCATCATGAGGAGATATACCTAAAAGAATGAAGCATGGTCAGATCTGCTATAGTAAATCACGATTTTGAATGGCACATTCGGATGATTTCTAGCACATTTGAATGATAGGAAAATTCATTCGGATGACTACACTGTAGCATTCAAATGGTAGGCAAAAATAAAAGTAATTTGATCAACTTACATGAAATTCATTCGGATGTGGGAGGAACTCATTCAAATGAGGCTTGGTATATATTCATATGAGGTCATTCTGGCAGTTTTGATATCGTTTGGTAACTCGAGCATAAATTTCTCGTCCGAGCTTCAATTGAGATGATTCAAGATGCTATGGAACGAAAATAAAATTATTTACAACTTTCATGTTTTGAGTTTTGAGATATTCTAGGTTCATAAAGGTCAAAATAGGGCTCAAAGTTGTTGCTATCGTGATTTATCCAGATATAGCTATCTTTTGAGTGTAGCATTCGATGGGTTATATATATATTTGGATGAGGCTATGCACATTCTTTTACCTTTTTACAAACTCGTTCGGATGAGACACACACTCATCCGGATGTTATTCACATGACTTCTCAAGATTCATTCGAATAAGATACACGTATATATATATAACACTGCTCATTCGAATGTAGAATGAGTAAAGTTCCTCATCCTTCCCTAGCTATTTAAATGCCATTCCCGAAGGAGACTTGGGATGATTCAAACCCCAAAGAGACATCAATGAGACCTCAAGAAAACAAGTAGAGAAATCCAAAGACACACAGTAGAGGGGAACCACATACAGCAACAGACATATATATATAATCCCTCACATCGACTAAAATGAGAAAGCTAACAAGGAGACTCGCACGAGAACAAGAAATAAACAAGAGAACTTGCACTGAAAAAAAGAAGGGAGTGCAAGAAGAATTTACCTGAAGACTTTACGACATAGAATAATCGCCCTTCTTCCTGAAACCCCTATCAGCCAAGACGAAGACACCCAGACACGCAGTCTAATGGAAGGAGAGATATATAGAAAGAGTTGAAGAATGATAGGATCATTCATAAAAGAGAGGACATGAAGGTCGCAGTTACAGATGGAGCATGAAGAGGGAAAGATGCACAGTTTGCACTTGCAACTTGGTCAAAATAGCCTAATTGTCTTTCTCTTCTAACGATGGTCAAAGGAAGACCAAGGGTAACATTGACATTTGGCATTTCCTCTTTTTCTTTTCGCATATTCTTTATTCAACCCAATTGGAATTACACACTTGCCCTTACCTTTCTACCATGCATAACCACTCATTAACCTATTTTAGACATCTTACATTTTATTTCAATTTCATATTAAATTTCAATCCTTAATTGCAAATGGGCTCAACCCAACCCATTAATCTATCTCAAATAAACTAAGCCCAACTAAATTAAGGCCCAACAGTTCTTCTTTCAACTTCCACTTATTCGTATCAACTTTACACTTGGACCTAACTCAATTCCAAGGCCCAATCCCCTTCATTCACAATTAAAATGCTAAACACATCTCAATAGCCCAATTCATTTGGACTTTTTCCCCATTTGAATGGGTTCCAAAATTCTTATTTCCACTTACACTAAAAAGAAATTTTCCAATCTTTAATTAACTAAAGCAAGAATTGAGTCCAAAATAAAAATACTCGAAAATGCCTAGACCCCCTAACGGGTCATTATAGTGTTGGCACAAAGGAACAGTGGATATGAATCTGGGTAGTTAAAAGCCATCACGGCTTCCCCAGCTCTATGGTTGGCTGAATTTTCTTGCAAGAAACCACTAGGAGGGCTCACCCCAACTTGGAAAGCCATGTTTGCAATGAGCGATGCAACCACCATCAGGGCATCCCGCTTCTTAGACAACCACTCAACCTGATTGACTTCACTAGCTTTTAAGGCATTAGCTTTTCGAAACATTTCCTTGACATTGTCAAATTCTAGTACGTCAACTTTGATTTCCACTAGAATATCCAAAGTTGTGTACCCGCATTCGTTTATCATGTTTAATGGGTTAGCTGGCTCTTGTATGTTCTTCCCTTCCAGTTCAGCTTCCACTTTCTTAACTAAGAACTCCATGGCTTGCATAAAACATTAAATATGTAGGCAAATGAGATATGTATTCCCACCATTAGATCACATAGAAAGATATGGGCAATAATTGCATTGGATTGAAGTATGGCATTCATCAATAAAGCCATAACCCTAGAAAAACAGGATGGTTTTGAAGTCATGAGGCTTGAAAAGGTGAGTTTAAGAATAGGAAATTTTACAAAGAAGGGGGGAATTCAAGCATATATAGGAGCAGAAATGAGGGAAATTTATAGGGTTACGCCAACAAAATTAGTTTTGGGAAAGTTTCCCTTTCCGTAGGTAAGAGGATAAGCAAAGATGGAATAGTACAAATTGAAACAGTACTTGACTAATCATCGAGGACATAGCAGCAAGTTAGACGAAAAGAAGCAAACTCATCACTCTCGACATTAGCCTTTTACCCACCCAACCCAACTACAAGATAAACAAGTTCCTCAAACAAAAATTAACATAAAATCGACAACCAAATTTAACATTAAATAAGTCTTCACATGAAGGGGCAATTACCATAAATAACTCAAATTTCTTGTGCTTGACAACTAGATGAAATATGGTGTTGCCACCACTGTCTTTAGCTTTGAGCAACTCATGATTCCAGTAGGTTTTGTCCTCAAGGAACACAGTCAACACACAGACATCGCCCTCCATGGCCGCCAGGTGAAGCGGATTTTTGTCGTTACCGTCGAGAGTCATGCACATGTCGAGGTTAGCTCTCACTAATTCTCTCACAATCTGGCAATGTCCTTACGAGGCTGCCAGGTGAAGCGTCGACAACCGTCGTGGGTCCAGTACTCAGGTAAGCCCCTTGTTCTCCGCCAACAACACGTGAACGAATTTCAACTTCGCCTCGAATGCCGCCACATGGAGAGGAGTGTGGATAAAACAACCTACCTTTACTTCGTTGGAGAATCAATGGAACCTTGACGAGAATTTGATTCAGCAGGGTTGTGTCCCCTTGAAGGGTTGCCTCATGGAGACTCTACTCCATCTTCCCACGCAACTGGCTCTTTTCCATTATTTCTGTTGATGTAATGACGAGGATGTAACTTTAGACTTTTGTAATAATGTAAAGACTGATAGGGGGGCGGGTTTAGGCACAATTGACTCCCCATGTAATGTTATATTAAGTTATCTTTTTTCATAATAAAGATAGTTTTTTCTTTTTTTGTCTGGATAATAATCAAGTTGGCATTTTTCACAATTAAGGGTATTTTTGTGAGAGTAGTCCATTTTTATTTTTTTAAAATTTTTTATGTTAAGTTTCATTTTTAGTTAATAATTGAAAACTAAAAGATAATTCATTTTTTAACTTCAAGAGTTGCTAGATTCATTTACATGATGATGTATAATTTAGTCTTAATTGAATTAAGATAAATCATTTGACACACTTAATGAAGAGTAAATTGACGATGATTATTAAAGATTAATGTGAGTAAAATATTAACTGAAATTAAAAATACAGACATTAAGAAAATCTAATTTTAGATAATATTTTTTTAATTTTGAATTCTAATTTTATAAGCATTTTATGTTTCAAAAAATTATAGTATTTTTTTCAAAAATTTAAAAATACCAAAAATAATGTTTTCTAATTCATAATAGTTGAAAAATTATTTTATCATAAATTAATGGCCTCATCCATTTAGATAACATGCCAAATCTATAACATACAATAATGTAGATGATGTGGTAGAAGACATAAATTTCACCTATAATAATTGAAATAAATAAAAATTCAATCAAGTTATTGAAAAATTTGTGAATACACATTGGAAAAAAAATACCAATGTTCTTTTTTCTAAAAAAAGAAAAAAAGAAAAAATTACCCTTTTTAACAATGTTAAGAAAGTTGAGTCAGATTGTGTAATTCAATTGAGAAAATTATGTAACAATCGATTGGTCTTCTTTAATAATGGAAAAAATCACAAGAAGTGAAGTCTTCTTATGTTTTGATTGGACTTCTTTAATAATGGAAAAAATCACAAGAAGTGAAGTCTTCTTATGTTTTAGTCACGGTTAGGGTTGCAAATGATTTTTAATGATTTTTTAATTAATTTTAGTTAAAATAAAATAAGCATAAAAAAATTATAATTAAGGTTTAGAGACAAAGTTTAAGGTAAATTGATTCCATACCTCTCAAAAATTAGTTCTTTAACTTATCCATCTCTTAAACTTTAAAATTTGTTTAAAATTAGTCGTTGAACTTTTTAAGTTTTGTTGGATTTGCTATATGGATGTGTACGTAATTTTTAAAATTTTTATATCTGAGATCCACAGTGAAATTCTATACAAACCATATGTAATTTGAACGTTTAAGTAATGCAAAATTACATTATATATAATTAAATAAATACGTACCTACAAGCCCAATGTCAAGAAGGTGTAGAAACTATTTCTACAATCAGACTAAACTCGAGCTATAGAGGGTGTAAGGGCTTGCTCTCGAATATTCCCACTAGCATAGAATATTCGAAAGGAGATCATCACAAAGATAATATAGAATAAATCATAAATAAACAGACAACTCATTTCATTCACTAGCAGCGGAAACTAAATTTAAGTTCAGTTACACTCCCAATATCTCATGAGTTTGGGCTTGACAACCATACAAAATAGATAAGAGGCTCTAATGTTAACCTACAAAATAAGTTCAATTCATTACAAGCCTCTCCAACTACAAATCAAGATCTTCAAGTTAGGACATGTCTCCGTACAACACTATACCTGGAACTTAGTCCTACTAGACTCGCCCCCATTAATAGTCTTCCCTTTACTTGGAATGGCAAGGAAGATGAAGTGAGCCACAAGGCTCAGCAAGTTCGAGAAACAATGGATAGTATATAGGATCCAAGAATATAGTAACACCAAACAGAGTAATCCAGAACTCAACAGTTATAAACAAGACTCGTGATTTATGACTTGATCAATCCCAAGGTAAATCTATCATACCACCATATATATCCATGTAAGTGTGATATAAAATTTAACGTCAGTATCAAATCTCGTAGGCTCGCAAGCCATCAATTTGTACATGTCAGAATGCATCAAATGAATAAATTCACAAATCAATATAGAGCCAACCTGCAGGGCTATGCCCACCTCGTCCAATGCCAGGTGGTCTAGGTTACCATTTCCCTCCACGCAAAATATTAGGTGCGCAAAGATAAATAATACTGTGCCTCATAATACGATCATACTGAATGTGTGTGAAACGTGTCATGCACTCATTTCCACATATACATAAACATCATGAATTTCATCTCACAAGCTATTGCCATACTTATATATATTTTATGCCCATCTCACAATACTGGATAGTTTTTCACTCATATCAAGTGTTATTTTGTTCAAAGGAAAACGAAATTATTTTTATTCTTATACATATGAGGAGTTTCAAAAACATTTAAAAGAATCTCCTAAAGTGAATTTCAAAACTAGCTTTGAAATTGCTGGTCAAAATAATTCAAAAAATTTTATAAGGCGAAAAACCAACTATAACATATTTTTGTAAATGTCTTCATTTTGAAAAACTAACTCCCGATATTTTGATAACTAACATTCATTGTTGTAAGAATGATTTTTAATGAATTTTTCAAGAAACAAAAGCTATGTATTTTGAGAGTGGTAAAATCGCAAGTTCTTGAATTTGTACTAAAATCAAAATTCTACTTTTTTATTGTTATGGATTTTGATTTTTTTTATATTTTTATTGAATCCAAATAGGGGGTACATTCTTATTTACATTTATGTATTAAAGTAAATGAAAGGTAAAATATAAATTAAAGAAAATGAAAATGGATGGGGTGTGAGCAGAGAGCAGGAATGTAAATGGATGGGGTGTGAGAAGAGAGCTCGCAATCAAAGACTTATGGGAAGAGCTTGGGACGAGTTCGCCGGTAGATACTTACGAAAAAAGCTCAGGAGAGCTTGCAATCAAAGCTTACGGAAAGAGCTCGTAGTCAAAGGCTTATGGGATGAGCTCGCTGTTGAAGGTTTACGAAAAGAGCTTGGGAGAAGAACTCGCGATCAAGGCCTACGGACAGAGCTCAGAAAGGGTTCGAGGTCATAAGTTTGCGAAAAGAGCTCGTAGAAAAAGCTCGGAACAAGCTCACAGCCAAGCCTTGTGGGAAGAGTTTGCTATAACATAAATGCAACTGTACATGCTTATATATATATATATATATAGGTGGGTTGGCCGAATAGAACAGCGCACTCGAACGACTGTTTAAGCGTAAATATGTGGTGCATTGGCTAGGCAGGGCATGGCTCGAATAAGCTTTACAAATTAGTGAAGGGTAACAGCTCGTTACGCATGTTTGTATATGTGTATTTACAAGTAGGTCTCATATATGCGCGAACAACATATATTTACAATTGAGCTTTTGTTGTTTGTGCGAAACCTCCAAATACCTAAATTAAATCATTTGAATGGTGACTTAGCATTTTACATTCAGACACAGCACATATATATATATAAGAGGCATTTGGATGGACAAGGAACATTTGGCTATGGGTGAGAGCTTTCAGATATGATGCAACACGCACATATATAAATGCATGAACAGATAGCAATGAGCAAAACAAAACTCCGTTGTAACTAAGGAGGAATGCCATTCACTGAACAAATATTAGGGTGAATCAAACCTCGCTTGAGACATCAAATGGACTTCACAATAACTAGGGAATTTATACACAAAATAGACACAGTGAAAAATACTAACAGTGAGGTGACACAATAAGCAATAGTTTGCAATCAAGGAAGCTTGCATTGAAATATAGAATATATCTAAGAGAGAGCTCGCACTGAAAGATAAAGTGCAAGTGCAAGAATAACTTACCTGAAGAAGTCATTCCAACAGAGTAGAAACAACTGGGTCTTTAGCTTTGGAGTTACAGTCGCCAACAAAAAATGTGAAATGAGGAAGAAAAGAATGAAGTAGAAGAAGAACGCGGAGAGAAAATGAAGAAAGGACAATGGAATAGAAGAAAAAGAAGCAGATGATACATACTGGAATTAGGAGATTTGTACACAGAAAAGGTGAGTGCGTACAGCTTGCACCCCAACTCCAAAAATTACCAAAATGCCCTTCTTTTCATATTATAGACAAAAATATTTGGGGGCTTTATTGACAATGCTAACTTAATTTATTTTCTTTTGTTTTCTTATTACACCACCAATTGCATTATTTCTAATTTATTTATCACCATGGGCCTAAGCCCAAGCCACATATACCCCATATATATATCAAGCCCACTAGGCTTAATTTTCCCCCTGGGTCAAACTCGTGTCCTTGTTAACTAATTAATTGCGGCCCATTACATCATGTCCAATTTCTTAAAATTCGAGCCATACACTTATTTTCACAATCACATGAACCATAAAATAAAATTATACAACCCAAAAATTATTTCTATGCTATCAAAGCAGTTTATCATTGAATATTAAAAAACTTAGATTCACATTTAAATTCCATTAAACTGACATTAAGTAATAAAACACCTAGACTCATTTTGGGGTCGTTACAGAGGGCCTATTCCATCCACACCAAGCAAGCTTTTCAAAACCAACTAGTTGTCGCCGTCCCGTGTTAGTCAGAGAACTCCAAGTTCCCAACACCCATCGTGTTCTCCTTGGCTTATCAAAAATCAACTGAACACTTGAGCCAACAGTAACTCTTAGGTAGTAGGAGGAATGAGAGAAGAACTAAAGAAAGCAAATAGTAAAGGTGGCCGAGTGAATTTCTTAACCCATGCATAACATGCTCTTAGTCCTCTTAATCTCTCCCTCTAAACACTTGTTTTGAATGTCCAATAATAGCCCAACCAGGGGCTTCTAGCATGTCTTACAGAATGCCACATGGGAAACACTAATAAGGCAAATGTGATTTCACCCAAAGCTTTCGCATATAATCTATAGTATAAAATTGGTCGACTTTTCTTTTAAGTGATCGACCATTTTCCAACTATTGGAAAAACCAGTCAACAACCTTGACCAAGCGATTGACCATTTTCCCAACTCTTGAAAAATTGGTTGACTGTTTGTTGAAATAATAAACAGTTTTGGCCTGCACGCTACACTATCCTTCATTTAGCTTCATATGGTGTATTAACACTTAACAAGTCCCATCATTGTAACATCCTGATAATTCAGGAATAGATAATAATTATAAAATTTTGTATTTAAAGTGAACTGTGATTTATTAGGGTTTTGTGGATTTGAATAATTTAGTGGGAGAATTAAATGTTGTATTTGAGGTGATTATTGAATATTTGTGTATTTAATGGGAAGTATTAAATTATTTTCTTTAAAAGAAATGGGCTAGTAATTGTTGGAAAATTTGGGGTATAAGAGTTATTATTAAGTGAGGTGTGTGGTAATTTTTGAAAGTTGTGGGGTCTAAATGTAATTCTCTGAAACTGTGGTGGAGTTACTTTAAATTTAAATTGGAGCAGCATATGCGTAAGGAATGTTGTAGAGTGGGTGGTTGCTTCGCGAGGGGGCAGCCGAGAGACGCGGGTTTGAAGCCTGCGGTATGCGCACGCGCGAGGGAGGAATTTTGGCTGGATTTTCCAGCCATTTCTTGCCCAAAACGATGTCATTTTGGGATTTTGGGCAAGGCGGTGGGTACCAGCTGGGCTACCACATGGTGCACGTTGAGATGCTCTCATTTTTGCCTATTAAAGCCTCAAATTCCAACGTAAGTTCGGGCAGAACAATAGCTATTAAGAGGGGGGAAAATTAAGGAAGAAAGGCTCAAGCAACAGCATAAAATGGGAAGAAAAATTCAAGAAAGACTGAAGGAAAATTTTGTTTAATTGCAGTTTGAGGATACCGAGTAAGTAAGAAAAATATGATAGAAATTTCTAGCGGTTGGAATTTAATTTAGGGTGTGATTTTATTAATTTTGGTTGAATTATATTATTTTGCAATGTGTATTAATTTAGCGACGTGTGGGTAAAAAAATACTGAAATCTACTAATTAAAGGCAAACTCCTTACTCCTTTTGCAAGTCTCCTTCGATTTACGGATTCCATTTTCTTTCTTAATCCGATTCGATTCTGTGTGTTATTTATTTAAATTATGGATTGCTTTCATGTAACTTAAATTAAATTAGATAGCAGACCTCTGAGAATTTATTTGGTAAGTGCTTACAAGGTATTGTATCGCCCCTACTTCATTGGGAATGATGTTCAACCAGTTGGGACTAGGTTCCTAAAGGGTTGGCAGGATCTAGTTGTGGTTATGGTTTCCCGCATATGTGAGTTGTGGTAGCGGGATACGGGAGCTATCGTCCAGTGAGGTGACATGTTGACCATTTGGTAACACTGGAGCGAACCGTCGACCAGGCTAAGGGCCGCTATCGACTAGTTGCCCTAATCACAGATTGTCAACTGGTGCCTAGTCACTGTCGACCGATTATGTTGTTATGTGACATACCGCATGGTATTTTAGTGCATGGGATTGGCCTTGCATCATTGTGGGTACATAAACTGTAATTGCCTGGACATGAGCATTTCAGAATGATTATGTAACGTCCCACTTTCTCAGGCGCGTTATTTCTTGGGACAATAAATTTTTTTTTCTTTCGAACTCATATACTAAACTACATCATTCCTCAAAAGTCCCAGAATTTCCCTACATTAATTTATTCTCGAAAGAGAGAGAATCATCGTATGCATACCTCAATTGCGGAAGCTAGAATCGAACCTGCCATCTTACCTTAATCATACATCATAATCAATTCTCTACATCACCGTTTCTCAAACTTATTCCTCAATACAAGAGTATTCATCAATGGAACATAATTCTCGACATGACTTAAAACATAACATACGTCTCAACTAACATCAATACATAACATGCGTTCTTACTAGCATGAACCCTAAATGGAGTTATACATCGACATCATTAACCATAAGGTTATACATCTTCATCATCATAACGTTCAGATTTCAAAAGTAGTAGAACTTAAATACATGGGCTACATGACGTACATTACACATTCAACTCATCATGCACTTAGCTAAGTGCCATTTCATTTCATTTCAATTCATCGTGCACTTGGAAAGTGCCGTTTCATGCCTCATTTATCCTCGTTTCTACTACAATCTCCATATGGAACGTTTGAATATTCCAGGGGCAGAGCCCAAATTAGATGATGAATCATCTAAGTAAGCAGTACAAAAATCATTTTCATGCATGTATGCAAAATACAAAATGTCATCATTCATCATTTCATTCCGTGAATCGACCGCACCTTATGCTATTCCCCATTGCTACGGCTTCCTTTGTATGCCGAGGTCAATGGTGCAGCGGTGATGATCCGCATTCCTGTTTGCACCTTAATGCTACCCCTCATTACTACGGCTTCCTTTCCATGTCGAGATCAATGGGTGAAGCGGTGCCATCTTAACTCGTATGCAATGCGTGATCAATAACATCATCATGAATGTATGCACATTTCATCATCAAAAACATGTAAATGCAATCTACATGACATAATCACATCAAAACATGACAACATGATAAAATCGTTTTCGTCAAATCAAGTTTCGGGGTTAAGCCACTTTCATGTCAAGCATATTTCATAAATTCGAATTCGTTTGGGGAGTACCACTTACAAACAAAGCATTTTCCATAAATCCAAATTCCAATTTGGGAAGTACAACTTACCTCATACGCATTCTCATAACATCTCGATTCCCGTGCCAGGCTTCTAACGTACTCAAATCAAATCCTCACATACCCTGGCCATTAGATTCATGCAATAAATCAATATTCTATTTTTCCTAATTTCCTCATGATTTTCATTTATTTCTTCTTATTTTCATCAATAATTCCTTAAACATAATTTTACTCAATAAATAATTCTTAAATAAATAATTTCTCAATAATCCAAACTAATTATTCCTCAATTGTTTTCCACAAATATTTCTCTATAATAACCCATAAAATAAATTTCCTAATTTACTGGAATTTCCTAAGGAATTTTATTTATCTTAGCTTAGCCTCTCGGGCTGCCTCGGTATGCGCGCTCTGACCTCGAAAGGCTTGCTCGATCTCGAATGCCACGTAAATCCTCGATTCTCGCTCACTGCCTTGATTCTTGCACATTACCTCGCTTCCCGTGCATTTACGTCAATTTTTGTGCAACATCTAAATTTTCGCGCGCCGCCTCGATTTTCGTGCACCGCCTCGAAACGCGTGCCCAAACTATTTTTCTCACCAAATTCTCCGGAATATTAATACATCCTCATTCCCTATTTTTCCGATATTTTTCGAGATCATTTCCTATATTTTTCCCATATTCTTCCTTTTTTTTCATTTTTCTTCTTTTCTTTTTTTTTCTTTTCTTTTTCTTTTCTATTTTTCTTTTTCTTCTCTCCTATTCACTCATCTTCTTCACGATGCTCCCCTCCTGCAACTCTTCTTCTTCATCATTTCCTTCTTTCTTCTTTATTTTCTTTTTCTTTCTTTTCTTTTCTCTTCTTCTTCTTCTTCTTCTTCTTCTTCACGGCTTCTTCTTCCTCGCGGCTTCTTCCTTCCATGGCCGCGCGAACCACCTGCAACCCGATCGTGCGCCTTGCGCACCAGCCGCCGCACGCCACCACGGCCTCCTCCGGACACCACTCTTCTCGCGGCTCCGCCACCATCGCTCGAACGCACCGCCTCCCGCCGCCTGATCGCGGCTCGTCACTGCCCGCAGCCTGCTCGCTGCAATGGCCGCAAGCTACGGCCATGGTTGGTTCCTGCTATCCGCGGCCGCAACCGGCCAGCCTTCGGCCAGCCCCCCTCTTGCACTCTCGGCTTCTTACTCTCTCTCTCGCTCTAGTTCTTGCTCTCTCTCTACCTCTCTGTTTCGGCCATGCTCGGCCATTCTTGAAACAACCACAGCCATGGCCGAATTCGGCCATGTCTCTCTCCTTCATTTGCTTCTATCTTCCTCTATTTATAACCAACAATGCTTGGGCGCCACTCTTCTCCCGACATTCCTCTCAGTCCAATATCAACATGCTGCAACTTGTTCCTTCATGCGCCCAGACAAAATCATCTGGAGCTTCCCCTGCCTCCCACGCGAATGCACATCCGAATACATATATATATATATATATAATACTTATATATATTTTATACTAATATAATTATGAAAAATATAAATCTAATCCCTATATTTCATCCTTATTACACTTAGAAATTCCTTAAATTGCAAAAACACCCTTGAACGTCCAATTAATTCGCGTTACTATGCTTCAAATCAAAAATTAATACTTTCAAAATTACTCGACAAGGCTGATTTCGCCCCCAGGTCCTCACCGAGCCCTTGATTCATCCTGCAACCATTAAAGGGTTGATTATCACGCAAAACTGGAGTCTCCCTAAGGTTCCGTTGAATTCTTGGACGGCTCCTATGAAAATTCGATATTTCAGCCTCAATCACAGCTGCATTTTAGCTGTACCGAAAACCATCTCAATTCCGATTTCTTTTACTTTCATAAATTTTATCTCAGAATGCTCATCGAGATTATACCATTTTCCATATCTAATTACACTCTGGGGTATTCCCTTCAGTCGATTCGACGATTTATTTTGCTATCAAGCCCATTTTTGGTATTCAAACCTCCTTTAAATGACGGACCTTACGCCGAAACGGGGTTTTACAGATTAGGTGCATTAGCATTGGATTGGGTGTCTATTCCTATGTGGGGAAAGCGTGCCCTGATGCCTGGCTTATGAAGGCCAATGTATCACGTTGATACTTACTACGCTATTACATCTATTATTTGTTGCATTGCATATTTACACTATGATGTGGATTTTGGTATGGAGTTGACCCTCGATAGCTATGAGTGGAGCTAGGCTCCGGGTAACTATGACTCGAGAACTCTAGCATGTGGATTATGTTGTGAGAGCCTCTGCCTCATGTGGGTTGTGTTGTAAGACCCTCGGGATCATGTAGATTATATTATGAGGGCCTCAGACTCATGTGTCTTATGCCAGCTAGTATGTGCCTGCCTGCCATATGTATATTGGAACTTGGGCACCGGGTTGTGGATTTTTTATGTGGGCTCCAGGAACCGTTATATGCATTGGTATATATATCTTTTTTATGTACTAGATATCTTGATGCATGGTATGGTGTGTCATTATTATTTACTGCACAACATTTGGTAGGGTGTATCTAGTGTGGGAGGTTTGTCCCTAGTCTTATCTTTATTCTTCTATTGAGGTTTGGGTCTCACCTTGTTTTGACATCATTCCAGATGTAGAAGATGATGTCAAGATTGGATCATTTGGCGTGTCGGTTCTAGGTAACTATGTGTACAAGGCAATCCCAACTGAAAAGATTTTTGGGTGTGAATTGTGGTCAAGAACTCAGATATTGTAATTGTTATATTTGATTGATTGATGCTTCATTATGTAAGAAAACGCCCATGAAACATATATTTATAATTAATTTGCTTCCATTATTGTAAAATTGTGGGGTAAGATTTCAACCCATATGTTTTAGTTTTTAAAGTGTTTGTAAGTAAAAATTGAGGAAATTCTCAGTCGTTACAGTCATTAACTCTTAATAACATGTTAAGATTCACCATTAACTTTTAATGGCATTAAGAACATAATAAATGCACATATCCAGTTTAGGATCCCATACTTTCTGATGTGTAACTTTTTAAGTTCACCACCTGATAACAATAAGATAACATCAAAACCCTTTGATGTTGGTCAAACACTTTAACCCACCTCAAGAGTCTCTCCATTTTCTCAAAATGTTATGATAGTCTTGAGTAAACGTTTAGCAATGACTCAGGACAATATAAAAGACAACGAAGTCTATTCATATGTGAACCTACCACAGTTGATAATTACCGTGTAATACAATCATTACATAACCTAACGTTCTGATCGAGCGAGAGTCATGGAATCATAAATTTACAAACTCAATAACTATGTGTCCAATCTTATCAGTGTAACTAAATGACACATCAAGAACTCTTTTTTAATCATTCATTCTGCCCTGGGCAAGGACTTTACCATCATACTAACAGTAGACCATATAGGACCTTTACCTCAACTTAATGAGGGTGACAGATCCTATCCATAAATAAGTGCCTCCATGTACTAGAAATACAAGACCACATAAAATGAACATCCCAACCTCGCAATTGGATGGTTAAACGCATTAGTTAAACGCATTAGCAAATCTCACACACCAACACATAAGACAACCATGTCGCTTCAAGTTAAAGAATCAGTTACACAATCACAACTTGATGACAAGATCATTATCCATGATATCATGTGACCTGTCATTGGTGTCACATTCAGTGCGTTGTTCAACCAACAACCACTCATGAGTTTATTACGAGCATCACTTGCTCTGTGGCATGTGACTCACCACTCTTTACCATTAGTACATCTCGTACTAATCAAAGTAGTAAATTTACATGTTGATTTGTAATTGATTAATTAGAGTCCTTGTCCGAAAAATCTAAAGACCAAGAACATTTAAAAAATCCTGTTACTAGAGAAATTCATGACATATTCTTAACAACTTAAGAATAAAATCTATAAAAAAAAAATTTAAGGAGTCGTTCTTACGGAAAATTGAAGAGTAATGAATGAAGATAATTTTGTCATTAATATATATATATATATAAAGATACATCAAATGTTATACACTCACTAAACATCATCAAATCTAGCATTATGACACAATACTAACAAAATTAACTATAATGCCTCGTCAAGGAATAAAATTCTAAAGGTGTCTTGAGTAATTTTAAAAATTTTAAAGTAATTAGATACATTTTAACATTCAAGAAATATCTAAATTAAATAGTCAAAGTTAAAGTGGGGTGTTGATTAATATATTTTAAAATCAATTACATTAAATATGTAAATAAAATTAATTAAAAAATCAATTTATGTCTACAACAATAGTGACCTTATTCCGCTTTTTACATCTCCTTTCTTCTCCCCGTTATATCCCAAAATGTTTGTTCAACTCTCTTTGGTCAGCCTTAGAAATTTATCCCTAATTTTGTCTTTTTAGTTGTATTTGTACAAAAATAGAAGGAATTAAAAAAAATGTTACAAATTTTGTCTTTTAAGTTCTATTTTTAGTTTTATTTTTCTTCAACACGTGTTTAGGAAAAATATAAAAACAAAAAAAAAATGATCAGATTTTGTTAAAATAAATTGTCAATAAATAACATGAAACCCATGTCATTCACATCATATATTATTTGAAGAGAATAATTAGCTTAAGTGGAGGGTGAATTAAGTTCATCTAAAAATAAAATTTAAATTTGTTAAAAATAAATGAATTAAAAAAATATAGAACACATCGTTTATATTGATTCGATCACATGCTTACAGCTACTATATTTTAACTCCTCGTTAAGAATTTTTCAATCAATTTATTATATAACTTTTAACAAGATTATGTAGAACTTCTTTTACACAATTTTTCAAATGATCAGCTGAAACCTTTACAAGTGTTTTTTCAGAGCTCAGCATTAATCACCAAAAAGCTCACAAGAAGTTAGGTTTAAAACAATTTAAGAAGCTTATAATGAAGCGCACAACAATAAAAAAAAAAGGGGCATTTCACAAATACAGAGATTAAAAGATGAGAAAATGAGGCACACTCTCTCTGGTGTTTACAGTAGACAGATGATGTATATGATAAGATCTCTTTTGGTTGAAGGATTACTTGAGAATTTTCAGATCAGCACGGTTTTTGTATCACTTTAGTGTCTAAACTAATTCTCAAGCATCACTTAAGTATTTATATATAGCTTGGGATCTTTAATGCCTTGTAGTCTTGACCAATGTATAATAGCATGTACGCGTTTGCTATGGGAAACCTTTTCTCTCCAAAATGCAAAGTAATGATTAGTAATTGAGAGTTTAATTCACCTTTTTATGTGAGAGAAAGCATCAGATCACATTTAATGAACTAGATTTGTTTGAAAGTTAATTCTGCGTGCATTAAATGCTTTCTAACGATTATATTTTTAAATTTCAATATATAAATAGTCGAGTATATTTTAACATTATTTTAAGTAATTTTAGTAAATACTCAAGTATGCTTCAATAAAACCTATATCATTTATATGATATGCTACAAATTTGCCACATCATCCATTTGGTAACTCAAAAAAAGAACTAAAACAAAAAAATATGTTTTATCTTTTGCATTATAATTTTATCTAAACTATTTGGTTTATAAAAATATATTTTATTTTTTATCTAAAAATGTTTAGTTTCTATTTTATTTCTTATAAAAGATTTTATAGAAATAAGATTCCTGATAAATTAAATTTTAGCAGATTTATTAAAAATTAAAAAATTTATGAATTAACCATCAAAATTTTAAAAATTATGTCAATTGTCTAACTTTGTGTCTTTATCTGTCAACGTTATGTTAAAATTATTGTATTGATCATTAAAATACACTAACTTAGCAATGCTTAGAGTATCTCCAATGTAACACCAATTTGGTGTCAAAATACACTCCAATGAATATACCAATTTGGTGTTGTACACAAACTTCAATCACCAAATTTGGTGGTAAGTGAATAGTATAACATAAAATTTATTTATTTTTATTTTATTTCCAATTTTGCCCCTCTTGCTATAACTCTAAAACAAATTCTTCCCTTTATATCCTTTATTACTTTTATTATATTTGTATATTTTGATTCATAATTAAATTATTACAAAAAATATATATCGTTGGAAATATTTTATTGAGATATAAAAATGAGTATAATATTAAATATATTTTAAAATGTTTAATATATATTATAAATACTATGTTAATATAAAATGAACTAACTTTGTTTATGTATATTAAAAATTATTATTTCAGTAATTACTTCATAGAAAGATAATATTCTTAATGTGAAATAAGTCAGAAAAAATATGTGGATAAAAGAAGGTGAGAAAATTAGTTGAAATATTAAGTGAAATTTTTTTTTGGGAAAAACAGTTTGCTTGTTTTATGGATAAATAATTAGGTGGATAAACAATTAGTTTGATAAAAGTTAGATGAAAATAATTAATTAAAAAATTAGTTGGAAAATTAATTAGAATAACATATTTTGTAAACAAATTTAAAAAAATTATGAGTAATTATTAATTTTTTTATAAAATGTGACAAATTATTTTGAATAATAATATTTTATGTTAAAGAAATTAATTAATATTGGCTAAACAATTATTTATAGAATATTCTTTCAAGATGCATTGCACAAGAAGGGGATTGATGCAGTTGAAGTGTTTATCCTGATCGACAAGTCGCATCACATATTGATTGCTTTTATACCTAAATTTTCATGCATACAAGCCTCCAATAAAATTAATAATAGCATATATTAGAAGGGTAATTGTGTTATTTACTTCTAAAAAATTTAATTAAAAAATTATTAAAGAACTTATAACAGTTACTTTTTATTTTATTTTTTAAATTTTTAAATAAAATAAATCATGGTTTCCTAATAACATACATAAACATCAGAGCCGGCTCAACAGAGTTGGGGGCCTTAGGCGAAAAGATTTATTGAGGCCTTTCAATATTAATTTTTTTTTTATAAAAAAGTAAATAATATATTTTTTTAAATAAATATTTCATCATTTTATTAAATAAAAAAAAGTTAAAATTCAATCAACTACAAAATATAATAATCTCTTAACGACAATAAATTTTCAACTAAAATATAATATCTTAGAGATAAGAAAACAAACAAGCCAAACAACTTACAACAATAAATAAAGAAAAATAAAACTAATTTTTCTTAAAAGTCTAAAAAGATCAGTGCAAACAAAAAACTATACATTTATGATTCTCTTATAGAGAGAAACAGAACATAACATTAAACTGATAGTATTAAAGGATAAAATTCACCAGTAACAACTTTTCATTCTACAAATATGTATTGGACTATGTTCACCTTTATATAAAATCAATTTTTCTTGCCTTTTGAGATGCAAAATTGTTGATTAAATCTCCATAATCAAGTTTATCTAATAAATCATGTTCAATAGATAATATAGCTAATTCATTCAATCTTTCCTGTGACATAGTTAACCTCAAATATGATTTTATCAATTTTAATTTTGAAAAACTTCTTTCTGCAGAAGCTACTGAAACTGGAATTGTCAATAATATTATATAAGCAATATATGCATTCGGAAATAAATCGACTCTTTTGATGTAATAAAGAATTTCCATTTGACTATTTTTTTCCTCTCGAAAAGTTTCTCTTAACACTCTTAATTCTAAAAATAAATCTAAACCATCTATATCAGAAAGTTCATCAAATTTAATAACGTTTTCAAGATTCAAACAATACTCTTTTAAAATATCTTCATCCATTGATTTTAATTTCTTAAAATTGCATAGAAATCCAAATTTTTTTCATATATTCTAAATTGCTCAAACCTATTTCGAAGTGAAGAAATAACTTGATCAATCATGTATATAAAATAATCAACTCTAAAAGATTCTTCAGCAGATTGTGTTTTATCATTATCGACATTTTCATCAAATTGTTTTTTCCTACGAATCACACAATTTTTTCACGAAATATGGGTTCTATTTCTATTTCATTTGCAAGTTTTTTAGCAGAAACCATAGCAGATTCAAATCCGTTTTCCCTATAAGTTTCAAAAAAAGAAAGAAGACCTTTTAATTGATCTATAGCAACATCAATATGAATATCTTCACTTTGAAAGTTCTTACTGACTGAATTAACTGCATACAAAATATCATACCAAATAATCATACCTAACAAAAATTCAAAATTCTCTAATTCATACATTGCAAGACATTTAGCTTCACTCTTTATTTTAGGATCATCACTACTTTCTGCTAATTCAAACAAAGCATCTCGTATTTTTGGAGCTTGAAATCTAATTGCCTTGACACTTTCAATTCGACTTTTCCAACGAGTTTGTGACAATGATTTGACAGTTAAATTAGATATGTTATCCTTTAATATTTTCCATCTTTTGGGTGAAGAAGAGAATAATGAATATATGCGTTGTAAAACTCCGAAAAATGAAACAGCTCTAACACAAGAGGTGGCAACATCAGAAATTACTAAATTAAGACTATGACAACCACACGGTGTATATAATGCTCTAGGATTTATCTCCAATAGTCTTTTCTGTACACCTTGATGTTTTCCCTTCATATTAGACCCATTGTCATATCCTTGCCCTCTTATATCATTGATATCGAGATTCAAATTTTCAATTTCTCTTATAAGTTCACTAAAGAGGCCTTTTCCAGAAGTGTCATCCACTTTTAAAAATCCTACAAAGTATTCTTCAATTATTATTGGACTAGTTGAAATATCCACACACCTTAATATGAGATACATTTGTTCTTGATGACTTAAATCTGGAATACAATCAAGTAAAATGGAAAAATATTTTGCCTCTTTAATTTTCTTCAAAATCATACTCTTGACTTCATGTGCTAACATATGTATCAATTCATTTTGAATTTTATGTCCCAAGTAATGATTATGAATTTCACCATTTTGAATACGCCGGACATGTTCTTGTAATACTGGATCAAATTCAGCTATCATCTCAATAAGACTTAAAAAATTTCCATTATTCACATTGTAATATCCTAGTATTTTGAGAATAATAATAATAATAATAATAATAATAATAATAATAATAATAATAATTAATTTTATATTTAAAATATTTTTTGACATCAATTAGAAATTATAATTGAGAAAACTAATGGGCTTGGAGTTAGTGGGCTAATTTAAAAAAAATAAATAAATAAATGGGTTTAGAATTAGTGGCCTAAGTTGAAAAAAGAAAAATATTAAGTAAATGGGCTTATAGTTAGTGGGCTAAGTAAATAGACTTATAGTTAGTGGGCTAAGTTGAGAAAATAAAGGTTAAGTAAATGGGCTTAGAGTTAGTAAGTTAAGAAAGTGAATTTAAATTTATGGACTAAATGAAAGAATAGCCCATTCAAAATAAGATTTAATTAAAAATAATTAAAGTAAAAAATAGTCAAAGATAATGGAAGAATTAATGGAGAATGTGGGAGACAAAATATGGTGTGAATAAATAATCAAAGTTAATGGGTGAATTAATGGAGAATGTGGGAGACAAAATATGGTGTGAATAAATAATCAAAGATAATGGATGAATTAATGGAGAAATATGGGAGACAAAATATGGTGTAAACAAAAAATCAAAGATAAAGGATGAATTAATGGAGAAATGTGGGAGAAAAAGTAGAATGTGGCCAAATAATCAAAGATAATGGGTGAATTAATGGAGAAATGTGGAAGATAAAGTAATGTATGGACAAATAATTAAAGATTATGAGTGAGATTTAGTGGAAAATTAAATAAAAAAATGATAAAATAATAAAAGATAGTGGATCACTACAATTAAACTAAATTTAATTCAACCTCTATAAATAGAGAAAATTTGAAAGGTTTGAGGACTTGAATTAGAAAGAGAAATGTTGTAAGAAAGAATGATTTGATAGTAAGAGAGAGATTTGAGAAAGAGAAAGAAAAAGAAAAATATAGAGAAAAATACCAAGAATTTCTAGAAAAATCCTATAGGTTGGGTTTAGTAGTTCGTGCAAAGATTTGTGGCAAAAGGCATTGTTGGATACGCAAAACGAGGTGTCATCACAATATAGAAGAATACCGAATCACTCCACGAGAAGGTAAGTTATCTTCAAAATTTTCTTTAAAAAATTTTGGAAATGTTAGAATGATATTTTAGAATTTTTGATAGTGAAATTGAAAGAGAAAATACATGATTAATATTTATTATGGATTTTTGAGGTAATAGGTGCTTGAGAATAAAAGAGAAAATAAGAAATAAATAGAATATGGATTTTAAAAATTATGAGAAAATTTTCAAGGCTTGGGAATATTGTTTTAGGAATTATTGTGAAGATAAATTGAGAAAATTTTATGAGAAAGTATTTAATTCATAATCTTGAGGAAATAATAGGAGAAAATTGGAGAAATTAGAAAAATTAGAAAAAAATTAGAAATCTTATGTTCTTAAGTAATTATGATGTCAGGATACGTCAAGATTCATAATTAAGTGCAATTGAAAGTTTGACGCGGATTTTGAAGCAAAATTACGCTAGGGGCAAAATTGTCTTTTATAAGGTAAGTGGTACTATTCAACTGAATTTAGTTTATGAAAATGGCTTGTAAGTGGTTCCACCAAAACCTGATTTTATGTAAATATTTTCATCATGTTGTCATGTTTTGATGTGAACATGTCATGTGAATTGCATTTACATGTATTGATGACAAAGTATGCATATGAGCATGATGAGATTCACGGTCATACGTTGCATGGGTTTGGGATTAGGTACTGGCACTGTTGCTTTGCCAAGGGTGCACCCATACACCCCGATCTGTCAGGGAGATTGGAAAAATGGCGGGTAATCTTAAGGTGCAGTCGACCCAAACATGAGAGTTATGATGTTATGTGCATTGCATTCATACATATGCATTATGATGTACTCTTACTTAGATGATTCATCATCTAATGTGGGCTTTTCCCCTGGAACATTCAAACGTTCCAGATGAGGTTTGCAGTGAAGACATAGAAGTGGACGAAATATAAACATGCAAGACATTATGAAGTTATTTTCTGCATTTAGTTTCCGTATGAGGATTCTAATATGTACCAGTTATGTTATGTTCGAAGTCATGTTGAGAAACTTATGTTTTGTTTAAAGTCATATTGAAAAACTTATATCATGTAACAAGTTATGTTTGGAAGACTTTTGTTATGATAATCTTGTATTATAAATTATGTTGAGACAATTATGTATTATTATAGCGTTTAAAGTATGTTGAGGTTCGATTCTAGCTTCCGCATTCAATATTTATGTTGATTCTCTTTTGAGATAAATGTATGGAAATTTGGGATGGATAAGAGCAATGATATGATTAGTTGTAGTTTATAGAAAAATAAATACTATCCCACAATTGTCCTAAGTTATAACACGCTCGGAGAAAATGGGGTGTTACAATTGGTATCAGAGCGAACTATGAGAAAACTTATGAAGGATCATTAAGAATCCATGAACTTGAGGTTTAGAAATACTTAGATTTAGAAATCTCTATTTAGAGATTTGGAGATGGATAATCAAAGTCTCAAAGATACTGGATTTAAGTGTGGTGCAGTGGAAGTACATGTCTAGGAAAGTTCTGGCTAAGGAAAGACTTGGTATTTAAGTGTGTCCGTTTGTGACCCACCTCTCTTTCCTAGGAACTTACCTGGTGTACTGTTCATGAACAAACATAATTCCAGTATACGACCACTATTCTCAGTAAATAGTGGAAGTCTGACGAAAGCTGAGGCAAGCGAAATAATCTAACTATTAAAGTTAGGGACCAATGATGAGTTTCGGGTGTAAGGTTGACTCATGATTATGAGAGACTATTGATTTGAGGTGATTAGTTGAAATCATTGTGATAACTAGTGGATATCAAGAATGATTGAATCATGGATGATTAGTTTGATGTGGCATAACCTAGCTGTTGAGTTAGGATCAAATGATAAGAATTTTCGAGAATTATTTGGAGTATCGGAAATAATATGCGAACCCTAGGATTTGGGTCAAAGCAAGTAGAAATGATGCCAGACTTAGATACTTCTATTATAAGAAAATAACATTGACTAAGATAATGGAGTCCAAGTCTCAATGAACTGGAGTGTGAGGTGTGCCATTAGCTGGTAGAAAAATGATAGGAGCCTAGGGAATCAATCCAGAATAAGATGGATAGTATTTGTGGAGACACGATCTAAAAAGAAAGAAGCGTGTGATGTCTTGAATGAGGACGGTGTGTTCTACAGTATCTAAGTTTCATGGTCATTTTGTGAGTTGGTAAATGAGACGAGCATTATGAGGCTCAAGAAATAGATTAATCTCAATATCCAGGATCGAGTCGTGTTTGTAATTGCCATGAAGATATGGTTGGGTTGCATAGTGAGAGTTATTCGATGTGTGAAATAGACATGATAAACTTGATGTATAGGCATTACCTATATGGTGACGTGATTAATGGGAGACCTAGGTGACAAAATTTGTACCTACGATTTAGTGTGCCAAGTGAGTTTGGGGATTCAAAAAAAATTGGTGAGAAAGGACACACAAATAAGTTATGCCTTTGCAAAACGCATGGAAACCTGAATTGTTATTTGGGGTTTAAAGTATTATTTGAAAAAGAATCTTTGGAAGTTTTTGAGGTCCAGTTGTTTATAAAAATAATTGGAGGCAGTTAACGTGATTTGATTTGAGATCTTCAAGGATAAATCGATTTGGGATTTTCGAGGAAATTTTTAAAAAAAATAAATGATGTTTTGAGGACCATAGAGAATCTGAAGAGTCCTGAGTTTTAGGAAGAAAAATTCAGTGAGGATTGGGGTACCGTAGGTGACATAAGTACTTACCTGCTCAAACTGGTAGTGTGACTATATAGAGTTGTCTCGATAGCTGTGAAAACTTTTAGCGTGCTTGAGAGAGACAACTAATAACAGAAGTGCGAAAGTGAGTGAGAGAAATACCAGAATGTGCTCTCAGAAGATTTATTAAACCTAATTTTAAATGATAGGTTTGAAGTTGCCACTAATAAATTGAGGTTATCTGATGATTAACCGTGTGTGGCTTGACTAAGGACGTGAACTATCAGATTTTGAAAGAGTAAATAATTAAGAGCCGATATTTGATGAATTATTAAACAGCTGCAAGAGGCTAAAATACTTTTACATGATTAAGGACAAAGATATGCGAATGAAACATTAGAGTACTCAAAAATATAACATTTATTACATATGTTCAATACAGTTACAAGAGATCAAACTATACAATCCAAAGAAAAAAAAAAGAGAGAGAGAGAGAGAGAGAGAGAGTAGGAGTTAAACCCCAAAATGTCGCTAATACTCAATATTGAGGATGACTGCCGAAAATGTCAAGTCCAATCTCATCAATGTCGTCATAAAGAGGCCATTGACTACCGCTAGTCTCGCCAGGGTAAGGTAGACTCTCTAGTAAACTAGGGAGTGTGGCATCATCAAGTATGTTGGGATATTCAGACCACTGACTACCGCTAGTCTCGCCAGGGTAAGGTAAACTCTCTGGTAAACTAGGGAGTGTGGCATGATCAGGTATGTTGGGATATTCAGACCACTGACTACCGCTAGTCTCGCTAGGGTAAGGTAGACTCTCTGGTAAACTAGGGAGTGTGGCATGATCAGGTATGTTGGGATGATCAGACCACTGGCTATCGCTAGTCTCGCCAAGGTAAGGTAGAGTCTCTGGTAAACTAGGGAGTGTGACATGTTCAGGCGTGATGGGATATCCAGGCCACTGGCTACCGCTAGTCTCGCCAGGATGGACTAGAGGAAAAGTCTCTGGGAAGCTAGGAAGTGAGACATCCTCTGAGATAATGGGATAATCAAAGCTCTCGAATGGATTTGGATCACCAACAGGTAGCGATCCATGGGAAATAAGACTGGAAATGTCAGCAAAGCTCGGGTCAGGTGCAGGAATAGGGTTTGAATGAGGTTGTGGTTGAGACAAATTTGGAACCAATGGAAGATACACAGAATGGTTTCCAAGTAATAAACTATGCAGTAAAGATACATAGGCATGCAAGTCGACAACCTGTTGCTGGAGATCAACAACCTGTTGTTCGAGGGAAAAAATATGAGATACTATGCCAAAAACAGGATCTTGAAGCTGACCTAGAGCTTCCATAATGAGTGAAAAAGCTGCCCCACATCGATCACCTATCGGAAGTTGGGTCAGAATTTTGGCAGCATTACTCGCACCAAAGACTTGATGAATGGCAGAAAAATGAAAAGATGCATCCTCATGGCCAAAATGAGGGGCAAAAACACACAATGGGGTACATCTTCTCCTTAGGATTTTGCAAGCACCACATGGAAACCTAGGTCCTGACATGGATTTGGGGTAGTAGCTGGATCTAATTAGATCTGGAGACAAATCTAATGGGGCAGATCTAAATGAATGTGATGGATCTAAGTGGATCGGGTCAAATTAAATCTAATGTGAAGATTTCAAAAATAGGCTAGGAGGGAAAAATAGCAGACCTGAAGAGAATAGCAATGGACGCTGAGGGTGTAGGCCGATCGAGTGATGGCGGCCGATGGCGAGGGAGGTCCGGTACTCGGCGACTGCGGCAAGGGGATCAGAGGGCCGATCGATGTCGAAGAGGGACGCGAGCAGCAGCGGAGGTGGTCGGATCTGGTCGACGAGGGGTCGTTTGGGCTGTTGGAGATGGCGATCGGCGACTGGGGGTGTGCAGTGGCTCGCAGCCGATGGCGGAGCAGGCGCCGGTGGCGGTTGCAGAGGGGGCAGCAGCGGTCGTCGGCAGCGATTGCAGGGCAGGTGGAGTCGGCTGGAGGCGATTGCGGCGGCTGCGGTAGTGGCCGGGGTGTGCGCGCAGCGATTGGCGTTCGCTGAAGAAGAAGAAGAAGAAGAAGAAGAAGAAGAAGAATAAAAGAAAAAGAAGAAAAAAAAAGAAAAAAAAATATATAGATTTTTATAAAAAAAAAAAAACCGTGTTTTATTATCCCGAAGATGTTGGCAAGAAGAAGAAAAATTATATATACCTAAAAACACGAAAATCGAGTTCAGGACAATTCAGATATTTATAATCCCAACTTTAAGTTTCGAACCATGGAGCAACATAGATAGGTAATCAGGTAGTTTTTTTTTTCCATAGTTATTCAACCAATCTTGTGCTAAATATCGATAATGAAATTTTGGGATTTATAATATATGGCAAATTTCGAGGACGAAATTTTTTGTAAGGAGGAGAGAATGTAATATCCCAGTATTTTGAGAATAATAATAATAATTAATTTTATATTTAAAATATTTTTTGACATCAATTAGAAATTATAATTGAGAAAACTAATGGGCTTGGAGTTAGTGGGCTAATTTAAAAAAAAATAAATAAATAAATGGGTTTAGAATTAGTGGCCTAAGTTGAAAAAAAAAATATTAAGTAAATGGGCTTATAGTTAGTGGGCTAAGTAAATAGACTTATAGTTAGTGGGCTAAGTTGAGAAAATAAAGGTTAAGTAAATGGGCTTAGAGTTAGTAAGTTAAGAAAGTGAATTTAAATTTATGGACTAAATGAAAGAATAGCCCATTCAAAATAAGATTTAATTAAAAATAATTAAAGTAAAAAATAGTCAAAGATAATGGAAGAATTAATGGAGAATGTGGGAGACAAAATATGGTGTGAATAAATAATCAAAGTTAATGGGTGAATTAATGGAGAATGTGGGAGAAAAATATGGTGTGAATAAATAATCAAAGATAATGGATGAATTAATGGAGAAATATGGGAGACAAAATATGGTGTAAACAAAAAATCAAAGATAAAGGATGAATTAATGGAGAAATGTGGGAGAAAAAGTAGAATGTGGCCAAATAATCAAAGATAATGGGTGATTTAATGGAGAAATGTGGAAGATAAAGTAATGTATGGACAAATAATTAAAGATTATGAGTGAGATTTAGTGGAAAATTAAATAAAAAAAATGATAAAATAATAAAAGATAGTGGATCACTACAATTAAACTAAATTTAATTCAACCTCTATAAATAGAGAAAATTTGAAAGGTTTCAGGACTTGAATTAGAAAGAGAAATGTTGTAAGAAAGAATGATTTGATAGTAAGAGAGAGATTTGAGAAAGAGAAAGAAAAAGAAAAATATAGAGAAAAATATCAAGAATTTCTAGAAAAATCCTATAGGTTGGGTTTAGTAGTTCGTGCAAAGATTTGTGGCAAAAGGCATTGTTGGATACGCAAAACGAGGCGTCATCACAATATAGAAGAATACCGAATCACTCCACGAGAAGGTAAGTTATCTTCAAAATTTCCTTTAAAAAATTTTGGAAATGTTAGAATGATATTTTAGAATTTTTGATAGTGAAATTGAAAGAGAAAATACATGATTAATATTTATTATGGATTTTTGAGGTAATAGGTGCTTGAGAATAAAAGAGAAAATAAGAAATAAATAGAATATGGATTTTAAAAATTATGAGAAAATTTTCAAGGCTTGGGAATATTGTTTTAGGAATTATTGTGAAGATAAATTGAGAAAATTTTATGAGAAAGTATTTAATTCATAATCTTGAGGAAATAATAGGAGAAAATTAGAGAAATTAGAAAAATTAGAAAAAAATTAGAAATCTTATGTTCTTAAGTAATTATGATGTCAGGATACGTCAAGATTCATAATTAAGTGCAATTGAAAGTTTGCCGCGGATTTTGAAGCAAAATTACGCTAGGGGCAAAATTGTCTTTTACAAGGTAAGTGGTACTATTCAACTGAATTTAGTTTATGAAAATGGCTTGTAAGTGGTTCCACCAAAACCTGATTTTATGTAAATATTTTCATCATGTTGTCATGTTTTGATGTGAACATGTCATGTGAATTGCATTTACATGTATTGATGACAAAGTATGCATATGAGCATGATGAGATTCACGGTCATACGTTGCATGGGTTTGGGATTAGGTACTGGCACTGTTGCTTTGCCAAGGGTGCACCCATACACCCCGATCTGACAGGGAGATTGAAAAAATGGCGGGTAATCTTAAGGTGCAGTCGACCCAAACATGAGAGTTATGATGTTATGTGCATTGCATTCATACATATGCATTATGATGTACTCTTACTTAGATGATTCATCATCTAATGTGGGCTTTTCCCCTGGAACATTCAAACGTTCCAGATGAGGTTTGCAGCGAAGACATAGAAGTGGACGAAATATAAAGATGCAAGACATTATGAAGTTATTTTCTGCATTTAGTTTCCGTATGAGGATTCTAATATGTACCAGTTATGTTATGTTCGACGTCATGTTGAGAAACTTATGTTTTGTTTAAAGTCATATTGAAAAACTTATATCATGTAACAAGTTATGTTTGGAAGACTTTTGTTATGATAATCTTGTATTATAAATTATGTTGAGACAATCATGTATTATTATAGCGTTTAAAGTATGTTGAGGTTCGATTCTAGCTTCCGCATTCAATATTTATGTTGATTCTCTTTTGAGATAAATGTATGGAAATTTGGGATGGATAAGAGCAATGATATGATTAGTTGTAGTTTATAGAAAAATAAATATTATCCCACAATTGTCCTAAGTTATAACACGCTCGGAGAAAATGGGGTGTTACACACATGATAGATCTTTTCATTAGTTCCACGAAATGCCAAATTATTTTTAGCTAGAGTTTTTACCACAGCAATTATTCTTTTTAAAACATTTCTCCAATGTTCTTTTTCTTTACTAATTCTTACTTGCACATTTCTGTCAATTTCTTTACTTTTAGAAAATCTCAATTCTAAATCAAACTAAGCATTCATGTTAAATAAGTGCTCTTTACTTATTTCATGACCTTTCAACCTTGTACTAAGATTTCTCCAATCTTTAGTTCCTTCATTGCCAAATTGGCTCCCACTATATTTTGTACCAAATAGTTTGCAACAAAAACAATAAACTTTGTCAAAATCCTTTGAATATACCAACCATCTTCTATCATAAGTTTCCCCATTTGATAGTCTCTTAGTATAATAAAAAGTGGAGAAATGCCTAGAAGTTTTATCTTTCGGAAAATCTATATCACTTTCTCTAATTGGACCTTTTTCAACTAACAAGTCTCTTAACTTAATATCAATATTTTCTCATCTTCCCGGATCATAAATATTAATAAAAACATTAATCGGGTTATTGTCAATATCCTTAGTTTCCACGTTAATTTCCTCTTCTTCTGTATTTTCTTGACATTCTCCACCATCCATATTATTATCACATTTTTCATCGTTATAATTCTCTATGGTTTGTTTTTCCATCATCTCATTATCTCCCATTTCATTTAAAATTATGTGTTCAATTATTTCATTACTTTGACTATTTAGATCTCTCTTATTACTTGTGATAAATTTTTCAAGAGCGCTTTTTTGAGATTGAATCAAACTATTTATTCTTCTCTTTTTCTTAAGTTTCTCATACCCCGATATATATTTTCTATTAGACATGTTAATTTGACAATAAAAATTAAGCAATTGAGTAAAAAGAAATGTATCACCTGGACAGTCTTATAAGCTTCAAGTATATAGCAATCCTAATTTTCCTCAATGATATCAAATCAATTGAATCCTAACATGAACCAAAATAAATTTCTGAGTGTTAATAATGAAATCAATTGAATCATAACATTCAATTTTTATAGAAGAATATAAATATAAATTGGAATTCAAATTTTTTTTTTTTGACAATAGACAAAAGAGGGTTGATGACACTAATACACTCTTCTAAAATTCTTAAATTTAAACCACAATAGTATAATAGTCATTTTTTAACAAATATCAAATCCTAGATTTAAACCACATTAGACAAAATCTTTGTAAAATTAAACTTAAATCAGAGATTATTTGAATAGAATTTATTTAAAAATTGAGTCTAATTCCTACATGCCCATTATTTAAATTTCATAAACATACTTTTCAATAAAAAAAATGCACATAGATTAATAACTTATTTAATATACAAAAGACCCATAAATACAAAAAACCAAAACTTATAAACACCAATCACTTATTTAAACACCAATTTAATATAAACAAGTATCACACCAATTGACAACAAACATGAACAGAGCATAGGCATAATTGAATCACCAACAATACTTGAAGTAAAATTAACAACAAACACCAAAGACCCATAAAAAACCAATAAAAGTGAGACCCATAAAACTGACAATAAAAGTGAGATTAACACTAATTTAATATGAACACCAACTTCCAACAACAATCACTTATATAAAAGATCAACACAAAAAAGACCCATAAGAGACCAATAAACAAAAAATGCCAATCACTTAAGGTGAGATTGACAACAAACACCAACTTAAAAATGAGATTAACAACACCAATCACTTAATAAAAGACCCAATCACTTAAATACCAATAACTTAAATACCAACAGTAAACACCCAACAAAAGACCCATAAAATAAAAGACCCAACAATCACTTAAATTGAAAATACTGTACAAAGACCAAACAATAAACACCAATAAACAAACAATAATCACTTAAATACAAAAGACCCAACACTAATAAATAATAATAAACACCAAAGTGGCAAAGCAGCAATCTGCCAATCACTTATTAGTTATTAACTTATTAATAAATAACAATGGCAATGCTCACAGCTCACCGACGGATACGCCTACTGCTGCTGGCTCAATGCGCACCGGCGGAAGCCAGGAGGTTGCTTCAGCAGCGATTGCGTGCGTCACTTTTCAGCTAGTCACAAGTGACGCCCAACAGTATGCTGTTAGCCTGTTATTGCTTGTCCACAGACCAGGAATGATGGCGTCGAAACCGTCAACGAAGATGAAGTTGTGTTGTGTCTGTCTGTCACTGTGTGTAGTGCAGGGAGTGTGATTCCAGTGAGTCAGTGACCATGGGCCTGTGGCTATGTTGTGCGCACAAGAGAGAGAGAGAGAGAGAGAGAGAGAGAGAGAAAGAGAGAGAGGGGAGGGGGGAAGAGGGAAAAATGGGGAAGAGAAAGTGGGTTTATGGGGAACACCACAGTAACGTTAAAAAATGGAAAATGGTGAAGAAAGCTAAAAAATATTTAAAATGTTTTATATTTAATTTTCAATAAAATATTAATTATTAAAAAAATAAAAAATATATATAAATATTACAGATTTTTAAAATGTGGGGCCTTCTAATTTGGGGGCCTAATGCCATGGCATAAATGGCTTAACCATTGGGCCGGCCCTGATAAACATACCATAATTGACAAGTTACCCCCATCACCATGGACCCAATATTATTATGTCTGCCCCTTTTGTCAACTTAATTTTCATAAAATATTTTTGATAATATTTTTTCATATTATTATTCACTGAATAAAATATACATAAGGTTTCGTTGGCAAACATCATTTTCATTTCAAAATTTGAAAAAACTATGGTATTGTCAAGCAGAAAATGAACACAAACTGATTGCAGCCACTCAACTAAAGTTGCATATTAAGAGATGTAGTTCAAACCGTTAAATCAAATCAAATTAATTAGTTTTGTTTGGTTCGTCTTTTTCTTTTTTAAAAAATATTTTATAAATAATTATTTAATTAATATTAATTAATTTATATAACTTAGCATAATATTATTAAAAATAATTAGTCACATTTTATAAACAAAATTAATAATTACTCATAATTTTTTTTAAATTAACATGGTATTTATAAAATATATTCAATATTTTAAAGTATATTCAATATTATATTTATTTTATAGATCTTAATAGAATATTACCATCAATATATATTTTTTATAAAAATTTAATTTATATTTTTAATTATTAATCAAAATATACAAATATAATAAAAGTAATAAAAAATATAAAAGAAATAATTTATTTTGAAGTTATAGTAAAAGGGGTAAAATTAGAAATAAAATGAAAAAAAAAATTGATATTGGTGAATAATATAACATCAAATTTGGTGATTGGAGTTTGTACCATCACCAAATTGATGTATTGATTAGAGAGCATTTTGACACCAAATTAGCGCTGAACACTAATTTGACGCTCCATTGGAGATGCTCTTACAGCCAAACACCAAGTTCCTGAACAATAGAGCAACAAATATAACGTGATTCGACTTGGAAGAAATTATTCAATTTCCATAAAAGGAACTAGTAGGCAATAATACATTTAACACATTCTAAAAGAGATCTCTGCTCAGTCCATCAATTATGCCATCTTCCTTTCACTAATTGAAACTCACGGATAATCACTAATTGAAACTCACGGATAAGGCTATAGTTATTATAGATCAAACTGTGTTCCCGTTCCCATTAAGCAGCTGGAGCGGGTTGGGGTTCATTCCCATTGAAGGAGTTGGGTAGGCGTTGCTTACTTGAAAGTGAGATGAATTTCATGAACTTCTCCATCAGTAGCCGTATTATATACCAGATGACCTTACACCTACTGCTCAGAAAGGGAATGGTGTGGATTACCACAATAACACATACCACCCCGGACCAAACTATTACCCCTACAGAAATGGAACGCCTGACAATTCCGAACGTCTCTCCCGGGGTGATCGCGTAGATTGAAAAAGCGTATGCAAGTGCCATGGATGTAACTGTGAGGCACGTGATCAGCATCATGATCTGCGCAAACTTTTTCTTGAAGGTCAATTTAGTCAATAGAAAGAAAATTATGCTTAGTGATGACACCAGTCCTATTGTGTTGGCATGAATGAACCGTGCATATATATCTGGGTACTTATAAGCCAGCACAGCTTCTCCAACTGTATGGGTGGTGTTTGTTGAATTGTTGGGTACCTCGTCTTGCCAGACACCACCAGGAGGGGTCACCCCGGCTTGGAAAGTCACGGTTGCGATAAGCGACGCCACCACCATCAACGAAGCATGCCTATTGTTTAGCCCTTCAACCTGATTTACTCCTTCGGCTTTCAAGGCATTAACTTCTCTAAACTTCTTCTCGATTACTTTAAAATCTAGTTTGTACCTCCATTTGAATTCCTTCATAATATCCAAAGTCGTGCACCCGCATTTGTTTATCACGTTTACGGGGTTGTCTCTCGGTTGTATGTCCTTCGTTTTCACTTCAACTTTTATTATATCAAGCAACAACTTCACAGTCTGCATAAAATATTATATTTATAAGAAAATGATAAATATATTTAAATAATTAGATTAAATAGAATAATATTGGCTGTTTTGCACTGAAGTATAATCAAACTCATAAAACCACAAATTGGATGAACTAAGTTTATCCCTTAGTAATTTTTTTGGAGTGTGATGCTCCGAATTAACAACAAAAATAAAAAATGTAAATGTGTTAACAAACCTGTGGTTGCATGGGTGGATGGTAGAAAGGGTTTCAAAATATTTATATGGATTTAGAATGCACTCTTTGTCTTAAATATAGAATTTACTTAATTGTTTTTATAGGAGTGTGGCTTAATACAAAAACAAAAGGTGTGATAATTTTATAATTAAAAATAGCACAATATCCAATGATCCCAAGAAGTGATATGTTCTTGTCCTACAAATAATCTCTTTGCAAGTACAATGAGAAGACTGCCAAAATAAAACTTGTCATTGACCCTAGTTTAGGATATTGTATATAATTAAATGAAGGTAAAGACCATAATAATAGAATGATAATTCAAAAACATGAGTATTTGCATTCTACTTAATTTTTGTATTCAAGGCCTAGAGTTTAAACCAATTTTCACCAAGGGATTCAACCATAAAAGATACAAAAATTTGGAAAATCTATGACACCAAAATTATTTTTAGTTATTGGGAAAGATCCCTTTCCCCAAGATAAAAGAGGAAAAAGCAACTAAAAAAAAAAGACTTAAATTGAAAATTAAGATTGTTTTCTCTTTATTGTTTCTAAGTCATTTTTAATTTCAATTTTTTAAAATAATGAAAACGTGTTCTCTTTGTTATTTTTAAAAATATATTTTTGAAAACAAAAAAATATTTGTAAAAAAAATTTAAAACAACAAAAAGTTATTTTAAGTGTTTTCATTCAAAACAAACTCTAAATTCAAAACATATTTATTTATTTATTTATTATTTTATTATTGTAATGGAAAAAAATATTACAAAATTTATTAACTTTAAAATGTATATATTTTTTTAATAATATATTAATATTAAATATTTCTAATTTATTGAATAATCAAATTTATTAAAAAATATTATTTTTAAAATTTCAAAGAAAACCTGTTTTCTAATTTTCTATTGTAAAAAATAATTTTTCAAAATGACAAAGAAAATGCATTTTCAATTTTTTAAAATCAAACTATCAAAACAGAAAACTAAAAATGAATTCAAAAATCAAACCTAAAAATTGAAAAATATAGAGAATACAGGCTAAGTCTTTCATTAATTTAATCATTCAAAAGTAAAGATATATAAAATTGATTCATTTCTTTGCCCT
The DNA here is from genome assembly GCA_036245055.1 of Diospyros kaki. Lineage (NCBI taxonomy): Eukaryota > Viridiplantae > Streptophyta > Magnoliopsida > Ericales > Ebenaceae > Diospyros > Diospyros kaki. The sequence continues at coordinate 27,113,322 of BSEG01000003.1, read as the reverse complement.
AACTAAAAAAATAAAAAGATAGAGAAAAAGAAAAGTTGATTCAACAATTTTGAGTTAAGTTACGTGTAAACGAAAATGGACTAAAAAATTTTTAATCAAAACGTTTTACAAAAAATGGCCCAAAATATTTCACAAAAAAATTTGAGCTAGGTTAATTTTCTATAATTTGTAAACCGTCCCTAAAACAGTTTACAAATTATAAAAACGGTTCAAAAACTTTCGAACCAACTTTGTCGTTCCCTTGCATAAGGGATTTTGGGACGCTTCGTACCCACCCAACTAGGAGATAAAAAAAAAAAGTTCATCAAACTAATTAAGTTAAATGACAACCAAATTTAACAGTAAAAGGCCTCAGAAATGCCTGAAATTTCTTGTTCATGACAGCCAGATGAAGGATGGTGTTGCCGCCGCCATCTATGGCTTTGAGCAACATATGAATCCAATGTGGATTCTTTTCAAAGAACACACGCAATACCGAGTCGTGCCCCTCCACGGCCGCCAGGTGCAGAGGATTTCTGCCATCGCCGTCCGGAGTAAAGCACATGTTGGCGTTAGCTTCCACTAAAACTTCCACAATCTTGTCGTGTCCGTTGGCCGCCGCCAGGTGGAGGGCCGACTGCCGCCGCTCGTCCAGCACTCTGGCGAGTGCCTTGTTGTTATCCAACAGCTTCCGGACAAATTCCAGGTGCTCCCAGTTCGCGGCCACGTGGAGAGGAGTGTGGACGGAACCACCCACCATTACTCGTCGAAGAATCAGCGGATCTTCGTCAAGTATTTGCGTCAGTGAGCCCGTGTCCCCTTTAATGGCTGCCTCTTCGAGAAGCTCCCTCTTCTTCTCTCCCATTATTTCTCTCGCTCTCTAAGACGTGACTCGATTTTTCTGATAGTAATGGGCACACACGCGTGTATATATATAGAAAGAGAGAGACATCATCAAGAGAGAGAGAGAGAAGATAATAATCCTTCATAGATTTCAATTCATGATCTGAGCCCTCATATAATAAAATCATAATTTTTGTAATTACAGAAATGTCATTGCAACAAAATACAATAACTAATATAACAAATATTCATTATTCTCCCTCAAGACAGACTATGAACATTGAGAATAGCCATCTTAGAGCAACTTTAAAGGAGACTATTATTTTGGATTGTTAAATCATTTATTTGTAATTTTGAACAGATTATAGCATTCCTAAATTATAAATCTGCTCAATGACAAGTGCCAAAATAGGAGTTATATTTTAATATTTTTATTAAAAAATATAATTAAACTTAATAGTTATATTTCAATTTCACAAATACTTTCGTAGCAATCAAACTTAATATATAGTTTTTTATGAATAACAACAACATAATAAATAATATCTAAAAATAAAATAAAAATAATTAATTAAAATATTACAAAAATTATATATAGGCACGTATTTAATTAAAATAATTACATAGTTTTTCAAATTATACTACAAAAATTAATATATATAGGCACCTATTTAAATTCTAATAATTAATTAAAATAAAAACACTTATTTTAAATTAAAATCAAATATATATATACATACCTTGCTCCAAAAAGATCCCTTCTGCACCTCTCTCTGCCTTCTTCCCCTCGTGGCTCACCCTCGTCGATCGCCGCCTCGCTCCAGCCGATCACCCTCACCCTCGTGGCCTCTTGGCTCGATCGTTTGCCTCACTCTCGTTTGTTGCCACTCTCGACTCTATTGCTCTGTCGCTCGCCTCACCTCAAAACCCCCGTTTAAGGTAAGACGTTGAAATATAGCCGTTGGATGTTACCGTTGAAAATGCCATCTCTCCCTTTTTCTCTCTCCAGATGTTGAAAAATGACACTGCAAAAAGATTGTTTCCATTTTGCAATCCCATCCGTACAAGAAAATTGTAAATTAGTGACAGGTTTTTTGATTGGATTCCACCCGTTAGTAATTTGTGACGGGTTTAGTGATGAAAATCTGTCACTAATCGGGTTGAAATTTTCGTCACAAAATTGCGACGGGATAATCGATCCCATCGCAAATCAACGACGAATAAGATCTCATCGACGGGATCAAGCGTCCCATCGCAAGACAGCAACTAGATGCTCACCCCATCGCTGAACTGTGATGGGACCTTTCATCCCGTCGCAATTCTACGACGGGACTGATGCCCCCATTGCAGATGTCCCTTTAAGATCCCACATTCCCCTCCCATCCTTCCCCACTCCCGAACGCCCTTTGCCCCTCCCTCCCCCACTTCCAAACGCCTTTTGCCCCTCCCTCCCCTTTTTCACACCATTTCTCCCCCATCTCTTTCATAGTTTTCTCTACCTCTTTGTTACTTTTTTCTACGGCTGCTGTAACATCCGCTTTCTTGGGCGTGTTATGAGTTGAGACAATTCTGGAACAATAATTTTTTTTATTTATTTAAAACTACGACTAAACCATATAATTGTTGTTATCCATTCCAAAATTTTCATATATTTTCTCGAAAGAGAATTATTATACATATCAAATGCGAAAGCAAAGATCGAACCTGATATCCTACTTTAACGTTAAATAAGTTCTTACATCATCGTTCCTCAACGTAACTTAATATAAAACATAAGTTCTCAACTAACATTAACTCTAAATAGGGTTATACATCATCATTCTTTCAAAACATCCAGAATTCAAAGTAGCAAAACTTTGCTAAGGGTGTGTTTGATAGTATTTAGGTGGAAAGGAAAGTATTTTCCAACTTACATGAAAAACAAAAACCATCTCCTCTTAGATGGAATTTTTCATGGAAAATAGTCAAAAACATGCTTTAATAATTGTACCATGGAATTGAATTCCATGAAAAATATAGTGTATCAAACATCAAAATTGAATTCAATTCCTTGAATGGGATATTTTCCATGCTATCAAACGCACCCTAAGTGCCATTCCATGCCTCATTCATCCTCGTTTCTGCTATAATCTCCATCTGGAACGTTTAAATATTTCAGGGGCATAACCCAATTTAGATAATGAATCATTTAAGTAAGGGTACAGTAAACATATTTTGTGCATGAGTGTAAAATGCAAAATATCTTTTCCATATCATTTCGGTTTGAGTCGACCACACCCAACTGCTGCTCCCCAATTTTATAGCCTCTTTATTAGGCTGAGGTACATGGGTGCACCCTTGGCAGAGCAGTGGTGCCAATCCATATCTCAAACCCTTATGCGATGCATGATCAATAATATCATCGTGAATATATGCACATTTCACCATCAATACATGTAAATGCAATATACATGATATATTCATATCAAGGCAATCAGGTTTTGCGTTGAACCACTTACAAACCAAGGATTTTCCATAAAACTAAATCCAATTGGGAAGTTTCACTTACCTTCCCAAGCTTATCCGACTACCTCGATATTCGATTTTGCCTTGAAATTCGTGCATCACCTCGATTTGTGTGGCAACCTCAAAATTCACACAAGTCACTTCAACTTTAAGCTTCAAAGCACTCTGATCACCATATTTGATTAAATAAGCATTAAAGCTATTGTCCATAATTTCTTGCATTTTCTTCTCTATTTCTTCATATTTTTCCTCAATAAATCCAAACTAAATATTTTTCAAATATTTTCTCAAATATTTTACTATGACAATTCATAAAATAATATTCTTGAATTTCTAAAATTTTCTAAGAAATTTTACTTATCTTAACTTAGCCTCTCAAGCTTTCTCGGTATGCATGTCATATCATCGAAATGCGTGCCCCAATCAATTTTTCTTCTCCAAAATCTCCAGAATAATAATAAATCACCAAATTCTATTTTCAGATATTTTCTAGGACTTTTTGGCATTTCCCCCCCTTTTTTTCTTTTCTTTTCCTTTCTTTCTTTTTTCTTTTCTTTTTTTCTTCTCCTTTTTTTTCTTCCTCCCTTCCGCGCGAACCGGCTTTACGCCCGGCGCCACCCGCACACTGCTGCCACCCTCGTTGGCTGTTGGCGCCTCCGCGGGCCGATGCACTGGCCACCCCCCGACCTCGCCAACCTCCGTCACAGCTACTGCTCATAGCTGCTTGCTGTTGCGACCATGGCTGCTGCAACAAGTTGCTCCAGCACCTCCTGTTGTCGCTGAATGTTGCCTTGAGTCACCTCGCGCCACCCCAGTTCACTGCTTGCATCGTGCGGCCATCACAGTAGCCGATTAGCCGACGGCTGTCGAACCACTCCAGATTAGATATCTATGTATCTCTTCTCTAGTTTGCAGCAAAGTGCACCCTAGGTCGTCTCTCACAAGGAGTCTCACCTTCTTCTACCAACAAGGATAACCAATATAAACAACAGTTTGTTTAGGGGGGGTTTGACAGAAAACTAAGTAACAAAACAGAAAAACAAGGATAAATGAAAATCAGTAAATGAAATGCAACCAGCTGTGTATTTGTCCCCCCTGTGAAATCTTCCTCGTCCAACCTATAAATCTTGGCTTGTTAGATGTTTTAATCTTCGGATATCAAACTTAAAGCATCCCCAACAACCGTCCAAGGATTAGAATGATTGGAACAACAAAATGAATACAGAAATCTCTTATAAACAAAATGCAGCCATTCACTCTCTATTCAACCCATCCGGAGTTATGCAAGAACAACCATTCAAGCACATTATATTCATTTTCGAGATATTATACCAACCGGCTACAACACTCTATTCTCTTAAGCATTTAACAGAAAATGAATCCATGCAAATTCACACAAACCTGCCATGAACTCCATGCATTCGAAAATCTGCTCAAACTAAACCAAATGGAAATGAATAAGATTAAAACAAATAAACCAGGTTTTTGCAGCTCATCCGGGACTCAGATTCCACACAGGTTCAAGATACACAACCAATTACAATAGCTCTAGCCTTTCATTATAGCAAGGAAGACAAAATAGAGACAAAATGAAGAAAACAAAAAAATGCTAACAACAAGAAAAACGGCCAGAATCTCCTCTCTTTTCTCCTCTCCATCTCTCTGGAAATAAGTGCTAAGAGGCCTTAAATACATGGCTAAGAAAGGAAGAGCTAGGAAGGCTAGGGTTGGGCCTAGTCCAACAGAAAAGAAAAGAAACAGAAGAGAGATAAGTGAGCCCAAAACAGCAAAATCGAGCAGCCCAAATCTGCTCCTTGAAAGTGAGCCCAACCTCCTTTAGATGAGTCCCACAATTGCCCAAGGCCGGCCTACCCTCATGAAGTCCGAAATGAGCCCGAAATGAGCCACTTCAAGTCTTTTCCAGCTGCTTCTCTAGCCCATCCAATATTCCCTAAAGCTAAGCAAGCTTGGATCCATAGAAGTAAGATAGAAAATAGTGTAAGGACGATTTGAAGTATAATAAAATAGAAACAATGAAAGATCAGTAAAAATTACTTCAAATGGCGTAATAAGACTGAGGTGAAATGCCAAAATATAGCATAAATATGCATGCTATCACCGATGCTGGTAGTTGTCGTCACCCCTGCTTCACTCGAACTTGTGGCCATGGCCGCTTGAAGCTTGTGGCTATGGCTGCTTACTGCTTTGGCCGCCAATGATCGACATCTCTCTCTCGTGATCTCATTCTTTCTCTCTCGGCCATGCTTAGCCCAAGCTCCCTCTCTCAATCTCTCTTCCATTTCCCCCCATTCTCTTGGCCAAGATCTCTCTGATTCCCTTCTTCCCATTTTGCTTCATCTCTCGACTTGCTATTTATAGGAAAACACTCCACCCACTCAATTGTTTTGGCCATCCCTCGACCTATCCCTTATTACGTGCAAATTCTCCCATAATTGATCATCAAATTGCAGAGCATGGCAACCATTACTCATACACACACAACAGACAACCTATGTATATATATATAATTATATATTACACTATTAAATCACACATTTAAACTAAAGAAAATTACACATAAACCCCAATTTCCTTCTTAATTTCACTTGAGCAATTTCTTTATTGCAACTATGCCCTTAAACATCAAATTAATCTGCATCTAAATATCGAAAATGCAAAATTAATAACTCAAGATTTACTTAATAAGGGCGATTTCGCCCCAGCATCTTTACCGGGTTATTGTTTCATCTCGAAACCACTGAAGGGATGTTTATTACGAAAAATCGGAGCCCTCTCAGGCTTCCGTTGATTTCTCGGAAGTCCCTTACGACAATTTGGTATTACAGCCTAAATGACAGCTGTATTTTAGCTGTACCGAAAATCGTTTCTGATTTGATTTCTTTTGATACCATAAATCTTATCTCGTAACGCTCATCGAGACTATATTATTTTTCTTTGGTATCTCAGTTTTAAGGCACTCCCTGCAGTTGATTCGGCGACTTAATTTATCATTGAATTGATCTTTCGGTATTCCAAACTTATCAAAATTACGTGGCAACCTCACACAAACATGGGGTATTATACCTGTTACCTCTCAACATTATTACTATCTTCAATACCATTGTTGCCATTTGAGGTAATTATTTTGTGTTAGTTTAGTTTAATAGTTATTTTATTTTTGTGTTAGTTTAGTTTATTTTATGTTAGTTGAGTTTAATGATTATTTTATATTAATTAGTTTAGTTTTAGTTTAATTGTTTATATTATTTGTTATTGTTTAGAAATTAAAATGTGAATCTTATTAAATGTTTATAAATTAATTCTTTAATTATTTTGTTATGTAATTGTATTAATAAATAGTTTTATTTTTTATTTTTAATTTAAAAAATATTTTTAATGAAAAATACTGTAATTTTAAATAAAACACGTAGAAAATAAAATAATAAAAATAAACATAATATTTAAGAAAACATATATTTTGTTATCATAAAATAAAATATACACATTAAAAAATTTAAAAAAATTCTATTTAACATAAAACATTAAAAATAATAAATAAAATTTCAATTCAAATATTTAAAACTAACATACAAAATAAATTAGATAATTATTTTAAAAATTAAAATAAAAATTAAAAAGGTATAAATTTTAATATTTTTATTTAAAATAAAGCAGTAAAAATTAAAAATAACATGAGAAATAAATTAGATAAATATTTAAATTCAAATATATAAGGAATGCAATATTTAAAATAAAATACTATTAATGAAAAAATAAAATTTTTTGTTATAAAATGAAATAAGCACACTAATGGATTTTAATATTTTTAGTTAAGATCAAACACTAAAAAAAAAAAAAAAAATTCAACATTAGACATTTACAACTAACACAGAAAATAAATTAGATGCACTATTTTAACCATAATGTTCTTAATAACTCAATCAAAATAAAATAAAAAATGTAAAAAATAAAAATTTTAATAATTGTTCAAATATTAAAGAAAATAAAAATTTAAATAAGTATTTAAGAAAAATTCAATTCAAACATGTAGCATTAAATAATACAAAAAATATTCTAAATATTTAGTTAAGACAAATGTAGGCGCCCCCTAACTAGGGACCCACAACAAGATGACATAATTTCTAAAACCCATTAAAACATTACACATCCTCATTGATATCAACAACGGAAACCACACTCATACGCTCATAGACAGCACAATAGTGTCCGCATGCTTACATAAATAAGAGTAACCCGTTATTACTCACCACAACAGGGTCCATGAACCCACCATATCTCCTCAGGGGTATAACAAAAACAAGCAAAACTTAATATTACACACTACAAAATGCTCCCCAATGACCTTTAATCGAGATGGCTCTGTACAAACGGTTACCCCATGGCTCCTGATTCACTTGTTCGCCCTCTACTTTAACCTTACCCTTACCTAGAATGATGTAAGCAAACATGAGCCACAACATCCAACAAGTATAACTAGAAGAAAGCGAGCATAAGAATCGTGGTTATCAAGAAGCAAATAAGACATGAATGTCATTTAAGGTACATTCATATGATAAAATGATGATACATGTATTCATGCTCATATGCAGTACTTTTTATAACTATAAACATAGGATTGAAGTTCGAAACCTTGGGACCGAAATCCATAACGTAAACTTGGGACCGAGATCCATTACATAAACTTGGGATCGAAGTCCAACTTTGAACTCAACACTTTCTCTGCGGATATATCCTGCGGACTCATCCGCTGCGTGCTGATTAGTGGTTAATTTTGTAAAATTTTTGTTATAATTATAACCCCTATTTTGATTTTAAATTGGTTTAATTGAATAATTATGTGTAATATATATCTATATATATAATATATAATATATTATAATAAACATGTAAATATAATACATATATATACTCAATGAAATGCATGCATGGATTATCTATATAATATATAAGCATATAATATCCCACATAATATATCATATCAATATATATAATATAATAGATGATTTATTAATAAATTACTTATTTATAGGTATGAAGAAAAAAGAATTCAAGTCCATGAAGAATTCAAGCCCATGAAGAAAAAAGAATTCAAGTCCAAAAAGAATTCAAACCCATGAAGAAAAAAGAATTCAAGCCCATGGAAAATTAAAGTCCATGAAAAAATTAAAGTCCATGAAGAATTAAGACCCAACTTGAGCATCCCATGAAAGATATTATTTGAAGAAGGCCCAAGGATTATTTTTAATCCTAATGAAGATTAAAAATCAATTTATAGAAATTTATTTTTATTTTTTATGTGAGTGCTTTATTAAGTGTGTCTTTTAGCTAAAATCCATTTAATTATTAGTTGTGTATTATAGCTAAAATCCATTTAACTTTATGAGTGCTTTGTTAGGTATGTATTTTAGCTAAAATCCATTTAACTTTAATTATGTATTATAGCTAAAATCCATTTAACTTTAAGTGTGTGAGTGCCCATTAGATATAATTATGTCTAGTTGAATAATTGAAAATTGTGTGGTTTGTATTGCATCTTGTGGCCTATAAATAGGTCACTTGATTGCATTTGTAAGTGTGATTATTATTCTTGAATAAAAGTTTAGTTGTTTCCTTAGAATTCTCTCTTTGAGAATTGTTCTTGTTCTTTCTCCTTTTCTTTATTATTTTCTCTTGTGATCTTCCTTCATTTCTTTCTTCTTTTAAATTCTTATGTCATTTATTGTTACTTTATTAATCACCGCCTAAATGGCCGGTTAATTTATGCCTTTAAATTTCTACAATTTTAATTCTTGTCATTTAAATATTCACCGCCTAAATGGCCGGTTAGTTTATGCTATTTTAATTTCTGCAATTTTAATTCTTATCTTTTAAATATTCACCGCCTAAATGGCCGGTTAGTTTATGCTATTTTAATTCCTGTCATTTAAATTCTGTCATTTAAATTACGCCATTTAAATTCCTGTTAATTAATTTACAAATAAAGATGAGTAGCTAAACCCAATCTTGGGTTAAGGCAAGGACAGTGTCCAACGCCAATGATTCCCAAAGAAAGCTACACTTTAAATGAGTGATATTAATTTAAATTTCAATATGAGTGTGTATTTTAAATTAAGAAATCACTAGGTTTGGATTGGAGCGTAAGCCTAACTTAGAGCTTTCTTGCCACGTATGAGAGTTACTAGAACTGGAAACGCTATCATACCCAAACCCGGATGATTAATTTAGTTGTTTTGTATATTAATTGTAATTGGATTTATGGTAGTTGCTTAAACTAGAATCTCACATATCATGTATGGGGATTGCTTAAACTAGAACTATCATCATCTCTAATTACATTTAATAACAAACCCTCATATTTGAAATTAAATTAATATTGCTAAACTCTTCTGCTAAAAATTGGGAATCAACGGGTTGGTGCTGAAATTGTCTTAACTCAAGTGTCGTCCAATTTCATAATCTCACATTCAGTGTTTATTTAATTTTTGTCTTACTTTATTTTCTAGCACCTGTTATTTGAAAATCCATAAAAAAATTCCTGTCTCCAATTCATCCAAATGTGTGTGTGTGTTTGTGACATTCTTTTTATTTTGCCATAAATAAATCTCTCAGTGGACGACCTGGACTCATCCAGAAAATATAAATTTAAATTTGGACTACAACTGCACTCGTACACTGACGAGTATAAACCTCTCACCAATATATAAAAAAATATATATAAAATTTTTATTGTGTTTTGTTTTGTGTTTTAATTGCAGGGTGAGAGTGCAACCACGTGCATCATAAAGCCTTTACACATTTTTTTAAAAACTATTTTCATGCACGTGCTTTATGCATCCTTATAATATGCATATTTGCAATAACTGCTCATATATATAACTGATATGCAATTAACGAAACAATATGCATAATAGGACAACATTCATGTAAGACAACATCAAACCCTTGCATGTCCACAATAAAGCATCATTCCCAATAAAAGATAGGGTGATACAAAACCCTATTTGAGATTCAATAGGTATAATAAGAACCATAAAATAATTTACTAAAAAATAAGAGTAACTTACAAAAATGACTTGCTAAAATAGAAGCTTAAACTTGCAATAACAAGAATAAAAGTATGGAACTTGTAATTTAAACATAACTTGAGGAAAGATGGACTGAACTTATAAAATAGGCAAAGAACTTGCATAAAAAGGAATTGAACTTGCCAAGATAGGAATAAGAACTTGGGACTTTCATATTTTAATAAGATAACTGAAATCTTGCTTCTTAAATGAAACAAAGAGGAAGAAAAACTTGTAAAAACTAGGAAGAGAACTTGCAAAATAGTAACAGGAACTTGCAAACATGAACTTGAGAAAAATGAGAAACTGAACTTGCATATTAATAAGAAAACTGAGATCTTGCCTCTTAATTGAAATAAAGAGGAAGAAAAACTTGCAAATCCTAGGAAGAGAACTTGTAAAAAGTAGGAAGAGAACTTGCGTAGAAATTAAAGAACATAAAGAGAGGGTTAGAACCTTATCTTCAAATAACCGTTTCTTATCCTCTTTGTCGTCCTGCTATGAAGTAAAACATTTCATTGGAAGATAATAAAATTACAACTCATAATAATCAAATTTGATCATGAGAAACACATGATTTAGCTATAGCAATTTATAATTTAGATATATAACACTCTTAATAATTTTACTCACTTACCTAAAATTCTAAACACTGAATAACTTCAAAAATATCTTAATTTCTCTGTCATTCTTGTTGTTGGCCGCTTCCCCTTCTTCCTCCTATTTCTTCTCCTATTTATAGCCTCGTTTGTCCCTTGATTTCATTCTTAAACCACGGTTTCACCCACTGATTTACAGCTCATGAATTCATCTCACAGCTCAAGCTAATCATGATGTCCACTCCACCTTTAACAGATTGCAAAATTTGAGAAGGAATAAAGCTTGGTATTTCTCAAGCCAGACATTTCTTAAGCCACCAGGAAGTGACGCGTGAATGCTACATGGCAGCCACTTGGCTTGATTTGGGTGTCCCTTGCTGCTATCTCCTTTGCACTTGCTTATATATAATATATGATATATTGTGACTATATATTACATCTTACAGCAGCTTGGCCTAAATTACGAATGTACTATACGTATTATATCATATTTGTCTTCCACTTCAAAATAAATATCCAATCCATGTGCTTGCAATTCCAATGTGCACCCACAGATTCTGATACTCACGCCCACATATATATATATATATATATATATTATATAATATATTATATTTATATACTATATTAATATAAAAATTATTCACTAAAAATTTCATTCAAATACTTCTTTAATTGCTATTATACCTTAACATCAAATTAATAATTATTGTAATACTTAAAAGTCAAAATTAATAACTCTAAATTACTCGATAAACTCGATTTTGTCCCTACACCCTCGCAAGACCCTTGTTACATCCCGAAACCACCTCAGAATTGATTGTCATGAAAAACAGGAGCTTCCTCAGGGTTCCGTGAACTTTCCAGAAATCCCCTACAATCATTCAGTTTTTCGGCCTAAATCGAAACTGTACTGAAAATTATCTTGATTTCAATTTCTTTTAATACCATAATTCATATCTTGGAACGTTCATCAAGACCACATCATTTTTCTTAGACATCTTCGTTTCAGGGCATTCCCTGCAGTCAATTTGGTACTGATAACTGAAGAAATTATACTTAAATCCTCAAATATTCAATAATTCCTTCACATGACTAAATTAAAAATTGCTAAATCTCAAAATTTCGGGATGTTACAACAAATCTATTTATTAAATTTAATTTAAAAAGATAAAAATTTATCTCAATGTTGTATTTATTTATTGATAAATTATTATTTCAATTTATTAAAAAGATCAAAATTTATCTCAATAAATTATTTATTATTATATTTATTTTTTTATATTTATTAGTTGCCTATGAAAATCTAGAGTGATGAAATATAATTTGGTTAGTTTTTAGGATAAATTATCTATTAGGAATTAACACGTGTTTGTTATATAGTTTTGAATTAAAAATGAAAGTCTCGTTGTATCGTCGATGGATTGATAATAGGTGTATGCCAAGAAGAAGTGGGATCACTCCTAAATTTTATGCTGGTGTAGATGAGTTCATTCAACTTGCATCTTCCCAAGAAAGTTTATGAAATGTCATTTTATAAAATGTGAGTGTTTGAAGTTCAAATTAGTCAATGAGGTGAAAATGGATCTTTGTAAGTATGGGTTCATAAAAGGGTATTATTACAGGACAAATCATGGGGAAGATATGCCAATAATGCCTCCAAGTGTTATTGTAAATGAATATTATAGAGAAGATAATTTTAGAGATCAATTCAATCTATATGAGCAAATGGTAATGGATGCGGCAGGACCGTCACATGAGCTTACTATAATGCATGGAGTGTTTAGCGGAAGTGGTCATCAGTCGTACAATATTAAGGAACCACCTAATGAAAATGCAAAAGCATTTTATAAGATGCTATCTGCTGCACAATCCCAATTATACTCGGGTTGTGATGCAGAAAGTGAACTTTCTGTTATAATTAGGATGTTGAGCATTAAATCTGATTACAATATGCCCGAAGGTTGTTATAATGAAATCACACAGTTTATGCAACATACAATGCCAACTGGTAATCGTGTTGTCGATGATTTTTATTATACTAAGAAGTTGGTTTCTAAGTTTGGACTTGGTTGTCAAAAGATCGATTGTTGTTTAAAGAGTTGTATGTTATATTATAAGGATGATTAATTTGAGACGAGTTGTAAGTTTTGCAGTCATCCTCATTTTAAATCGGTAAGAAATGGCACGAAAAAATTTAAAGAAATTCCTTTTAAGAGAATGTGGCATTTGCCCCTCATACCAAGATTGGAAAGAATTTATGCTTCAACGATTACTACTTCAAACATGAGATGACACTATGAAAATCAGAGAGAATTTGGGGTATTGTCTCACCTGTCTGACGGTCAAGCATGGAAATATTTCGATCGGACACATCCTGACTTCTCTGCTGATCCTAGAAATGTGAGGCTTGGTTTATGTGTTGATGGGTTCACTCTATATGGTCAATCAGGTCGCCCGTACTCTTGTTGGTCAGTCATTGTGACTCCATATAATTTGCCTCCTGGATTATGTTTGAAAAAAGAGTTTATATTTCTAATGGTTATTATTTTAGGTCATTCAAATCCAAAAAGTAAGATAGACGTATTTTTACAGCCTTTAATTGATGAACTGAAATTGTTTTAGCATGAAGGAATGTTGACTTATGACATATCAACAAAGTAAAATTTTATGATGAAAGCAGCTTTGTTATGGACAGTCAATGACTTTCCTACATATGGAATGTTGTCTGATTGGATGACATCAGGTAGATTAGCATGCCCGTATTATATGAAAAACACAAAATCTTTTAATTTCAAGTATGGTGGAAAGACATCATTTTTTTACTGTCACTGACAATTCTTGCCAATGGATCACCCTTTTTGAAGTAATACAACTGCATTTCGAAAAAACAAAGTTGATAATTCTTGTTCACTTCCTCATTTAAGTGGAGAAAACGTATTTGGTAGAGTATGTAATATCCCATCTATCTTACAACAACAAGATTGTGTTATGATCGGATATGGTGTGCAACACATGTAATGACCCAAATTTATTTATTATTATTGTTGTTAATAATAATAATTATAATAATAATAATAATAATAATAATTATTATTATTATTATTATTATTATTATTATTATTATTAGTTGAAAAACATTCCCAGTAGCTTTTGTTGCCCACCTCCAATTACTGGAAGTCCCTGAGCCATTTTATGCAACCGATTGAGGCAGTGGTTTGTAGTGGATTTTAAGGGAGTGTGGCCACATGTAGAGCTGGGACTTTCAGTGGGAGGGGAAAGAGAATTGAGTGATCAGTTGGGTGTGTAGAAAAAGAAGAGGAGCAAAACAAAGAAGAGGAACTCGCAGCAGAGAACTAAGGAAGAAGAGGTTGCACAATAAGGGAGAGCTTCGGACGTTGAAGCAGCTTCTGTCTTCGGGTACCTGCAACTGAGCAGGCAGGCTCCCTCTCGCTTCCTTGAATCTCTATTAACCTTTAGTGTGCGTGAGAGCTCAGCTTTGTGTGGGTTTCTGTCCATGTATACATGTATGCATGCGTGCAGGTTGGGCCGGCAAAGAGAGAGAGGTTTGACTTTCTTTTTCTATTGTTCCTCTAATGTTTTTCTCAATTGGTGGACTTCTCAGTAATGGCCTGGATATAAACAGTGGCTGTGAGTGCAATGTATAACAAGCTGTATATATATGTAACATAGGTATATATATATATATAAACTGTAGCATGCGAGCTATGTAACATGGGAGTTTATTGTATATATGTAACTGTGTGTGTTCGCGGGTGAGCTGTTGGCCGTGAGTGTGTAGCTCGTTGTGTGTGTGTGTGTGTGTGTGTGTGTGCAGTCTATGGGTGAGTTCGCTGGGAGCTAAGTGAGTTCGCTATGTGTGTGAATGTGTATCGCTGTGAGTTGTTGTGTACATGTGAGTGTGTTCACTAGGGAAAGTTTAAGATAATTAATGGGTGTGTTCACTAGGGGAGAAATTGGAATTATATATTTATATATAGATATATATAAATATGCACTTATTTTTAACACTCGGCTATGCGTATATATGTATGCTGTAAAATGTGTTGCACGCTCATGTTATTGAGTATATTGCAAATGGACAGCTTTTGTATATATATATGATGCCTATTGGTGTTCTTTAATAGTACATAGTAGCTTACTCAAATTCTCGATCCTAGTGATTTCTGTCGTTGGAGAAAGAATGTGAACCATGTATATATATATGATGTTGTAAAGTATGTTGAAGGATGGAAGTGGAGGCAGCACTTCCTTGTGCCTTGGGAGTATAAAGTGTTTATGTATATATATACATTTGTGTATGTAATACCCCACCTTTATATGAGGTTGTCACATAATTTTGATAAGTTTAAAATACTGAAAAATTGGCTTCATAACAGTTATAAGTATTGAATCAACTACAGGAAATGCATCTGAGTGAAATTGTTTAAGAAAAATGATATGGTCTCGATGAGCGTTCTGAGATAAGATTTATGGTATCGAAAGAAATCGAATTGGAAACGATTTTCGGTACAGCTAAAATTTAACCAAATCGTTGTAAGAGACTTCTAGGAAGTCAACGAAAGCCTGAGGAGGCTCCGATTTTTTGTAATGAGCAATCTTTTAGTGGTTTCGGGATGAAACGATAACTCGGTGAGGACACTGGGGAGAAATCGTCATTATCAAGTAACTTTGAGTTATTAATTTTGGATTTTTAATATCGAAATGCAAATTAATTCAGTGTTTGAGGATGTAATTGTAATTACGGAATTGCCCAAGTGAAATAGAGATGAAAATTGGAGTTTAAAGATGTAATTTTCTTATATATAATGTACTATATAGTGTTATATATGTATGTACGAGCTGTGCACGTGTATGGGTACCCATATCTCTACAAATGGTGGCCACGCCTCTGCAATTCCATGGCTGCAAGTGAAGTGTTTTTCATGCAATGAAGGATGGCCAAGCAATGGAGGGTGGGGGTTTGCCTACAAATAACAAGTGAAGAGGGAATGGAAATGGAAGCAGAAAGAGAGAGAGAGAGTTCGTGAGAGGAAAAAATGAAAGGCAGAGAGAGCTCGTGAGATCGAGAGAGAGAGTGTGTGTGTGTGTGTGTGTTGGAGCTAAGAGAGAGGGGCCTGGAATGGCTGAAACTGGCCATGGCAGTAGCAGCAAAGCTGCTGTTCGGTAGCCGGAAGAGGGCGAGCAAGCGGAGCAAGGAGACCGGCAATTGATCACGCGCTGGTGGCTGGAGGCAACCTCGACAACGCCTGAGAAGCGATCAGAAGCAGCAGAGTCGCGGCCATGTAAGCCATAGCCACGAGCTCGGTGGCTGGACGCGAGGCAGGGGAGACTGCCACGGGCGACGACAAGCATAGCGCAGCTCGACGGTGGTCTGGCGAGGCCGAGGCTAATGGATGGCCAAGTGGAGGCCAACGAAGGGCCAAGCGGCGGCAGCCGCATGGCTGGTGCGCTGGTGTGTTGTAGGCGGGAAGAAGAAGAAGAAAAAAAATAGAAGAAAAAGGAAAAAAAGAAAAAGAAAGGGAAGAAAAATAAAAGAAAAATGGAGAAAATTTCTGAAAAAATCCCGAAAAATAGGAAGTGGTTATTTATTAATATTCTGTAGATTTTGGACAAGAAAATGGTTTGGGCACGTGTTTTGAGGATATGACACACATACCGAGGAAGCTGAAGAGGCTAAGTTAAGGTAAGTAAAATTTTTTAAAAAATTTTAAAAATTCAAAAATATTATTTTATAAATTGTTATAGTGAAATATTTGAGAAAATATTTGAGAAATATTTAGTTTGGATTTATTGAGGAAAATATAGGAAGAAATAGAGAGAAATATAAAAAAAATGCAAGAAATTATAGAAAAATAGGTTTTAATGCTTATTTAATTAAATATTGTGATTAGAATGCTTTGAGGTTTAAGTTGAAGTGACTTGTGCGAATTTTGAGGTTGGCACCTAAATCAAGGTGATGCACGTACTTCGAGGTAATTAGCGAATATCGAGGTAGCTCGATAAGTTTGAGAAGATAAGTGGTACTTTCAACTACATTTAGTTTTATGAAAAAATACTTGATTTGTAAATAGTTCAACCCAAAACTCGATTTTAAATAAATGATTTTATCATGTTGTCATGTCTTGATTTGAATATATCATATAAATTGCATTTACATGTATTGATGATGAAATGTGCATATATTCAAGATGATATTATTGATCATGCATCGCATAAGGGTTTGAGATATGGAATGGCACCGCTGCTTTGCCAATGGTGCACCCATACACCCCAGCTTCGAAAGAGGTGGCCGTAAAAATGGAGAACAGTAGTTGGGTGCGGTCGACTCAAACCGAAATGATATGAAAAGGACATTTTTCATTTTGCATTCATGCACGAAATGTGCTTATTATTCCCTTATTTAGATGATTCATTATCTAACTTGGGCTTTGCCCCTAAAATATTCAAACGTTCCAGATGGAGATTGTAGCAGAAATGAGGACGAATGAGGCATGAAATGACACATAACAAAGTGTATGATGAATTGAATGATGAATGAAATCTATGTTATGTAGTCCATGTATTTAAGTTCTGCTATTTTGAATTCTAAACGTTTTGAGAAATGATGATATTTAACCATTTGCTTAATGCTAATGTAAAACTCTATTTAGGGTTAATGTTAGTTGAGAACTTATGCTCTGTATTAAGTTATGTTGAGGAGCAATGATGTAAGAACTGAATTTCAATTAATGTTAAGATATCATGTTCAATCCTTGCTTCCGCATTTGATGTGTATAATTATTCTCCTTCGAGAAAATATATAAAAATTTTGGGATAGATGCGAGAAATAATATGGTTTAGCTTTAAGTTTGAAGGAAAAAAATTTATTATCCCAAGTTATAACGCGCTTGAGAAAGCGGGGCGTTACAATGTAAGTGTTGCTTAAAGTCTATAAGTACAACTTAAGATAATTAAAGAGCATGTAATGTTATTTTTATTATTATCTTTCTTTCTTAATAATAATAATAGTAATAATGTCAGTAAATAATATGTGTTTTGTGACATAATTCATTAAATTATATAAATAAGAATATGTTATTAATAGTTATGTATTATATGTAATAACTCATCAAGTTATTGTAATATAAAGGTATAATTTAATAGAACAATAAGGGTTATAAATGTATCCAGCGTTTCTTGTCTGTATTCCAAAGAGTTTGTTCACTCTCTACCTTCTAAATGGAATGAAGATAAGTACGTTCGGGTTAAACACTAGCTAGTGTCCATAGGGAACGGGTGTATGTCTTGTAACACTGTTTTCCTTGTTCCAACCAGTTAAATACAACAGTGTTTTCAAATGCATGTCTTATATGCTTGAGACGGGTTTATGTATTTTGGGTTATCCATTTAATCTTGACTGCTTGTCACACAACCATAACATTTATTTATTTGTTGTTGAGCACGAACATTTGCATTTGGCGTATGTTTTACTAGTTGGGTGAGGCTTGGCAGGATGCTTGGCTTATAGGGGCTTTGTATCTTGTCTGGTCTACTACGCCACCCCTTATTTGTTGCATTTGCACAGTCTTGGCGCCAGTTCTTGAGATATAGCTATACGGTGTCGGCTTGCCCAATTTCTATCTTGGACGCTTATGCGTGCCAGCGGGTGTTGGTTGCTCCTACCCGAGCAAGCTTTGACTCGAGTGACAGGTACCGCTTGCCTTCACGACAGCAACAAGTTTGTGGTATGGAATTGGGTGCTATTGCATTTCTTATTTGGGCCTCAAGATCCTTTATGTGAGCATCATTATTTTTATAGTTGGTACTTGTATCAGTTTATAAGATTGCTTGGCATGTTATGCATGAGTTTGGCTTTGTTATGCACTTGAGATGCAGCTTTACTCTTAGCACCTATTATATCCATCTTTCATTTCTTTATGAGCTTGCTGAGTCATTCAGACTCACCTTGTTTTCTCTTCATTCCAAGTAAAGGTAAGGACCCAGTTATGGGTGAGGGTAGTGGTTCCCGACTTCTAGGGTAGGCGGTGTACAGGGCTATGCAGACCTAGCAGTTGTCAGCTTGGGGGTTTCTTTTTATGCATTTTGTCACTTCCTATAGCACCCATTTCTCCTAGAACTACCTGAGAAGAGGTGCTACGAGGAAATAGATAAAACTAACTGATAAATTGAAATCTGATACTATAAATGAATAACTCAATCATCTAAAATAAACTCTGAGTCAATAAAACTAGAAACCATAAACTCTATCTAAGGAAAAATTCATCTACTGAAAAATAAACTAATACTAAACTGACAAACACTATAAAACTAATAACTCCTAGACATTTTTTGTCTTGAGCGACTCCACATACACACACTACTGAACACTGTTGCTAGGTCCCACATCTGGTACTCTCCCGCTAGGACTTGGAATGGTGAAGAGTACAAGGTGAGTTACAAAGCTCAGTAAGTAATAAGTTGGAAAGAATAACTAAAGTTGAATCGAATAATATTGATACTGATAAAATACTTATTGAACTTGAACTGAGAAATATAATAATCATTGGATTGCATTTACAAGATGTACTGCACATAAACTGTAAACTAAATGCAGGTATACATCTTTTGCTCATAAGCCCACATAACTGTAATACATACCTGACTGATTTGAATCCTGCAAACATAAAAGTTGTAAGCTCATACTGTGGGCAATATGCCCCTAGCCCCCTGGTCGACTTCAGGCGAGCTAACATAAACTAAAACTAAAACTAATGGGGTCCCCGCGGATAAGCTGCCTAGCGTGTATAATGCAATACTCACATACATGCTAGCACACGATATGTAGTGCTCCATAGAAAGTCATGCTCAATGCTCATACCAAGATGTATGCACATAATCTCACAAAAATAATGATGATCATGTCCTAATAAATACTAACATGTAATCTGATCTTCAATATATTGGAATACAAAGATTTACTTGTATTTTCCCTTAAAATACAATATTTACTAATATTTATTTATTTATTTATTTTCAGGCTTGCAACATGAAGACTTCCCAAGGGGGTCACCCATCATAGCATTACTCGCACCCGAGCACGCTTAACTTTGAAGTTTTGAAAATATTGGAACCAAATATGAAAAAGATAGAATTTCGATGTGAGTGTTATACACCCTAGGCCCATTGGGATATGGAATTCACCCATCTGGATACAAGACACATGAACTTTGAATGAATTGTGAGAGCCATCCGAATGAGTAAGGTCTCATCCGGATACAAGACACATGAATTTTGGATAAGTTGTGAGAGTCATCCGGATGAGCAAGGTCTCATCTAGATACAAGACACGTATATATTTGGACACATCCAGATACAACACAAAGTATCCGGATATCACCCACAAAAAGTCTTAGACTCATTCGGATACGACACAAAGCATCTGGATATCACTCACAGAAAATTTAGACACATCCGGATACGACTCAAGGCATCCAGATACTACTCACAATCACTGCTGGACACATCCGGATATGAAAACGAAGCATCCGGATATCACTAGGCCATTTGGATATGAACAAGAGCTATCCGGATGTCACTCACATAAAACTTTTTGACCCATCCGGATAGCCTCTAATATATCCGGATGCTACCCACATACTTTGAAAAATTTATCTAGATATGAGGGAACCTATCCAGATGTCTGCAACCTGATAACCCAGAAACGAACGAATATAAAGACTCCGTTCTTAAACAAATCTTAACAAAACTACACCATTCCGAATAAAATCTTAGGAAAACAATTCCCACTCGACATGCAACAATAACAAGGATGATTCAAAGATAGTATTTAGTTGAATCGCTGGAAGAATCATGCATGAACAGATCAAAACTCACTGTAAACCCATATATATATATACATGTATCTGTATAATCTGAAACTCAAATGAAGAGTTCTTGAATAAACTAAGAACGAACTAACATGAATCTGTAATGAAGGGAATTACAGAGAAGATACTTGCCTTATGATCTCCTTAATCGACTCAATGATTTCACGAGAGCCTCATATTCAAAGCCTTAAGCTCACTTTGACTGCTTCTTGACTCTCTGCTTCTTCTTCTACACGGCGTGAGAATAGCAAAGCTCATAATCTATATATATATATATATATATATATACTAAGCAGCCCTAAAGCTCACCTAAATCTCCTATTCGAACTTAGAACTCTTAAACCTTCTCTTATTGGGACTAGGGGACTTTAAACCCAAAACCATCTTACTTATGGATCATCTTAATCCCTTAATCATAATAACTTAATTGGGTAATTAAATTCTAATAACCAATTCTTAAATGACTCTTATGTCCTAGCATTTAATTTTCACAATAAATAAATACAATTAAATGTTATTTTCTCAATTAAAATCTCTAAATGGCTATATTAAATAATTAATTTTCCAAATCTCTTAAACAAAACTTAAATAAGAAATTAAATAATTTCTAAATAAATTCTAAACCCTTTAATGGGTCGTTACACTTTCAGGATTGCATTTCAATTCAGTTTATTGGGTCTGTATGGTTTATGTTTTATTTTGTAGCCAGTGTGCTAGTGTTGTATGTTATGCGTGCCAGGGCTACGTAAGCCTAGAGATCAGTTGTTGTATATCAGGTTGAGGTTTTAATATACATGGCGGGATGGCAAGTTTCCTTTATTAGGTTTTTCTGCTATATGTCATTTGCGTGGATAACAAATTCATCCAGGTTCAGGTTGTCTCTATTTAGTAGGGTACCTGCTCTGCTTCTTTGGGGACCTGGGTGGGGGCCTTACAACACAATTGGACAAAAAGAAGAATTTTTTGTGACTTGCCATATTAGAAAGATAATCTTATCCGACACAACTTGGATGTCATGCACATCGAGAAGAATATTTTTGACAATCATTTCAATACAATTATGGACGTGAAAGATAAAACTAAAGATAATAGCAAAACTAAAATGGATCTAAAGGAATATTGCAGGGGAAAGGAGTTAGAATTAGTAGAACGTGGTGGGGGTAAATATTGGAAACCCAAAGCCCAATATACTTTCACGAGAGAACAAAAGTTAAGTGTTTTGAAATGGATAAAAGAACTTAAACTCCCTGATGGATATGCATCTAGATTGGGCAGATGTGTTGATATGAAGAACGAAAATTTATTTGGCTTGAAGAGTCATGATTGTCATGTTCTTATGAAAAACTAGCATAATTCAGTTACTTCCAACTGAGTTATGCTAGTTTTTCAAAGAATTATGCTCAATAACGTTAAGAACTAAACATTTGGAGGTTATGGAAAGGAACATCCTGATCATTTTATGCAAAATATAACGTGTATTTCCTTCTGGATGGTTTAACCCAATGGAGCATCTCCTAGTACACTTAGTTTATGAAGCAAAGGTCGGGGGGCCAATCCAATACAGATGGATGTATCTATTTGAACAGTAATAATAATTTTAATTCATATAATTTATTGATTTTGTTGTATAGTTTATTATATTACTCTTCATACATTAAGGAAACTTTAAAATAACTTAGGTTCCTCAACACTTTAAAGAAGAAAGTCCAAAATAAAGCTAGCATAGAAAGATCTATCTGTGAGACATATTTAATTGAGAAGATGGTCACATTTGGTTCATATTATTTTGAATCAAATATTCAATCAAGGAGGACGACATCCCCTCAAAATGATGACGATGGAGAATCTTCGCATCCACAAATTTCTATCTTCAATTATCCGGGTCGTGCGACTGGTCCAATGAAAACAAGATGGTTGGATGTGAATGAGTTTCAAACAACAAAGTTGTATATCTTGCTAAATACGCCAGAGGTCGAATCTTATATTGAGTAAGAACCCAAAGTTAATTATATTAATATGTTTATGAGTTCATATTAATAATTTTTTCATATTATATTAATATATAACTTTAATGTTTCAGTATGTACACAAACATGTTAAGTGAATTATCGCCAGTAATCAATGACGAAGAATTAGACAAACAAATCAATGAGCATTTTTGTGTTTGGTTCCATAATCATGTAAGTTTACAAAATTTAGGGTATTTCTTAATTTAATATTAATTATGTATACATAAAGTGATGCAAATATTTGGTTAGGTGAATTTGAGTGGCGAAGTTATTGCAGACCCACTAATTCAGAGCACAGGGTGGGGGCCAACTCCCAACGTGAAACATTGGTCAATGTATTTCGTTAATGGATACAAATTTCATACTGTTGAATGGAGTCAGAATAGGTCGACAGAAAACTATGGTGTTTGCGTGTCTGCGCCAGGAGGTGGAGTTCCATATATGAATTATTATGGAAAACTTATAGACATAATTGAGTTAGAATATGCAGGCTTACCAATAAAAAGAGTGATTTTGTTCAAATGAATGGTATGATCCAAGTCCACGAGGAACTAAAATTCATGATAAATATGGAATTGTAGACATTCGATCATCAAGAAGATACAGGAAATATAATCCATTCATATTTGCCCAACAAGCTAAATAAGTATATTACGTGCCTTATCCTAACTATTGTCGTGATAAAAATGGTTAGATGGTTGTAAATAAAACAAAGGCACAAGGTACAATAAATGCTCCTGAAGCTAACATGGAAGAACCTTTTCAAGAGGATGAAATATTGCAACTGCCTGTAATTGATGTAAATATTGACCTCGGAGGCATTTTACAAGATGATAATGGGTCAGTAGAGGAAGTTGATGTCTCCAATATCATTGAGGAAGAAGAAAATGATATGGAGGAAGAATCTACTTCAGCAGAAGACAAGGAAGATATATTATCTGATGACAGAGATAGTGACCAAGAAAATATTGATGAATATATAGAAGAAGATGACTAATAGTTTTTTTTTTTTTTTTATGCATGCTAATTAATAACCTTTGTATTTTTAAATTATAATATCAATAACTTGTGTACATGTATTTTTAGTACGATGACCTTGATGTTTATATATATTTTTTTCATATATATATATAAGTGTCGAAATAGATGTCAGAACATTTAACACCTTCGGATAGGGGAATAGGTAGAAATAGAATATCTTATAGGATCACACCTTCACTGGATGCTAATTCTGGTTTGCAATATTCTTCCCCCGACTCCACACCTACTGTTTTTTCCACACAATTCAATCTCTAGTCACCACCTCCACAACCTTTTGCCCACATGCCTTATCAGTTTCCACATCTTGGAACCACGATGTCATAGGGTTATTATGGCATTCCACCCACTTCCTACCCACTAGATATTGTACCACTGAGTGGCCAATATGTTAGGGGAACTTTTCACATGCCAGACAGACCTTCCCCATACACATTCATGCTGACACCGCAAGTACTCAATTCATCGTTTGCTTCTGCACAACACTTTGAGCCCATTCCAACTGAATCGGTTGGCACCAGTTGAGGAGATGCCCAAAAACGCTTATCTTGTGATGAATAGTATAATCAGTGAGTATCGTATTTGTTATTTTGAATTTATTACTTGCAATTATTATACAATCAAATTAATATATATATCTTTTGTGTTGGACAGTTTTATCTCTACGAATGGCCCACTAGGCAAACTAGCAAAGATTTGGAGAGCACAATACACTAAACTGTGGATTCATTGGGATGAGGCGCCATAAATAATAAAGAGGATGTGGCTTGAAGAATTTAGCGTAAGTCAAATTATAATTCTTTATTAGTAAAAGTTTGTATTTAAATTCTTAAATATATATGTGTGTGTGTGTGTGTGTGTGTGTGTGTGTTCTTAACTTGATGTAGAAGACGTATTTCTAACAACCCAAGGAGAATGATCACATATGGCTAACATGGAATAATTCAAGTAGACGAAGTTTTAGGAGCCATATCCATCGAATTAAAAATGAGGAAGACCAGACAATGTGGATGGATCCCAACGTGCATAAGGCACTTGATGTAAAGTGGGCAGAAGAAAGTAATAAAAAAATTGCCCACAAAAAAAAAAAAAAATCGTGCTTCTGAGACCAGTGGGTCACTCCACACTGGCGGGTCCATTCCATTCTCGTTGACTCGAAGAAGGTTGGTAATTACTTATGCTAAGTTATAATTTTCTAATTTACTTAAGTTATATAATAAGTTTAGTTTAATCAATTTTACTATATTATTTATTAATTTCTTATGTAGGCAACTAAATTGAATAGCGAGCCCAATGAGTTTGAATTCTTCAGGAGAATCCACACGAGGAAAGATGATCAAGGACAAGAAGTGTGGGTCGATGACAGATCTAGGGGCATCGTTGTAAGTGTATTTTATAAATTAAATTAAATTTTTTATTTTAAAATAGTTTCTTAATTTACACGAATATTTTAATTTTATAGGAAAATATGACAGATTGAGTGCGGATGTATCTTCATCATTTGTAAGTACCGGAAAGTCCTCGTTGCCTACAGTTAATGAACACGACCTCTTCTATCAAGCTGGCAGTGGTCAAAATAAAAATGGTCAAATATACGGGTTGGGCTCCCAAGTTAATCTGCTATATCCAACTACCGCCAATCGTTCCAACCAATCATTTTCAAATATGTCACAAGAGTTTGAACAAATGAGACTCAAAGTCACCCAATTAAACGATGAGTTGCTTCAATCTCAGGCTGAGAATCAGCAATTACGATAGTGGCAAGAACAAATAACAACGTGACAGTCAGAAATGAATACAGTAATACAGCGATTGACAAAATAATCTACTGCAGATGTTAGACCGTCGACTATTCCAGATGGGTCAGACTCGGTAGCCGATCAAGACGAAGGTGACGATGAGGAAGATGTAAATGATAATAATAATGACGATTGATTGTAATTGAGCGTTGTAAACATTGACAATATTAAATTTTCATTTGAGATTTTTCAAATGAAATTTTCATTACTTAATAATATTAAATTTCTTTTGAATGTTAATTTTGTTTTATTTTTAATGTAAGCATTGATTATATTAATATTTTCTTTCTAATGTTATTTTTTAATATTTCTTTATTTTTTAAAAAAAATTCTTGTTATTTTATTTTTTTTATTTTAAAATTTTATATATAATTTTTTATTATTATAAAAGAAAATATTAATTTTTATTTTAATAACTATTAATTTTTAAAAATATTTTAATATGAATTTTAATTGTATAAATTTAAAAATTAAAACATAATATAATTTCATAAAAATATATTATTATTTTAAAATATTAACATTAATTTTAATATTTTATTTATTTAAAAATATCTGCGATGGGAGAGCCCGTTGCAGATCTGTGATGGGACAGAGTGCGCGTCCCAGATTTGCGACGAGGTATACCCCCCTGTCACAGATTTGTGACGGGGGGTATACCTCGTCGCAGATCTACGACGGGTATCCCCGTCACAGATCTATGACGGGGTGTGATACCCCCATCGTAGATCATCTTACCCCATCACTAAAATTCTGTGACGCCCTTTTTTGTGACGGTTTATTACCCCGTCACTAAAAATTTAGTGATGGATTTTATGTTTTTAGTGATGGATTTTTCCGTCACTAAAATTGATTTTTCTTGTAGTAATTTGACACTCCTATTGGACTGGAAAATTTTTAATTTGGGGTGCCATTTTGGTAGTTATGGGGTTGGCACCCCGAATGGCACTTTCCCTTGGAGTTGCTCTTAAACAGTAAAGGAAACAATTAAGCTGCTGATAAAGGTTTGGTAAACACATCAACTAGCTGATGTTGGGTGCGGATAGGAAGAAGTTTGAGCACTCCATAGTCAACTTGTCTCGAACAAAATGACAATCTAATTTGATGTGCTTGGTGCGTTCATGAAATACTGGATTAGAAGCAATGTGGACAGCATCTTGATTGTCATGAAAGAGCAAAGCATGAGATGCAGGAAAAATCTGAAAATCAATAAGAAGTTGATTAATCCAAATAATCTTACAAATAGTATAAGCGAGCACCTAATATTGAACTTTAACAGATGATCAAGAAACTATGCTTTGCTTTTTAGCTTTCCATGAAACTAAAGAATTACCAAGAAAAACACAAAAACCTATAATAGGCCACATAGAATCCAAACAAGACCCCCAATCAACATTAGAAAAATCACGAATTTGTAAGGAAGAAACTGTAAAAAATAATAACCCTTGGCCAGAAGCACCCTTAAGATATTGTAAGAGATGATGTGCAACGTCAAGATAAGATTTTCCAGGCTGAGAAACATATTGACTGAGTTTATGAACAACAAATGTAATATTAGGCCGAGAAATGGTCAAATAGAGCAAGCGACTAACTAGATGCCTATAAACAGAAGGGTCCTCAAGCAATTCACCATCAAAAGAACTCAGTTTGACATTGGGAATCATAGGCAAAATAGCAAGCTTACTTGAAAGAAAACCAGTGTCCTCAAGAAGTTGAAGAGTATAATGCCTTTGAGAAAAGAAGATACCTTTAGCTGATTGAGCAATTTTGAGACCAAGGAAATACCTCAAGCGTCCAAGGTCTTTAAGCTTAAATTAACCATGAAGAAACACTTTAAGGGAAGTTATTTCTGCTAGATCAGAACCCATAATGATGATGTCGTCAACATAAACAAGAAGTGCTACAACAGATACACCAGTACCCTCAGTAAAAAGAGAATAATCTGACTTAGATTGATTAATGTCGTGTGTAACAAGGGTATTAGAAAATTTAGAAAACCATTGCTTCGAAACCTGTTTAAGTCCATATATGGATTTATGAAGTTTACATACTAGTCGCTCCCCCTGATTAGGAGTTGGATCCTGAGGCTTATACCTTGAGTGAAGGATCCATATAAACTTCTTCAAAGAGGTCACCATTAAGAAAGGCATTATTAACATAAAGTTGAACAAGAAACCATTTAATTATAGCAACTAAAACAAGAAGAACTTTAACTGTGACTAACTTGGCAACTGGGGAAAACGCATCAAAGAAGTCCAAACCGTCTTGTTGGGTATATCCCTTAGCAACTAAATGGGCCTTGTGCCTTTTAATAGAACCATCAAACCTATATTTTATCTTGTAAACCCACTTGTAGCCAATGGCATGTTTATCATGAGACAGTATAGTAACCGACCAAGTATTAATCATATGCATAGCATCCAATTCAACTCTCATATAACATCTCTCCAATGATCATAGGGAATTGCTTAGTGATAAAACTGAGGTTCAAAATTGGAAGAAACATTAAGGAGAAAGGCTCTGTGAGGGGCAGATAAAGTTGAATATGAAATATAATGATTCAAAGGATAGGCAGATTTAGAATCATGAATAAAGGTATTAGTTAGAAAATACAATGAAAGTCCTGTAGATAAGAAGGAGGTTTGTTGATTCAAGAAAACCTGCAAACTGTAATAGCAGGGAGAGAAGTAGGGCTGGAAAAATCAGATTCTACTATATCTGAAGATTGAATGGGTGAATCATGTTCTAAGGAAGAAGGAGAAAAATTGAGGCTCGAATGGGATAGAACCAAATCGGGAAAAAGCTCCACTACCTCAATATGAGAGCTGACAGAATGAAAAACAATATCACGTGATACAAATATATTTTTGGCAACAATGTTATAAAGTTTGTAGCCTTTCATACCCGGAGGATAACTAAGAAAAAAACAAGCAGTAGCACAAGGATGGAATTTTGCCCTATGAGAAGCCAGAATAAAGGTAAAACATAAAGTACCAAATGTACGAAAGAATGTATAGTCAACAGTTTTCTGGTAGAGAAGTTGGTAAGAGGGCTGATTTTTCAAAATAGGAGTAGGAGTCCTATTAATTAGGAAAGTGGCAGTGAGGATACAATCACCCTAGAATTGAATAGGCACTCTAGATTGAAATAATAGTGCTCTAGCTACATTAAGAAGACGTTGATGCTTACGTTCTACTATGGAGTTTTTCTCAGACCTTTCCACATAAGAAAATTGATGTATTGCCCTCTTTGTAGCAAAATAATCATGAAATTTGAGCTCAGGAGTTTTATCTTACCTAAATTTCTTCACTTTTGTGTTAAATTGTGTTTTCACCATATAGAAAAATTTAGGAATAACAACCCTAGCATCAGATTTTTGCTGCGTGCATCAAGAAAATCCAAGTGAATTGCGTATAATCATCAACTATGGTGAGAAAGTATTTATAACCAACATATGTTGGAACATAATATGGTCCCCAAGTGTCACAGTGAACTAAGTCAAAGGCATGCAGAGATAGATGGTTATTAGATACAAAAGACAACCTTCTCTGTTTGGTTAATGGACATATGGAACAAGAAACATCCTCAGTGTTTTTATAGTTCAACAAACCTTTTGAATTTTTCGTCTTATGAAATGAATTATGTCCATTATGCCAAGTATCTTTACTTACAACATGTTCCATATGAGTAGAAGAAATACATGTTCTATCTACTGGTTGACATTTAGAATCAATAGAATCAAGATCAATGATAGATAAACCTTCGTGAAGATTACCCCTACAAATCATCTTCGAATGTTTGACATCCTGGAGAAGACATGTGTGAGAGAAGAAACTAAAACTCGTACAATTTTCCTCTCTCAGTGCATGAATAGAGATCAAATTAAACTTAAACTAAGGCACAAGCAGGACATTCTTAAGCATTAAATAGTGACTAAGCTGTACATTCCCAGCATATAACACAAAAATCTGAGAGTGGTCTGGCAGAGTAATATATGTGTTCTGAATTGGTCTTAAATGAACAAATGAAGACTGGTTGAAGCATATATGACTAGTGACCCCAAAATCCACTATCCAATACCTAAGATTATTGAGTACTGGACTTACGGAAATATAGAAATAGGTACCTGATGCTTGGTCTTGGGGAGTATCAGGTTCTGCCCGTGTCTTAACCACATTTAGATGAGTATTCAGCATGCTCAATAGATGTTGATACTGTGTAGGACTCAATGACTACATAAAATCTCCCA
The DNA here is from genome assembly GCA_036245055.1 of Diospyros kaki. Classification (NCBI taxonomy): domain Eukaryota; kingdom Viridiplantae; phylum Streptophyta; class Magnoliopsida; order Ericales; family Ebenaceae; genus Diospyros; species Diospyros kaki. The sequence goes on along the minus strand of BSEG01000003.1, from coordinate 27,083,326 downwards.
TAACCTGATTATTGCTAGACAAATTTTGATGAGTCTCACATACTTAGCTAACAATAGGATTCACTTTATTAGGATGTATTTGGCTAGCGTTTCTCTACTTGGACTTGTATCCAGGGAAATAACCATGCAACTTATAACACTTGTCAATGGTGTGACCATGAAGTCCATAGTCTGTGTGCACAATGATCTTTCTTTCTTTGTAGACCGACCATGACCAGTTTTATGCACTTCATGTTTAACATTGAATAAAACATAATCATTCCCAACAATTTGATTAACTACATTCATTTGATTTTCTTCTTGTGAGATTAGGGCAAAAACTTTATTAATTGGGGGAATAGGATCCATTAAGTTCATCCCAAATAGTTTTCAATTTGGTAAAGTAAGCACATATAGATAATGAACCTTGAGTTAGGTTAATTAATTCTCACCTCAATTGGAAGATCCAAAGACCATTACTTTGTTGATACCTTTCTTTAAGTCTAGATATCATGCGTTGACTCAAAGTATATAACGCTTGCGAAAATCTCCTTAGACACAGAGTTAAGTATCCAAGATATGACTATATTATTGTTCCTTATCCAGGCATTAAGTAAAGATTCATCACCTGTAGGTTTCGGTATTAATCCATTTACGAACCCTAACTTGTTCTTCACTGACAAAGCGATCACCATTGCACGGCTCCAAGAGGTGCAGTTATCTCCTATTAATGGCTAAGACACCAGGACCAGGCGGGGGCTATCAAAGTGATGTAAGAAGAAAGAACTCATTCCGTCGTCAATGGACGAACTAAGCCTTGACGAGAAAGATGAGAGATTCTCTGTCGCCATAGATCAAAGATGGATGAACAATTTTGCAAAAGAAAAGAAAACGCAAGATTTGTTATTTCTAGAAGAAATCATCGATCATAGATCTTCAAACAAAGAAGAAAAAAAATACAAATCTCCCAATCTCCGAACAAAAGATAATCAAAGACAATCAACAAATCAAAAAGAGAATTGCAAAGAGATCTCTTAACAAAGGAAAGATTTGCACCGTAACTCACAGAATTGAAGAATCAAAGAAGAAATGAAGCAGGTAGAAGGCAAGCTAAGGCACAACAAAAAATAACCCTAGGGTTTCGAAATGCTCCTATACTATATCATGAGCAAAGAAAGAGACAGAAGATAAAAATGTTTCATCGATCTCAATTCATGATCTCAGCGCTTATATAATAAAACCATAGTTTCAGTAATTACAGAAATGCCATTACAACAAAATACAACAACTAATACAACAAATATTCTATTAAGAGGAAATGAGGAAGAAAGGGAGACGAAGATGGAGAGATAGAGAGGCTAAAGCTAAGTTGGCCATGGTTGACTTTAGGTCAAGTTTTATGGTTCACATTGGGAATTCAGATACCATTAATATACAAAACGAGTGAGTTAAACTGACTTCAAGTTTTATGGTTCACATTGGGAATTTAGATACTCTTAATAACTTAATATATGCAACGAGAGAGTTGAACTGTTATATGCTCCAATATCAGAGGTCTCAGAATAGTGCAACTGCTGAGTTGATGACAATGGGAAAGCTTTTAGTCCTTAGCAGGAATTTTATTGCGTTTCGACTTTAAGTTTGGTGGTTTGGGTTTGTGATTCCTTTGTTAGGTTTGGCAAGTTTTTACCTTTTTCCTTTTGCCTGTTGTGCTTCTTAGTTCTTGTTTTGCTTTGTTCTTGATGGTACCTTCTCTCTACTTTTATTTTATAAGATTAAAATGAGGAACGCACACGATTATAAGGAAGAAGTATATCTTCTTTATGCCCCCAGGGGCATAGGTCAAGTGGCAACTAAGTGATACGCTGAGGTTAATATTAGTAGGTCACGAGTTCGATACTTGACTTAGGCGAGGGCCAAAGACCCGCCTGTGATTTACCTCCTTTGTCGAAATCGAGGACACGAGTGGCGACGGACCACGCAAGGGTGATAATTTCAAGTATATCTTCTTAATTTGTTGAGAACTTTTCCAACAACTCAATTCAATTTCCCAATACTGGAGAGATAAAACTTTTATATGCTATTAGAACTAATATAATTTTGGTGAAGCAATAAATTAATCATTTGGAGGTTTCATAAGATGAAAGTGTAAGATTGGATTTGGTGATCCCCAAATCCAATTTTATTCTTGACATATTTTATCCTTTTGTAATGAATATTTGTTTATATTTAAAGAAAATGTTTTGACAAATATCCATAAAATAAGTTGTCCATTATCATTTCTAGCTCAAACATATGGATTGGGATTAAATTCTAATTTTTAGTAATTTATTCCAATTGAAGTAACTAGAATTCAAATTCTATTGGGATCATTTGAACTACCAAGTATGAATTCTAAGTCTAGTTGTGGAATTGGATCCAAGTATATTGTAAAAAATTTCTCATAATTGTAAATATTGTTTTACATTATAAATCTCGTTTTAAAAGCTTTACAATGGTTCCACTTAACAATTTAAAAGAATAAAAATAAGATTTAATCACTATTAATTAGTATGAGATACTAATAATAATGGATGGTGAGTCACATGTCATATTGTATGAGATGCAAATAATAGACATGTGGGTAAGTGTTGGTTGAATATCTATCGAATGTGACACATGTAATAGATCACATGATTAAGAGGGTTAGTGATTTGATACTGTCATTCGATTGTGTAATTGGTTCTTGGACCATAGGTGACACAATTGTCTTATACATTGGTGTTAGAGATTTGTCATTGTGTGGAACTGCCCGAATATAAGGTGGGAATGTTCTTTGTGTGGTCTCTATTCAGTGGCGCATGGAGACATGTGATCGTTGATAGGTTTCGTTAATCTTTGACATAAGGTGACCCTTGGCTAAGGTGCACACAATTAGAAAGGAGTTTCTAATATTAGAAAGAGTTCTAATGTGTCATATTGATCACATCATACTAGATCATAGTTGCCGAGTTTTGTGAGTTTGATCAGTTCATAGCTTTCACTTGGTCAAGATGTTAGTCGATGGAATGATTATAATACACGGTAATCGAAAGCCCAAATAGATTTATTAGAAGTATTAACTTCACTGCTGATTAGGTCATCCTAACATAATATTAGTTATCACTCATGACCTTTCAGGATGTTTTGGGGATGTGGATAGATCTTCATTGGAGATATAGCTGTGCAAACGGTTATAACTGAACCGAACCGGTCAAAAATCACTAACCGAACCGAAAATAACCGACTCTAAAATACCCTACCCGAACCGGACCAATAACCGAAGTTTTCCCTATAATAATAACCGAACCGGTAACCGATCACTATATAACTGATCCAAACAAGTGGGTTCGGTCGGTTTATTCGGTCTAATTGAACCTTTGAAAATCTACTGAACCGACATTCATGGATTCCTAACCGATCACGCATTTTAAGTAGGAAAGAAAACATGAAACAAAGTAGATAAAGTATCAAACAAGTCGGTTCACATAAGAAAGCATGAATAACAATACTCAAACTTCTATTCCAAAAAATAAAGCATGAATAACAATCCCTAATTTGTAAATTAAATTGTTCACACTGGCTTTTTTGAATACTCTAATTGTAAGTAAACAAAGCATGAATAAGTATCAAATGAACAAAATACAATTTCAGAAAATAAAAGCACTTAACATCAAGGACCTAAACCCATACCACTACACTGCTGCTGTAGTCCAAACTTCTTGAAAAATGATGCATTAACATTGAGGTTGCCAAGACCAAAAACTGGTAAATTAACCACTCCATTTTCCACCACAACGACACAACCTGCACAAATTATTTCATAGTTTCAAAACCAAAAAAACTAATAAAAATAGTGAGTTCTGCTAACTAATGAATGCATTTTTGAAGCTTAATAAATAGTAGAGAAGTTTTTGTGCAATTGTACAAGTTCACGCAAGTAATGTTAATGGATTGGAGGCAACAACTTTGGGTGTGCTAATGGTTGTAACGGTTTTTCAAAATAAGCAAAATAAATACACAATCCCAGGTGATGAGTGTGTTAATTATTGTCAAGTTAAAAGACATCGTGCTATGTTCTATCATCATCTAAAATAAGCAAAATAAATAAATAAAACCCAATACAATATATATGTATGGATGTATGCTACAGTAAGTTGGGGGGAAGAAACCTGGACCAAAAGAGGACCATGGTACATGCACACACATACACACAAGAATTGGAGTATAAAATTAAAAAAATAATAATAAACAAATACATTAGCAAAAGACCAAATTCTAACTGAGCCGAAAACTAAAAACACACACCCCATGCATCAATCCCATCTTCTACTAACATCAAATGGATAGCCTAGGCAAGTCTTACACAATCAACAAAGCCATCAACAATTGGATCATTTGTAGAAGCTATCACCTAAACAACATAATCATGAATTCCAAAAAATAAACAAATTTCTTTCAGTAATTAAAATAAAGAAGCAACCACCATTTACAATACTTACAGTTTCCAAAAAATAAACAAATCTCTGGTGTTGCATTCAGAGCATCAAAAATTAAACTGATAACCAGCAACATCAGAAGACTGTAAGTAATCTGTGTAAAAAGTAGAACAGAAACAAATCAAAAATTATAAGGCAACATGGGACAAGAACATTGGATATCCCTTCAACCAGTCATCAATAATTTTCCACCAAAAGAATATCTCTTTCAAAAAAAGCAAAGTTACCTGACTTGTTGCACTCAACCAGTGCTTAAGGCCAAAAGGCCAAAAAGCAAAATCTAGACTTGCAATAAAGTTCGGGCTTGCTCTCCCAATCCAAAAAATAGTCATCTCACAGAAACAATATAAAGCGAATGTATAAAAGAAAATGTGTAATGAGTCATGACTCTTAACTTTGTCTTGCTAGTCCAAAAAACCCTTAAACACAGATAATAAAAGCAAACCAAATAACCAATAGATAACAATACATGTCATATTGGAGAAGTCACTGTCTAACCTTCTAAAAACACATAAGAAAATGGCCAAATACTTCTAAAAACACATACTGGAGAAGTCAAATGAACTAAAATGCTGTATATATGCTTCATTCTAAATTTGTAAAATAATGCAATAAACAAATATTAACTAATACATTAAACACATCAAAATAGATACTGAAATTGAAATATCGAGAGGCACAAATTCTCTTACTTACAAATGCATGAGTCTTTAAAATCTAAATTTCCATTGGTGCGGGACTGTCAACGGTAACCTTTGCCAATTCTAAAACAAACAATACACAAAATTAATTAAATAATTTAAAAGTAACAAGTATTGAACTAAAAGTAGAAAAAAAAAAGAAAAAGAGTAACAATTAGTTTATCTTCTTCAAGTTGTTCAACATGATCCAAATCTTCTTCAACACTCATTAGGGTGGTAAATGACCGAATCCAATCTTGCATACAAATCAGACTTTCAACTACTTTAGGAGAAAGCGAACTCTTAAATGGATCAAGTACTTGACCCCCTGTGCTGAAAGTAGACTCAGACGCAAAAGTAGAAACTGGAATTGCCAACACATCCAGAGCCATAGAAGATAGAATAGGAAACCGATGAGAATTCACTTTCCACCAATTCAAAATGTCAAAGTCATCAGTTTCCTCCTCACACACTTCACTGAAATACTTATCCCATTTTGAAGGCACGGTTGTTAACCCACTATCACTGGCATACTTAAACTTTTTGAAACGAGAACTAAGTAAATTTGGTCTGCCAGATTTTCTCTTCTCAACATTCTCCACAATAGATGGAGTAGACACTTGAGACTGCTCTCCTGCTTCACCTTGAGGTGTTAATTTTTTCTTATATTCTTCATACAAAACATATACAACATTTTTTAAGGACAAAACTGCAGCAACCCCTTTCTCACTTGGATACATCTCCTGAAGTGCATACTCCATAAACTCTAACTTGTGCCTAGGATCAAGTACCACAGCAATGTAAAGCAAATGATTTATTTTTTTCGGATCCCCCCAATATTTATAAAACTTTTCTTTCATTTTTCTATCCATCTCACTCAACTCAATATCATCACCCTCCTGCCACTCATGTAAGAGACAATGAACGGTACTAATCTCATGGAAAAAAGTGTTGGAGGTGACATATGAAGTACCCAAAACCCACAAAGTAAGCTCATAAAACTGTTGCAACACTCTAACAAACATTTTAACCCTCGTCCAATCCTCTGGCTTGGGTCTCCCATCAATAGTAATAACCTGTTGCAAGTCATTATTCCATCTATTTGTACTAAGATCAAGCATAGAACATGGCTCTTCCTCATCAAACCTGTCAAAAGCCCTCTCAAACTTTTAAGCAATCTCTAACATCAAGTATGTAGAGTTCCATCTAGTTGCAATATCCAACGACAATAAGCCCTTACATTCTATTTTTTCCACTTCCACACATTCTTTGAATTTTCTTAGTCTTGTTGGAGATTGCCTAATATATCTGACTGTATCCCTAACTCTTGTTATTGATTTATCTAGCTTTTTCAACCCATATTGCACAACCAGATTTATTATATGAGCCACACACCTAATATGCAAATAATGGCCACTCATAATGCTAACATCCCATTTTGTCATTTTTTTCTTGAAGTTACCCACAACAACATCATTTGAACTAACATTATCTACTGTCAAACTCAAAACTCTATCAAGTTTCCATCCCATTAAACACTTCTCAATTGCCATAACAATGGCAATCACCCTTGTGACTATATATTGGACAAAAATTTTAAAAAAATTTCTTCAATGTCCAATTGTTATCAATATAGTGTGTTGTCAAGCACATATAATTAATCCTTTGAATGGAGGTCCATGTGTCAGTGGTTAAATAAACTCTTTGACATGAATTTTTTACCTCATTCATCAATTTTAACCTCTCTTCATTGAATAATTCAAAACAATCACGAGAAATTGTCCAATGTGAAGGAATCCGAAATTTTAGACAAATCACATTAATGAAGTGCCTAAACCCTTCATTTTGGACAATTTTGAAAGGCATCTCATCCACTATCACCATGCGAGCTAAAGCCTTTCTAGCAAGCACTTGATCAAATCTCCAATTCACCAATCCCATACTTTCCCCCTCTCTCTCAACCCTCTTTGAAGTTGGTTGCAAGTTTAATTGCATTTGGTGGGTTTCCAAAGCATAAGGGTGTTTTTTACATGTTCCCATATGATTCCTTAGAGCCGTAGTCCCTTTTTTTTTGGGATCACAATGGAACTCCCTAGAAAAATAGTTGCATCTCCCTTTAATCTGACCCTTTGAATTTGTAAACTTTGTAAAATGATCTCACACATCTGACCTAGCTCTTAATGTTTTTCTCTTTGCCTTTCATAGTGATGTTACACCTCTATCAGCTTGAGATTGGCTACCTTGACTTGATACTATTGGTGTAGGTCTTGAACTATCATCCATATTAGGGATGTTTGTTGTGTAACTGGTGTCTTCTTCTCTTGCCATCTAAAATTAATACAATTGTAAATTTGTAATTAATATGTATTGTATTTAAAGAGTGAGTTTAAATATATTTTAGTTGTTGTCATTTGATTTGTGTCTTAGGGAATGAAAAGATCTCACATCATTTATAAGTAAAACAATTGAGGAATTATGCAATCTGTTGAGTGTTGACAATCTGTTGGCAGATTGTTTTTTGGTTCTATTTTTTTTTTTTCTTTCCTTTTGATTTCAGTTTCAGTGGATTCCTGGATTGAGGCATTATGTGGTTTAATTTGAGCTCGATAAAGGCATTTTCTTTAATTTGACAATCTGTTAACAGATTATTTTTTCTTCTGTATACTATATGTGGTTTAAGTTGAGCCCAATGAAGGCATTTTCTTTAATTAGGAAAGCTTTGGTTGTTCTAATACGTGTGTTTATTTCATTCTGTTATTGGTGTTTGTTGTACTATCTTTTGGTAAAGCCTTCATATTAAAAATCAAACATGAAAAATAATCATATCTTATATTCTAATTATATAATTTGTATTGTGCCCTTATATACAACATACATTATTTTAATAAATACACACACTGCCAAAGAAGGTAATAAAAACTATACAGTTGATGCAAAAAGTATCAGCCAACTATATCATTTTTATAAATGCACACAATAAGAGACAGACAGTTTGAAAACTTATTGTATTTATGAAAAAGTAAAAGGGGAAAGAAATACCTAAATTATTGTTAGATTTGTTGGATTACTTCATTCATATTTTGACATTTTTTTTAAAGTTATTAATGCATGTGACATGACATTATAAGATAAGATTTCATTATTGTTTAACTGCACAAATTTCAAGATCACAACATAAGAACAATGGATTGGTTGTGGTAATTATTTTTAAGAGTGACATCCATCCAACCACATACAATATAAAATCATTTACATGCTTATTGCTCATATTAATGGACATCAACAGATTCAACACAATAGTTACATGATGACATCCAACCACATACAGTATAAAATCATTTACACAAAAAAAATTTAGATTAGTGAACATCAACAGAACAGATTCAACACAACAGTGACAACCAACCAAAAAGATACTTAAAAATAATTGAATGTTCCATTAACTCATCAAAACAATTTCATATAAGTGAACAGGAAAAAGAGAACATAACAACAGTCAACAAAGAACAAAATAAAAGCATTTACACGAAAATGTTAAATAGTCAACAAAGAACAAACTAAGGTAAGTTACCTTTAACCTTTAGGAGTGGACGTACGGACGGCTAAATGGCTTTAGGAGTGGACGGACGCCGGTGATATCTGCAAAACAAAAGAACAAAATAAATACAGAGAGATAGAGGCATAGAGCAACTAAGAAAGAAAGAAAGAGAGAGAGAGAGAGAGAGAGAGAGAGAGAAAGAGAGAGGAAGAGGGAGAAAGAGATCGCTCGAGAGAGAAAGAGATCGCACGATGAGTCGATAATAGAAGTAGAACTAACCTATTGGACGTCGGTGGCGACAAAGGACGACCGAAAGCAATCGACGACGATGGTAGATAGCGACAGTAGGGTTTTGGTAGGGGGTTAGGGTTTCGATTTCAGGCCTCTCTCTCTCTCTCTAGTTGATTAGAAATTTGGAGAAGGCTCGAGAATGCCTTTGAAGTCCCCTCACGCATGGTTAACCGAAGCCATCACAAAACGACGTCGTTTATGATACACAAAAACGACGGCGTTTGATCATTGGTCAGCTTTGATTAATTGGTTAACCGATAACCAAACTGAGCTTATATTTAACTAACCGAACCGTTCCTTGCTGACCGAATACCTAACCGAACCAACTGGTGGGTAACTGAACCAGTAATCGAGCCCTATTTAACCGAACCGGTTCGGTCGGTTCGGTTCAGTTAGTTCGATCTAACCGAACCCCTGCACACTCCTAATTGTAGATCGAAATGTTCGATCGACATCAAAGAGTTTGACATGTCTCAATTACTACTGAATTGTAAACCTAGAAGGTCACAGCTAAAAGTGGGCATAGCATCGGATTAGTGATTTTGGGTTGGTAGAGTGTTTTGATCTACCATTAATAATTAATAAGTATTAAATTATTGTTAAGAGTTAATAATTAATTAAATTATCATTAATAATTAATAATAATTTTAGCAGGGTAGAGAAAAGTTCTCTTAGTTAATTTGTATATAATATAAATTATATATTATGTATAAAAATTAATAATTAATAACATCAAAATGATTTCATTGCCCCTAAAAAGTCAAAAATGGGATATGAAAAGACGATTTTGTTCTATTGTGTTGAACAACTCACGATGTGGATAAAACGAGAGAGGAGTGTGTGGAGTTCATGAAAGTGTGGAAGTCACACATCCACTCTCTTTTGTAAGTCGGGTCAAGTAAGATAAGAGTTGCGAATGTAACATAACAGTGCCTCATGAAAGGAAAGCTAAATTGGCATTCACATGATCAATTAATGATCGCAATTAACACGCTTGTAAGAAAAAAGCAAAATCAGGGGGTAGCTTTGTAGCACAATAATTGGAGTGCGATTTTATTCACCTTGTGTAAAAGTCACACACGCTTGTGAAAGAAAATATGATTAATTAATTACGGATTGTTACATAAATTACTACTATTAATTAGTATAGGATACTAATAATAATGGATTGTAATTCATGTATCATATTGTATGAGATATAGATAATAAATATGTGGATAGATATTGGTTGATTATCTATCGAATATGACGCATGTAACAGATTACATGATTAAGAGGGTTAATGATATACTATTGGCATTTGATTATATAATTGGTCTTCGAACTAAAGGTGACATAATTATCTAGTGTTAAAGATTTTTTGTTGCACGAAATTGTCTGAATATGAGGTGAGAATGCTCTGTTCAATAACGCATTATGATAAGTAATTACTGATGAGATTCATTGATTTTTAACGTAAAACAAACATTTTATATTAAAAAAAATATTTTGATGAATACCCATAAAATAAGTTAGCAACAAGAAGAAAGAGGGTAAGAAAATGATTAGAAAGAAAGAAAATGATTAAAGTAAAGTCACCTCAGCTTGAACAAAATCGCACTCCAATAATTGAGATATCAAAGGAAAGCCAAATTAGCTTTCACGTGATGGGCTCAGGCGCAGTTAACGCGCAGGTGAAAAATGCGAAATGGGAAGTGACAAAATTGAAATTAGAGGGGAAGGAAATTAAAAAAGCAGGGGGGCAGCTGTGCAGGCGCAATTATTGCGCTGCAAGAGAAGAAGAAGAGTTGAGGGCAAATGGAGGTAGAATTGTTCTCCCAATTGCCCTATCTATAATATAATATATAATATATATTATTTTCTCACCTCACTCTCCCCCTTTTCCTGTCGGTAATTTATATTATATATATATATATTAATGGATTAATAGAGAGAAAAGAACGAGCAGTGCGTGAAGCACTTCTTTCTCAAGCCTCCTCCGTCCGTCCAACAAGCAATATTGATCTGTTGAAGCACCAATACAGTATACAGAATTGATCTGTTGCCGCGTGGGGCATCTCTTATATTACCCGACGGAAATGTGGTATTGTCGGGTCCGGCACCCCCCCGCCCCCTTTCCTCGATGATGAGTCCCAAAAGTCCTAAACAGAGACATGGTGTGACCCTTACGCTAATCCCCAAACAGAATTGACTTTCTCTCACTTGTAAAGCCTGTGATGACTCTGTCACTTTCTTACACTTAATTGTCGGATCACATCATGGATGTTATAACACGAACAAAATATTATCTGAATTAAATTTTTTTATAAATATTACATGTTTAATGTATGGGCCGGGACAGGACCCGATTTGAGTTTATAATAAATGCGTGGGAAGTGCATAATTCAGGCCGAAATGAGAAGCCAGAGACAAAGGATTTAAAGAGGGAAGGTATGGCTTCCAATAATTGAAATTTCACCACACATTCTAAGGCTTACCTCTTTCAAAGGTTGCTTCCGAACTCTACAGATGGGCGTGGGCATTGCCCACTTCATTAACTCTTCGAGATGGGTATAGGTCAGTGGGTGCGGGTCGGGTTTTGTAGGGTCCAACTGCCAGTTTGATTTCATCATGCCTATCTATACTATTATATCTCTATGTATCCTATTCCTCCCATCATTTATCATTCGGCTTTGGAATTGATGGGTGGCATTTAGATTAAAAAAAAAAAAAAGCATGAACACATATATCTTATATTTTGTTGTGTTGTGTTTTTGATATGATTGATTTATTTCGATTCGATTTCTTAACTTAATTTTTGATTTCGTTTGTTGGCCGGTTAAATCAATTAAGAGAAAATTAACACACCCCACCCAAATTTCTTCAGAATAAGACCTAGAAGTCTTAAAGAGAAACATGGTGTGACCCTTACACAAATTCCTAGATAGAATTGATATTCTTTCACTTCTAAAGTTTGTGGTGACTTTGTCATTTTCTTACGTTTAATTATCAGGTCACAATATGTATATTACAACACAATAAAATATTATTTGAATTAATTTTTTTTATAAATATTGTATGTTTAATATATGGCCCAAGACGGGACCCAATTTGAGCTTATAATAAATGGATGGGAAGTTCATGATTGAGGTCAAAATGAGAAGCCACTAGCCAGAGACAAAGGATTTAAAGACGAAAGGTATGGCTTCCAATAATTGAAATTTCACCGCACATTCTAAGGCTTACCTCTTTCAAAGGTTGCTTCCGAACTCTACAGATGGGCGTGGGCATTGCCCACTTCATTAACTCTTCGAGATGGGTATAGGTCAGTGGCTGTGGGTCGGGTTTTGAAGGGTCCAACTGCCAGTTTGATTTCATCATGCCTATCTATACTATTATATCTCTATGTATCCTATTCCTCCCATCATTTATCATTCGGCTTTGGAATTGATGGGTGGCATTTAGATTAAAAAAAAAAAAAGTATGAACACGTATATCTTATATTTTGTTGTGTTGTGTTTTTGATATGATTGATTTATTTTGATTCGATTTCTCAACTTAATTCTTGATTTTGTTTGTTGGCCAGTTAAATCAATCAAGGAAAAATTAACACACCCCGACTCAAATTTCTCCAGGATAAGGCCCAAAAGTCTTAAAGAGAAACACTGTGTGACCCTTACTCAAATTCTCAGATATAATTGATATTCTTTCACGTCTAAAGTCTATGGTGGCTTTGTCATTTTCTTACATTTAATTATCAGGTCACATTATGTATATTACAACACGAATAAAATATTATTTGAATTAAATTTTTTTATAAATATTGTTTGTTTAATATATCGGCCAGGGCATGACTCATTTTATTTGCATCTTAAGTTGACATTTTTCACAATTAAGGATATTTTTATTAGAGTCATCCATTTTTATTTTTTTTATTTTTTTACGTTAAGTTTTCATTTTTAGTTAATAAATAAAAAATTAATTATATCATTTGATAATCTTATCACTTTTCATTTTTTAACTTTAACAGTTGCTAGATTGATCTGCATGTAGTATTATATTAAGTTGTCATTTTTTATAATTAAGATATAATTGATGTATTATTAATAACTTATTAAAAATATCTTAATTGAGAATTCTTTGCAGCCTAAGTTGGCATTTTTCACAATTAAGGGTATTTTTATCAGAGTAGTCCAATTTTTTTTTTTTACTTTAAGTTTTCATTTTTAATTAATAAATGAAAACTAATTATATCATTTGATAATCTTATCACTTCTCATTTTTTAACTTCGATAGTTACTAGACTGATCTGACATGATGATGTCTAAGTTAGTCTTAAATATTTGTCTTAAATATTAATGAAAAGTAAATTGATGATGATTATTAAATATTAATGTGAGTAAAATATTGATTGAAATTAAAAATACAGACATTAAGCAAATATAATTTTAGAAAATATTTTTTAATTTCTGATTCTAATTTTACAACTAAAGACGTCTAAACATTTTATGTTTCAAAAAATCATAGCATTCTTTTTTAAAATTTTAAAAATACCAAAAATAATGTTTACCAATTCATAATAGTTGAAAATTTTAAAATTTTTGTATAGAAAAAATGTTTAAAATTTTTGAAGTGTTTAATAATTTTCAGAAATAGCTAATAATTTTATCAAAGGTGTTTATAATTCTCTGATTGTACACAAACTTTATATATAAATGACATGTAGTTTAGTTGGCTACATTTTCTGGTTTTCTATATTTTAGATTATATCTTTAATTTTTAACCAATTTCATCACATTCTTTTATTTTAATTTTTTTCACATTATGTATATATATATATATATATATAGAAATGTGACTCGTGCTATGCTATGTACGTATAAGTAGAAAATAAATTGTTTTAAATAAAAACTTATTAAGTGATGTAGTCTAGTTTTTATATTTTTAAAACAAAATTTTGATTAAAATTAAAGTGATAAAATTAAATATTTTTTATTTACCACATAATCAAATCTTGATTATTAAGTTTTTATCTTTATTTTAAAAAATATTTTATATAACCTCATAATACCAAAATTTTCTCCTTACTTAGAATAATCTTTCTTGTATGCTCCCGATACTTGTGTTCTTGATTACATCAAAAGAGGTAAATCACAAGTTGAGCTTTTGACCCTTGCACAAGACGAGAATTGAATTTGTAATTTACCTAATTGACATCAATATATTACTTATTTGACCACTTAACTAATACCTTAAGAGTAAAATTTTCTCATAATAATATACACATTACTAAGTTGTCATGATGTGTAGTCATCCATTTGGATAATGTTGCGAAAGAAGTAGAATTTAAAGAATGTAAATTTTATCTTTTACAACATATTTTTGTCTAAACTATTTAATATATAAAAATATTTATTTTTTATTTTAGTTTATATATAATATCTTACTAATAAATTTTGAATGAGAAAATTTCATCCAAAATGTTTGATCCACGTCAAGAAATTTAAAGTGTCTCAATTACTATTTAGTTGTAAACTTAGAAGGTAGACATAGGATAGAATTAGTGATTTTGAGTTGGTACAATGTTTTGATCTATTATTAATAATTAATCGGTATTAAATTATGGATAAGAGCTAATAATTAATTAAATTGTCATTAATAATAATTTTAGCAGAATAACATAAGTGAGAAAAGTTCTTTATATGTAGTTAATTTTTATATAATATTAATTATATAATTATTATATAAATTATATATTATGTATAAAAATTAATAATTAATAACATCAAAATGATTTGATTGCCCCTACAAAGTCAAAATTGGGATATGAAAGGACGATTTTTTTCTGCTGCGTCGGAACCCACACATCCATTCTCCTTTGTAAGTCGCGTCGAGTAAGAAAAGAGTTGCGCAGGTAACATAAACAGTGGCTTCAAAGGAAAGCCAAATTAGCTTTCACGTGATCAGCTCAGGCGCAATTATTGCGCTGCAAGAGACGAAGAAAAGTTGAGGGCAAACGGAGGGATAATCTTCTTCCCTGTTCTTCTATTCTCAGCATTCACTGTATGTATATGTTAGATATATATTATCGATGATAGTCCAATCTTCTCTTTCTCTCGTATGTATGTATTTATATGTAGATAAATATGTGATATATATATTACATAATGAAAGAGAAATAATGCGTTTGGCTTTATCGGAGACGGAAGAAGATTGCAAGTGTTGCAATCTGTTGGTTGAAGATGCTGGACGTATCAGCTTCTTGGAGAATATTATATATATACGTGATATATCATATTATATATATATATTAATGGATTAACAGAGAGAAAAGAAGGAGCAGTGCGTGAAGCATATTTCTCAAGCTGCCTCCGTCCGTCCGTCCGTCCAACAAGCTAGCACCAATGGGTCGTGCTACAGTATTCGAACGGTTGACATACAAAATGATTGAACAGAATAAAATTCGCTCGGCCAAGGTTTGGTGAACTTCATCTAAGATAAAGTCCATCAAACACACTATTATTAAAATTAAAATAAAAAAATAATTAAAATTATAATATAAAAATTAACTTAAATTGAAATTAAAATTATAATATAAAATATAATCAAAATAAAACCCGCAGCAGCGGACTTTATTTTAAATTAAGTCCGTCCGCTGCTATACGGGTGGATTTCATCCGCCCAACAGCTCGCTCGCTATTTTGGGGGCGAATTTCAACATAGTTAAAGTCTGTCAGTTCAATTGAAGAGAACTTCATCAATGATGAAGTTTGCCAGACTTTTATTTGAAATAACAGTTTTAAGCTAAAAATATTTTATCTTTTAATATCTTTAATCATTTTTTACGTCAATTAATTTAGATAAAATAGTATTATTCAACACGAATACAGTATACATAATTGATCTGTTGTCGCGTCGGGCTGTCATTATATAACCCGACACAAACGTCGTACTGTCACGTCCTGGCAACCCCCCCGGCCCCCCCCCCCCACGCGAATTCCCAGGCAGAATTGACATTCTTTCATGTGTAAAGCCTGTGGTGGCTTTGTCACTTTCCCACCCTTGACTCTTCCTGATGGGTACAGGTCAGATGGGTACAGAATTGACATCAAAATTATGGATTTCAATGCATGTTGTGTTATATTAAGTTGTCATTTTTTATAATTAAGATAGATTTTTTTATCTGAACAGTAATTATTGTATTATGAATAATTTATTAAAAAATATCTGAATTGAAAATTATTTGTCTCCATTGTTGTCATTTTTCCCATTTAAAGATATTTTTATGAGAGTCATTCATTTTTTATTTTTTTATTTTTTTACGTTAAGTTTTTATTTTCAGTTAATAAATGAAAACTAATTATATCATTTGATAATCTTATGACTTTCATTTTTTAACTTCAAGAATTACTAGATTATTATGACATGATGATGTCTAAGTTAGTTTTAATTGAGTTAAAGATAAATCATTTGACACACTTAATGAAGAGTAAATTGATGATGATTATTAAATATTAATGTGAGTAAAATATTAACTGAAATTAAAAATATAGACATTAAGCAAATCTAATTTTAGAAAATATTTTTTAATTTCTAATCTAATTTTACAATTAAAGATATCTAAACATTTTATGATTCAAAAAATCATAGCATTCTTTTTCAAAATTTTCAAAATACCAAAAATAATGTTTTCCAATTCATAATAGTTGAAAATTTTTAAATTGTTGAAGTTTTTAGTAATTTTCAGAAATACATAATAATTTTATCAAAGGTGTTTATAATTCTCTGATTGTACAAAAACTTTATATATATATATATATATGACATGTAGTTTAGTTGGCTACATTTTCTGGTTTTCTATATTTTAGAAGATATCTTTAATTTTTAACAATTTCATCACATTATTTTATTTTAATTTTTTCCACATTATATATATATATATATTTATAGAAATGTCACTCGTGCTATGCTATGTATGTATAAGTAGAAAATATTTTTTTTTTGATATTATATAAGTTTTTTTAAAAAACAAACTTATACGTATAGCATGATTGTGACCATGACGTCACAAAAAAAATCTTATTAAGTGAAATCGAAGCTCCCAAAACAAAACTTAAAAAAAAAAACTTATATAATAGCAAAAAAAAAATATTTTAAATAAAAACTTATTAAGTGATGTCGTCTAATTTTTATATTTTAAAAATAAAATTTAGATTAAAATTAAAGTGATAAAATTAAATATTTTGTAACTATTATGGGTATTTTTCGGACCACCTTTCTTGTGGACTGGATTCGACCCGACGGGCCGACCCAACCTCCTGAAGCCCAACCGGCCTAAGGCCAAGGTCATCAAAGCAAGGTTGTGCATCGCCGAGACCCGAGCTCAAATCGTAGAACCAAGCGAACTCTTGACTATGCTTTCAACACGCCGGCCGAACTGTTCAACTCATATAACAAAAAGATCATCGAATAAACAGAGGTGGGACCCACTTACTTTATTTGAGGCAAACAAGATCCATGATAATGCAGAATCCACTCCCGATTTTATGGAATTGATAAGAACACATTGTCTCCCATAATATTATTCTTCCACTTTTGGATTTTATGTAAATTATAAACACCCCACACTATAAATAGAGGTTAAAAACCATTGTAAAGCAGGACAATAATGATATACTATTACTCTACCGAAAGAACCAAAGAACAGTCATGGATTAGGCATTGTTTCGGCCGAACTATGTAAAAACTTCCCTACGTACTACTTATTATTCGTTCTACTTTGTTTCTCCTCTTTACTTTTGTGCTCATTATATCATTGCGGGCTAACAAATCATGGTCGACCAACTTCGAATGTCGACATTTTGGGGCTCAAGTGTGCTTTTGGGGTGGCCTTTGAAAAATTTTCGAGCTTTATGATAAATAATAGAGGCATCGAGACTAACCCAGAGAAAATAAAAGCCTTACTGGATATGAGGTCGTCCGTACGAATAAAAGAGGTGCAAAGCCTCAATGACCAAATCTCTGCCCTGAGCCAATTTATTTCTAAAGCGAGTGACAAATGCGTCACATTCTTTGAGGTCTTGAGAAAAGCACGAGATTTTCAGTGGACAGAAGAATGTGAGTCTCCCTTCTAGCAGTTGAAGGAATATATGGGATGAGCTCCGCTCCTTGCCAAGCCCAAAGATAGGGAAAAACTGATTATATACTTGAGTGTGTCTCAGCATGCTCTTAGCGCAACCCTCATTCAGGGGGAGGATGGGGTACAATACCCCATATATTATGTCAGTAAGAGTCTGGCAAATGTGGAGACAAGGTACACTTCGATGGAAAAGCTTGCGTATTGTCTGGTAATGACATTAAGGAAGCTACGGCCCTATTTTCAGGCTCATCGGATTGAGGTCCTGACCAAGTATCTACTGAGACAGATCTTGCAGAAACTAGATGTAACGCCCCGCTTTTCTGAGCGTTAAATAACTTAGGAATTTCGAGAATATTTTTTTTTTATAAACCATCTCCCGACAATCCCGTTTTACCTTCTCAACTCACTAAATAAGAATCAATAAGGTAAGACCGGTAATCATCATAAATGCAGAAGCTTAAAATCGAAACCTGATATGATCCATAATCAATTTCACTTTATAACCGTATAAGAATTCATACCATACATTAACATCATATCCTCAATATTGAAATACATAAATACATGAAGATTCCATAATGTTCTAACAAGGCTAATCATCAATAAAGCATTAGGTAAAACATATCCGAGTCAGCTTGCTGAATCCATCGGCCACGCCATCACGTGCCGTCTCATCTCAACCTGATCCTTGCCTAAACTGCAATTCTAAACTGGAACGTTGAATGTTCCAGGGGCATAACCCATTAGAAGATGAATCTTCTAGTAAGGGTTTAAAAACATGATACATGAATACATGATGCAATAACATAATCAATCATGTGCCCTAGTGTAACTTCCCTAGCCTACCAGCCTGGCACGGAACCCTAGGCAGAATCCCGAACCTCTGCAGGATAATCCTAACGTTGTTCCATCATTGTCCTTGGGAATTACGGCTACACTCTTAGGGCGACATCCCCATCCCATACATGAGTATCAATATGCCAATAATATCGTGCTATGCAAGAATAACGTATTTCCATGTAATATGAAATGATCATAACTTCAATAAATATCATGCATAATGAAGCAAATGTTTCATATATAGGTTCTTGGGATAAAACCACTTACCTTTAGACGTAAACTCAAATTTTCTCGAAAAACGCGTATAACCTCGTTTTGCGTGCCAACCTTGAAAATAACATAAACAATCAAGATCCATGGCCAAATCACTTCCTGGCCAATCATTTCCAAGTAAAATCAATAATCTAATTTTTTCATACTTTTTCCTTATTTTCTCTATTTTTTCTCTATTTTTCATAGTCATAATTTCTTCAAAAATATTAAATAAATACCTAATCAGGTAATTTATTTAATTTTTCTTCATGAAAATTCCTAAGATAACATTTCTAATCTCTATGAGTTTTCTGAGAATTTTTCAAAATCTTTTCCTATTTTTCTCTAATTAAGTTTCCTTTCAAAAATTCAAAATAATTATTTAATCATAACATTTCTCAAATAAAATTTTATAAAACTGAACTATTCATTTTTCTTGTATTTCTGGATATTTTTCCAGAATTTTCTCTCTTTTATTTCTATTTTTACTCTATTTTTCTTTATTTCAGCATTTAAATAATATTAAAAATTATCTCCGGTCATCTTCTCCGGCGTCGGCACACCGGAAAATTAAACTGACTATACCAGAAGATAGCTTACCTTGAGTTGATCATTCTGTCCAAATTTGAGCTTGAAAGAACACTTGGAAGACCTCCCTCCGAGCAAAATTCAGTTCGGTTCCGGCGAGATCCGATTTTTCCGGCGAAGCTCCGATCACCCCTCAAATGAACTCCAAAATTTCTCAAACTTTCCAGAAATGATCCTCAGCTCATGGGCAACAAAAGCCCTATGGTTTGGTGCCTCAATTTGTTCAAAAGTGAGGTCGATTTGAAACTCAAATCTTGCAAAACTCTAAGCCACCATATCCTCTATTTATAGGCGATTTTGGCCCCATAAATGACGGATCTCGCTTCAATCAAGGCCTCTGATGTCCCCTATTGCCCTTAACAAGTCCAAAATCCACCGAAAGAGCTCCATTTTCGCGATCTAAATGACCAAACTTTCGGCCATTTTTTCTTCAATTTCTGGCAATTCCATTGCTTGTTGTCGGTTAAGCCCTTTACAAAAGATGCTCCTTGAGCAACCCTCGTGCCATCCCTGTGGCCAATTTCGATGATTTGATGGGTTGGTCGGCCATGGTTGCTTGGAGATTTTCTTAAAATTGCACTTTGGCCCCTCAAACTTTGGTTTTCTCACTTTGGCCCATTTCACCAAGTTCCTTGACTTTTGATAATTTCTCTCAAGACCCTAAAGTCTTAAAACATCAATTTGACCCCTGAGGATTCTGAAAAAATATCGTTTCGGCCTCTCTTGAGTAATTTAAAAAAACTGTATTTAGGCCCGAATCTCCGTTTTGTCCCTAAATCTCTTCGTTTCTTCCTGAAACCACTGAAGGGTTGTTCCTTATGAAAAATTGAAGCCCCCTCAAGTTTCTGTTGACTTCTCGGAAGTCATCTATGACGATTCGGTATTGCAGCCTAATTAGTAGCTGTATTTTAGCTGTACTGAAAACTGTTCCCGATCCAATTTATTTCGATGCTATAAATCATATCTTAGGGTGCTCGTTAATGCTACATCATTTTCCTTTGTCATTTCGGCTCCAGGGTACTCCCGGCAGTCGATTTAGTCAATTTTTCGGACTATTCAGATACCAATTTTCTCTGAAACCCCATTTCTCTAATAAATTACTTATTTTTAATTAACCCAAATTTCTCGGGTATTACATTCACCCCTCCTTAAAAGAAATTTCGTCCTCGAAATTTTCATCAGACCGTTAAGGTAACTAAGACATCACATAGCTCATTACCTAAATATCTCAGATCAAACATCTATTTGATCCTTGACAAGACACCTCGGTTTACATTCCTTATATGTCTAACGCTTATAAGCATACCATGTCATTCACATAATTTCCTGTTGCTGCTCCTTTCAGACGACAACACACCTTCCAATCATTTTAAGCACGCACATTTTATCCCGAAACTTTTGAGATTGCATTCTCGTATTTCAAAAATCATAAACCTTGGCTAACCACAATCATTAATTATAGACAATAACACTTGTTAATCACACATGCTTTTCGTATCTCGTTTACCAAATCCAGCTAAACAACCAGGCTAACCATAAAGATAGAAGATCCCTTCGGCACTACCATCATAGTTGGCAGGCCAACAAGCCTCCAACTTCATCTGCCACTCACGACTATCCACCAGGTCCTGCGTCAGCACCTGACAGCCACACCCTGGGTGATACGAAGTAGTGCAGTCGTAGTCCTTAAAGAACTCCATCCACTGTCGCTACCTTTCATTTAGCTCTTTTTGTGAGAACCCGTACCTCAGGCTCCTCGTGGTTTGTGAGCACATCAATTGTCCTATCATTTTGGTAGTGTTTCCATAACCTTAAGAGTACATGTCCTAGCTGTCAGCTCTAAGTCATACATCGGGTAGTTCTCTTGGTGCCTTGGTGTAATCCACACGTAATCATTAGGTCATGTTGCATTAATACGCAACCCAATCCTTTGAGCTATCACAAATTCTCACTGCACCCGGCAGATTTTTTTTTATTAGACCTTTCTCATGAGTCCTATTGTAGACATAATTATTCCAGAGTGTTCTATCACTGCCTTTTTGACAACAGCTTGCCGAAATTTCTTATTTCAAAACATCATAGCATTCTATTTCGAAACATGATTCCCAAAATTTCCATTTTGAATCCTACGTTGTTCCATGATTCTAAACATAGGGTCAGGACTATAAATACCCGAAAAGCCTCGAATTCAACTTCCGCGCGTCTGGATCATTTTTTTCTTTTTACTAGAATCTCTGGAATAATAAAACACGTTTTTCCCATAAAGAAATTTATTTTTCTTCTCTTTTTTTTTCTTTTTTTTTTCTTTTCTTCTTTTCCTCTTTCTTCTTCATTCTTCCTCCTTCCTCTGCAACTCACTGACTCTGCGCGCGAACAACCACCGACCGCGCACAGCCCAGCCACCCTCGGCCTTCGCCGCGTCTGCCTCTAGCCGATGTAATCGGCCCCGCGCTCGCACCACCGACCGACACCCCGTTAGCCTCGATCTCCGGTGCACAGCGTCCCCAGCCGCTGCAATCGCAGCTCTTCCTCGCCATCATCGCCGGCCCAATCGGCCCTCGCATCGGCCAGATCCGGTACGCCACCGCCGCTGCCAGCCCTCTCGCGCAACCACCAGCCATCGCCCGGCCTCCCTCGGCCGCCTCGACGCCATCGCCGTCCTTGCTGCTGTCGTTGCTGCCAGATCCGGGTCAATCCGACCAGACCCGACCCGTCTCGATCCAGCCCGACCCGACCCGTCTCAATCCACTTCAGGTTTGACCCATCCCTGTTTCAACCCATTAGATCTGACCCATATGTATTCTAACCCATATCTGATTTGTTTAGATTTAGCCAGATCCAGATCTATCATGCGAGCCCAGTCTCGATGTGGGGCCTGCCTAGTCTTACGTAGAGGATGCAGTCCAGAATGCATCTTTGCCCCTTACTTCCGTCGTGAGGATGGTACTACTCGTTTTGCCGCCATCCGTGATGTTTTTGGCGTCAGAAATTTCATCAACTTCCTAGTTCCGCTTCCGGTAAACGACCGATTTTGGGCTGCCGATACATTCTTTATTGAAGCTCAGGCTCGGCTTCAGGATCCTGTCTATGGATGTGTATCTCAGATTCTTACACTTCAGCAGTAGGTTAGTGATTTACAAGCTTATCGAGCTTATTTGCAAGATTCACTGTTCGCATATTATGCCTCACATCCCCAACCTGCTTCTCAACTTGATCAATACCCAAGTTGGAATTCCGATCTTCCTATCATCCCTGAATACGTCCCTCTTCCCAGTTTCTCAGAGGCTACTCTTCCACCTTACCCTGGTGAAGTCAGCAGTAGCCAGATGCCACCCCCAGATGACATTGATGAGCTGGGACTTGTCGTGTTTGGCAACCTTCGTCGTTACTGAGCATTAGCATCATCATCAGTTTCATGGTTTCTTTTTCCTTTGAGTAATTGTACGGCTTGATTTCCTGTAATCGTTTGAACTATGGAATGAATATTATGCTTTGGTACTTTAACGTTTCATTCTTTTGTCTTAGCCTCGATTGCATTTTGATCATAAAATACCTCAGTCTCTTGCAACTGTTTAATAATTCATCAATTCGAGCTAAAAATATCGGCTCTTAATTATCACCTGATAATTCACGTCCTTAATCAAGTTACACATAGCTAAGCATCTAAGCTATCATTGGCAATTTCATCATTAAGAAATAGTCCAATTAATTCTTCCAAGAATATACTCTGATATTTTCCATTTTTCATACGGCTTTTCACTAACCACAAGTGTCTACACCTCATATCAATAGGCTCCTTATTTTCATAATTCGCTGGCATCATTTTAATTATTGTCCAACTATATATCTCTGAATTTGCCTACCAGGGCTACCTAGACTAACTGTCTAGCCACATGAGAGTTTCAAAATCTCGAATTTCTTAATCTGCAGCTTCCCCTATTGCGACTTGTTATTTTGGCACATCCGCCATAACTTGATTCTCTCAATCACATCGAAAATTTATACTATCTTCAAGACGACAATCCATAATCATACTGCCAACTAGAGTAGGTAGGTACTTACATCTCCCATGGTACTCCGATCCTCACTGGGTTTCTTCCTAAAAACTCTAAAGTTCCATTACGAATCCCTAGATCCTCAATTAAAAATTCCTCAAGAATCTCAAACCGATTTATCCTTGAAAATCCTGAATCATATCGCAATATACGCTTCTAGTTATCTCTCATGGATTCAATTTCCTTGCAATCATGGCTCTCAATCCATTATTCATCATGGTGCTTTCAAGTTCATCTTGTCGGGTTGACCACCGACAATTTTACCTGATTTCACAGATCCATTTAGCACACTGAATCGTAGTTATAACATCTGTTGACTAGGTCTTTTCATCATTCTTTTAGGGTCGATACGACCTATCAATTAACTATTTCCTTTTCGATACTCAAACTTTACTTTAAACCGAGATTGTCTTCTCACAACTCGCCATTATGGTTTTTGGACTATCCATGCTCCACTACCTGAAATCTTATTTATCAAGAATCCATCGATTCTCGCATTTCGTTCTTCATATCCAGCTGACTATCGGCACATGGCTATTAAATTAGTTATTCCTAGGTACTATACTTACTGCCAGCCAGTATACAAGCTGTCATCATCACCCCTATCATATAGTGAACTTATTCATACGTCAACCCTCAAATGGGTACGCCCTGGGTGAAAATTGCACGGTCTCATCGTAGTCCTTCAAGAACTATCATTCATTGTCGCTGCCACGAGTCTAACTTTTTTTTTTTTTTTGTAAAAAAAAAAAACATTCATTCTAGGCCCTCATCACAGTCGGTGATTTTCTCACCTCATAAGTAACACTTAAACAGCTCACGAGTATTCATCTATCATATCCATACGTCGAGTATATTTTCCTTGCAACCTAATTCTTTCTTTGAGACAATTACAACACAACCATCTCATGATTTTACTTGGCATTTGCCGAACTAGACACTGAGGTTAAATTTTCCCTCGAGCCTCATTATCATCGTCTCATTATCAATTCATGAAATGACCATAACCTAGATACAATTTAAAAAGGACACATAGTTCGCATTCAAGATATTACATGCTTTTTATTCCTCAGATTGTGTCTCCTTAGTACGATCCATCTTACCTTAGTTTGATTCCCTAGGCTCCCAGCCTTGATCGACAAACTAGTGGTACGCCTTGTATCCTAATTCATTGGAATTTAAACTCCACACAAGGTACAGACCCTACTGGTTTGTCCCAGATCTTCAGCATCTGATCGTCACCCAGACAGTCTGTTATAATGCTTTGGTCGACGGGTCTCCCGCACCTTACCATAAGCTATCTATCAGCCCTCTACTCGTGGGTCCCTAGATCCAGATCTGTCACTGCGAACACCGAACCAGTAGTATCGTTACGCTGTTAGGGTTTCTTTATCTCGTCTCTCCGAGTCTCATCGGTTGCACCATTGTCTCCTCATCAATGGACGCAACTCACATGCCATTACTTGGCCATTTTCAGCCTCTTGTTTGATCCAATCCGTTGGATCCCCTTATCTTATTTTCAAGATACTAAATTACCCTCGAAAATTCTTATCCTTCGATCTTTAACTCGACAGCTAAGTCGTGACACATTGAACTAATCATCACTAATTCGATCATCCTCCAATAACCGTAGTTATCCTATCTTTCATTGTAAGGATTTCGACAATTGACCTCAAATCATCAGTCCCTAAATCTCTCGAATCCATAATCACGGTTATCGAGTCAACCTTACACTCGAATCATTTCATCGAATCCTTATTCCAATAACTAGATCATTTTTCCAATACCAGCTTTTATTAGGCATTCTACTATTCACCGGGAATAGTAGTCGTCTATTGAAATAGTGTCTGCCGTGAAGAGTACACCAGGTAAGTTCCCAGGAAAGAGAGGTGGGTCACAATGGACACACTTAAGTACCAAATCTTTCCTTAGCCAGAACTTGCCTAGACATGCACTTCCACTACAACACACTTATCCAGTAACCGTCAACACCCAAATCCTACGGTGGCTTTGCTTATCTAGCCACATGCGACCTTTTTCTTATATTCGCTTATACTATAGTCACTCAAGGCTCAGACATTTCCTATGTCTTTAGCAATTATGCTCTGATACCAACTGTAACGCCCCGCTTTTCTGAGCGTTAAATAACTTAGGAATTTCGAGAATATTTTTTTTTATAAACCATCTCCCGACAATCCCGTTTTACCTTCTCAACTCACTAAATAAGAATCAATAAGGTAAGACCGGTAATCATCATAAATGCGGAAGCTTAAAATCGAAACCTGATATGATCCATAATCAATTTCACTTTATAACCGTATAAGAATTCATACCATACATTAACATCATATCCTCAATATTGAAATACATAAATACATGAAGATTCCATAATGTTCTAACAAGGCTAATCATCAATAAAGCATTAGGTAAAACATATCCGAGTCAGCTTGCTGAATCCATCGGCCACGCCATCACGTGCCGTCTCATCTCAACCTGATCCTTGCCTAAACTGCAATTCTAAACTGGAACGTTGAATGTTCCAGGGGCATAACCCATTAGAAGATGAATCTTCTAGTAAGGGTTTAAAAACATGATACATTAATACATGATGCAATAACATAATCAATCATGTGCCCTAGTGTAACTTCCCTAGCCTACCAGCCTGGCACGGAACCCTAGGCAGAATCCCGAACCTCTGCAGGATAATCCTAACGTTGTTCCATCATTGTCCTTGGGAATTACGACTACACTCTTAGGGCGACATCCCCATCCCATGCATGAGTATCAATATGCCAATAATATCGTGCTATGCAAGAATAACGTATTTCCATGTAATATGAAATGATCATAACTTCAATAAATATCATGCATAATGAAGCAAAGGTTTCATATATAGGTTCTTGAGATAAAACCACTTACCTTTAGACGTAAACTCAAATTTTCTCGAAAAACGCGTATAACCTCGTTTTACGTGCCAACCTTGAAAATAACATAAACCATCAAGATCCATGGCCAAATCACTTCCTGGCCAATCATTTCCAAGTAAAATCAATAATCTAATTTTTTTCATACTTTTTCCTTATTTTCTCTATTTTTTCTCTATTTTTCATAGTCATAATTTCTTCAAAAATATTAAATAAATACCTAATCAGGTAATTTATTTAATTTTTCTTCATGAAAATTCCTAAGATAACATTTCTAATCTCTATGAGTTTTCTGAGAATTTTTCAAAATCTTTTCCTATTTTTCTCTAATTAAGTTTCCTTTCAAAAATTCAAAATAATTATTTAATCATAACATTTCTCAAATAAAATTTTATAAAACTGAACTATTCCTTTTTCTTGTATTTCTGGATATTTTTCCAGAATTTTCTCTCTTTTATTTCTATTTTTACTCTATTTTTCTTTATTTCAGCATTTAAATAATATTAAAAATTATCTCCGATCATCTTCTCCGGCGCCGACACACCGAAAAATTAAACTGACTATACCAGAAGATAGCTTACCTTGAGTTGATCATTCTGTCCAAATTTGAGCTTGAAAGAACACTTGGAAGACCTCCCTCCGAGCAAAATTCAGTTCGGTTCCGGCGAGATCCGATTTTTCCGGCGAAACTCCGATCACCCCTCAAATGAACTCCAAAATTTCTCAAACTTTCCAGAAATGATCCTCAGCTCATGGGTAACAAAAGCCCTATGGTTTGGTGCCTCAATTTGTTCAAAAGTGAGGTCGATTTGAAACTCAAATCTTGTAAAACTCTAAACCACCATATCCTCTATTTATAGGCGATTTTGGCCCCATAAATGACGGATCTCGCTTCAATCAAGGCCTCTGATGTCCCCTATTGCCCTTAACAAGTCCAAAATCCACCGAAAGAGCTCCATTTTCGCGATCTAAATGGCCAAACTTTCGGCCACTTTTTCTTCAATTTCTGGCAATTCCATTGCTTGTTGTCGGTCAAGCCCTTTACAAAAGATGCTCCTTGAGCAACTCTCGTGCCATCCCTGTGGCCAATTTCGGTGATTTGATGGGTTGGTCGGCCATGGTTGCTTGGAGATTTTCTTAAAATTGCACTTTGGCCCCTCAAACTTTGGTTTTCTCACTTTGACCCATTTCACCAAGTTCCTTGACTTTTGATAATTTCTCTCAAGACCTTAAAGTCTTAAAACATCAATTTGACCCCTGAGGATTCTGAAAAAATATCGTTTCGGCCTCTCTTGAGTAATTTAAAAAAACTGCATTTAGGCCCGAATCTCCGTTTTATCCCTAAACCTCTTCGTTTCTTCCTGAAACCACTGAAGGGTTGTTCCTTATGAAAAATTGAAGCCCCCTCAAGTTTCTGTTGACTTCTCGGAAGTCATCTATGACGATTCGGTATTGCAGCATAATTAGTAGCTGTATTTTAGCTGTACCGAAAACTGTTCCCGATCCAATTTATTTCGATGCTATAAATCATATCTTGGGGTGCTTGTTAATGCTACATCATTTTCCTTTGTCCTTTCGGCTCCAGGGTACTCCCGGCAGTCGATTTAGTCAATTTTTCGGACTATTCAGATACCAATTTTCTCTGAAACCCCATTTCTCTAATAAATTACTTATTTTTAATTAACCCAAATTTCTCGGGTATTACACTAGACACCTCGGGTCGTTTACTAAAATGGGCTATCGAGCTCGCCTAGTTCGATATAGAGTATAAACTGAGGATGGCGATAAAGGGTAAGCACTGGAGGATTTTATTGTTGAATTCATCGGGCTAGTTGAAGAGGAAGCAGCATGCTCAAAAGGACCGCCCTAGGAACTATATGTGAACGGTTCATCAAGTGAATAGGGGGATGGAGCCGGAGTTATGTTGATAAGCCCTGAGGGCCACATGATCCTCTGTACCCTGAGATTTGGTTTCCAATCCACCAATAATGAAGCTAAGTACGAGGCATTGTTGGTAGGACTCTGCTTAGAGAAGGAGGTACGAGCTGAGGCCCTGGTAATTTTTAGTGATTCTCAGCTAGTTGTTAATCAGATACAGGGAGAATACTAAACCAAGGGCTCGAAAATGAAAACATACTTGTAGAAAGTACGCCAACTCCTCGGTGCCTTCGAGAAGTATGAGATACACCACATTTCCCATTCTCAAAACTCTCATACAGATGTACTAGCCCGTCTGGCGACTCCCCGAGATGCCGAATTTTCAAGGGCCATACCAATAGAGTTCTTAGCTGCTTGAGCATAGAACAACAAGCTGAAATAATGGTGATCAATGTGCCCCAAGGCTCATGGATGAATCCCATTCTGGATTATCTGCAAAATGGGAAGTTGTCGGAAGATAAGTTGGAGGCACGCCGATTGTGAGCTCGAGCAGCTTGGTATTGTGTCTACGACGATAGGCTATACAAGAGAGGCTTCATAGCCCCACTTTTGAGATGTATTGATGGCCCTGACTATCAAACTGTACTGGAAGAGATTCATGCGGGCCATTGTTGTAATACTCAAGAACTTTGAGTTATTATTTTAAAGGAAAAATAGAAATTCGGGGAAAAATTTGTATCTGAAAAGCCCAAAAAATCTATCGAATCAACCGAAGGGAGTACCTTAAAGCTTAAATGTCTGAGGAAAAAGGAACGCCTCTAACGAGCATCTCGAGGCATGATTTTTAAGACCGAAAGAAATGAAATCAGAAACCATTTTCGGTATAGCTATGGATCGGGCTGAAAAACTGAATTCTTGTAGGAGACTCCCAAAAAGATAACAGAAGCCTCGAGAAGCTTTGTTTTATAGAGTAGAACAATCCTTCAGAAGTTTCAGGAAGAAAAGAGTAGGTTTACGGCCAAAACGAAGAAACGGGCCTAAGTGTAATTTTTCAAAGTTACCCGAGGGAGTCAAAATGACATTTTTGCGAAAGTTTCAAGGGAGAAATGGAAAGATTGGAACTTGAGGGACTCAATGGAAATATCCAAAATTTGTGGGGCTTTGTGAAATAGGGCCAAATCAGAAAAGACAAAACAGTTGGGCTAAAGTGTAAAAGGTTGAAACTTTGGCCATGGAATCCGACAGCCACGAGCGGTCGCCGACTGGCCATTTGGAGCATCGGGATCACATGAGGAGTGGTCGGGGATGGCTTAGAAGCACTCATGAGCCGACAATGGCCACCGAGGTGGTCGAATTTTTGAGAAATCCGACCAAGAAAGCTGGTCGTGATGTTAAGCTCTGTAACTTGCTTTTGCGGTCGAACAATGATGCTTCCAGGTTGATCCAAGGGAGGGGGAAACGTTTAAGCCAATGGGTGAGGCGGCTAAAGGCAAATCGGGCTTCAACTTCGCCTATAAATAGAGCTCGAAGTGGCCGAGATTTTCATACCTTTGAGCTTGAAATCGAAGGCTTTTTAGGTCAAATAAAAGAGAAAAGATAGAGGGATTTTGATCCTTGAGAGTAGTAGAAGCATTCTAGAGCTTTTGATGAGCAACGGAGCAAAAACGAGTAAGATCTGAATCCTCGCCGGAGCCCTAAGCGGACTGCCTGACCGAGAATTCGAGCCTCCGATTGAGCCTCTTCCCAATCTCTTTCAACCCAATCGAGGTACCACTTGGATCGATTTAGCATGTATTTTCGTGTGGTGCAAAAATCCCAATTTTTCGGTTAACTGTCGCCGAAAAAGACGACCGGCTCGTGGGCTTCACGCGCCAGTCTCACTCGCCCCATCATGCGTTGGCGCGTGCAGCCTTGTATTTTTCTACAATTTTTTTAAAATGCTTAGGAAATTATTTTAGGATTTATCATGAAAAAGATTTGGAGAAAAATAGATGTAGGTATTTATTTTGAATTATTAGGGAGAATAATTGGAGAAAAATAGAGAAAAAGACAAGAAAATTAAGGAAAAATAGTTTTTATTGATTATTTAAAAAAATATCTTGCCTAGAGTGCTTTGGGATTTGAGGTGAAACAATTGGTGCGAATTTTAGAGTTGGCACAAGAATCGAGGCAGTTGCACACTTTTTAAGGTAACCCGAACTTTGTTAAAGGTGTACGGTTTTGTTCCTATAACCTATATACGATATGATTACCCTTTCTATGCATGATATTTATGTATGTTATGATCATTTTTGTTATATTTGTTCATATACTGTTGCATGAGAAGTCGTGATATATGCATGATACGATATTATTAACATATTGAAACTCGTGGATGGGATTAGGATGTCACCCTGAGCGTGTAGCCGTAATTCCCTAAGGGCAATCGATGGGACAACATTAGGCTTATCCTACAGAGGTTCAGGATTCTGCTTAGGGTTCCGTGTCGGGCTGGTGGGCCATGGAAGTTACACTAGGGTATCTATTTATACTGTCCATACATCATTCATTCATGATTATTTAACCCTCACTTAAAAGATTTCATCTTCTAATATTGGACTATGTCCCTAGAATATTTCACGTTCTTGTCGAGGTAAGCGACCGGAAGGGAAAAGAGGTGATTGAGGAGTGATCGTGACGAAAATTTTGTGGGTCCCGTGTGGGACTATGACCATCTATTTCATTCGACTGTATTGTTTAGTTTTAAATAATGCTTATAATGATATGTTGGGTAAACAATGTTTATAAACCCATGTTATGTTTTCGAGGTTCCTTGCAGTTCTGATCTTGGTTCAGCTTATGTTTAAAGTGTATCATTCATACGTTATGTTTGGGAGTGTTAATTTATAAAGGTTATGTTGAGGATTTATTGTTGATTTACGTTTGATGTATATATAAAAAAAAAAAAAAAATCCTAGTACATATTTTAATGCCCTGGAAGGCGGGGTGTTACAGTTGGTATCAGAGCCAAAGGTTTATTTGGAGATTTAGGATAGATCATTAGGGATCTATGAACTGGAGGTTTAGAAAACTTAGATTAAGAAACCCCTATATGTAGATTCGGGGATTGATGATCGAACTTTTAGAGGTTATAAACTTAAGTGTGCTGTAGTGAAAGTGCATATCTAGGAAAGTTCTGACTAAGGAAAGACTTGATATTTTAGTGTGTCCGTTTGTGACCCACCTCTCTTTCCTAGGGACTTACCTGGTGTACTATTCATGTACAGACACTATATAGCTACTATTCTTGGTGAATAGTGGAAATCTGATCGATTTTTCAATGTTAGAATGGAAGGAGATTACCTTAAGCAATTTTAGGTGACCCACTGGATCAGTCGATGGCGGATAACGAACCAATAATGGCAAACGTCTTCTGTCACCTTGATCTTCTCGAAGGTATATTAAGAGATGTGCCGTTGAGCAGTTTTGTGCGGGCAAGGCTGATGCATGCCCAGGTGAATTTTCTAATAAATCACTTGGAGGGGGTTTGGAGAGACCTAACCAAAGGACTTTGCCTTCAAGGCAATTATGCGTCCTTATTCTTCTATTGTCAGCAATTCTGCGACCATGCCGCCAACATGTATGAAGGGATCATAGTAGAAGGAAAGGAAACGTTCAACTCAGATGGAGATTGGGACGACGTCGATGTAGTCAATGCTAATATGATGGGCGCTAGCTACCTTAGCTCGGACGATGAAGATGAAGGAGCAACTGTGCACGACGACCTTAATGAACCAGAGGTTGAGTCTGGGGACGACACAACAAGCGATGATGCTTGGGTCTAGAAGTCAGCCAGCCCATAGAAAAAGTCTTGGACGATTTTATTTTGCTTATTAATGTGTCAGATGTGTGTTTTGTGTTTCTCTTAAACGGTGTTATATATCATGTTATGAAATGAAATTTCCTTTTTGAAAAAATTCTCGTGGAATGAGATTTTGTCTTGTCTTTTAGATGGTAACTATGAGGCAGTAAAGGAACATGACTCCTGTCAGCCCCAATCGAGGAATCAAGGATGTCAGAAACAGTGGGAATTATCGCTATAGTCGCATCGATAGTAGTAGCATCCAGACTAGGGAACCAGAGATGGAATCAACAGTTCCCGAAGGACGATTGGACCGGATAGAGAAGGTTATAGAGAATCTCTTAACCCACACAACCAGAGGAGAACCAGCCAGACACTCTGATAATGTGCTGGAATAATATCAGCGATTGCGACCACCAACGTTCAAAGGGAAACCCAATGATGACCCTAGCATGGCCGAATACTGGTTGGAGCAGAAAGAAAAATTGCTTCAACATCTGCAGTACAATGACGAGGACAAATTAAATTGTGCCACTTTCATGTTGGAGGAAGAAGCTGGGAGATGGTGGCAGATAATAGAACAAGCTTTGCAACGATCCCGCTCGAGACAAGGATGTGAAACTGATGAGACTTCAGTATCAGTTTGGGAAGCAATTAAGAAGGCCTTCAATGATAAGTATTTCCCTCTTAGTTGGAGGTAGGAGAAGAGCTAGGAGTTTGCGAACCTGAAGCAGATCATGGAAATGTCAGTGGCCTAATATGACACCAAATTCAATCAGCTCATTAAGTACGTGCCAATGTATGATGCCGATGAATGGCAAAAGGCACAGAAGTTTATATCGGGACTTCAAATAGATCTGCTGCAGGCTTTGAGCACTTGGTTGATCAACTCATATGAGGAAGCTTTGAGTAAAGCTTTGATGACAGAAAGGAATCTTTTGCAAGTGAAACTCATCAGTCTGGTGAAATGAAGGGGAACTCGGAACAAAAATTGGGAAATAAAAATTCCCAAAACAGCAAGCAATGCCCCAAGTGCAAGAAGAACCATCCGAAGAGAAAATGCTTGGCAAGGACATCTAGCTGTTACTCGTGTGGAGAACGAGGACACAAAAGTAAATACTGTCACAAGAGAAAGGAAACACTTCCAGTGAAAGATCTAATAAAGGTGGTGTGTTTTTAATGCGATCAACCAGGGTACTATTCAAGGAATTGTCCGAAGAGGCCAAGGCTCAGACAAGCAGATGGACCAGATGAAAGAGCAGGAGAGGCTCATAAGACTCGTCAGGGATGCATCTACAACCTCACCAAGGAAGATGTGGGGATAGATCCAACAATCGTACAAGGTATGCTCTTTATATCAGATACCCCTGTGCATGCATTGATAGACCCTAGGTTAATGCATTCATTTATGTCATATGCTTTGGCTGGGAGTTTGGGGTAGAAACTAAACCTATGGAATCTCCGATAGTAATTTTGACGCCCATGGGTAAAAGTGCAAAGTCCTCAAAAGTAATAGAAGAATGTGAAATTAACTTAAGTGATGCTCAATTTCAAGTTGATCTAATTTTGCTAGAAGTGTACGACTTCAACGTAATCTTAGGAATGGACTTCTTGTCCAGATATGATGCCAATATAGATTGTTGAAGAAAAATAATGACCATAAAGAAACCCGAAAGGGAATGGGTCAAATTTTGGGGGAGACCCCGTTCTCAATGGTGTATGGGTTCGAGGCTACAATCCCAGTAGAGCACAAGGTGACCAGCCAGCGAAGGGCTACCTTTCATCCAAACGACAATGAGGAGTTGTTGGCGATAAGCCTAGACCTACTTGAGGAAGCAAGAGACATAGCTCGCATGAGGGTCGCCATCTATCAACAAAGGGTGGCCCGATACCATAATAGAAAGGTCCAAATTCGACACTACAATGTTGGAGATCTAGTATTGTGCCTAATACTTCCTAAAGCTCGCAAGACTAGTGATGACACACTAGGTCCTAACTAGGAAGGACCCTTCGTCATCAAAGAAGACTTGGGAAACAGAGCGTATCATTTGGAAAATATGGATTGGGCTATTCTCCCACGTGCTTGGAATGCGGAGCACCTCCGTCCTTACTTCCAATGAATGTTACTATTCTTACTTATGCTCCAACTTTCTGCTATTAATTTTCATAATTTTGATTAGAATTTATGAATTTTCATTCAGTAAGCTTATTGCACTTTGTTCTTATTGATATTCAATTGAATGTCTTTAAAATTGGGGATAGAGATACCATGATTTGCAAGCTAGGGCCCATTCATCTTAGCCACTGTCCTATGGTTTGCGGCTTAATTGAGCATTCATCTTGGTCTTTCCTCAGGTCATGGTTTGCGAGTTTAGAACCATTCATCTTGACCTAATGTCATGGTTTTCTACCTACTGAGCAACCACTTCCATTAATGATTTCGAGCTAAGGTTTACTAATTGGGGTCCTTTCATCTTGACTCAAGTCATGGTTTGCGACCTACCTGAGCGTTCCCTCTCGTCTCGTTAAACTTATAAAAAACCATGGTATGTTAGCTACAATGTGATCTACCCAAACATATAGCTTGGCGGTGCAAGTCACTTAAACTTGTAAAAAAGCCATGGTATGTTAGTTGAGATCACAATGCGATCTACTTGGACATATAGCTTAGCGATGCAAGTCACTTAAAAAAAATCCATGGTATGTTAGCTGAGATCAGCCTATGATCTACTTGGACGTATAGCTTGGCAATGCAATTTAGTTAAATGGGAGCCATGGTATGTTAGCTGAGATCGCAATATAATCCACCTAGACATATAGCTTGGAAATACAAGTCAATTAAATGGGAGCCATGGTATGTTAGTTTAGATCGCAGTTCGATCTACCTAGACATATATCTTGGCAAGGATTTCAATATGACCCAGATATTATTTCGCTAAGATGTGTTAACTAAGGTTTGCCTTGATTTTCCTAATATGGTTGTTTGCGACCTATTGGACACATATCTTTATTATCAATTAGTACGCCCATCAACGACGAGCTGTTTCATACTTGTTAGTTGCAAGCTGAGAATTCTCTGGGTTTATCTTAACTTATATTTGGAAGATTCATTCCAAGTTTATATTCTGAAGACTTCTTCCGAGTTATACTCTTGAACTTATCTCGGTATACTGAAGCTTCTCGGAGCTCATTTTAAGTTATATCATGAGGATTGGTTCGAATATTATCTTGTCAAGTCTCATTTAAACTTTAAGTTTAATTGGCTTGAGTTCATGGAAAAATTTAAAGCGAAAGACACATCTTCAGAAAATATTCAATTCCATTGAAAAAATACTTGTGTTACAAAGCAGAGAAATAGAAAAAGAAAACAAAAGGAAGCCATAGCTAGGAGGAGCTGCCACTTCAGCTGGCTGGTCCTCGACATTTGCAGCTGGTGGGACGGCCTTGTTTTGATCTTGTGAGGTGGAAGCCTCAGCATCCTTGGCAACTTGAGCCGTGAACCTCTTCACCTTCTCGACAGTTTCTTCACTAAAAAAGGAAAAGTCTCTTTTCGGATGATTCACCCACAAGGTGAAGAGGAACCCTGAGCAAGTGTCGGATTTGGCCTTTTCATGCGCCCTGGCTATTCGAGCTTCTACACTCACCTTGATTTCATTGAAAACCCTATCCACCACCCGCTCGCATTCTTCAGCTCAGTCGATAGCCAGCTTCGGCTCATCTCTCGGCTTCTGTAGCTCCTCCCCTCCCCAGCCTTATTTAGCTTGCAGATGAGATCGAAGTTGGAAGTCTCCCACAAATTTTCTCCCGGAAAAGCTCTTCCTCGAGATCCTTATTTCGCTGATACGCATCTCGCAGTTGCATCCCGAGGCTGTCAATATTCTTTCGGGACTCTAAGAGCTCAGCGATGTGAGACTCATTTTCCTTCTCAAGCTTATTCACCTCTTCTTTGAAGCTCACGGCGACAACTTTGAGCTGTCCTTCAAAATCCACCTATTGCCTCTTAAGTTTCATGGCAGCAAGGGAGGCCTGAAAAATAAAAAGGGTTAACTCGTGAGAGAAGATAAAACTAAGGAACAGAAGGATAAAGGCGGAGCTTACTAAGAGGCTGTGGCGAGCTAGGTAATCATGGAGTGTCCTCCCAGTCATACCCTCATATTCTAGGCTTTTGGAAGACGAGCCCATGATTGATGGCATGTCATCTAGAAGGGCCTTGAAGTAGACCTCTTCGGCTATGGGCTCAAAGGCTGTCTCCTTCTTGGGAACCTTAGCCCTCTTGCTCCTATCTTCCTCCTGCTGCTACTGCGATCTGGTCCTTTTTTTTATCTAGCAGTGGGAGAATTTTGAGCTTCTAAGGCGGGCTCCTTCCCATGACCTCTTCCAGCCCCCCGTTGTTCAAGAGGAACAAGGGTCTGTTGTTGTTGGGGCCGTTATTGTTGTTGTTGTCGTTGTTGTTGTTGTGGTCGCGACCACTATTATTGTTGTTTTGACCTCCCTCCCTACGAGCTGGAGGCATTGGATTGGTTAGGCTTCAGCCGATTCAGCTTCACCATCTCAACAACAGGATCTTCTCCCTCCTTCCTATTGTTGGCCTCAACAAGTTCGAAGGCAGACAGAATAGGCCTCGTACCTCAGACTCCGATGAACTCTCTCGCAACGACCTCCGCGTCAAGGGGAAGAGCGACCTGGTGCTCCCTAAGAAGCTCTTCCGTCAGCTTGAAGTCTTCTTAGCCTAACCCCGCAACAACAAGAAGGTTAAGAATCCCAACCTCTTCGACTGACAAGTTAGGCCTCCCGTTTCCAAAGTCTGCACAACAAAGTAAGGATGTCAAAATATATATAAAAAATAAAATGCTTTATGCAAGCAGGGGTGCATGTACCAGGGACTAAGGAGAAGCTGGAATTTTTTAGCGACAGAAAAGAGGGGTAAGAAACAAAAACCCAATGGGACTTGTAATCGCCCACATTGGACTTCCCCTTGGCCCTGCCCTGGGGAAGAATAGATTTATAGGTTGAAGGACGAGTTGTCAAGTACTACATCCCATCCTTAGCATTTTTGAAAGAATAAAGAAATGTGATAAGTTTCAGGGAAGGAAGAGAAAGGTTGTTCCTAGGAAATAAGATGGCTAAGGAAGCGAGTTGGGCGTAGGAGTTTGGGGTTAATTGGAAGGGTGCGAGCTTGAGCTCATTCAGTAAATTGAGGAAATATGAGACGATAGAAAACTTAAACCTAGACTCAATGTGCTAGAGACTAATGGCTATAAATCCAGTTTGAGGATAGGTCACATGGAAGCTCGGAGAGGGGACCATCACTCAGCAATCCCTTGGGAAACAAAACTCCCGAGTGCAAGTCTTGACCTCGTGGAATTTGGCTTTGGAGGGGAACCTCTTAAAAACCTCTCACCCCAGACTCCCTTCAGCGACCTACCCATTGACAGTCGAAGCAGTTTTTGAAGTCGTCCCTTCTATAACCTCCCCAACTCACGAGCTCGCTCTCTCGGGGTTATACATCTCTATCACAAGGCAGTCTTCTGAATTGGAGGTATCGTCTTCTCTTATAATGTGGTTGCAGTGCTTTTGACCTGAGTTCTGTTGAACAAAATCGAACATCTACAGTGAAAGAAAAAACAGTTAGGTCGTACTTCGCATACCGAACCTCTGAGAACCAGAAAACCCTAAGAATATCCCTTATCTATAAGGTCATGCGCTTTGCAGTAGGGCGCTGCCTAAGGCAGGGGGGCTAAGACTACAAGCCTGGTACTCCATGAAAAACTGATCCTAAAGTCGTCAACCCCGAAGGCTTAAAGAATACCTAATAAATCGATTCAAATCGGTGCACCAGAAAATGAGAGGTGGCACCGATAGAATCAAAAAGGCCAAAGGGCCAACGACAGTTTACCGATGATGGACAACCCAAGAAAAATAAGAGGCAAAGCTCGCGAAAAGCTTACCTATTTGTGGACTTCTTGCCGGTACAAGAATCTGGAGCAAGCCTCAGACGATGGTAGGCACTTAGACAATTGTAGTCGGAAGAACTTTGTCGAAGTGTCTTTGAGGTAAAGGAAGGAAAATGAAGAATTTCAAAATGGCATGAAGGGGGAAATAGAGGGGTCTCTTTGCTATTTATACTTCCAGCTCGAACAATCCCAACTGTCGGATCAAAACAACTTACGGCATGCCCCTCATTCATCAGTTGCACGATGGCTCGTGGGTCCCATGGTTATAATCATACTCAGTAATAAGGGAACGTGCACATTAAATGCGTCTCAGATAAGGCGTGCAACATGGGATGGCGTGATTTGAAATGATTGGGTAGAAGGTGGATTAACAGCTAGGATAGTTGGCATACATCAGCTCCCGATCAGAAGATAACACTATGAGCTAGGGGGCTAGTTTTATGGATATTTTTTGGACCACATTTCTTGTGGGCTGGATTCGACCCAACGAGCCGACCTAACCTCCTGAAGCCCAATCGGCCCAAGGCCGAGGTCATCAGAGCAAGGTCAATGATTGAGGTTGTCAGAGCAAGGTCACGCATAGCCGAGACCCAAGCTCAGACTGTGAAACCAAGCGAGCTCTCAGATTTGCTTTCAGCTTGCTGCCCGAACCGTTCAGCTCGTATAACAAAAAGACCACCGAATAAAAAAAGGTGGGACCCACCTATTTTATTTGCAGCAAACCAGATCCTTGGTAATGCGGAATCCACTCCCGATTTTATGGAATTTATATGTACACATTGTCCCCCATAATATTATTCTTCCACTTTTGGATTTTATGTAAATTATAAACACCCCACACTATAAATAAGGGTCAAAAACCATTGTAAACCAAGATAATAATGATATACTGTTACTCTGTCGGAAGAACCAGAGAACAGTCGTAGATTAGGCATCGTTCTGGCCGAACCACATGAAAATTTTCCTGCGTACTGTTTATTATTCGTTCTACTTTGTTTCTCCTCTTAGCTTTTGTGCTTATTATCTCATTATGGGCCAACGAATCATGATCAAGCAACTCCGAACGTTGACAGTAACTATGTGTACAATCATAAACTTATAAACTCAGTAACTATGTGTCTAATCTTATCAATGTAACTAGATGGCACATTATGAACTCTTTCCTGATCATTCATTCTGCCTTAATCAAGGGGAGCTTTCCATCACACTAATAGTAAACCATATAGGACATTTGGCTCAACTTGATGAGGGTGATAAATCCTATCCACAAACATTTGCCTTCATGCATTAGCAATACAAAACCACATAAGATGAATGTCTCTATCTCACAATTGGATGGTTAAGCACATTAGAAAATCTCGAACACCAGCACACGACATAACTGTGTTGCTTCAAGTAAAAGGATCAGTTATACAATTATAACTTGATGACAAAATCATTATCCACTACGCCATGTGATCTGTCATCGATGCCACGTTTGGCGCATTGTTCAACCAACAACTATCCACGAGTTTACTACGAGCATCACATGACTTGTGGTATGTGACTTAGTACCCTTTACTATTAGTATTTCACACTAATCAAAGTTGTAAATTTACGTGTTGATTCATAATTGATTAATTCGAATTCTCATCCAAAAAATCTAAGCACCAGTAACATTTAAGAAGTCTTGTTACCAAAAAAACTTGTCACATATTCTTAACAATTTAAGAATGAGATATTTGACAAGAAATTTAAGGATTCATCCACACTAAAAATTAGAGAGTAATGAATTAAGATAACTTTACTATTTGATATATCAAATGTTACAACCCCCAAGATGTCATCGAATTGGGATTAGAGCACGCTAGTAACAAAATTAACCACAATACCTCATCAAGGAATAAAATTTTGAAGGTGTCTTGAGTAATTTTTAAAAATTTTAAAAACTAATTAGGTAAATTTTAACATTCAAAAAATGTCTAAATCAAATAGTCAAAGTTAAAAAGGGGTGTTAATTAGCATTCTTTAAATTTTTTACATTAAATATGCAAATAAAGTTAATTGAAAATCAATTTATATCGTTAACCTTATTCTGCTTTTTCTTTCTCTTTTGTCCCCGTAATATCCCAAAATGTTTGCCAGCCATAAAAAATTACCCCTAATTTTTTCTCTTTAGTTGCATTTGAACATAAAATATAAAGAATTAAAATAAAAAAAATTGTTACTAATTTTGTCTTCTAAGTTCTATTTTTAGTTCTATTCTGATTCAACACGAGTTTAGGTAAAATATAAAAATGACTAGATTTGTTAAAATAAATAGTCAATAGATAACATGAAACTCATATCATTCATATCATATATTATTGAAAAGGGAATTGTTAGTTTAAGTATGGTGAATTAAACTCGCTCAAAAATAAATTTTAAATTTATTAAAAACAAATGAATTGAAATAATGTAGAACACATCGTTTATAGTGGTTTGTCCCCATGTTTACGTCAACTACCTTAACTCTTCGTTAAGGATTTTTCAATCAATTTACTAAATAATTTTTAACAGGGTCAATTACAATATTTTTTACACAACTTTTTAAATGATCGGCTAAAACCTTTATAGGCATTTTTTCATAACTTAAGCATTAACCACAAATAGCTCATAAGAAGTTAAGTTTAAAACAATTTGAAAAGCTTATAATAAAGCACACAATAATAAAAAGAAAAAGGGCTTCTCACAAATACAAAAATTAAAAGATGTGAAAATGAGGCGCGCTCTCTCTGATTTTTATTGTAGGCAAATGATGTATAAGACGAGATCTCTTTTAGTTGAAGAATTACTTGAGAATTTTCAATTCAACTCGGTTTTTGTATCTCTTTAGTGTCTAAACTCACTCTGAAGCATCACTTGAGTATATATATATAGCTTGTGATCATTAATGCCTTGCAGTCTTGACCAATGGATAATAGCATGTCCATGTTTACTACAGGAAATATTCTCTCCAAAATGCAAAGTAGTGATTAGTAATTGAGAGATTAAATGAATTAGATTTATTTAAAAAGATAACTCTATGCAGATTAAATATTTTGTAATGATTATATTTTTAAATTTTAACATATAAATAGTCGGTATATTTTGACATTACTTAAATAATTTTAGTAGATACTCGAGTATGCTCACCTATGTCAGTGATATGATATGTTACTAATTTGCCACATCATCCATTTAGTAACTGTGACAAAGAATTAAAATAAAAAAAATATGTTTTATCTTTTGCATTGTAATTTTATCTAAAATATTTGGTTTATAAAAACATATTTTATTTTTTTATCTAAAAATGTTTTGTTTCTATTTTATTTTTTATAAAAGATTTTATAAAAATAAGATTCTTGATAAAATAAATTTTGGCAGATTTCTTAAAAAAATTAAAATTTTATGAAGAATTAACCATCAAAATTTAAAAAATTATACCAATTGTCTAACTTTGGAGTGCGATTTTGTTCACCCCTTTAACGGGGTGAACATCACCCTCACAAAAATTGTGAGGGTGAAAAAAAAGAACGGAACGACAATACATTGATTGCCGTTCCGTTTTTTTTCTTCACCCTCATAGAAACTGTGAGGGTGATGTTCACCCGTTATAAGGGGTGAACAAAATCGCACTCCACTTTGTGTCTTTATCTGTCAACATCACGTTAAAATTATTGTTTTGATCATTAAAATACAATAACTTAGCAATCTTCAGTCTGCATTGCACAAGAAGGGGACCGCTTCTATACCTAAAACTTCTTGGATGCAAGCCTCGAAAAAGATTAATAATAACATATATTAGAAGAGTGGTTTGGGTTATTTATGTATAAAAAAATTAATTAAAAAATTATTAAATAACACATAACTGTTATATTTTATCTTATTTTTTTGAATTTGTAGATAAAATTTTAAATAAAATAAACCATGATTGGCTAATAACATACATAAACATCCCATAATTGAGAAGTTTTTTTTTCTGTAAATTCCATAATTGAGAAGTTACCCCCATCCCCACGGACCCAATATTATTATGTCTCCCCCATTCGTCAACTAAATTTTTATATTGTTTTAGATTATTTTACTTGAACTTCACTTATTTTAACCGTTAAAATTATTAATTAAATATTTTTAATAATTCTTTGTTCTCATACGTTTTATAAAAGGTATTTAAAATATTTTATAATTTAAATTACAAAAAATAAGTTCAGATTAAAAATAATTTTATTCTATTAATATAAATATGTATTCAAACAAAATTAACATTCAAAATATAAATGCAGAGCAGAGAATTGCTCATGGAACGTGCAAGCGACAAGGAATGCACAGCCTCGGGGGATCTCCAACCCTGCTAATTGGCCCTTACAAATAGGGATATTTCCAATCTACGGGCCCCTAAATACTCAAATTTTCATGGGCCCTAAGCAACCGCCTCATGGGCCTCATGAAAGGTCCGGGCCTGCCTCCACCACAAACACACATATTTCATTCACACACATTGTAAAAATCCCAAACTGCCCCCTACCTTGCAACAACCCAACACCACCCAGTCCTCACAAAGACTCATTCATGAGATTAATTCAAACTGCAAACCTCCTTCCTAAATGTATCAACGCAAATTCTTTAGTGAGAAATAATTTTGAAGGACGTATTTAAGACATTTATCGACCAACTTAAAGCAACACGTGGATTAATTTAGATAAAAATCCATCTTTTAAGTCATTAAGAGGTATGACTCTACCAACATACATAACTCTACATCTTGCCACTAGCTACTGGTCGTACCTTAAGATCACATCTCACACTTTAGCCATCACTATTTGGGTTATAAAAACCCTAAATTATTCTACAATAAGCAAGTATTTATTACTTTTTACTTGTTATTCCACTCTTCTTTATTCATTTACTAAGTTTTTTTTAATCCAATCAATATATTTTAATGAAAAGGACATACATATTTTAACCTTTGTATTTATATATTTTTTTATTAAAATAATTAAACTTTTTATTATTTCAATTATACCCCTAAATTTTATAATTTTGAATCATTTGCACCCATCAACAAATTTATTGAGGACAATGAATTAAGTATAGTTCAGATGTGTAATTAAAATAACAAAAAATTTAAAAGTGTAATTACTCAAAATTATATAGTTTAAAAATATAATTAAAACAATCAAATCTTCAAGTCATTGAGAGATTAAATAGAGTTAGAAGTAGAGCTTTTTATTTTCGTAGCACCGCATGAGCCACTGGGTATAAATACAGGGGTACAATTGTCTTTTCACGTGACAACACTTCCTGACAAAGATTATGGGTTCAACTTGCTTTCTAAGGCTAGGTGGCTCGTATCGTATATAGAACAATATAAAAATTAAACTTGAGAGTGAATAAACATGATCATTGATGGTATGAATAATATAAATTAATAAATAAATTTGAATTTATAATTAGACAAACTATTATTATGTTACATTTATATAAGAAAATTTATTATAATCTATTTTCTCTCCTTGAAAATTGGATGAGATAAGATATTTAGTTTTCAACAAATTTCAATTTATATACTCCATCTGTCATATGATAGGTCTAATTTGATTTATTGTACAAATAAATCTAATCTATCTATTAAGCTCAAGGGTATGTAAATAAGATTTTGATAATAACAAAAATATTTTTATAATATAATTATATTTTATTATCCTCTTGCAATGTAAAAAATATATTTTATCAACTCATTGTATTGAAAAAATGTGTGTTGAAAATTGCTAAATATCTTAGGTCGATTGAAATTGTTCAGAATGTTGACATCCAATCTTAGGTTGATTGAAGTTTATCTTAGGTCAATCGAACTTAGCCAGAAAGTTGGCCTCCAATTTTAGGTAGACTGAAGTTTATCTTTGGTCGATCGAAATTGGTCAGAATGTTTGACCTCATGTATTAGGTCAACCTAGCCTTCTACTGAATTTATATTTTTGGTTACTGGACAACTTCGATTGATCGAAATTATGTCTTAAGTCAACTAAAGTTCAACAGTTGTTTCTGATTGTTCTGATTTATGCATCTTTTTTTATTGCACACCAAAGGTATATTTTTTCAAAT
Source organism: Diospyros kaki (assembly GCA_036245055.1). Classification (NCBI taxonomy): domain Eukaryota; kingdom Viridiplantae; phylum Streptophyta; class Magnoliopsida; order Ericales; family Ebenaceae; genus Diospyros; species Diospyros kaki. The sequence goes on along the minus strand of BSEG01000003.1, from coordinate 27,038,769 downwards.
GTGTTTTCATCTTGTACCTCAAAATCATGTCTATTTTCCTCATGCTAAAAAGTAAAATCTATTGTTAGAAAATGTTGTTCCTTTAGCCTTCCTTATTGACTTTTCTATGAAATTTTTTTTCAATTGTGTTCTAAGTTTTCAATAGATGCTAGTTGGAGCAAGAAAAATTGAAGAATTTTTTAAATTTCAAATATTGCTTCTTTCTTTCTATGTAATAGGTAGTTATCTGAAATTGTGTATAAATATAAGGTGAGTATGAAGGCAAAGTGTAAGAACCCATATTTTCGTGAGGTTGCCACATAATTTAAGCAAGTTTAAAATGTCGAAAAATTAACTTGATAGCAGTTATCAATACCGAATCGACTATAAGGAATGCCTTAGAGTGAAATTGTCTAAGAAAAATGATATGCTCTTGATGAGCGTTTCGAAATAGGATTTATGGTATCGAAAGAAATCGAATCAGAAATGATTTTCGGTATAACTAAAATGCAGCTGCCATTTAGGCTACAAAACCGAATTATAGTAGGGGACTTCTGGGAAATCAACAAAACCTTGAAGGGCTTTGGTTTTTCATAATGAGTAACCCTTCAACGGTTTTGGGATGAAACGATAGCCCAGTGAGGACACTGGGGCAAAATCATCATTATCGAGTAATTTTGAAGTTATTAATTTTGCATTTTCGGTATTGTAATGCAATTTAATTTAGTGTTTAATGATGTAATTGCTATTAGGGAATTGCCTAAGTGATATTATGAGAAAATTGAGATTTAATGCATAATTTATATATATATTAATGTAATATATGATATAGATAGTATATATATATATAGGCGCGTACATGAGGCCATGCCTTTGCAAACTCCAAGCCATGCCCTACAACTCCATGACCTGCAAATGTGATGGCTGAAATGGTGTGATTTTCCTGCAAAAAAGGTATGGGCAAAGCAGTGAGGAGAGGACTGGAAATGGCTATAAATAGGGAGAGATTTAGAGAATTAGAATGGGGAAGAAGCAGAGCTTGGTTGAGAGATGAGGAGAATGGAGGGAGATCGAGAGGGAGCTAGGAGCTCATATCGGAGGGCAAAGGTAGCCGAGGAAGTGGCTGAAGTAGGCCAAAGCTAGTTGCAATAGCTCGTGGAAGCCATGGCCGTGAGCTTCACGCAAGATCGAGCAGACAGTGGCCGACGATGGGGCCTGGCGGAGAGCACAGAGGTGGCTGGCGGGGTCGCAGCACCCGGGAGTAGCTGGCAGCTTTGTACTTGGGGGCACGGAACGGTCGAAGTTGGCCATGGCAACACGTGCTGGTGCGACTGCAGATAGCCATGGCCGACGCGAAGTGGAGCTTCAGCGCGCGGTGGTGGCTTGTGACGGGAGCAGTAGCTCGCGGTGATGGTGCATGCATGCACATGGATGGTGGCAAGGCTGGTAGGCGGTGGTTGTGCGTTGCAGGTGGCTAGCGCAAGTGCCATTTCACATGAAGAAGAAGAAGCAGAGGCGCAGGAGGAAGAAGAAGAAGAGAAAAAGAAAAAGGAAAAGGGAAAAGAAATAAAATAGAAAAAATATAGGAAAAATCCAGAAATTTTTGGAATTTTCTAGAAAAATAGAAAAATGAGATTTATTAATATTTCGGAGATTTTGGAAGAGAAAATGGTTCAGACATATTTTTCGAGGATATGACACGCATACCGAGGAAGCTTGAGAGGCTAAGTTAAGGTAAGTAAAATTCTCTAGAAAATTTTAAAAATTTTATAATATTATTTTATGAATTGTCATAGTGAAATATTTGAGAAATTTTTAGTTTGGATTTATTGAGAAAAAATAGGAAGAAATAGAGAAAAAAATAAAGAAAATGCAAGAAATTATGAAAAATATGTTTTAATGCTTATTTAATCAAATATGGTGATTAGGATGCTTTGAGACTTCAAGTTGAAGTAACTTATGCAAATGTTTAGGTTGGCAAGTAAATTGAGGTAATGCACGTATTTTGAGGCAAGGCATGAATATTGAGGTAGCCCGATAAGTTTGAGAAGGTAAGTGGTACTTTCCAACTGGATTTAATTTTATGGAAAATACTTGATTTGTAAGTGGGTCAACCCAAAACCTGATTTTAAGTAAATAATTTTATCATGTTATCATGCCTTAATATGAATATATCATGTAGATTGCATTTACATATATTGATGATGAAATGTGTATATGTTCATGATGATATTATTGATTATGCATCGCATAAGGGTTTAAGATTATGGACTGGCACTGCTGTTCTACCAAGGGTGCACCATACACCTCGGCCTGGTAAGAAGACATAAAAATGGGAAGCAGCAGTTGGGTACGGTCGACTCAAACCGAAATGATATGGAAATGACATTTTTCATTTTGCATTCATGCACGAAATATGTTTATTGTTCCCTTACTTAGATGATTCATCATCTAACTTGGGTTTTGCCCTTGGAATATTCAACGTTTTAAATGAAAATTATAGCAGAAACGAGGATGAATGGGGCATGAAATGACATTTAACAAAGTGCATGATGAATGGAATATATGTAATGTAACCCATGTATTTAAATCTGCTACTTTGAATTCTAAATGTTTTGAGAAATGATGATGTATAACCTTATTTAGGGTTAATGTTAGTTGAGAACTTATGTTATACTTCATGTAAGCACCCCCACCCGGATATCCCAGTCGCCTAGACTATCCGAACGAGAGCACTTACGGAAGGGGAAAAAAAATGAACACAAGAGCAGCACCACCCTGGCATGCATACACAAAAATAAGAACAACGGAAGCGAAGCAAAACACATGCATGCACTACCGGTGCCCCGCTAGTACAGCGGTCACAAGATCAATAAATGAAAACAGACTCCTGTGCCAACATATACGAGACACAAGAAATGACCTGACACAGTACAAAAAAAATAAGAGAATAGACCCCACACAACCATCAGAGTTGACAAAGATTGACGGGACTGCCTGTACACCATACCGACTTTACTACTAGACGCTGACTCCCTTGTTCGGACCCACGCTAGCACTACCTGGAATGATGGAATGCAAAGTGAGTCGAGAGACTTAGCAAGCATAAAGAAAAGAAAGGCTGAAGGCTGAACGTAACCAGAAAACTCTCCCTAAAATAAACCCCCAGATACACACAAGTCATGAGACGCTACAATACAATAGAAGAGTGTAATAAAAGCACATACCGGTCATTGGGGCCCACACAAGACACACGACACCCAAGTCCCATACCAATCTGCCGCTGCCCTGAAAGACAACAAATATGTCCACAAACCTGCGCGCGCAATCCCGGGCTGATACTCCCGTCGCCCGTCCCCGTCAGTACTCCCGACAACCGAGCTATAGGCTCCCTCGGAACGGTACTCCCGTCCGAGAACTAATAACTACCAGTAGCCATGCAATGCACATAAAAATGCAATGGCGTAGTGAGCGTCAACGTGATACACTAGCGCCCATACATCCAGGCATCAGGTCATGCTCCGCCCACATAGTAAACCACACACCATGCATGTGCTCGCGCTGGATGCAACCTAACCAGGCTAGAATGTTCGTGTCCACGCATACTCAATAAATGGATATCCCAACATGCATCCCTTACCCATGTGCATATCAAATCATGAACAGTAATACAATGCATCTACTCATGCAGTAAATCACATACCGGCAGAGCTAGTCAGCAGTGCCCGGCACCGGTCAACGGTCAATGACTAGGAGTGTCCGCCTGACGGTCCACTTCAGGGCCGTACAATAATCTACCCCAACGTCACCAAACAGTCGACCCCTGCCCCACTGCTCAATAACTCTAACCAAATCATAAGTAAATCCGAGAAAAACCGTAAATGAAACCCGCACAACTAGGAACCTAGTTCCCCAGACTGGGTTCAACATCATTCCGAAAGGAATGGGGGTGGTACAAACCCCCGTAGACACTCAACAAATGAAATTATAGAAGTCTCGGATTTAATTTAAATTAAAACAAACGAATAGTAATTTAACAAATAAGGTTAGGTACCGAATTAGAGTAAGGGAGATGATAAAATACAGGAAATCACGGGGTCTTTTATGGGAATTAAAGATCGTGAGGAGAGGGTTAGGAGCTTGCCTTTACACGGTCGTTTGTTGCTTTTCTTGCACTCCCGCTGCGAAGTAAAACGTTCGCTGGCAATAAATAAAATTGCGGCTCTAATTAAGTAAATCTACCATGTAATATAAATAATTTAACTGTCTAAAATCCCTCGTAAGCGCACCACAATAAAATCTCAATGAGTTTCATATTTATTTTAAATTAAATCACACTAAGAAAATTCTTGGAGCCAGCTTAGTAGATTAAATTTAAATTAAACAACTCAGAATTTTAAAATTAATTAACGGGCCGAAACAGACGAAGGGAAGGTATAAAATATGAGAAATTATAGAGTTTCTCACGGGAATTAATGAATACGAGGAAAGGATTAGGAACTTGCCTGAAATCAGTTTATTCCGACCTCACTCGAGCTCCCGATGCAAATTAAATCATTTCCTAGAAAATAACACAACCGGGATTCAAATTAATTAATTTTAAATTGCATAAAATTTATAATTTAAACATATCAGGCTTCTACTAATTTTTACCCACGTACCTGGTCACTTCCCATGCTGAAAAATCTCAAAATTCTATTATTTTTCTCTTATTTTCCTCTTTTCCTTTTCTTTTCTTATTTTCTTCTCCTTTTCTTCTTCTTCTTCTTCCCACGGCTCTCCCCTGCGTCTTCTTCCTCTTCCTTCCTTTCCTTCTTCTTCTTATTCTTCTTCCTTTCTTCCTTTTCTTCCTTTCTTCTTCTTCTTCCTTTCTTCTTCCCGCGCGCTGCTGCCATTCTTCCTTCTTCCTTGGCACGCACAGCGCCTGCGCGCTCCAGCAACCAGCCACCGCCGGCCTCCGTGGCTGCCTTCTCGCGCCACCGCGCGCCACCATGCGTGCCTGCTGGCTCGTTGCTGCTCGCGCATCCTTCCCCCGCTGCTGCTTCCTCGCTCGGCTGCCATGGCTGAGCTCCTCTCGAAGCTTCCATGGCTGTCTTGCACCTCTCTCTCTCTCCCTCGTTCGATCTCTCTCTCTCTCTCTCTCAATCTCGATCTCTTCCTCTTTCTCCCGAGCTCTCACTCTCTCCCTCTCCATCTCGGCCCCCAGCTCCCTCGCGAGCTCTCCCTCTCCAACTCTCACTCTCTACTCGCCCTCCCCCTGTCTCTCCTCTGCTCACTTTGAAAAACATGGCCACTGGCCATTCCATAGCTTCCACGCACACGAGCACAGCACATAAGTTTAATCAAATTAATTAATTTAATTTCACTTATTATTTTTGTGAATATATATGTGTATATGTGTATTTATATATTAATTTAAATTAAATTAACATAATTTACAAATTTATTAATTTTGGGATATTACACTTCAAGTCATTGATGAATAGCCCTGTAATGGGAAATTAAGTTTGAGAAACGATGATGTAAGAATTAAATTTCGATTAATGTTAAAGATGTTAGGTTCAATCATTGTTTCCGCATTTGATGTATATAATAATTTTCTTTCGAGAAAAATGATTGGAAATTCTGGGACGGATACGAGAAATGATGTGGTTTAGCATTAATTTTGAAGAAAATTTATTGTCCTAGAATTGTCCCAAGTTATAATGTGTCCTAATAAGCGGGGCGTTACACAAATACATAGATACAATAAAAAGAACAAACTTGAGAGAGCATTTAAACAAGAGTAAGAAATTCAATTGCTGGAAGTGTGCTGGCTAGTGGAATCCTCAACCATTAGTGATTTATTTGAGATTGTCTCTAGTTGTAAGTTTGTTATTTTTACTCACTTATTATGTAAGAGGATTGTATTTGGTAGTAGGGTGTAAATGGTTCTTATTTAGGTAAGGGATTATAAGTTGGTTCTAGATCTAATTAAAAACTAGTGTTGATTCTCCCTAATGAGATCTTAAGTGAAGTCTTGAGAGACTCCATTAGAAAAAATCTAGCATTTAGTGATGAAAAAATCCGTCACTAAAGCTTCAAATTCCATTGCTAAATAATTTAGCGACGGATTTAGTGATGGACAGAAATTCGTCACTAAAATTTGCGTCACTAAATTTTAGTGATGGAAACAACGACGAAATTTTTTCCAGCGATCGAAATTCCGTGGCTTCCGTCGCTGAATTAGCAACGGGAAAAAAATAAAAGAAAGGCCAGCGCGCCTACCATGCAGGCACCGCTTGGCCTCGTCTATGCTTGTAACGCCTTGCTTCTCGGGCGCGTTATAACTTGGGATAATTTTGGAATAATAAATTTTTTTCTTTCAAACTAATGTTAAACCACATAATTCCTCGAATTCGTCCTAGAATTCCCATTCATTTATCTCGAAAGAGAATCATTATGCATATCAAATGCGGAAGCAAGGATCGAACTTGATATCTTATTATAAATCGAAATTTAGATCTTACATCATCGTTCTTCAAGATAACTTAATACAAAGCATAAGTCCTCAACTAACATTAACCCTAAATAAGGATATACATTATCATTCCTCAAAACGTTTAGAATTTAAAATAGCAGAACTTAAATACATGAGCTACATTACATACATCTCATTTACCATGCACTCTGCTAAGTGCCATTTCATGTCTCATTCATTCTCGTATCTACTACAATTCTCCATCTGGAACGTTTGAATATTTCAGGAACAAAGCCCAAGTTAGATGATGAATCATCTAAGTAAGGGTACAAAATGTCTTATCATATGTGTATGCAATGTCTTACTCATCGTATGTGTCAACTGCACCTTTCATACTACCTACCATTTTTACAACCACCTCTTTCGAAACTGGGGTGTATAGGGGCACCCTTGGTAAAGTAGCGGTGCTAGTTCGTACTCCCTATGGTCACAATGCGCGTGATCAATGATATCAATGTGTACATATGCATTTCATAGCATGTCATGTATGTAGTCTACGTGATATATACATATTAGGGGTATGTCAATATGATGAAAACATTTTCGAAGATCGGGGTTTGAAACATAAATCACTTATAAACCAAACATTTTTCATAAACTAAATCCAGTTGAGAAGTACCACTTACCTTCTCAAGTTTATCAGGCTACCTTGATATTCGTGTCTGTCTCGAAATTTGTGCATCTCCTCGATTTGTGTGTCAAGCTTAAAATTTGCACAAGTCACTTCAACTTTAGTCTCAAAGTATCCTAATCACCATATTTATTTAAATAAGTATTAAAACCTATTTTTTCATAATTTCTTGCATTTTCTTTATTTTTCTCTCTATTTCTTCCCTTTTTTCCTCAATAAATCCAAACTAAATATTTATAAAATATTTTCACAAACATTTCACCATGAAAATTCATAAAATAATATTCTTGAATTTCTGAAATTTTTTATGAAATTTTATTTACCTTGACTTAGCCTCTCCAGTTTTCTCGATATGCGTGTCACATCATTGAACGTGTACCCAAGCCATTTTTCTCACTAAAATCTCTGGGATATTACCGAAATATAATTTTCTATTTTTTGAGATTTTTTTGAGATTTTGTTCAATATTTTTTTCTATTTGCCTTCTTTTTCTTTTCTTTTCTTCCTTTTTCTTTCTTTTATTTTCTTTTCTCTTTTTTTTTCTCTCCTTCTTCCCCCTCCTCCTCCTTCTTCTTCTTTTTCCTCTCTTGCCTGCGCGTGAACAGAGCCAAGTCCACTCCGCCTGCACACCTTCCAACCTGTTGCCGCCTGTCGCCAGCCTCTCCGACCACCGCATCGCCACGGGAGCTACTCGCGGTTGCCGTTGGTTGCGGCTGGTGCGGCCCTGCTGCAGCTGGAGCTCGCAGCCATGGATGCCATGGCCGTGGCTTTGCTGCTTCCGGCCGCTTCTCAGGCCTCTGCTCGCCGCCACCGGCCTCGCCGGCCACCCTCGATTGCCACTAGTTGCCCGCGTTGCCTTCTCACCGCGATCGTCCTCTTCTGCATCGCTGGTCGCGTCGCCCATTTGCTGCCATGGCCGAATTTGGCCATTGCAAGTTGCTTCCATTGCCACCATTCTCTCTCTCTCTCTCTCTCTCTCTCTCGATCTCCCACTTGCTTGCTGCTCTCAATTGGTCAAAATGCATCCCAATTTATAGACCCACTGCCTTGGCCACCACTCCATCTGTATACATATATATATATATCACTGTTTAAGGCTTCCCCACCACGCACATCATTTTAATCAAAAAAATCTCCAAAAATCTTGCTACTATTCCCTCAAATCTCGCTATCATTCTCTTCCAATTTGCAGCACAATCTCGGCCAGAAAGATGGCCTCACATGCACACACACACAGTCATATATATATATATACATATATCTAACATTATATACTACATTAATAATAGAAAAATTACACATTTAAACTCTAATTTTTATCTCTATTTCACTTGAGCAATTCTTTAATTACAACTATGCCCTTAATTCTCAAATTAATTTACATTACAATACTGAAAACGCAAAATTAATAATCTGAGATTACTCGATAATGACGATTTCGCCTCGGTGTCCTCACTAGACCATTATTTCATCTTGAAACCGCTAAAAGGTTGCTCATTACTCAAAATCTGAGTCCCCCCTAGGGTTCTGTTTATTTTTCAGGAGTCCTCTATGATAATTCGATTTTTTAGCTTAAATAGCAGCTACATTTTAGCTGTACCAAAAATTATTCCCAATCTAATTTCTTTTGATACCATAAATTCTATCTCAGAACGCTCATCAAAACCATATCATTTTTCTTAGACAATTTCATTTCGAGACATTCCCTGCCGTCGATTCGATACTTATAACTACTATTAAGCCAATTTTTCAGTATCCTAAACTTATTGAAATTGCATGACAGTCTCATATAAACATGGGGTATTACAATGCTCACCACTTGGAGATTCTACCAGCAACCACGTGGCAGCACTGAAATTATTTTCCCAGCACTCTTGCCTTTTCCAGGGATTGAACCCTGGACCTCCTACTCTCCAAAGCCTTACCCCCACGCGGACGACTAGTTGATATGGAAGTCTCCTTAATTTATTATGTGCATAAAATATTTTTATAGTATTTTTGTTTAAACTTTTTAGAATTACATTTGTATTCCAAAATTTTCCAAACTTATTTTCAAAATATTTCATGACTCATTTTGAATTTAATTTGTAATTTCATGTTTTATTAATTTGCAACTTAACACTAGAATATTTCATCACTAATTTTTAATTTAATTAATTTTTTTTATAAATTCTACATTTAACTATGAAAATTTTAATTATCAAATTAGATTTTAAATTTAATTAAAATAGTTATGAATTTTACACTAAATTTTTATAAATGTTTTGTTAAAGGTTATTTACTAAGTTTCTATGTAAACTCCTAAATTATATAGCGTGACATCACCTAATTAATGAAGAAATTTAAAACAAGTGAAACGTATCATCTCAACATCATGGATATTAAAAATTCTATTTGCATATTATTCAATTAAAAAGATGGGTATCTGCTAAAGGACGACATATTACTCAATAATAAATATCAATATCTTTAAAAAATGTATGCATGTATGGGGCAAATCTAGATTTTTATTTATGTACTTTTACCTTTTCTTTTTTTTTGTACAGTCATTTGAATTTTTTTTATTTAATTACACTTCTTTATTTATATTTTAAGTTAATTTAATTTTTATATTTGTATTTTTTAATTAATTTAACCACTTTACTTTGGTGTATAAAAAAAAAAGATAAATATAAGTACATAGATGTAATCAAAATAACGAAAAGTTTAAGTTGTCAAAAAAAATAAATAAAGTATATTTAATTAAATTGAGTCAAAAATATAAATTTAGTTGCAAATTAAAGTATGTATTTCACATTTTATAAATTTAATTGCTAATTTTTTTTTCTTTTTTTAGCTACGAATTTGTTTTGCAACATTGCCCATCGAGCGATAGGAAGGACCAGATCAACTTACCTTGATGGGCTTATGTAAACTTTCCAAGAGTCACCCATTCTTGAGCTACCCTAGTTTAAGCACGTTTAATCCGAGAGTTCTTTATTCACATTCAGCTCAAAAAGTATCCAACTGGTGTTTTCTTCCTTATTATCCTCGATATATATATTAGATTCTCTAGAGTCCCTTCTTAGTCATGACCTTAGACTTTCGAGGTATTACATTCTCTCCCCCTGAGCACATCACGTTCTTGTCATGTGACCTTGCAACTAGTCCTAGATCTCTCCCCTTCGGGGGCTGTCATCCTAGAAATCTACTAGGAGCCGCTCATGGTTCTAACTCTCTCACCCCCGCGCCACTCCCCACCCTCATCGGACTGCCTCCTTCAAGGGTCAGTTCTGATACCACCTATAACATCTCGCATCGAGTGATAGGAAGGACTAGATCAACTTACCTTGATGGGCTTACGTAAACTTCAAAGGGGTCACCCATCCTTGAGCTACCCTAACTCAAGCACGCTTAACTCGATAGTTCTTTATCCATATTCAGTGCAAAATGTATCAAGTTAGTGTTGTTTTCTTCCTTATTATTTTCGATATATATACTATCTTCTCTAGAGTCTTTTTTTAGACCTAACATTGCGCTCTCGGTGTATTGCATGTTCCATCGTTAACATTTTAAATTTTTAAATTAGATTTTTTTTTTTGGCGACTAATTTATTTTGTCACTAACGTTTTTAATTTTTAATTTATTTTTTCTTTCTTAGCGATAGATTTGTTTCCTCGTTAACGTTTTTAATTTTTAATTTATTTTTTTCTTTCTTAGCTACAAAATCGCTAATGTTTTAACTTTTAATTTTTTTTTTTAAGGAACGGATATCTTTTGTCGCTAAAGTTTTAAATTTTTAATTTATTTTTTTTAGTGACAGATTTGTTCTATCGCTAAATTTTTTATTTTTTAATTTAGTTTTTTCGTTTTTAACTATGGATAATTTTCGTCGCTTAAATTTTTAATTTTTTATTTAATCTTTTTAACGACAAATTTCTTCAGTCGCTAAATTTAACATTCAAAATATAAATGTGGGGCAGAGAATTGCTTATGGAACGTGCAAGCGACGAGGAATGCTCAGCCTTGGGGGATCTAGAACCCTGCTAATTGGGTGGTTGCCCCAAGTCGTGAGCTCTGATGACCACTCATGTCCTAAAATGGAAATAGCGGCGTAAGAACATTCTAGATTTTCGCAAATCAACCAGACCAACCCAACAAACTTCACAATCACTTGCCCCTCTCGCTTTGGCTTTGCCCCCCTCCACCACAAACGCACAGATTTGATTCATATCCACTGTGAAAATCCCAAATTGCCCCCTACCTTGCAACAACTCAATACCACATTGTTCTAAAAGGTGAAATCACTCACTCCGAGTGCCTCCCCACAACCGGCCCGACAGTACGCGGGGAGGAGGTAAATTCATGGTAACTCAGCCGGACGCAGTGGCTAGACCCGTGCCCACCGCGAACAAGGAGCCCCTCTCACTTTGAAGAGAGTTACCCCTACTCTGTCACTTGCGGGACTCGATCCCTGATCATTGTTCTAAAATTCACCACGAAGGCACTTTGTGCCCTTTTCTTGACCAACTGAGCTGCCCATGCAGGCAACAACCCAATACCACATAGTCCTCACAAAGAGTCGTTCATGAGATTAATTCAAACTGCAAACCTCCTTCCTAAATGTATCAACACAAATTCGCTAGTGAGAAATAATTTTGATGGACGTATTTAAAACATTTATCAACTAACTTAAAGCAACATGTGGATTAATTTAGATAAAAATCCATCTTTTAAGTCATTAAGAGGTATAATTCTACCGACATATACAACTCTACATCTTGCCACTATTTACCGGTTGTATCTTATGATCACATCTCACACTTTAGCCATCACTATTTGAGTTATAAAAACCCTAAATTATTCTACAATAAGCAAGTATTTATTACTTTCTACTTGTTATTCTACTCTTCTTTATTCATTTACTAAGTTTTTCTTGAATCCAATCAATATATTTTAATGAAACGACCATACATATTTTAACCTCTGTATTTATATATTTTTTTTCATTTAAACAGTCAAACTTTTTATTATTTTGATTACACATTTAAATTATATAATTTTGAATTATTTGCATGGATTGACAAATTTATTGAGAACAATAAATTGAGTATAGTTCAGATGTGTAATAAAAACAACAAAAAATTTAAAAGTGTAATTACTCAAAATTACATAGTTTAAAAATATAATTAAAACAACAAAAACTTCAAGTCATTGAGTGATTAAATAGAATTAGAAGTAGAACTTTTTGTTCGCATAGCATTGCATAGGCCACTGGGATTAAATACAAGGGTACAACCGTCTTTTCACGTGACGATACATCCTGACAAAGATTATGGGTTCGACTTGCTTTCTAAGCCTAGGTGACTCGTACTGTATATAGAACAATATAAAAATTAAAAGTAAGAGTGGATAAATATGATCATTGATGGTGTGAACAATATATATTAATAAATAAATTTAAATTTATAATTAGACAAACCACCATTTCGTTACATTTATAAGTTAAATTTATTATAATCTATTTACTCTCCTTGAAGATTAGATGAAATAAGATATCCAGTTTTCAACAAATTTCAATTTATATACTTCATCCGTCTTATGATAGGTTTAATTTCATTTATGGTGCAAATAAATCAAATTAGATTTTGATGATAACAAAAATATTTTTATGATATAAATAAATTTTATTAGCCTCTTGCAATGTAAAAGATATGTTTTGATGATAATAAAAATATTTTTATAATGCAGATACATTTTATCAACTCATTGTACTGAAAAAATGTATACTGAAAATGGCTAAATATCTTAGGTTGACTGAAGTTTATCTTAAATTGATTTAAGTTGGCCAGAATATTAGCATCCAAACTTAGATTGACTAAAGTTTATCTTAGGTCCACCAAACTTAGCCAGAATGTTGGCCTTCAATCTTAGGTCGACTGAAGTTTATCTTAGGTCGACTGAAATTGACAAGAATGTTTAGTCTCGTGTATTAGGTCGATCTATCCTTCAACCGAATTTATATTTTTGGTTACTGGACAACTTCTGTAATGCCCCACTTTCCAGAAACGGGCGTTAATCTCAGAATTTCGGGGATATATTTTTTTCTCAACATATATTCAACATAAATCAAAATCCCGACAATTCCTAGCCACTTTCTCAACATATTAACTTAAGAATAAGGTAAGACTAACAACATCATCACATCAGCGGAAAAAAAATCGAAACCCCAAAAATTACATAACCGAATTCCTTTTATTCATAACGTAGAAATTGTTTGACAAGACATTTCAAAGCAAAATACATCGAGTCTCATATCTCAATAACAACTACTAACACCTCGAGCATAACAAAATATATGCTAATGATTACCAACGAAATCAACGGTTACATCTCGATAACTCCTTTTCCTTTAGCGTCGCTGCTTTCACCTAGAATGTTTGAATATTTCAAGGACATAGTCCAAATTAGATGATGAATTATCTAAGTGAGAGTTCAAAAACATTTTCATGAATTTATGCAACATGAAACAAAACCAACATATTCCGACAAACCTCAGCCCAAGAGAATCCCACATAACACTTAACCCTAACCAGAAAAAATGCAATCTCTCTAAAGGCAATACATCCACATCAACACATTGGCATAACGCAATCCTGCTTAAGAGGAACAACCTCGACACATGAACCCGGGTATCACCCCACATCATGTCTAGGCATTATACTCACACTCGAAAGCATTTGAATCCCAACATAACCCTGGCCACTTGATGATCAACACTATCCCTGGGAATCCATGTCCACCTCGGGAACAATACTATCTCTTAATGGTCCCGGGGTGGTGTCCACTCGCAACCCTGCCACTTTGAGCCGGTCCGAGGTGGTGTCCACTTGTAGCCCCGCATCTTGGTTCCTGTAAGGTGAAGTCCGGTCTCAGCCCTGTCCCCAATGGGCATTTTCCCTTGGCACACTTCCCTAGTGCCATCACTCAAGTACCTCACATAGGTTTACAACTCACATCCCACATGGACATCACACAAACATGCCAATGCCAACATCATCAACCATGCATAATTTAAACATCATTTCATGTACATAATTTATCGCACAAAATTCAATGCACTGCATAAAACATTTAGGGACAAACCGCCTTCATTAAAACCATTATCACACGTTAAAATCGTTCGCATGCAACAAAACCTTTCCAAGTAATCAATCAACTTTAGAAGAATCAAAACTAAGTTTTCGGATAAGAACTCCCACAAAACCATGTTTTTAAGTTAGAACACTCACGAATCAAACCATTTCCATGAACAAACCAAGTTTTCGTAGCGAACAACTCACAAAACCAATTTTATGCAGGTAGAAACTCTCACAGTAAACCATTCACATGCCATAAAACAAGTTTTTTCGGTAGAACCACTCACCTTTAGATACAACTCAAATTTTCTCGAAAAGCATGCACCGCCTCGATTTGCATGCCAACCTCAAACTTCGCAAAAGATTCTTCACTTCAAGCCTCAAGGCGCCCTAATCATCATATTCATTTCAATAAGCATCAAGATATCATTTTCTCCTTAATTTCCTCACATTTCCTATTTTTTCTCCCATTTTTCCTAACTAACTTTCCAAAATAAATATCTCCTCAAACCTTTTTCAAAATATTTTTACATAAAAATTCCTAAAATAATATTCCAAGCATTTCGGAAAAAAAATCAAAAAATACCTCCTTGGAACACGCCCCCACACATGGCGCGTGTGATCTGCGCGTGAAGCCAGCGCGTGCATTTTCGTCTTCTCCGGCGAGCTGGTCACTTGCTGACTACCGGAATCCTTAGATCACACCACAAAGAAGCCTTCTCCAAGTTGATCACGATGCCACTTCTTGCTGCTTGAAAGGAGCACTGGAGGTTCCTCAACCGAGAGCTTGAAGTCTCGGCTCGCCGCCCGCCTCTATTTTTTGGTGACACCTCAAAACGCCACCAAAAGCGCATGAAAATGCCCTATATTTTCAAGAAACCTTCCTCAGGTTATGGGCTTCGAAAGCCCTATGATTTCAGCCCTCAATTTGTTCGTTAGTACCCCCGATTTTGAGCTTTAAAATGCTAGAACCCTCGGCTAAGCTTTCAGCTATTTATAGCCACAATTGGGCTTCTAAGCGACCATGGGTATTCGACCCAATGCCTCAAACACCTAACCCATCCCTTGGGTGTCCCAAAAGAAGTGACAAATGGCCTCGATCGGCCGATTATAGGCCAAGCCATTGCTGACCGAACCACTGTTGGTTTTCTCGATTTTTCGGCCACCCTCGAGCTCGTCGACGGCGTGTCCTGGCTCCTTGAGCTTCCCCTACCTGAGATCTCGAGATTCCAATGGCTAGAAGCCTTGATCGGTAACCGGCAGGGGCTGCCGGCCATGGCAACTTCAACATTTACGAAATTACATTTTTGCCCTCCAACTTTGACTTATCACACTTTGCCCCTTACTCAAGCCCTTGAACTTACTTTCATTTCCATTAGGGCCCTCATGTTCCAAAACCATCATTTTCTCTTTTGAAGATTTTGAAAAATCATCCATTCGACCTCCCTTCGGCAGATTCGGTAAATTTTAAGAAATTACACTTTGGCCCAAATTTTCGTTTTGCCTTAAATCCTTTTGTTTCTTCCAAAAACAACTGAAGGGTTGTTCTATATACCAAATATGACCCTACTCGGGATTCCGTTAACTTCTCGAACGCCTCCTACGATTATTCGATTTTTCAACCTAACTCCTAGCTGCATTATACCTGTACCGAAAACTGTTCCCAATCCAATTTCTTTCAATGCTAAAAATTACTTTTTGAATTGCTCATTAATATTATATTATTTTCCTTTCGCATCTAAGATTAGGGATACTCCCTTTGATTGATTTAGAGACTTATTCTCATTATTATACCCATTTTCGGTATTTAAATCTCACTTAAATGACGTGGCAACCTTATGCCGAAACGGGGTCTTACAACTTCGATCGACCGAAGTTATGCCTTAAGTCAACTGAAATTCAACGATCGTTTCTGATTATTCTGATTTCTGCATCTTTTTTTGTTGCACACCAAGGGTATATTTTTTCTAATGTGTTTCATCTTGTACCTCAAAGTCATGGTCTGATTTCCTTATGCTAAAAAGTAAAATCTATTGTTAGAAAATGTTGTTCCTTCAACCTTCCTTATTGACTTTTTTGTGAAAAATTTTCTTAGCTATGTTTTAAGTTTTCAACAGATGCTAGCTAGAGCTGGAAAAACTAAGGACCTGTTCTCTTTGGCGTTTTCAGCCCGTTTTGAGTTTTTAGGTTTTCAAAACACTGAAAAAGCGTTTTCTTTGCTATTTTCAAAAATGTATTTTTGAAAATAATTAAAAATTTTGTAAAGAAAACCCAAAACAAGATTTTATTGTTGTGGACGTTTTTAATGAAAATACACTGAAAACACTCAACCCCCTAAAATCTCAACAAAACTGCTCTCTGTCTTCTTTGCTCTCTCTCTCTCTCTCTCTCTCTCTTTTGCAAGCATTAATGGCCTCGCCATCTCTATCGCTGCTACTCTCTTTGTCGCAAGCATTAGCCATCGACCGTCTCACCATCTCCGCCGCTGCCACTCTCCTCTCTGTTCTCTCCCTCGCAAGCATTGGACGTCGATCGCCTTGCTATTGACGTCGTTGCCACTCTCTTCTATGCTCTCTCTCTTGCAAGCATCGGCCGTTAACCTCGCCCGCCACCGTTGAAAGCCGCCGCCGCCGTCAATCTTAGATCTACGGAGATTTGTCCGTTGGATCTTGTTGGTTTTTGGGTATGTTAACCCCCTTAGCTTGGAGTTTCTAATGGTAGGCTCTGATCAGTGGTTTCTAGTGACAAAACCGCCTGCCGGAGAAGATGTAGTGCTGGAGAAAGGGAAAAGAAAAGGAAAGAAATAAAAAAGAAAAGAAAAGAAAAAAATAAAAAATAATTTTTCAAAATTACAAAGAAAACGCGTTTTCTAGTTTTTCATTTTAAGAAACAGTTTTTCAGAATGATAAAAAGATCGCGTTTTTAAAAACCTCAAAACAGATATTCAAAATACAAAATTCAAAATGAATTCAAAACTCAAAACACAAAACTGAAACACAAAGAGAACACCACCTAAAGAATTTTTTGAATTTCAAATATTGCTTCTTCCTTTCTATGTAAGAGCTAGTTCTCTGAAATTGTGTATAAATATAAGATGAGTATGAAGGCTAAGACATAGATACAATAAAAAGAACAAACTTGAGAAAGCATTCAAACAAGAATGAGAAATTCAAGTGTTGGAAGTGTACTAGTTGATGGAATCCACAACTATTGGTGACTTGTTTGAGATCGTCTTTAGTTGTAAGTTTACTATTTTTTTTCACTTGTTGTGTAAAAGAATTATATTTGCTAGCAGTGTGCTAATAGTTCTTGTTTAGGCAAGGGATTATAAGTTGGTTCTAATTTCAATTAAAAACTAGTGTTGATTCTCCCTAATAGAATCTCAAGCTAAGTCTTGAGAGAGAGAACTACGCTCTTTAAAGAGTTGAATCTCTATAAAAATGTTCTTATTCTTTGTGATTGATTATTTTAATTTTTATATACTTGTTTAATCACATTTTATTTAGATCACAAAAATCAAGAGTTTTCAACAAAAGCTAGAGTAACATATGTAACGTGATTCAACTTCGAAGAAATTATTCAATTTCCATAACAAGAACTAGAAGGCAATACATTTAACACAATTAAAAGAGAACTCTGCTCAGTCCATTAATTATCCTATCTTCCTTTCACTAATTCAAACTCACGGACAAGGCTAATATTTAAGGATCAAGCTGGGTTCCTGTTCCCATTAAGCTGAAGCGGGTTGGGGTTTATTCTCATTAATTAGATGAAGTTGGTAGGGGTCGGTTACTTGAACGTGAGATCAATTTCATGAACTTCATCAGTTGGTTACTTGAACGTTGGATGAATTCCATGAACTTCTTCATCAGTGGCCGCATATAATCCCAGCTGACCTTCAACCACCTGTTCAACAAGGGAATGGTGTGGATTACCACAAGAACACAGATCACCCCGCACCAAACCATCATAGCATAAGAAATGTAAGTAGAGATAGTGTTCAAGTTCTCATCCGGGGTGATCAAACTCATTGAAAATGCGTACGTAAGTGCCATGGATGTAACTGCGAGGCATATGGTCAGCACCATGATCCGCGTAAACAACTTTTTCTTGAAGAGCAATCCGGTCATTAGAAACAGAATTGTGCTTAGTGATGCCACAAATCCTATTGTGTTGGCACCAAATAACCGTTCATATGAAACTGGGTAACAATAAGCAACCACAGCTTCTCCAGCATGATAGCCCCTGTGTGTTGAATTGCCGGGAAAATTGTCGTGCCAGACACCACCAAGAGGGGTCAGCCTAGCTTGAAAAGCCATGGTTTCCATAAGCGACGCCACCACCATCAACGCATTCTGCCTCTTGGATAGAAGCTCATCGACTTTCAAGGTAGCAGCTTTCAAGGCACCAGCTTTCAAGGCACCAGCTTTTCGAAACAACAACTTGAATTTTTTAAAATCTTGTACTTGATAAGAAGATTTGAATTCCTCCATAATGTCTAGAGCAGTGCACTCACATTTGTTTATCGTGTTTAAGGGGTTTTCTCTCTCTTGTATCTTCTTCGATTTTACTTGATTTTTTATTTTATCAAGCAACATCTCTATGATCTGAATAAAATGTCACATTTTAAAAAAATGATAAATGTATTCAAACAATTAAATTAAATAGGATAATATTGACTATATTGCACTGGACTGAAGTATAATTGGACTCATAAAGTTACAAGTTGGATGAACCAAGAATTTATCCCTTAATAATATATTGAAATGAGCTGCTCCCAATTAACAGTATGAATAAAAAATGTAAATGTATTAACAAATCTGTGGCTGCATGGATGTGGCTCAATACAAAAACAAAAGAAAGTGTTATAATTTTATAATTAAGAATAGCGCAATATCCAATGACCTCAAGAAGTGATATGTTCTTGTCCTACAAATAATCTCTTTGTACGTACAATGAGAAGACTGTGCCAAAATAAAACTTGCCACTGACCCTAGTTTGGGATATTGTATATAATTAAATGAAAGTAAAGATCATAATAGAATGATAATTCAAAAACATGGGAATTTACATTCTACTTAATTTTTGTATTCAAGGCCTAGAGAGTTTGAACCAATTTTGACCAAGGGATTCAACCATAAAAGGCACAGAAATTTGGAAAATCTACTGCGCCAAACCTACTTTTAGTTATTGGGAATTGAAATATCCCTTTCTCCAAGATAAAAGAGGATAAAGCAACAAAAAAACAAAGTGAGTTAAACTGAAAATTAAGTCTTTCATTAATTTAATCATTCAAAAATAAAGATATATAAAACTGATTCATTTCTTTGCCCTAACTAAAAAAAAAAAAAAGGACAGAAAAAGAAAAGTTGGTTACGTGAAAACGAAAACAGACTAAAAAATTTTGGACCAAAAAAACAAAACAGACTGAAAAATTTCGGACCAAAACGTTTTACAAAAAACGTGCCTAGAATGTTTTAAAAAAATTTGAGTTAGGTTAATTTTCTATAATTTGTAAAATGCCCCCCAAAGCGTTTTACAAATTATAAAAATTATCCAAACAATTTCTGACCAACCTTGCCGTTCCAATGCATAAGAGATTTTGAGACGCTTCATACCCACCCATGACCCAACTAGGAGAAAAAAAAAAAAAAGTTCGTCAAACTAATTAATTTAAATGACGAGCAAATTTAACAGTAAAAAGGCCTTAGAAATTAATGCCTTAATTTTCTTGTTCATGACAGCCAGATGAAGGATGGTGTTGCCGCCGCCATCTATGGCTTTGAGCAACACATGAAACCAGTGGGGATTTTTATCAAAGAACACATGCAATACGGAGAAGTGTCCCTCCATGGCCGCCAGGTGCAGAGGATTTCTGCCATCGCCGCCCGGAGTCAAGCACATGTTGGCGTTAGCTTCCACTAAAACATCCACAATCTTGTCGTGTCCGTTAGCCGCCGCCAGGTGGAGAGCCGACTACCGCTGGTTGTCCAGCACTCGGGCCGTCGGGCGAGTGCCTTGTTGTTACCCTACAGCTCCTCGACAAATTCCAGGCACCCCTTGGACACGGCCACGTGGAGAGGAGTGTAGACGAAACAACCAGTCTTTACTAGTTCAAGAATCAGCGGATCTTCGCCAAGTATTTGGTTCAGTGAGGCCGTATTCCCTTGAATGGCTGCCTCTTCGAGTCTCTGCTCCATCTTCTTCTCTCCCCGTCTCTCTCCCATTATTTCTCTCCCTCTCTAAGACGTGACATGATTTTTCTGATAGTAATGGGCACACACGCGTGTATATATATAGAAAGAGAGAGGAAATGAGGAAGAAAGGGAGACGAAGATGGAGAGATAGAGAGGCTAAAGCTGAGGTGGCCATGGTGGGTTTGGGTTTGTGATCCCTTTGTTGGGTTTGGCAAGTTTTTGCTTTTGCTTGCTGTGCTTCTTGGCTCCTGTTTTGCTTTGTTCTCGATTGTACCTGCTCTCTGCTTTTATTTTATAAGATTAAAATGATGAACGCACGCTACTATAAGTAAGAAGTATATCTTTCTTTATTGCTAAATCTTTGCTGGAGAATTTTTCCAACAACTCAATTCAATTTCCCATCTCTACTGGAAAGAGTTGACTTTTATAGGGAATTAGCAGCGCTGGCACTGGCATAGGCTGTGTAGGCAGCCGCCTAGGCCCATCTCCAATTCAAACCATTCAGGTCCATTTCAAGTCACTAGGGAGTCTATCTCCATTTCAATTTTTAGATTTTAAATTAATTAAAAAAATAAAATTAATTAAAAATAATAAGTTTAAAAATTAAAGATATGTAAGGAGCCATTTCAATTTTTAGATTTTAAATTAATTAAAAAAATAAAATTAATTAAAAATAATAAGTTTAAAAATTAAAGATATGTAAGGAGCCATGCCCATTTCAAATCATTGTAAATTTTTAATTAATCTCAACTTGTCATTTTTCTTTTATTAATAATTAATCTCTTGACATTACTATAATTTTTAATTAATCTCAACTTCTCATTTTTCTTTTATTAATAATTAATCTCTTGACATTACTATAATTTTTAATTAATCTCAATCTCTCATATCCTTTTATTAATAATCAATCCTATTCTCATCTGTCTAGAGTGGCACCCTAATAATCAATCACATTCTTAAATAGATGATGATAATAATATTAATAATAATAATAATAATAATAATATAAAATTTTAAAGTGGGTGAAAAACTTAAGTTTGTATACTAGGTTGATAACATTACTTAATGATATATATACATACATGCTTTTTAAATTTTCTTTTAACTTAATAACAATTTATCATTTAATTAAGAGGGTATAATGGTCATCTACTGCCACTTTATTTGGTTGGGGGAGTGGTAAAGTTTGACCAGAAAGAGCCCTTTCTTTAGCAAGGAAATTGAATAATGCTATAGGTACGCCGTGGGCTACTCTCTCGACTACCAAAACATTTTTAATTTATTTTTACATTATTTTTCCTTTTACTTTGCTTTTAGGACACCCAACGAAATCTACCCGCCCAAACCCATCCCCTCCTCCTTCCCCCCTCTCTCTGTTGCTATCCCTTGTTTCTGATCATTATTAGCCGCCTCTCCATCTCCGATCATCGTCGGCCGTCTCTCTCATAGCATATGTCTAGTTGTCTCTCTCTTTCTCTAGCCTAAAACAGCTTTCTCTCGCCCCTGCCCGCCTCTCCCTTTCCCAACACCATCGATCCCACCCGTCTCCCCCTTTCCTGACTTCGTCGACCCCACCCCCTCCTCTTCTCCCGACACTATTGACCCAGTAGCCGGCCACTACCTATCTCTCTCTATTTCTCTTGTCCGAAACAACACCGTCGCCCCCCCTCTTTTCCCTCTGACAACATCGTTAACCCCACCCACCTCTCTCTCTCCCGACTTGTTGCCGGCCAGCCACTGCACCCCCAATCGCCTGTAGGCGCGCCCACCCACCGGCCAACGCTCCTAGTATGTGGTATTTTGAGCTTTATACATTTGCTCATGTCTTCACGTAATAGCATTCTCGTATGGTGATATTTCTTAGTTTTGAATCCATTTACAACACAAAAAAAGTTGCAATGGTTTTGCATCAAAATCGTTATTGATCTTGGTCCCCCAATATAAATGGAGTTTTAAAATAGTTTTACTATCATACTAGATGAAATCATACTTATAGTTGAATAATAGGCGTTAAAAGACTATGTCAAAACATGCTTAAGAGAAGCATAGTAGTATGTTGTAGAGACAATGCAGCTCAATGGCTCATATAGTTGAATAAAATGCTTGCCATTGTTATTGTTTTTAGAAAGCTTTGGACGTGTGGTTGACAATTATAAACATTCATTTATAAATCCAATTAACCAAATAATTTTAATTTTTTCTTTGCTCTCAATTAGTATTAATTAGAGCATACTATTGCTTGCTGAGTTCTTAGTGATTCCCGAGAAATATGATACATTTTCATCTCATTGATTTAGTCTCTCCTTATGCCTTGTTTTCCACATCCTTAACGATTATATAAGGAATCATTCATGAAAATATCAAATTGTAAATGGTTTTCTAACATTACGATGAACTTTGAAGTCATATTTGAAGTATTATGGGCATGAGATTGCACTTTATAATGCCAACTAGGGCTATTAAGGGTTTTTGGACTACGGATTCTATGGAAGAGATTCATACAATATTGTTATGTTTAATAAATATACAAACATTTTGTATTTTGACTTCCCCTTTTGTGAGATGCATGGTTTAATCCTCCATAGCCTAGAAAGACCATACCCCTTAATTAATAAGAAGCTAACTTTAGACGTTTAATTTGATTTTATACTATAATATATTTATGAAACCTTAAATCTGATTAAATTCCTTCATCTCCAATTCTCTTCATCATAATTGTGTCACAAAAAAATTAGCTGCATTATTTCTAGACTAACAGCCATCCTCAATTCCATGGGATTAAAAGTATAGAAATTCACTGTTGAATAGATTTGATATCATACAAGTTAGAATGAATTCCAAAACAACAAACCAAATTCTTCTAGCCAATGGGCATGTCACAAAAAGATCCCCATGGATATGAGAGTCAGTTATCCACCAGTGAACTTAGATGTAAGATTAACTTTAGTTTGAATGGCAACCAATACCACTTGTATGGAATAAATCTTATGGCTAGATAGGAAATATGTAACACTCTTTCTATAGAAACTTCATTACTATGAATCTTTTTTAACCTTGTGTTATTGCTAATTGAAGTGTAATTTTTAATTCACAGTGTTACAATGACAAGACGAAATACTGAAGTATGTCATAGTTGTAGACGGTGAGGGCACTACTTTGCGGCATGTCCAACAAAGCGCCCATGCCTATTGTCTCATTTCCCAAACTTCCATCATCTATTATCTCATCATCAAGGTTAAAATAACAAATATAAATCAAACATTTCAAAAATATTCAAAAACATAAATCAAACAGTATATAAATCTAGAAAATTACCTGAAAAACTAGTCATTTTGCTCCGAAACATTATCTCTGCTAAAAAGAAAATGTGGGGGATACAGTGGGTGACAGTGGGGTGCAATGGCTGGTCGGCAGCGAGTGGGGGCGACGGCCGGCGATGGGGGGTACAGTGCCTAGCCGAGGGCGAGGCGACGACTGTGAGAGCGAGAGAGATGGTGGTCGTGCAAGGGGTGGCCAGCAGTTGGGGTCGAAGGTTGTAGTGAGAAGGAGATGCGAGTGGGGTCGAAGGTGTCGAGAGAAGGGGATGGGGTGGGGTCGACGGAGTCGGGAGAGGGAGAGACGGGTGGGATCGATGGTGTTGGGAGAGGGAGAAACAGGCGGGGGCGAGAGATAGCTGTTTTGGCAAGAGAAAGAAAGAGAGAGATAGCCCGACATACGCCAAGAGAGAGGCGACTGACGATGATTGGAGACGAAGAGGCGGCCGACAGTGATTGAAAGCAACAGAGAGAGAGGGGGAAAGAGAAATGGATGGATTTGGGCGGGCAACAAAAAGAGAGAGAGGAGAGAATGGGATAGGTTTGGTCGGGTAGATTTCGTTGAATGTCCCAAAAGCAAAGCAAAAGGAAAAATAATACAAAAATAAATTAAAAATATTTCAATAGCCGAGGGAGTAGTCCATGGTGTACTTGTAGCATTATTCAAATTCCTTGTTGAAGAAAGGGCTCTTTTTGGTCAAACTTTACCACCCCCCCAACCATCCATGTATATTATTCTTGTTTTGTTTGTTTAAAAAAAATAAAGTGGTAGTAGATGACCATTATACCCTCCTAATTAAATGATAAATTGTTATTAAGTTAAAACAAAATTTAGAAAACATGTATATATATCATTAAGTAATGTTATCAACCTAGTATAGAAACTTAAGTTTTTCACCCACTTTAAAATTTCATATTATTATTATTATTATTATTATTATTATTATTATTATTATTATCATCTATTTAAGAATGGGATTGATTATTAGGGTGTCACTGTCAAATATATGAGAATATGATTGATTATTAATAAAAAAATATAAAATATTAAAATTAATTAAAAATTATAATAATGTCATGAAATTAATTATTAATAAAAAAAGATAAAAAATTGAGATTAATTAAAAATTTATAATGATTTGAAATAAGCATGTCCTTTAATTTTTTTTTAATTTTTAAATTTATTATTTTTAATTAATTTAAAATCTAAAATTTAAAATTTGAAATGAAGATAGACTCTCTAGTGACTTGAAATGAACATGAATGGTTTGAAATGAACATAGGCCTGGACAGCTGGCTAGTGACTTGAAATGGACATGATTGGCTTGAAATGAACATAGGCCTAGACAGCTGGCTAGACAGCCTATGGCCAGTGCTAGCGCTTGTAATATCATATAAAAGTCAAATCTTTCCAGTACAGATGGGAAATTGAATTGAGTTGTTGGAAAAATAGTATTTTGGATAAACTAAGTAATGTTTTTGATGGTGCACTTTAAATGAGGTACAACTAGTCCATTAAGAACTACTAGTTTGGGAGAGTTTTCTTTTTTAATTTTTATTTATTTTTATAATCATTTTCTTTAATTAGGTCATTCTCTCTTTATTTATTTATTTATATTTATTTAAGTATCTACAATACAATAATAAAAATTTAACTTAAGACATAAAATTTGTTTTTAATATTAATAAGCATAACACAAATTGCTCCACACTCAATTTTTAAAGACTACTTTATCAATTTTAATTTTTAGAACACAATACAATAAAACACAATACCACACGGTAACATAATAATTCCAAAAAGGCCTTACAACTTTGGTAGTAAGAAAAAATTATATATTCTTTTGCTAGGTGTTGAATTCATTGCATGATCAGCAACTTAATATTTTGATATTTAACAAAACATGCTACTAGTGTTTAAACATTCTCTCAAGAAAATAATTTTCTTAAACTCTTATATTTTGAAGTCAAAATAAATGATATATGAAGTTTGAAAAATATTAGAAAAAGTTTTGAATATAATGAAAAAATAGAAATTTCAAGTGTGACAATGTGTTAATCGAATATTAGAAACTTTGATTAATCTTTCACTGAGAATGTTAATCAAGTATCATACTTTATTACTCTAAAACAATCAAGGTTAAACATCACTTGAATAACAGTATGGAAATTGAAAAGTCCTAAGCATTACTCGAGTAATAATGTAAATTACTCAAATAACCTATAAAGTTGTCAAGATAACACAAACATTACTTGAGTAATATGATATATTAGTCAAGTAATATTTGTTCCAATTTTAAAATTTAAAATTTGTTCAAAATATCATTCGAGTAACACCTACAATTACTCAAATACGGTCTATGAAACTTTAAATCAAAATGTTTTAGAACTTTGATTGTTTTTAATGCTGACCAACTGCTTAGATTGCTTTTAATGCTGACCAACTACTTTCAATGCTGACCAACTATTTTTAGAATCATGTTAGATGTACATCACTTTCGTACATTTTGGGCTACATAAAGGGTTATTATGACCAAAATACCCCTCGCCTCACATGCGCCTCTATGCACCTCATGAGAGACTTTTTTGTTATTGGTATACCTTTATGTAGTTCAAGGTGTACACAAAGGTGTACCAATAACATTTTCTCTACTTTTAATACTGAGCCAAGTACATTTGATGACATCTGAATAACATTAAATGTTCTTTCTAAAAGTCTCTATACATAGAAATATACATGTTTTATCTGTTTTTAACTTGATTTACATTGCCAAAATAGAAACTGTTTGTTATGGCTATAGAAAATCTATTTGTTCTCTAGATTCAAAATTCAAATCAGCCTTGATATATAAGGCTTGGAGCTCAAAAATAAAAAAATAAAAAAAAGAGAAGAAAAGAGAACAAAAAGAATGAGGGAGAAGAAAAGAAAAGACAAAAGTTTTCATTGCTGCTACATTCTAAGAAACAAAAAAACACAAAATTATTTTGTATCAATATTTATTCTACTTTTTGTATAACTAGGTGTTCCTCTCATTAGGGCTATATTTTCATTCATATTCTTGAGAGAGAATCTAAAGTTGAAGACTTCACTTCAAAATCAAATGGTTCTATATTGTGTGGGTTATTGATTCAGCCTTAAAGTAAAAAAGAGTTAAAAGATTATCGCTTAATCTCTAGAAGAACAAAGTGAAGGTGTAGCTAGGCTCATGAAAAGCTATTGCTATAAAGAGGATAGTGCTCGTCTCTCACTCTCAAATCAGGCACTCTGAATGAATTTTAAAATTTTTTGATGAGGAATAAAGGTAATGGACATAGACATGTATTGCCAAACTACTATAACCCCCAATTTCTCTCTATTTATTTATTATATTATTACATTTATTTCTTATGCCATTAAACACTATTTTTTTTTTTGGGAGCTTAATTCACCTCCTTTAATATATTTTTACTAAGAGGATGTTTGTTAAAATGAATAAGATAAGAGGCATCAAGATAAGATTGAAATATTTTTTGTACCAAGATATTGAATAGTCAAGATAAAACTGAAAAATATTTTAATATTTTTATCAAATTGTTTATTAAAATGTATTAAATGGCATTAACTATCCTACAATGGGCATATAAGTAATTGAGACTTATTTGCAAAATGTTAGATAAATTTATCTTGAAAGAGGGAGATAAGAGGTAATGTGATGATTTTTTTGGAAATTGTCAGATAAGTTTATCAAATACGTTGGAAAGGCCAAATATTTGGAATATTTCTCATATCTGACATTTTTTCCCTCTTATCTTGATTAATAAATACCCCTAAGTAAAGAAAGAACTTTGTAAAAGAGAAAAAAAAAAAAACTCTTATAAACTATCTCATGCATTAATAAATTAACTCTTCTATCCCTTAATTTCCCAACTCCAAGTCCAAACCAAAGAAAAGCTGCTGCAAGGGAAAAGGAAAACCTTCATCTAAAATACACTCGCAATTCTCATTTACCTTCACTCTACTGAGGTTGGTAGCCAGTACAAAAACCTGTCAAAAACATTTTTTACCCATGATACACATTTGATGGAGCGAGCTCTTCCAACTCGATTCACTCACTATCTGACCCAGGGGCAGAGTAAAAAACTTTAGGTAGGGTGGACAAAAGTTAAATAGTATAAAAAAATTTAAAAATAATATAATATTAAAAAAATATATCAATCAATTATACAATCATTCTCAACATATTTTTATATTTTAATAACGCTGCATAATAATATTATTATCAGTTTCATTAAATATCTATTTTTTAATATATACAACTAAAATACCGTTCAATCATTACTCTCTAATTCGATTGTGCAATCGAGTCTTAACAAGTTTTATGGCAGATTATCGTTCAATCATTGATATTCAATTCGATTGCGTAAACGAGTCTTGATAAGTTTCATGTTAGAAAATACTTTTTCTACCACAGTTTCAAATATATAATTGGTAAATCTGTAACAAAAAATGAAGAAAATTAATCACTTTAATTAAAACACAGTTAAAGAAACGATCAAGGGTGGTTATGATATACAAAAGAAAAGTGGTCCAGATTTTCGTATATCTTATTTTTAATTTTTGACCAGAATTGAAAAACACATTGGTAGTCACCACCAGCCATTGTGATCGATGATTTTTGGGAATCAAAAGAAACCACCTGACACCCTTATTCCCATCGACGAACATACCCAAAAACTAGCAAATCTGATGGCCAAATTTCGTAGATCTAAGCTTAAACTTCTGTCCAAACCCAATAGGCGTAAACGCATTGACAGTCGCCATTAGCAACTGTGGCCCGTTGTTTCTAACGATCAGATACAATCACTTAACACCTTTATCTCCATTGACCAACATATCT
This sequence comes from Diospyros kaki, assembly GCA_036245055.1. Classification (NCBI taxonomy): domain Eukaryota; kingdom Viridiplantae; phylum Streptophyta; class Magnoliopsida; order Ericales; family Ebenaceae; genus Diospyros; species Diospyros kaki. The sequence goes on along the minus strand of BSEG01000003.1, from coordinate 27,010,133 downwards.
CAAAACAAGCAAAATCCACTCGCTAAATTTTCGTAAATCTAAGCTTAAACTTTCTACTAAACACAACACGCGCGTAAACGCGCTGATAGTCACCACTGACCATCGTGGTCATTTGTTCTCAGCGATCAGAGGTAACCACCTGACACCTTTACCCCATTGACCAACATACCCAAAATATAGCAAAATCTAACGACTGAATCTTCATAGATCTAAGTTTAAACTTTTAGTGGTTTCTGCCAGTAGTCGCCACGACCACCGTCACTGGTGGTTTCTAGCGATCAGAGGCAACCACTCTATACCCTTATCCCCATCAACAAACATACCCAAAAACTAACAAAATCTAACAGCTGAATCTTCGTAGATCTAAGCTTAAACTTCTGGCCAAACCCAACGCATAAACACATTGGTAATCGCCACCGGCCACTGTGACTAGTTGTTTCCGGTAATCAGAGACAACCATCAGACACCCTTATCCCCATCAACCAACATACCCAAAAATAAGCAAAATCCAATGGCTAAATCTTCCTAGATCTAAGCTTAAACTTTCAGCCAAACCCAACACGTAACCGCGAATATACGTATATACCATGGATTTGTGATGAAAAGACTTACCTCCTTGTACATCGAGGCCACTTTGACAGTGAAAATACTGTCGGATCGAAGATTAGATGTTGATTTGTTGTGGGGTGGATTCTTACTTGTTGCTTTAGTTCGGTGCACGTGGATGAGATGGAGGACATGCAGTGGAGAAAGAGAGAGAGAGAGAGAGAGAGAGAGAGAGACGGTGGAGAGAGAGATAGAGAGAGTAGCTGAGTAGATGGGGTAGAGGAGACGCCAGCGATTGGACCAACTGTCCTAGTAGACTAGGTGAGAGAGAGAGAGAGAGAGAGAATGAAGGTTTGGTTAGGTGAGGTGGGTTGCTCACTTGCTTGGTATTCAAAAAAATAAAATAAAAAAATATATTAAATTATGTATATATAGTAAGACCCTGTTTGATAGCCATTTTTTTTCCAAGGAAAAGACATTTTTTTCACCCAATTTTTCACTTGTATAGTGTTTGATAACTATTTTTTTCCAGGTAACTCATTTTCCCACTTATGTTCACGCGATGGGTTTTTCCTTCAAATAAAGGAAATGAAATTCCTTAGGAGGGGGGAGGAGCTCTGATTTTCCAAGCAATTGAAGCAGCCAACTTACCGAGTGAGAGAGTCTAGAGAGCCACAGAGGTAACAAGCGAGAAATTGAGGGGAGAACCGACGAGGGTGAATGACGATTGAGGGCGAGGGGGCCAAGGAAGTGACTGGCGAGGCAGCAAGAGCGAGGCTGAGGCTGAGTCAGTGTCGGTTGTAATATCTCAAATTTTCTAAAGGGCTCAAGAGTAATTTTAATTTGGGACATATGTGAAATTATCAAAAGATTAGGGGCATAAGTATAATTTTTTACAGTTATAATTATCGAATCGACTGCAAGGAATGCCCCAGAGTGTAAATGTTTATAGAAAATGATATTGTCTCAATGAGCGTTCTGAGATAGAATTTATGGTATTAAAAGAAGTCGGAACTAAGAAAGTTTTTGGTACAACTATGATTTAGGCTGAAAAACTGAATTGTCATAGAGGACTTTCGAGAAATCAACGGAACCCTAAGGGGGTTTCGATTTTTTGTAAGGATCAACTCTGAGATGATTTCGGGATGAAACAAAGATTCTATGAGGGTGCAAGGAAAAAATCGATATTTTTGAGTAGATAACGGTTATTAATATTCAGAAAATCAAGATTTTGTGTAGTTTAATAATAATAATTTAAGGCTCGGAAGGCCCAAGTGTATTTAATAAATTCCTGAGCGGAATTAAGGAAACTTGAAGTGAAATTATGGAGAAATTGAGGGGTTTAATGTGAGAGAATGAGAAGCAGGGAGCAATGGCGTCAAAGATCAGAGGGAAGAAGAAGGCTCGGGATAGAACTAGTGCGAGAAAGAGAGAAATCGTGAATGAGTGAGAGAGAGAGAGAGAGAGAGAGAGCTTGGTGGCTAGTTGCAGCAGCCATGGCCGCAGCCATGGTGGCACCTTTCGACAATTGTGGCGAAGGCACAGGCTGGATATGCACTAGAAGTGGCGATAGTAGCAGCAAAGAGGCCAAGGGAGATAGTGGCCGACGGCTGTAGCGAAGGTGAGCAACGTGCAGCGAAGACTGGCCATGGCTGCCCTCGACGAAAGTAGTCGATGGTAGTGGTGGCACGGCAGCTGGTGGCGGCCATCAGAGGCGGTGCTGGCAGGAAGCGGCAGCGGCTAAAGGAGGCCAGGCGGTGGCCGTTGGTGCGAGCGCAGGAGTAGGGCCGAGCGTGAATAAGAAGAAGAAGAAGAAGAAAAAGAAAAAGAGAAAGAAAATAAAAGAAAAATAGAAAAAATTGGAGAAAAATCCTCAAAAATTTTAGGAATTTATCTGGGGCTAGAAGAGCATGCTTAGAGCCAGAAAAATTGATCGAGCACAAGTTTCGAGGTCAAAGTATGCATACCGAGGAATCCTGAGAGACCAAGTTAAGGTGAGTAAAATATCATAGAAAATTTCAGAAAATCAGGAAAGTTATTTTATGAATTGTTATAGAGAATATTTGAGAAATATTTAGTTTGGATTTATTCAGGAAAAATATGAAGAAATAGAGGAAAATTATGAGAAATTTAGGAAAAATAGCATATTTATATTTTTTAATAAATATGATGGGTATGGTATGTTGAGGATCCGAATTGTACGTTAGACTCTTGACACAAGAATCAAGATGTTATGAGATACGTTCGAGATAAGTTGTTTGACCCAAAACCCAATTTTTTTGTAAATGATTTTATCATACTTTCATGCCTTGATGTGAATATGTCATGTAGATTGTATTTACATACTATGATGAAATGTGCATATGTACACGATGATATTATTGTTCATACATTCTCATAAGAGTTTGAGAGTATGGGTCGTGTCCGCTGCTATTCCAATGGTGCACCCATACAACTCGGCCTAGTAAAGAGGCTGTAAAAATGGGGAGTAACACTAAGATACGATCGACTCAAACCAAAATGAAATGAAAAAAGATAGTTTGCATCCATGCACGAAATATATTTATTATTCCCTTACTTAGATGATTCATCATCTAACCTGGGATTTGCCCCTGAAATATTCAAACGTTCCAGATGGAGATTGTAGCAGAAACGAGGATAAATGAAGCATGAAATGACACTTAGAAAAGTGCATGATGAATTGAATGTATGTTATGTAGCCCATGTATTTAAATTTTGCTATTTTGAATTCTGAACGTTTTGAGGAATGATGATGTATAACTTTATTTATGGTTAATGTTAAAGTTAAGGTTTGATTCTACCTTCTGTATTTGATGTATATGATGATTCTCTTTCGAGATAAATGTATAAAAATTTTGGGATGGATATGAGGAATGATATGGTTTAACATTAGTTTTGAAAGAAAAAATTTATTATTCCAAAATTGTCTCAAGTTATAACACACTCGAAAAAGTGGGGTGTTACACCGGCGAGCGACGAAGCCAAACAGAGGTCGAGTCGTCAGATGGAGGTAAGGAGGCTGGAGAGGGAAAAGGGTAGGGATGGGCGACGGCAGCTAGTGAAGCAAGATAGGGAGAAGGGTAGGGGGTGGGTGGCAGCTGGCAATGGGCGCCTGAGTGAGAAAGGGAATGAAGGAGGGTTTACAAATTTTATATTGGGGAATAATTGATAAATACAAATGTATAAAAATAAAAAATTATGTACAAATTAATAAGTTTGGGCAATAATTTTTTTTAATTTTGTGGTTTCATTTCTTTGGGAAAATGATTTAATTAAAATTTGTTATTATTTTATTTTTTTATAAGATTCAATGTTTTTAATACATTTTTACCATTAAATTCAATGGAAAATGTGTCATTTTTCATGAAAAATAATACCTATTAAACACGAAATGTTAGGAAATTGACCAAATTCTATAGAAAATATTATCAATCAAATACCAAAAGATGAAAAATAATATCATTTTTCAAATAAAAAATTATACCAATCAAATAATTTAAACTTTTAATTTTCAAAAATTCATTCAAAAATTTATTTATTTTTCATCCAAATTTCACCCTTACCAAACGGACCCTAAACATTTAAAAAAAATGCAAGGTAAGCAATTGCCCACCCTTAGGCTGTGGGTATCTCTGTCCTGATCTCACACGTCTCAGCCTTTTTATTCTCTCCAGGGCACCCAGATGGACATCCCCTCCGTTGCAGTGTCATCTCCAGTACCTTCTTCATCAGCCTCGTCCCGATTCCTAACCAAACCACCAAACACCGCAGAAGAGACGTTTTTCTAGGTAATCTCAACTTTTTCCTCGTCTTCTGAGTCACTCTTCTTGGGGAGCTCAATATCCTCATGGTAACTTTGCGATGACTCCGCACCATCTGTCTTGGACTCCTTCCCAGCGCCGACAAATCCCAATTTCCTGACACCATCTTTGGTGGCAGGGTCATTGGCTGCGGCTGCTGTAACTAAGTGCTTCTTTAAAGCAACCATTTCGTCTTCTGGAACCCCGGCTGCGGTAACTGAGTGCTTCAACGCGTCCATTGTTTCGTCCAGATTTCGCTTGTCCTTTTGCATCAAGTATTCTGGAAGGATGTAATGAGTCTGGGAAACCAGAAAGAAATTTTGTCACAATTAGTTAAGAGAGCAAGTGCAAACGAAAATTATAGATCCAAGGCCCGGTTTGATAAGAGTTTTCAGTTTTCATTTCAATTTCATGTGTTAGCTTTTTAGTTTTAGTTTTTTGTTCAGTTTTTGCATTTTGATTTTTTTTTTCTCTCGACCCATTCTACTGCCGACGACCAGAGTTGTATGCAGTGACGATGTGGGAAAGGGGGAGAAATTGAAAACAAAATCAGAATTGTGAAATACCTTTTTCTTATTTCAAAATTTTGAAAACTATAAACAAAAAAAATCTAATTGAACCCCATTTTCTGTTTTCATTTTCAAAATAATGAAAATAGAAACTGAAAACTTAAAGAAAACCCTGCCAAATGGGACCAAAGCTTTTGGTAATTGAAAGAACACATGCAATTAGAATAAGAATCTAATTATACTAATATCTTACAAATTTATGGGCAAATAGAAGCTATTTGTGGCAGTACGGGTGACTTGCTTGGTTGTTGTGTCAAGGATATCATGTTACGAGATGGTGCCAAGTTCTTCCTATGATTGAATTTGCATATAACAGTTCTGTTAACAGAACTACGGGCCAAAGCCTTTTGAGATTTTGACTGGATTAACTAATAGAAAGCCTATTGATCTAATTCCAATACCTACTGAGGCAAATCCTAGCAGCTAGCGTTGAAGCTAAAGCTTTTTCCAAACATAATCAAGAGCTACATGAAGACATCAGAAAAAGAATTTCTTTCAGCAATATGAAGACTATAAAACACATGCTGATATGAGAAGACGCTTGGCAGAATTTCAATAAATGACATGGTATGGTCTGAATCAAGCCTAAATATTACCCTAAAGGGAAGTATAACAAGTTGCACTCGAGAACTGACAATCCTTCTAAGATTCCAAAGAAAATCACCTCTAATGCATGTTCTTGACCTGCTAGCTGATATGGGTATTAGCAATATCTTTAATGTGAAAGATATAACCTTATATATATGAAGGCCATGATGATGAAATGAAACAAGATTCTACTAAAACTAGAACACCACCAGCTCCTCACTTGAAAGAAGAAATTGATCATAAAGTGGTTTTGACAATTAAGAGAAGTTTACCAGAAGTATCAAATCAAGTGGAGGTGATATCCATTGCTAGAATCAGAATGCACTTCGATAGCAGATTTTAAAGGCTTAATCATAATTTCTATGATAGTATCATGATTTCAACTGGATGGTGCTTATTCTTCTCCAACCAGGGAAAGATGGTGCAAGATGTTGGCAACAGTCTGCAAAGAAATAAAAGAGGCATCCTAAACCTGGTTCTAAGGCCCAAGCATGATTTGAGATGTTTTGGATGAAGAATGACCCTCCTGGAATAACATTACTACTCCGAATAGGAATAACATTACTAGAGCTCTATAAATGAAATAATTAACCACAATTTTCTCTAAGAATGTTATGCTTTCTTTGAATTGTGTGATGTAATTCTAAATTCTAACCTAGTTGTGATACCCACAGAACTCAAAGAGTGATGCCTATAAACTGTTTCTCTCTTCCAAGTCTCCACCGCCCTGCCCTACCCCTCCCCCCAACCAAAAAAAAAAAAAAAAAAGAAAGAAAAATCTTTAGTTTCATATTATTACTTTTGTAATCTTGCTTCCAGATCTGTTTTCCCTGTAAACTCTATTTCTCTCTCTCTCTTCCAAGTCTGCAACGGCCTATCCCCCCCCCCCCCCAAAAAAAAAAAAAAAAAAAAAAACAAAAGACGAAAAACAAAAAATAAAAATCTTTAGTTTCCGATTGTTACTTTTGTAACCCTGCTTTCAAATTTATTTTCCAGCCTCCAAAAGTCATGTTTTCAACCTTATTTTAGCTCTAAATTTCCCACCAACCAATTGACCTCCAATTTGTTGGTATTCTCATAACACCAGACCTGTCATGCAGCGCCACAACTACCATCTAATCATCTTCATGATTAGTCTGTTTATTCGTTTCAACTCTCTACCACACTAGGGGGAGGGTCCTTGTAAGCTAGACGTCAAACATATAACAGACCACAATACAGTCAATAATAGACCAGCAAAATACAGTAGGGGTTCATTCGGCACCAGCCTTTTTTAGCTGCTTTTTTGCTTAAAAAGAGAAAAAGCCATTTGGTAGCTCATTTTTTTTAACTTAAATAAAAAGCTCAAAAAGCCAGGGTTAAAATCGTTTGATCGAACCTAGTCGATTCCACCTAATAGGATTAAAAGTTGATATGTTGTAAAAAATAGAAGGCTCAATAAGGAAGAAGTGCCAAAAACAAAGATTCTCTTTCTTCACTTTAATGAAAGAAATAATATATATTATTTATGGAACTCTTCCAAGAGTTTGAAGGTATTGTATTGTCGTAAATCAAGGCAAAGAAAACAAGGTTGTGATCATATGTGATAACTCAATATTTTATACATTTAAAACTATAATTAGGATGTGATTATCTCTATATTACTGTAAATGAAAAATTACTTAATTAAAGGATTTGTTTTCATATTTAGGTAAGTATCTTTTACATATATATGTCTATTAATTCAATGAAGGATATATTCATATTTTTTCACATAATATTAAAGCCTAGATTAGAAACCCAAGACTCTTTTTCTTGAGCTCGAGCCTTCATTACCGATCGATTTGCATTCGCCGATAGCCCTCCTACTACCAACAGCCCACCACGAACAACCTTCATTACTATGACACTAATTTATTTTTCATTCTTCACTCAACCTTTTCCATTAATCAAAAATGTCTTATACCAGTGGCAAAGTTAGTTCCCATGATATAAGAGAAGCACCAGCAACCTTGTGGCTTTTGCCTTTGGGAGAGTTGCAGCAAATCAATGCTGCCAACCAGTTGGACAGGAATAATTATCTCATATAGTCCCAATTGATTCAAACCATTTTGAAAGGGAAAGGGAATATTAGATATATCATAGGGACCAAATTAACCAAAGAATGAAGACTCAGCCTATGTAGTATGAGATGAAGAAGATTCTATGATAATTGCATGACAAAGTAAAATTGACTAGAGATAAAATTGAGTTTCTTTATGCGGCTTTTACCGGTAAGGTGTCTCACAAGTCTCACAATAAGTTAGGAATTTTAGAAATTATCATACGTTCTTATTTAATTAAATTTTCATAGAGATATAAGAAGTTATTAAAACAAGAATAGACTCATTATAATTTAGAGATATAGTAACGAATGCATTAGGAGATTTCGCTGCAGCATATTCAATTTATCAATTTATTTACATAAAATCCATAATTTAAACTACATGACTAGGTTTATGCATGTCTTAGTTATTAAAATCTATTAACTTCTTTTATTTGATTCTAACTGTAATGTCTTATTGTTGTCAGTGATTACTAAGAGGTTTGAGTACATTTTGTAGGATATTCAAATTCACGCCAGTTGAATTTATAACTGCGTCAGTTAAGTTTTCAGAAAAGTCATACTTTGTATCATTGCCAAACAAATTTTCAATGGTAGCATATCGCAGAGCAACATCTGTGATTTTTGTAACAATAACTATTGCATTTGTGTTGCGTAATGAAATATTGGAGATTCATTAACAATGATGATTGATCTTTGGTGATCATTTAGAAGCCTTATTGTACTTCATTTATGTTCGATCAAGATCAAGAGAATGTTCCAAGGACTATAACTCACTTTAATCAAATGGTATCCTAATTTGTGGGGAGATAAAGAGAGTAAGCTGCTAAAAGAAAATTTCAAGAAATACTAGTTGAGCAAAAAATGGGAATATATTTATATAAAAGAGAAATGCTACGTCTTTCGAGACAGTAACACTTATAACACATTCGAATTAACGTGTCACAGTGATTGAACTATAGAAGGAACATAATAAGACTGAAAATACAAAACCCTCCCAAAACTAGAAGTATATATGTCAAGACCTATCAAACGAACCCCACAAAAAAACGGAGACAATCCAAAGAGGAATCAAAACTAGAACAAAGCTTAAGAGACCTCATCATAAGCATACAAAGCAGCTGCTCCAGAACCATAAAGTACTATATATAACAGACCAACAGCCACTCCAAAACAGCCATCTAGCTCGGTGGGGAAGCAGCATCCATATCTGGAAATTCTTCTCGGGGCACAAGAAGTGCCGTTCCCCGTTGTTCTTTTATTTCCTTTACCACCTTCTCTGCCTCCTTCCTTGCATTTCCAGTTTTGATCTAGAAGAAGAACCAGCACAACCACATAACACGTCCACCCTAAAATAGCAACGACGCCATTCCTGCCACGTTGGCTGTCTTTTTTAGAGGTTGTTGCGAGAATCGACAACGTGTAAGTAACAGCTGTGCACATAACTGTCTGCCACATAACTAACACCAAAATCACGATATTCTTCAAGGACTGTTCCCAAGTTACCAGAAGAAAGATTATCGTTATAGATCCAAGGAATCCGAACGAGTTGAACATGAGGAAATTAGAGTACGTAGTTGGCCAGTTAGAAGCCATCACACTCTTTCCAGCTGTGCACATAACTGTTCATTGTTTGTTGGTTTTGCTTCCATTGCTTCTCTTTTGCGTGGATCAAACGTTCCAGCGTCTGCGTGCAAGCAACCATTAGATCAGAAAAATTATTAAGCTAGTAGTTACCAGGGTTATAGTAGGAAGCTTCAACTCCTATTAAAGCCGGATCAAACCTAGAATTCAATATCCCTAATCAAACCTTTGGTGTTCCAAAATTCTTTGACGACAGAGCGGTGTCCCTTAGCCGCCGCTAGGTGAAGCGCCGACCACCGCCGCAGATCCAACACGCCGGCGAGGTCTGGGTTTTTGGACAGCAACCTCCGGACAAATTCCAAGTGTCCCCTGAACGCAGCCACGTGGAGAGGAGTGTGAACCAATGAACCCACCGAAACCCTATCGAGAATGAGGGGGTCTCTCTCAAGGACTCGATCCAGCAACTCTACGTCCCCCAAGATGGCGGCTTCATGGACACTCTTTTCCACTTCCATTCTTCACTCCATTTGTCCTACCTTTCTGGGTTCTGGTTCCAAGACAAATGCGCGCGGGTATTATATGGGTCGATTCCAGTCAATTTGAATATTTTTGGTGAAGTATCGACACATTTTCCTTTGGAAACGCGGGTACCGATCTGTCCAAATCTCACCGACCTTTCTGGGTCTATTTTACACTCCATTAATGAGCTAAGACTCTAAAATTATTCATAAATTTACAATGTAAAATATAGTAAAATTAAGTGTACAAACTACATTTATATATATACACACATATAAATAGCATTTTGTACAAACTTGTAATATTTTTTATGGGGCACTTTAAATGAGGTACAACTAGTCCATTATTAAGAACTACTAGTTTGGGAGAGTTTTCTTCTTTAATTTTTATTTTTATAATTATTTCAACTTCAAAACCAAAAAAAAATGTGGTTTATTAGACTCTATTTTCACTTTAAAATAACCAAATATTTTTAGAATAAGCTGCTTAGTAGACTCTATCAACTTTTTCGGAAAAGCATTTGGTAAGTGCAACGTTGCTTGTAAAAGCTAACCCACTTCCTTTAAAAAAGAAAAAAAGAAGAAGAAGCAAATTAAGCTACCTTTTAAGCAAAATACAAGTGGTTTCCTATTTTTTTATATCATTCTCTTTCTTCATAACTAGGTCATTCCCTAATTTGTTTTTTGTTGAGAAACTCTCCATAATAGCTATTTAATATATTAATATATTTTTAATCAATTTACATATCCACAATACAACAACAACAAAATATTATACTAATTAAAGACATAAGACTTGTTTTTAATATTAATAAGCGCAACACAAATTACACGACACTCAATTTTCGAATACTAATTTATCAATCTTTGTTTTTACAACACATTATAATAAAGCACAATACCACATCCTTAACATGACAATTCCAAAGAGGTCCTAAAACTTGGGTACTAAGAAAGAATCATTCTTTTGTTAAGTATTGAATCCGTTGCATGATTTCCAACTTAATGTTTTAATGCATAACAAAGCAAGTGACAAGTGTTTAAACACATACATTAAGTGTTTAGACATCCTGTCAAAAAATTATTTTTCTTAGACACTTATATTTTTAAGTTAAAATAGATGATATATGAAGTTTGAAAAATATTCGAATAAGTTTCAAATATAATGAAAAAATAGAAATCTCAAGTGTTCGGCAATGTATTAGTCAAATAGAAACTTCGATTAATCTTATATTAAAAATGTTACTTAAGTATCAGACTTCATTATTCAAGTAATTGTACTAAGAAACTAAGGACTTTAAAATATTAATTAAGGTTAAACATTACTGAAATAACCAATATATAAATTAAGAAGTCCTAAATGTTATTCGAGTAATCCTATATATTATTCAAATAACCTATAAATTTGTGAAAATATTCCAAAAATTACTTGAGTAATATGATATTTTAGTCAAGTAACCTTTGCTCCAATTTTGAAATTAAAAATATGTTCAGAATATTACTCAAGTAACACTGTAGTGACCCGCAAATAGAAAATTAAACAAATTATTGATTTATCGCGCTAATTTAAATTAAAAAGAATTTTAAAATAACTTGTGGTTATAAATAAAAATAAATTATGTGAATTATGTGATTTTAAGGAAATAAGAAATTAAGATAATGAATTATGTTATTTTAGAATATTTTTGGAATTAGAAAAAAATTGAAATAAAATTAAAATGTGGGATTTTTAGAAGTTTCGGGCGTTAGTGTAATTAATTAAGGGGGTGTGTGTGTGATTTATGGAAGTTTGGGGGTGCTGGTGCGAATTGCAGAAAAGGCCAAAAATCACTTCAAATATAATGTAAGTGGTATATAGGTTGAAGGTGGGCATGGGCGCGGGCGTGGGCGCGGGCGGTTTGCGCGCGAGACGGGCGAGGGGGCAGTCGCGGGTTCAAGCCCGCGGGTGTGCGCGCGCGAGGCAGGAAAAATTCGGCTGATTTTAATTAGCCAGACGTCCGAAACGACATCGTTTCGGTTAGAGGCGGTGGCCTCCAGCTGCTAGCCCACGTGCTGCCATGTGGCGCCCTCTCTTCCGCTCATTTTTGGCCGATTTAAAGCCCAATTCAGGCGTTCTTTTTGCAGATGAAACAACAACAATTTTGGAGAAATTTCAGTGCACTCGCGAACGTGAAAGTGGAAGGTTTTGGGGCTTAAATTCAGATTAAATCAAGTTTAATCAAGGATTTAATTTTCCAGGTATGTAGAAAAGCTAGTAATTAATATTCTGTACAGTCAAAATTTCATTTGGACTCCGATTTTGTTAATTTTGGCAATTAATTTGGGTGTTGCAGTTTGAATAATTTTTACCGCTTTTGAACCAAACGAGTCTACGGATATATTTGTTAAGGCAAGTTCTTTATACTCTCTGCATCGTTCCTTTCGTTGTCAATTTATTTGACCTCCCTTCGTTTGTTTCGATCGTTAATTAGTTATGGAATTTTAAATGGTTTGTTTAAAAATTTAATTTATTAAAGTGGTCTCGAGGATTTTATTCATTGGTTGCCTACGGGGGGGTTTGTGCCGCCCCTCTGCCTATGGGAATGATGTCGTACTCACCCAGAGCTAGGTTCTTAGCTGTTCGAGTATTATTATGGATTTTGTTTGTCTACAGGCTAGAGCGGTTGTGTAGTGGGGGCTAGGATCGGCGGTTCAGTGACAGAGTGACTGTCGTACGATCTATCTTAGGCCGCCGGCTAGTCTCTCCTATCCACTGACCGTTGACCGGTGCCAAGCACTATTGACTAGCTCTGCCGTTACGTGATTATAACATAACTGGTATCATTTTTTTCATGTTGCATGTTTTGGTGTGCACATGGGTACGGGCTGCATGTTGGGGTCTTCATGATCTGGTTATGCTTGGTCACGGACATCCTAGCTTGGTTATGATGCATCCAGCACGGGCATATGCATCGCGTGTGGTTTACTATATGGGCGGAGCATGACCTGATGCCTGGATGTATGAGCGCCATGTATCACGTTGAGGCTCACTACGCCATTGCATTTTTATGTGCATTGCATGGTTACTGGTAGTATTTAGTTCTCAGACGGGAGTACCATTCCGAGGGAGCCTATGGCTCGGGTGTCGGGAGTACCGACATGGATACGGGTGACGGGAGTACTGACCTGGGACAGTGCGCACATGTTTGTTGAGGATATTTGTTGCCTTTCAGGGCAGCAGCAGGTTGGTATAGGACTTGGGTGTTAGGTGTCTTGTGTGGGCCCCAAGGACCGGTATGTGCTTTTATTATGCTGCACTGTTGTGTTGTAGCATCTCATAGCTTGTGTGTACGTGCGGGACTGTGTTTGGGGTGATCTCTTCTTCTATTTGTAGCCTTTCATTTCTTATAAACTTGCTGACACTACAAGAAAAGTAGCTTTTAGTGGTGGCCAGAAGATATTTGTCACAAATACAACTGTTAGTGGAGGTTAAAAATTGTTTATCACTAAAGAGGCATGTTTAGTGGCGGCAAAAAAAAATTGTCACTAAAGAGTTCATTATTTGTGACGGCCTCGATTTGTGGCCACTAAAGGTATATTATTGTGACAAATTGGACATGGCGGCCACTAAAAGTAAACTTATTTGTGAGAGTCGGCATGGGCGGCCACTAAAAGCACATGATTAGTGACGGCCATAGGTGGCGGCCACTAAAGATGTAGTATTTGTAACTTGCTTATTTGTGACAGTCGATGTTGGCACAAAAAGCTCATTATTAGTGACGGTCGGCCTAAATGGCCACAAAAAACACATTATTAGTGATGGCCATAGGTGGTGGCCATTAAAGGTGAAGTGTTGGTACCCAACATGCTTATGCTCATTTGTGACAGTCGGCCTAGGTGGCCACAAAAGGTGCATTATTAGTGACAGCTACAAGTGGTGGCCACTAAAAGTAGATTATTTGTGACGGCCACTAGTGGCCGCCACTAAAGGTGCTCCGTAAGTGGGCTTATTTGTGAGGGTCGGCATAGGGTGCCACTAAAAGATAAATATTTGTGACAGACACAAGTGGCGGCCACTAAAGGTAAATTATTTGTGACCACCACACATGGCAACCACTAATAAAACCTTGAGATGGTGGGCTTAATTGAATGTGATTATTTGTGACGGCCACTAGTAGCTGCCACTAAAGATGGATTATTTGTGACAATAAGACATGGCGGCCACTAAAAGCGAGTTGGTGGCCCTGGTTGTGGGCAGGTATAAAAACATGATTATTTGTGACGGCCACTAGTGGCTGCCACTAAAGGTGCAACAAGCATTATTTATGATGGTTGGATGTGGTGGCCACTAAAAGCCTGAGGCGTGGGTGGGTTTATGTTTATTTGTGAGGGCCGGTGTGGGCTGCCACTAAAAGACAACTAAAGGTGAATTATTTATGACCACTACGCGTGGCGGCCACTAAAACCTTGAGATGTGGTTTTGCCATTGAGATTATACCTTAGATTAAAAATATTATTTGTGACTACCAAAGCCGGCGGCCACTAAAAATATACTTATTTGTGACAATCAAACATGGCGGCCACTAAAAATTTCTATCTAAATTGGAATATATACTTATTTGTGGCATAAAATGTGATATAAAATATAAAATATATAATTAATAAAAAATATTTTCATTCTTAATAACATTTTTCTTTCAATATACTTTTATAATTAATAATTAATAATATATTTATTCTTAAAAAATATACTTTTATATTCTTAAAATATAAATATAATTAATAATTAAAACCACATTGTTTTTATTTTAATATTATACTTTTTACTATTATAAAATTTACTAAAAGAGAAAAATATACTTCATTTATTTTTCTTTTCCTTCAAAAATATAAACAAAAGTTATATTTTTCTTTTTTAAAAATATTCTTAAAAAATTATATTTTTATTATTAATAATATTTTCTTTTCCCTTCATCTCCCTCCCTCATCTCTCTCCCGCGCCTCCTTATTCATTTCCCTCAATCTCCCTCCCGCATCTCTCATTCTCTATCTCTGTTTCCTTTTCCTTCTCCATCGCAGCCTCAACGCTGTCGCTATTGCAGCCTCCGCTGTCTCAACGCTATCGCTCCGACAGCTGCTATGTCTCCACTGACTTAACGCCGCCGCATCTCCATCTTTATCGCGGCCTCCAGCTCCAGCAGGTATCTCTCTGATTTTGTTGCAGTAGATCTAAATCCCTCTCTCTCTAATGAATCATCACTTGTCTCTTTTGGCCTCTTATTTTCCATTTGTTCACATTCTAATTCATATTTCTCGTGAGGAAAATGAACTGAAACAACGATCTTCGGAAAGATTAAACTTGTTTTATGACTATAGAACCAACGCAACTTCAAGATTCTACGAACTCAACCCCTTTTATGCACGTATGTAATAAAGTTGTCTTGGTTAGTCTTGAAGGAAATGAGTTATTTTAGTTGAAGCAAATCATTGGCACAGTTGAACTCTGATTTCATTATGGGAAGCTTGAGACTCTGATTTTTTATTCTAGATATGATTCCTATTATTAACTACATCTCATTATTGTCAACACGAGTCATCTGGAAATGTTCTGCCTAGTGTTGAGTTTTTTATTGCAACCTTCCTTTTTTCTTCTTTCTTTGCTTTTCCATGTAACTTAAAAAATTTTACCATGTTATTTCAGATTTAGTTGTTCATCTTGTGTTTTCTATTTATTTTTCTGGAAACCTTTCTTTCTTCTGTTATGGCTAAATGTTGTGCACCGAAATATTGTACAACCCTCCATTTTAACGAGTTTTATGTTAGCTATTGGTTATTTAATGCAACCCTCCCTCCATTTTCATTTGTTTTTTGTTGTTGTTGACTGATCAATGCCTTGGTGTGGTAGTTTCTCGTGTCTTGCAACCTTTCTTTTCTCTGTTTTGGCCAAATGTTGTAAGCCAAAATATTCTACTGCATTTTTTTATCTCTTCTTTTCAATTCTTTCATCTTTTTTTTTTTCCTTCTTTACCTGCAAATTCTTATTGTACCATAATATTCTAGTGCAATCTGCTTGAGGTTTTTATTGTTACTGTATTGATCAGTGCTTTTGTGTGGTGATTTCTTTTTTATTGCAACCTTCTTTTTTTCTGCTTTGGCTAAAAATTGTAAGCCAAACATGCCATGCTTCCTCTTTACAAGCAACTTCTTGTTGTATCATGAGATTCTGATTGCAATCTGCATGAGGTTTTAATTTTATTGTTGTGGTTGATCAATGCCTTGGTGTGTTAGTTTAATTTTTTCTTCAATATTTCTTTTCTGTTTGGGTAAAAATGTTAAAATATTTGAATAAATTATCTTAAAAAGGAACAAATTGGATGGTTAGCTTTGATATTTTTTAAATCATGACTCCATGTTGATTTTACTGGTTCGAGCTAAGCACAGAGAAGCCAAAATCACTAGATTAAGTAAATCAGCCATCTTAAGTTAAGAATGCATCAGAGAGTTGTCTTATTTCTCAAACTTTGCATTGTTTGTTTTTGTATATGGGCTTCTTTACTTTATCTCATAACAAAGTTTAGTTTTTTGTAGTTCATTTTGTAAAGCCACCTCAATATTCACCAATTTGGATTAAGAACAACAAAACACATCCAAAATATTTATACCTATTATGTATAGACATTTCATATGTTCAATATACCCTTTATATTGTCCAATGCACCATTTATATCACACTTTTTGCATAATATAGAGTATTAATGGCCTTGAATACCAACAGGTATCAATTATCAAATATCTACTTATCACTTGTGCTTATTATTGCCTATTCTGTAATAACATATTCTCTTAGTGGGTGGGTTTCTTGGTCAATCCCTAAATTCTAACAAAGCCATTTTCTATCTTTAACACTTGGTTTATGACATTGGATATCTGTTATAAAAAAGTTGTTTGTTTTGAAAAAAATTATAACAAATATCATTTTTTGTCAATGGAACAGTAACTTATTAAATGAAATAAGAAATGACAAGATAGCAAAAATGAAAAGATAGATGCATCTCAATCTCAATTCCAAACCCAAATATGAAACAACAATTATGCTGTGTTTTTTTGTTCCCTCCTCTAGCTTGTAAAAATCTTATTCCAGATTTATGTCACATTTTGTTAACTTGTTCATTTCCTGAAAGTGTGGAAGTTGTCATTTTTTGCTTGTATTCGGTGGGGAACATTAAGTGAAATTGATGGATGAGCACTTCATAGGATCTTCAAATAGTGATCTTGCTTAAATCTTGATGGTTTTCCTCCAATTGTTTGTTAAGTCAGTTGATCTGTTTAAATTTGTTCTTATGTACTTAGGTATTAAGTGAGTTTTCTTAATTCATCCATGGAATTTTTTATGTTTGTAGTTTTTGGTGGCAACCCAATTGTATACGATATAATTCGTATTAGGGTGCTGTTATTGTAGTAGGTAATCAATGATATGTCAAGATGGTCTTATTATAGTATACAATCATTTCAGTTGTTTTTTGTTCTCTTTCTGGATTGGGCAGATAACATTGAGAATCCTTTTTGTTGAACAGTACATTAATTATAACACCTTGTACCACGGTTGATTGTGTAGAATAATTTTAAATGGAATGGAAATAAGAATGAAATAGAATGACTTTTTTATTTTTTTGCATTTTTAGTATAAATAGAAATGAAATGATCATTATATTCATCGTCATTTTAGTACGCTTTTGTTTTGATATAATAGAATGGTAAAATAAATTTATTATATCTTATTTTTAATATTAAATAATTCTATTAATTAATAATATTACATTTTAAACTATCTAATCAACTAATAAGATTGTATAGATATTGAAAACAAGATACCAGAGATACACTTTATCTGAAAATAAAATACATATATTATTAATTAACCATCTCCTAGAATGTAAAGTAGTCTATTTTTGAATAAATAACTATTTCTTTCATTTTTATGTGTGTTGCACATACATTCGTATGTAATCTTATTATAACATATCCCTGCCGTGTCCCAACTTATCATTTTAATAATTGTTGTCCTGATGCTTTACATTGTGTGTTAAGGAAAAAGCTTGGGCAGCCGGGAAGGTTTCTTCGGTTGTCCCTCGGTATGATAAAGCTTGGGCAAAATAATTGTAATAATTACTTTCACTTTCTTTGTTGGATCTATTCATCTATAGGAGGAATAGGAATTCCTTTTAATCAAGAAATAATAGTGGATTTTGGATATATGGTTAATTCCGTCTATTAGATCTTTTGCACATAAATTTTCTTGCTTTCCTAGCTCAAAATTTTCTTTATTGTCTTGTTATTATGGATGAGTACAAGAAATTAGACTGACTTTATTATTGATGTTTGTTAATCTAAATAGAGGTGCAATGTGCAATGTGAAATAATTTCTTTGTTAATCTAATATTGTCACCCTTCTCATTTCCCTTACAGTGTTTGTTTGTTTTCAAATCGTTGCGTTATTTGGGATTGTTGTCATTTTGAAAGAGAAGAATGAAGCTTTGTCGACAGAATTGGACCAAGTCAAAGAAAGGCAATCAATTTTTGAAGCTTTTATGGAAGATGTTAGGGCAGGAAGGATTAGAAATAACAATTGACTAGACTTAATTGTTTGATGTCTTTTTTTGATATAAAGTGACAGATGTCTTTTTTTGATAGCAATGTGATTGTAAATTGTTAGATATCTTTTTTTTATGACAATGTAAATGTAAAGTGCTAGTCAATTATTAATTGACTAGAGTTGTTTTCTAAAGTTTCTTGATGATTAGAATTGTGTTTATTTTGGATACAATGTATTAAATTAATAGGGTTTAAAATATAGAAAAACAAACAGTGGGTTGTGAGAAAATTTTATAAAAATCACTTTTTGTGACGGCCAACAAAAAGTGGTCACTGAAAATGTCTTTTTTTGTGGCAGCCATGACTCTCATTAAAAGTATCTGTCAAACACTTTTTGTGGCAACCAATATAATGTGGTCACTAAAAAACGTTCATTTTGTGGCGACCAACTCTATCACTAAAATCTTACCATTTGTGACAACCAGCAAATCCGTCACAAAAAATTCATTACCTGTGACAACGGTGGCCGTCACTAAAGAGTCATTATTTGTGACGGTCATGACCATCACAAAAAATGACATTAGTGGCAGACCATTGTGGTTGTCACTAAAACATTTTTTGTGACCGTCACATCTGGCCGCCACTAAATGGTATTTTTAGTGACGGCCAGCTAATAATTGTCACTAATATTATTTGTGACAGATTTTTTAGTGACAGTTTGTGACAACCAACTTAGCGGCCACTAAAACTTTTAGTGACGAGTTTTTATGCTTTTAATGACGATCTTGGCCTCCACTAAAAATCTTGTTTCTTGTAGTGTGAGTCTTGTGGCTCACCATGCTTTCCATCATTCCAGGTAAGGGTAAATCGAAGGTCGAGAGCGGAGATCGCACTGCCTAGCAGCCGGTCGCGTTGGTGCAGCGTACAGTTAGCTGCCCCCATTATCTCTGATATTTTGTCAGTATTTTTGTCTCTTATTTTTTGCTGTGCCAGGTTATTTCTTGTATCTTCTATTATTGGCATAGGCGTCTGTATATATTATTATACTCCATGACCGCTGTTCTAGCGGGGTACTTGTGTGTGTGCATATTTGTAGTTGCTTCCGCTGTTATTTTTCTTATGCATGCATGCCAGGGTAAATTTTCGTTCTGTGTTTTCTCCTCTTTTTCCTTTCGTAAGCACTCCCATTTGAATAGACTAGGTGGTTGGGATATTTGAGCGGGGATGCTTACAAACACCCATACATTACTCGAGTAATATGGTATGTGAAACTTTAAATTCAAATGCTCTAGCTGTTAAATTGTTTTTAATGCTGACACAAGTACATTTAATGACATCTAAACAACATAAATGCTCCAGGAGCCTCTATACATAGGAATATACATGTTTTTATCTATTTTTTATTTTTCTAACTTGATTTGCATTGCAAAAATAGAAACTAGATGTTATGACCGAAGAAAAGCTATTTGTTCTATAGATTCAAAATTGAAATCATTCATATCCTTGAGAGAGAATCTAGAGCGGAAGGCTTCACTTTGAAATCAAATGGCCTTGTATTGTGTGGATTATCCATTCAGTCCTAAAGTGAAAAAGCATTATAAGGGTTATCACTTGATCTATAGAAAAAGCAAAGTACAGTTATAACTAAGCCTATGAAAACTATTGTCGTAAAGAGAATAGTGCTTGTCTCTCACTTCAAATCAGGCACCCTAAATGAATTTTGAAAATCTTTGAGGAGAAGCAAAGGTAATGGATATAGACATTTATTGTCAAACCACTATAACTATATAACTAACTGTGCAATCTCTCTTTCTTTATTTATTACATTGTTGCAATTATTTCTTGTGCCATTAAACACTAAATTTTTTAGAGAGCTTAATTCACTCGCTCTTATGTTAATATCTTTTCACTTAGTAAAGAGAGAGAACTTTGTAAAGCAAGGTAAATTTCAATAATTACTCCTAAGATTTTTTTAACTATAAAAAAATATCTCTTAAATTAAATTTAATATATTTTATTATATTTTTTATCACAAATTAAATTTCTAAAAAAGTAACTCAATTTTATCATACCAACATCCATATTATAAGAATATCATACAATTTTTACATTGCTTGGCAACAACCTAACATAAACCATTCCCGGAATGTGATTTGCTTGGTGAAGAGTAATACGTTTTAATTTTAATGCAAGAAGTGTTAAAGAAATTACTCAATCCTAAAGAAAAAAAAAATAAAAAAGCATATAAAAAATGAAGGGGAAAATTAAGGCAGTGAAAATAACATAAGGTGGCAATTAATATTTAATATAATTCTCAAACAAGACAAAGTGGCTATTCAATCTACCATACTAAATTACACTGCCATGGCCCAAAAAGATTACCAAAAGATGAGAAAATCCTATCATTACAAAATTAGCAGAGAAAAAAGAGAAAAAAAGAAATTCTTATAAGCTATCTCATGCACTAATCAATGAACTCTATCCCTTAATTTCCCAACTCTGGAGTCCAGACCAAAGAAAAGCTGCTGCAGAGGAAAAGAAAAACCTTCATCTAAAACACATTCAGAATTCTCATCCACCTTCACTCTGTTGAGGCTAGTAGCCAGTATAGTCCTACCTGTCAAAAACATTTTTTTTACCCATGATATATATTTGATGGAGTGAGCTCTTCGAACCTGATTCACTCACTATTCGGCCTGTCTTAGCCTTTTTATTCTCTCCAGGGCACCTAGATGAACATCCATTTATCTTTCGCAGCGGCAATGTCATCTCCTGTACCATCTTCTCCACCAAACACCGCAGAGGGGACGTTTTTCTGGGCAATCTCAACTTTTTCCTCGTCTTCTAGTCACTCTCCTCCGGGAGCTCAATATCCTCATGATTTGCGGTGACTTTTACTACACCATCTGTCTTAGACTCCATCCCAGCGCTGACAAATCCCAATTTCCTGACACCATCTTTGGTGGCAGTGTCATTGGCTGCGGGCACTAAGTGTTTCTCTAAAGCAACCATTTCGTCTTCTGGAACCCTGACTTTTTTCAATGCGTCCATTGTTTTGTCCAGATTTGGCTTGTCCTTTTGCATCAAGTATTCTGGAAGGATGTAGTGAGTTTGGGAAAAGTGAACCATCATTATGCTGCCCTGCCAAGGAGAGAGGAAAAGCTCGGCACTTGGTTACCTTGTCCAGTCATGTAGTACAGTCATGGCCACAAAATGTTGCATATGCCTCTCTAGGTCTTCCTTCCCAAAGTAAATGGGGAGCTGAGGCAGCTTAAATCCCTGTTGCACTGGTTGTCTCTGGAGTTATTCTAATAGGAGGAATCTCTAAGTGGGGGTTTCTCTGGGCGTTGTCATTATCCGTTTCCGCTCTAACACTTCCTCTAGGCCTTTTAATGCCTGTCGCGTTTAGCATTCCATGCTGCTTCTTCTCTTTGAGGAGGAGGGAGATAGAGAGCCTTGAAATGGGTATTCTTTGTTGTTCCTTCATACATCGAGGCCTTCCCCTCCCCCCCTATTTGCCACTTTTTCAAGTGGGTTTGTCAGTCTAGGGGCGCGATCACTTTGCTTTAGTGTCCCAATTCTTTTCCTCGATTGTGCTATTCTCGATGCTTGAGCTTGTGCCCCAAGTTTTCTTTCTCTAACATCTACATGTCCCATGTAGGGGATGTGTATAACAGGCATCAACTCTTCTAGAAGGGTGGTGATCCCTTGCATTCTCTTCATTACTCTTCTGAAGCTTCTCATTCTGATGTCTCAACTCCTCATAGTTCTTTTGAAGTCTTTCGTAGTCAACAAGCAGCACTACAGGAGGTGCTACCCTTGAAGGTCTTGAGATTCCACTTGGGGTTGTGGCTAAATTCTCCTAGCGAATCGATGATTGTCCCAAAGAGTCTGGCTGTAACATCCCTAACTTTAGAAATAATTAATTATCTTATTTGGGAATATTTATGGAAATAATGAAAGAACAAAATAAAATGATTTGGTGGATTTATGGGAATAATTAGGGCATAAGTGAAATAAAGAGAAATGAGGTATTGGGTGCATGCGTTAATTTTTGAAAGTTATGGGATTAAAGTGAAAATCTCAAAAATGGGCTGAGAATTGATTTAAATTTAATAGGAGGCATTATATAAATGAGGGAGCAGCTGGTGTGGATGGTCACGCACGTGCGCGTGTGTAGATGGGGGGTGCGAGATCGAACATTGGCAGGCACAAGGAGAAAAGCTGGAATTTTTCCAACAGATCCAGTTGCCAAAATGGGGCCATTTCAGGGCACCAGATAGCGCCCATGCACGCAGGCTCCACGCGACGCTGCTGGGTGTTTTCCCTAACCACCCAACGATCTCCTTTTGCTTTCATGTGGCAGCCACCTGGCGTAACCTTAGCCCCCAAGCTACCTCTCCCATTTTAGTCGATTTCCTCCCTTTATTTAAGGCCCACTTTGCTATTGTTAAGGCCATTCGACCATGCAAATTCTCCTTCTTGTGAAGGATTAAATTACGCAGACATCCTATTAGTTATACGTGCAAGAGAAAAATATGTAAGTGAAATATATATATATATTTATTTAAGATTAGCGTGTCTTGTTGTATTAATTTATGATAATTTATGTTAAAGGAATATTAGGACATGATATTGGTAATTCTGATGTTGTGGAGAAATATTGTCGGAGCAAGCTATCAAGGCAAAAGGTCGGTACGCTTAACAAGAATAGGCAGTTAATGCTGAATCGGTAAGGGTTAATATGCTTTGTGTATAAATTACTTTTGTCATAGCTTGCACAAGTTGTTATGGGAGTGCCTAGGCATGGGGCGGTGGATTTCTAACCGTGAGGGTCTAAAAATGGGGTTGTAAAGGGAACCACTAGGGGTCACCTAGAGCCTAAAATAGGTACAGCGGACGAGATTGAATGCACGTTGCACTTCACTTTTATCTATGATGTCATGCTCATTAATTTATTGCATTAAATATTTCCTTTATTGAGTCCCTAGACTCACCCTTTTACCCCCATTAAACCAACAAGTGGCTCGGGGTCTAAGAAAGGGAAAACGGTGTTGGTGGAAGAGTCGTCAGTTAACAGTGTGATTGCGGATAGTGAGAATGTGGGTCGTGTTTCTGTGTCGTTTATGTAATATATTTATATAATATGGCAGAACAGTTTTTGAATTATCTAAAATGTATAGACATTTTGATGGTTGGGATTAATTTCTGATACATTGATGGCTGGGATTAAAAGTTTTCCCACCCAAAATCACGCAGCCATCTCCCACCCACACACATATATAGATATATATATATACATCACAACGCAGCCACCTACCCACACTCACATCTATATACACACTCGTAACCAACTCTCTGTCTATATATACAGAGAGCAAGCAGTGGGCGAGGGAGTTGAAAGTCAAACGGTGGCTGGTGGCGGATGATACAGCGGTTGGGTGCGGCGGTTGTAGTAGTGGTCGATGGTGGTTGGACAATGCAGTAGCAAGGTCGAACGGCGATGGCGGTCCGTGCGCGCATGGTCGAACGACAATGGTGGCCTGTGGCGGCGAACGGCTGATGGCGGCGGTGGGGTGGCAACTGAGGACGACCAGCAGAGACTGCGTTGGCCATAGCCGCAGCCAGCGGAGGCTGCGCGGGCGATGGCTGGTGTTGTGCGTTGCGTTGTAGGAAGAAGAATCGAGAGGAAGATGATGAACAGAGAAGGAGAAAAATCCAACAGATTATATCGGCATAGTGTCTACCTTCTCTGGGTCTGCTCCAACAGCTATCTCCATAGTTTGTGTAGATAAGATTACCCCCAACGGAAGGATAACTATAAATGGCCGCCACACCGTAGTTGTGGCCGTTAAGAATAGTGTCTGCAAGTAAAATGGCTTTATGGATAAATTTCGTTGGAGCCGGGAGAGGATGAAAGCCAACGTCCAAGAACGGGTTGAAGATATATGGGTTTTGTTGCACTCCCCAAATCATGAGCCACCATCGCGACGATCCCATCCTTCTGCAAGTCCAGTCCAACTCATGTTCGTTCTCCGAGATCGAGCAATTGACAACCACGAGCGTGATGATAAATGTTTTCTTCTTCGATGGGATTAAGCACCAGCCATGGGGGTTGAAGCTTTGGGCTGTAGAGTAGCAGTGAATATGAATGTTTGCTCTCAACACAAACGTAAACGGAATGTATTAAGTAATTTGCACGAACGTAAACGGAATGTATTAATTAATTTGCACGAACGTAAACGGAATGTATTTTGCGTTGCGTTGCGTTGCTGTGCACGAAATGTATTTTTTGTGTATTTTTATAGTTGCATGTTTCATTAATTAAATGTATTTTTTATTACTGTGCACCGAATGTATTTTTTATGTGTATTTTTGTGTAACTGTCAATTAAATTTTATGATAGAATATGTTGAGGTATGATTTATTAATTAATAAAAAATTAAATTTATCATTTAGGACGATTGTAAATAACTAAAAATAATCTTATTTTTTGATTTCTTATTTTAAAATGTCACTATATTCTATAGAATTTTTCGTAATTATCTGTCATCATATATTTTAAAAACTTCAAACCCAAAACCAAACAAATCCTTTGCCCAGAAGCCTTCTTATCCCAACAGAAAAATATTCAATTTATTATGTAACAAAAATATATCATGTAAACTATCAATCAAATTTTATGGTGAAATATGTTAGTAATGAAGCAAAGAAAATGAGTATAACATTGAGTTAAGCTATGATTTACTGTCTAATAAAAAATTAAATTTATCACATAGGACAATTGTAAATTACTAAAAACAATCTTTTCATAAAATAAAGATAAAATTAAATCTAAAAAAACCCTCATAATTTTTATAGGACGATTCCTCTATTTTTTGATTTCTTATTTCAAATTTAAAATGTCACTATTTTATATTAAAAATAACATTATTATTATAATTATCATCTATATAGTAAAGTAGAAGAATATTTAAAAATATGTAAAATATTTCAGAAACACATTTCAATGGCTGAGATGAATTTTAAATATATATCAATGGTTAAGATTGACTTAGATGAATGATGTTCCCACCCATTCACTCCCTCACTCACTGTCTCTCTCCCTCCCTTTGTCTTTCTCTCTCTTACAGATCCACTCACCACCCCTTACTCACTTCCTTTCTCTTTCTCTCTCTCACAACCCACCCACCCATGCCATGACAGGTGTGACGGCAGTGGGGGAAAGGAGGGCCAGCTATGGATGGGGGCTTACGGGTGCAACAACCACTCACTCCCTCACTCATTACCTCACTCTATCTCTTTCTCCCTTTCTCTCTCTCATATATCCACCCACCCATGCCATCGGAAGGTGCGACGACAATGGGGGAAGGACAGGTCAACGGTGGGCGGGGGGCCAGCGACTGTGATGGTGATAAGGGAAGTGGGAGGGATGACGGCATGTGGGGGGCCAACAGGTGCAATGGCCACTCACTCCCTCATTCATTGCCTCTTTCCCCCCTTCCTTTGTTGCACTCTCTCTCCCATTCCCTCACTCACTACCTCTTTCCCTCTTTTTTTTTTTTTCTCTCACAAATCCACCCACCCATGTCATCGACGGGTGTGACAGCGTGAGGGGGGAAGGAAGGGTCTACGGTGGGTGGGGGGCCGACGAATGGGGGCCAGACATTGCCAGGGATGGCAGGAGGGCGATGGAGATCCGAGACGGCCCACGAGACCCTGACCGACTGCTGTCAGGGGCTCCAAGGGTCCCTGACGACGATTGATATGTATTGTTTGATATTTAATTTTTAATTTAATGTATCCAGATTGTAAAACACTTACTAATGTGCTTTAAAATGTTAACAAATCTATAATAACTTTAATTTCTGTATTTTGTTTAGTATTTATAATTTTTTTTACAATATTAATGAACATTATTATATTTTAATCTTAATATTATTTATACCGTGTCTTCAGGCACGGGTATATACTAGTATATATATATATAGATGCTCTATATTTGACTACAGGAGACGGCTACGGTTTAAATAAAATTCAATTAAGATCAAATTAAGGTTCTCGCTATGAGTAACTCAGTGTGTGTGTGTGTGTGTGTGTTTGTTGGGTGTTTGAACCAGTCGGGATATAAAATCTGTTTAAATATGTTTGACTGTTGGTGTGTCTAATGAGCATGTGGTATTTACTTTTATTTACACAAACTGGATTTATATTTAAAAGGCCTACTTGAGCACGAGAATCGGGTGAATTTCTGCTGCCTATGTACTTTAAACCCGAGTTCTCGATAGCTGAAGGAGGGGAACCCTGGACCCCACCCAAGGTGCCTTGTTTATTTTAATACTTTATGCTAGCAAGGCATAGCCGTCCTTCGAAATAGGCTAGAGTTGTAATCGCTGGTTATGATAACACCTAGTAGTGGGGGTTGGGACATCACAAGGTGGTATCAGAGCTTGGTGAATATTAGAGCTTGATAATTATCAGAGTTTGGTAGTATCAAATGATAAATTTGGAATCTTGGGAGACTAATTGGAGTTTTGGAGATACTTTCATATATGATTCTTATTAATGACTATTTTGGAAAAAGTTGATAAAATTGGAATCTTGACGATTCTGGGTAATGATCGTTTGGAAAATGATATGGTGATCAATTTACGTCTTTAAGGTGATTTGTTAATAGGAAATTAGTGGTTCGAGGAAATTAAATTTATGATTGTGAATGACGGAAATGTCATAGCAATCTAGAAAGATAATTTTTAGAGCCGAAGGATTTGAAAAAAAAAAAAAAAAGATGACATGGTGTAATAATTTGTGTGATCTATGGGCAATCATGGGTTTTAAGGAATTCGATTGAGGATATTAAAGTTTATTATGTTTACAAAATCTTGGTCGTTTCACTAAGCCATGTTGAGGATACCATAGTTTGGTCGAGGATGAGGTCACAAGAGGGACCTAGGTGCCAGGGGTTTTAACTATTGCCCAGGGTGCTAAGTGGGCCTAGGAATTCAAGAGGTTGTGAAATTTTTTGGGGGTGATGAAATTGTGGTTGCATGCACAAGTCAGGGTATGACGTAACCATGAGTGGAATGGTCCCCGATATAGGCATGTGTTGTGATATGGGCTTGCTTAGGAAATGTGTTTCCCAAGATAGCAAGCAGCGGGATGTGTGTTTCCTGCATTTGGCATTTGGGGGGGAAATGATTATGGTTACTGACTTGACCTTTGACTTAGTATGTAGATTATTTTACACCCTAGTGATTGTGAGTAGTTGGCTCTAATTGTCCCGAATCTTACCCTTGTTGATAATGATGTTGGTGTAGTAGTAGGCACACCCTGGTACATTTGGGAATGTGAGTTGGCCTTTGAAATGGAAAGAATGCAACATAAGAATAGGAAACGAATTAGATCTATTTTTAGTGTCAGGAAATAACAGAGACTTTATTTGTCGTAATGATGAGATCATTTCCTAAATAAAGGGGAAAGTGAAGAGTATCATTTGTAAGGTTAAAGTGGTACCAAATTGGGGTACCATGGTTGATGTACCTGTATGCACTACATAGTGGTGTGGTTATGGATTGCTATCTTTTCGATTATGTGAATAATGAATTGAAAGGAAATGAGAATTGGTGTGAAACAATTTGAGCGTGATCGGTGGATATTTGTTATGTGATATTTGAAAGCATACTGTCGATCTCTCGATGTACCAAAATTGTCGACCATTTTCAGGAATTTAGCTTGAGCTGTCGACTATTATCGATTGATCCTACATTGTTAACCTTATGGAGTCTATTTGAATATTGCAGTTAAGCACGTCTTGAATTACCAACCACAAGATCAATAATGAGAGTGGCATATGGGGGATGTGAAAAGCACTGCTTAATAAAGAAGGCATTTGTGCTGGATTAAGAAGGATTAGAGGGTATTGGGTTAGGGTACCATGAGTGACATACATACTTACTTGTTCTAGCCAGTAGTGTGGCATGCATGATAAATTGGAATGAAACGAGAGTTTTGTGTTGAAACAACTCGATCATGTTTAAGAAATATTTGTAATGGGAATCTATTATATTCATTGGGAAGAGAAATAAGCAATGTACTCGGATGCCAAGTGTGGGACCCCCACCTGAATCCTCCAGCCAAGCTGAAGAACCCTAGCGGGTGGCTTGGAAGGGAAAAAGAAGAAACAAAAGGGAGGCAGACTTACCATGCATGCACACCTGGATTCACATATATCTGAGAATAAATCTGACAACAGAAGCATAACCACAATCAAAGTATGCATCTCAAAACACAACTAGCCCACAAGGCTACAACATTTACATATTTATAGGCCAACTCAACAACTCAAAAGACACGACAACCCTGTCATACAACAATGCCACATGGTAAGGTCAACAGGGACTGCCCTGTATACCGTTTACTTAGGTAAGTCCGGCACCACTAGACTCGCCCTCAACTTTGGCATTGCCCTTACTTGGAATGAAGAGAAGCAAGAATGACTCACAAGACTCAACAAGCATATAAGAAGGAAAGGCTTGCAGGAATAAGGAGTTAAAGAATACCTACACCCAAGTGCCAAAAACTCATGCAAAGCATGTCAACCAATCATATAAGAAATAACATGTACCAACTGCATAAAAAAGATATATGCATGTATCGGATCTTGGGGCCCAAATAAAAATGCACTAGCACCCAAGTCCATATCACAAACCTGTTGCTGCCCTGAAGGCGAGTTGTACTTATAACTAGAGTCAAAGCTTACTCGGGTAGGAGCAACCAACACCCGCTGGGGCATGCATAAACGTCCATAATATAAGCTGGGGCATGCCAAAGCATCCTTAGTATATAAACTCGATTCAAAAAACCCAACACTGTACAACTGTATCTCAAAACTAGCGCCAAGACTATGCAATGCAACATATAAAGGGTGATGTAGTATATTGAACGAAATACAAAGCCCCTATAAGCCAAGTATCCTACCAAGCCTCACTCGTATAAGAAGTCACATGCTGAATGTAATGCTTGTGTCTAACAACAAAAGTATTTAAATCATTGTCATGCTCGTGACTAAGCACATACTCACATGTAAACCCCCAAATGAATAATCCCAAGTCTTTGCATGCATCTAAAATGGCATAATAATAATGAAAAATAAAATAAAATAAAATAAAATACAAGCAAGGACTCTTGGCCACACATCAACACCCCGGCTCTAACTCTTGAGATCCTATCTTTACTCCTCAATAAATTGGAGAGGAAAATAACTCTTTGTTGCCATACAAACAAGAACTAATAGATGATCAGGCACTGAGAGAAATTATCATCCTTCTTTAGATGTACAAATATTAGGAATTGCTCACTGAACATAACCAAGTCAAGCCTATGCCTTCCTATAACATCCAACCAAAATAATCCCCTAGAGAACCCATTAATGCCTCAGCCAACTCCTTACTAGCCATGCATGTACATATATATATTTAGATATATATTTAACTCACACAACCTAACACTCAACATCATCAGAGCATGCTCGAAGCTTATTAAGGGTTGAGGAAGATAACTATGAAGAGAGGGAAACCATGCATTGAGGAGAAGAAAAGAAAAGAAGAACTTGCAAAGAAGGATAAATATCTTGCTTGTACTTCTTTTTTCTTCTTCTTCTTCTTCTACTTCTTCACTATGCTTTCTTCTTCACTGTTCACGCTTGAGCACCTCTCTGTAAGTGAAAATAATTCTCACTTCTCTCAATACTCAATATATATATATATATATAAAAGACATTTGGAAGTGGGAGAATATACATGTCAAGAAAGGAGGATAAATTCCTGACATATCTTTGAAAAGCCTTTTTTGTATTGAGAAAATAGCTTGGGTTCTCGCTGAAAGTGAAGGGTATCCAAATATGGAAAGGGATATTTGGATATGAGAGGTATTAGATGAAAAACGAAGATTCTGGCAGATTCAACACACCTACGTATTCTGGTCATAAATCTCTCATACGAGTTCTGATTGAGGTGATTCAAGATGATATGGAATAAGAGAAAGATCTACAACTTTCATGTTTTAAGTTTTTTGAGATTCGGAATAAATCAAGGTCAAAATCGAGCTATAAGGTGGAAACCGCATTGCTGAAACATAGCCATCCGAATGCAAAAGCTCATATCCAAATATCATATCCTGATGCTATAGTCCCATATCCGGATCTTACTCACAAAAACTCAAAGACACATCCGGATATGCCTCCAACCGTCTAGATATCACTCACATAACTCAAATAAGTTATCTGAATACTCTACATCATATCCGGGTAACCATAACTACATATCCGAATATAAATCACCCTCATCTGGATATCTCACCACCCTATACGGATGCATCTTTTCCTATCCGAATAGCCTCATTCCCCATTTGGATCTTTCAATATATTTTTAAATATATACACATACACCATACCCAGACATTCAAATACTAAAAAAATAATTACGAAAAAGTACCCACTACACATGTAGGCTAACTAATTCAACCCTAGAGCATAATAAACACTGCATAATTAGATTTAGGTCGTTATACCAGGTCCTAGCAAGAGAATACTCTATAAACCCACATCCATTAGAGATCAAGAATTTTGATGTAAATTTTCGGACATGGATTTACTATCCTAATATCTAGTACGACAGAACTTGAATTAGAATGTCTCACCAGCGAATCGTGGTTATTTGAGGAACGTGTGGAGGTTATAATTAATATGATTAGATATATGTACACACTGGGTTATGGGATGGCTTGCCAAATAAGAAGATTGTGTGTGTTTTAAATAAGGTGATCATTAAGAGTCAACATCGGTTACCCCATTTGATGATCCAAGACATTTTCTTTCTAAGGCCGATGTGTAGTAAGGGTATTTTCAATCAAGGGTAAAATAAGAGAAAGAGATGTTCCCAAAGTGGCATGTTTAAGTCAGGATGTGGAAAATGTGAGTATTTGAAGATGCTTTTGGATGTGACCAATGTGCCAGTAATAGTTGTGGCTTTTATAAATTGTGTAATTGAACTGTGTTTGGACGAGCTTACCATTTTGGATAATGTATGATGATGCACTCACCGAGTAAAAAAGCTCATCGGAAACACTTAGGGATTATTCTGTCCACGTTGAGAGATCATGAGATGTGTGTTGAAGCAAACCTCATGATAGATGCATTGAGTTCAAAGAATTACAGGTCGAGATTTTGATTAGTCACTCATTTGCAGACCTTAATTAAGGAATTTGTGAAATTAGCTATCAAGATAGAGCTATGCAGTGCACTACAGTCATGGTGTCGATGCCCCTGCAGGTTGACTTACGGGAAGAGATTAAGCGAGCTATGGCTTAAGGGTGTAGTCTGAGGTAATGGGTGGAGGAGAATGGAAAATGCAAGTAACTTTAATTTAAACACTGTGGAGGCTCATGAACTATCCAAGTATGCAGTGGAAGGATGTATGTGCCTTCTAAGTAAGGTGCATCGGACCCCATGTGCAGTGCACCCTGGAACCCTATATTGGTGGCTGGGAGTGTAAGAAAATGTGGTTGAACTTGATAGAAAATTTAATATATATATATATATATATATGTGAGTAAAGGCTAAGCACCAAAGACCCTTGGGAAATTAATGACCTTTTAAAATTTTCTATTGGAGATGGAAACATGTGATGGCAGATTCTAACATGGGTTTTCCCCAAACTACAGAAAAAGTCAAAGTCATTTAGTTGATTGGTGAATTGATTGATGATATTAGCGCATGTCTTATCAATTGAAAGCCCATGAGCACTAAAATAGTTGACTCAACTTCATGTTGCGGGAAATGTTCGGTGGTATGGAGTTTCAGCGAGTATCAAGCCTAATCAAGATAATTGATTTATGTCCATTCTTTGGAAGATTGTACGAAAGGAATTTCATCATTTGAGAATCATGGTTAATTTTGGAAGTTGATATGTGATATTCATGGTTATAATTGATGCTAAAAGTGTATATGCAATTTACATGGTTATTCAAAATTTTGAGGACAATTTATTGAGGAGGGGAGACTGTAACATCACTGAGTTTGGAAATAATTAATTATCTTATTTGGGAATATTTATGGAAATAATGAAAGAATAAAATGAATTGATCTGGTGGAATAAAGAGAAATGAGGTGTTAGGTGCGTGCGTTAATTTCTTAAAGTTATGGGGTTAAAGTGGAAATCCCGAAAATGGGATAAGAATTGGTTTAATTTAATGGGATGCATTATATAGGGAGTAGCTGGCACGAACGGTCACGTGTGCGTGTGTGCAAGGGGGTGCAGGATTGAACCTCGATAGGCGCAAGGAGAAAAGCTGAAACTTTTCCAGCAGGCCCAAGTGCCAAAACGACGTCATCTCAGGGTGCCAGATGGCACTCATGCACTCGGCCTTTCCACGCCACACGACGCTACTAGGCGTTTTCCCTAGCCACCCAACCATCCCCTTTCGCTGCCATGTGGCAGCCACTTGGGGAAGCCTTGGCCCCCAAGCTACTTCTCCCATTTTAGCCAATTTCTCCCTTTAGTTAAGGCCCATTTTGCCACTGTTAAGGCCATTCAGCTATGCAATTTCTCCTTCTTGTGAGGAATTAAATTACGCAGAGATCCTATCAGTAATACGCAACAGAGAAAAATATGTAAGTGATATATATATATATATATATTTAAGATTAATTTAGCGTGTCTTGTTGTATTAATTTATGATAATTTATGTTAAAGGGCCATTGGGAAATGATATTGGTAATTTCGGTGTTATGGAGAAATATTATCGGAGCAAGCTATCAAGGCAAAACGTCGGTACGCTTAATGAGAATATGCAGTTAATGCTGAATCGGTAAGGATTTAATATGCTTTGTGTGTAAATTACTTTTTTATGGCTTGCATAAGTTGTTAAGGAAGTGCCTAGGCATGGGGCGATGGATTTCTAACTATGAGGGTCTTAAGATGAGGTCGTAGAGGGAACCACTAGGGGCCACCTAAGCCCTGAAATAGGTGTGGTGGACGAGCTTGCATGGACGATGCACTTCACTTTTATCTATGATGTCACGCTCATTCATTTATTGCATTGTATATTGCCTTTACTGAGTCCCCAGACTCACCCCTTTACCCCTACTAACCCAATAGGTGGCTCGGGAATGTAAGACCCCGTTTCAACATAAGGTTGCCACGTAATTTCAGTGAGATTAAAATACCGAAAAATGAGTTTGATAGTAAAATAAATCGCCGAATCAACTACAGGGAATGTCCTAGAGTATAATTTGCTATGAAAAATAATATGGTCTCGATGAGCATTCCGAGTTAGGATTTATGGAAGTAAAAGAAATAGGAATTGAGATGGTTTCGGTACAACTAAAATACAGTTTCGTTTTAGGCTGAAATACCAAATTATCGTAAGAGACTTTCGAAAAATCAACGAAAATGGGGGCTCCGATTTTTCATAACGATCAATTCTGAAGTGGTTTTAGGATGAAACAAAGGTCCAGTGATGGCGCATGGACGAAATTATTCTTATCGAGTAAGTTTGGAATTATTAATTTAGGATTTAATGTATTGTAACGCAAATTAATTTGTTGTTTAAGGATATAATTGTAATTTGAGAAATTGCTAAGTAAAATAGAGATGAAAAGTGAGATTTAAATGTATAATTTTTTTATAATATAATATACAATTATATATATATCTGTGTGTGCGCGCGCTATGTGTGTGCCCGTGTGATGGCAATGAGGGACAAGAAGGCTGCGTAATGGAGGCATAGGAGGCAGCAGCATGCAGCGATGGGATTGGTTCTTTCATTGAAAGGATATGTAGTGTGTGCGTGTGTGCTGAAGGAAGGCTGTAGTGGCTTGCCTATACTTAGATGGAAATGAAAGTGAAGAAATAATGGAAGCTGAAACAGAGAGTTGCAGAGACCTTGGGTGAGAAAAGAGGGAAGAAAGAAAATGGCCGAGAGGTTGGCCAAGAGCGGAGCTGAGAGTGAGAGATCAAAGGAGAGAATGAGAGAGCTCGTGAAAGCTTAGGCCCATATCGGCCATGGAAGATCGCGAGGGAGCTGACGCGATCAGGGGAGATGGAAGCTTGGTCGGAGGCGAGCGAAGGCGGAGCTGCATCGATGCACGGGGTGGCCGGAGAAGGCCCAAAGCCGCAACAGTAACCAGCCGCGGCCGTGAGTGGCAGCCAGAGGCGGGGCTGATCCAACAAGCGCGACCCGGAGGCGATGATGGCGACGTACGGCGGAACCAAGGCGGTGTACAGCGGATGAGCTGGTTGAAGCTCTCAGTGCGCGCGTTGCTAGTTGCAGAAGAAACGGTGAAGAAGAAGCTGCGTGAAGAAGATGGAGAAGAAGGTGAATAGTAGAAGGAGAAAAGAAAAGAAAAGAAAAGAAACAGAAAGAAAAAGAAAATAATAGAAAAAATTAGAAGAGATGTGGGAAAAAATCTTAAAAAAATAGGAAATTGAGTTTATTAATTTTTCAAAGATTTTGGCAAGAAAAAAAATGGTTCAGGCACCCATTTCAAGGTCGAGCACAAAAAAAATCGAGACAGTCTGAGAGGTTAAGTTAAAATAAGTAAAATTCTTTAAAAATTATTATAAATTAGGAAGTGTTATTTTATGTATTGTCATAATGAAATATTTGAGAAAATAGTTAACAAATGTTTAGTTTGGATTTATTAAAGAAAAATAGGAAGAAATAGAAAGAGAAAAAAAGAAATGTAAGAAATTATGAAAAATAGGTTTTAATACTTATTTAAATAAATATGATGATTAGGATGCTTTGAGGCTTAAATTGAACTGACTTGTGCGAATTTTGAGGTTAGCACGCAAATCGAGACAGTCACACTTGAGGTTAAAAGCACGCTTCTTGTGTCTTAAGCAGATTTCAAAGGTAAACTAGTTTTCTCAAACTTAATTTATTTATGAAAGGTATTTTCTAAAAAACCTACCTTATTGTTTGAAATTGTATGCTTATATGTTTGATATGATGTATGCTTTAAAGTATGTTTTGGCATGTTGACATATTATGTTACAATGTGTTTGCACGTAGATGCATTGACATGTTATGATGAGATGCGTATATACATAAACGTTATCATCCATCATGCATTGCATATGTTTGAGAGTACGGACAAGCAACGTCGGCTCAGGTCGATATGTAAGTTATTATGTCGGCTTAGACCGGTATAAAAGTTGTTAAAAGCTTGTCGGCTCAAATGGCTAAGTGGAAAGGACATTGTTGTATTTTGCACTCACGCATGCAAATTTATAAATGAATGCTTAATTAAATGATTCATCATCTAATTTGGGCTTTGCCCCTAGAATATTCAAACGTTCCAGATGGACATTGTAGCAGAAACGAAGATGAATGGGGCATGAAATGGCACTTAGTAAAGTGCATGATGAAAATAAATGTGAGATGAATGTGAATGGAATATATGATATGTAGCCCATGTATTTAAGTTTTGCTATTTTATACTCTGAACGTTTTGAAAGTCCATGATGTAAGATATGATTTATGATTGAAGTTTTAAGAAATGGTAACGTATAACCCTATTTAGGGTTAATGTTAGTTAAAAACTTATGTTATGTATTAAGTTATGGTGAGAACTTATGTCCCATTGATGAATAGCCTTGTATTAAGGATTAAGTTCGAAAAACGATGATGTAAGAGTTGATTTATGATTATTGTTAAGATGTTAGGTTCGATTCTAGCTTTCACATTTGATGTATATGATGATTCTCTTTTGAGATAAATGTATGGAAATTTGGGATGGATAAGAGCAATTATATGGTTTAGTCGTAGTTTTAAATAGAAAAAATTTATTGTCCCAGAATTGTCCTAGTTTATGAAACGCTCGAGAAAGCAAGGCGTTACAGTTGGTATCAGAGCTTAAGTTTATTTGGGAGCCTTAAGTGGCACTGATACAGTTGGTATCAGAGCTTAACTCTTTTTGGAGACATAAGAAAAGTTTGATTAGGAAATAAGGAACTTAGTATGGTTCGGTTATTGTTTTTGGAGAATAGAATTTGGAAATTTGAAGTTTGATTTTGATGATGGTTGATGAGATAAGGATCTCGAAATTAGTGAAATAAGAATTGAGGTAAAGTTACCTTGAAGAAGGAAATGATAGGAAATTGAAGATTTATCTGTCGATTTGAGGTTAGTAGTTGAAATCATTACGATGAATGATAGGGTAACAGATAGTTAGTAATAATGGTTGAATCATGAATGGTTCGTAGAATGAAGTCCCTACGCAGAGATTCGGGTGTAAGGTTGACTCAGTAACCATGATTATGGATCCGAGAGATTTAGAGATTGTTGATTTTGATCAAATATTGAGGAAGGAAATGATTGGTTGATTTGAGGTCATTAGTCGAAATCATTGCGATAAATGATAGGATAACTGTAGTTATCATGAATGATTAAGTCTGATGTGGCATAGCCTAACTGTTGAGTTAGGATTAAATGATAAGTATTTCGATGATCATTTAGGTTGCATTCTCTTTGTTGTTTTCAAGTCATTTTTAGTTTTCGATTTTCTAAAATAATGAAAATGCATTCACTTTATTATTTTTAAAAATGTATTTTTGAAAACAAAAACAAATTTGTAAAGAAAACTCAAAACAACAAAAAGTTGTTTTGAGTGTTTTCATTTAAAACAAACTCTAAACTCAAAACACATATTTATTTATTTATTTATTTTTTATTATTATAATGAGAAAAAATATTACAAAATTCATTAATTTTAAAATGTATATATATTTTGAATAATATATTAACATTAAATATTTCTAATTTACTAAATAATCAAATTTATTGAATAAAATATCATTAAGAACTTATTTTCAAAATTTCAAAGAGAACGCGTTTTCTAATTTTCTGTTTTGAGAAATAGTTTTTCAAAATGATAAAGAGAACACATTTTCAATTTTCTAAAAACAGACTATCAAAACAGAAAACTGAAAACGAATTCAAAACTCAAAATTGAAAATTGAAAAGCAAAGAGAACGCAGCCTTAGTGTCTCAGAAGTAAGATGTGTAAGATCAGGGACCCAATGGATTGGGTCAAGCGGGAGACCAAAGGTGTTCAAGTGATGGCAAGTGAGTTGCACCAATTGTTGAGAAGTCATATTATGATGAAAAGTCTGGTACGACCTTGAAACGGGGCATGTAGTTTGAGGACCCTAGGGTTGGGTCATGGGAAAAGGATATGATGACATTCGATAATTTAAGGGATATATTTAGCCAATGCTATTTATCCAAGATGATGGGTCCAAGTCCCAATGGACTAGAATGCAAGGTGTGCCGTTAGCGTGTTGAACAAGGTTGAAAAGGAATCAACCTAGAATAAGATGGACGATTTTGTGAAGACACGATCCAAGGAAAGAGGAGCAAGTAATGTCTTGAGTGTGGACTGTGTCCTATTTAAAGAATTGTATATGGGTTCGTGGTCATCTTGTGAGTTGGTTATGAGACGAGGATTGAAAGGCTCGAGAGGTAGATTGACCTCGTTGTCTAGTATGGCAATGCTAAGTGAGATCATGAGTGGGTTGTGTTCGTACCTATCTCGAGGATATGGTTGGGTTGCATAGTAAAAGTTATCCGATGTGTGAAATGGACATGGTAGACTTAATGTATAGGCGTTACCTATATGGTGATGTGATCACCAGCATTGATGAGAGACCTAGTCAACAGAAGTTGTGACTACGGTTTAGTGCGTCAAGTGGGTTTGAGGATTTGAAAGTTTGTGAGAAGGGACACGTGAATGAGTTGTGTCTTGTGCAACTACATGGGGACCTGAATCATTATTTGAGGTTTAAAGTATCATTGATGAAGAGTCCTTAGAGGTTTTAAGGTTCAGTTGTTTATAGAAAATGATTGAAGCGAGATATCGTGATCTAATCTAAGATCTTCAGAGATAAATCAATTTGGGATTTTCGAGGAAATTTCCCCGAAGGATTTGTAATGGGACTTTAAAGTTTTTTTCAAGAAAATATCTAGAAGGTTTTTGGGTAATGTTGTTAAGAAAATAGAGATTGAATCTCTGAAGCTGTGAAAGTTATGATCCAACAAGGATTGGAGTATCATGAGTGACGTGAGTGCCTACGCTCGAGTTAAGTGAAGTGGTTATGGATGGTTGTCATTGCGATTATGTAAATCAATTGATGAACTTGAGAGAGACAAGTGATGGCAGATGTGCCAGAATGATGAGTCGCAGTAGGGGTATTGAGATGAGGATCTATGAAGTGATGATTATATTGGTGTACTCCTCGAACAGTGATGCGCACGAGGTACATTGAGGATAATTATGGGAACTCGTAGGGAGTATCACGATGGATGTTGAGGACATGAATTGCTCGCTAGGTCGTAACAAAGGTGATAGGAGCATGAGGCTCCGTGTCGGTACACGGGAGATCAAAGTTGATTGTCGTAAGCACCGTAAGCTTAGGAAGTTTCAAAAAGTCGGATTTCCTGATAGATTTCAGGAGACGAGTCAAAAATTTTGGAAAGATGTTAGTCCGAGCAAAGATTGGTAACTGAGTAAGTAACTCCGAAAAGGATCGAGGATCCGTGAGATTTAGAGATTTTGTTTAGGTGATAATTATGTCACAGATTGTGTGCACTAAGAGGTTAGAATAGTATGAATAAAGTTGATAGCTCTATTGCCAAGGCGATTAGACATTAGAGTCGATAAGTAAGTCTAGAGATTGTGAGTTGGCAAGTGAACCTGTACTACGATTGACTGGAAGTCAAAAGAGCCGATGATCAAATGCGAGGAAAGAAATCAGATGATTTTCTTATGGTAAAGTATGATTATAGTCAATTGGCATGAGATAGTGCCTTAAGGATCGAGCATGATTAAAATCGGTTGATAGGAAATGTTATCACTCGAGGATTAAGTCAAGCAATTTGAGGATCAAATGGTTAATCTAATGATATAAAACATTATTTGAGGATCACTTTAAGAAGTGTGAAGACTTATTTAGGTTATGAATATATGGATGAAAAGATATTAGTATGTCAACTAAGTAACAAATGTTACAAGCAAGTAATGCAAGGATATTAGTGTTGCTAGATTTGGAAGACATTGTTAGATGTCGATTGATATTAAAAGTAAAGTTATGAAATGAAGATTTAGAGATAGATAGAACCTATCAATTACAAAGATTTCTTGATGAGATAGTTATACGACATGATTAGAAAATGATTGTGGACAATTGACAGAAACTTAAGGTTATACCAGGTGATGACTTAAGGTGAGGCATACATAGTTTCGAGGACAAAAGTCATTCAAGGACTATTGACTTATTGTGGCAATTTGGAAGCCTATGAAACAACCTAGTGATAACAAAGATATGCGATGTTTGAGGATCCATGAAATAGTTTGATGTCATAAGAATATTTCTTTAAGGGTCAACTCAATAGAAGTCAAGATGTATCAAGATCAAAAACTTTTTTGTTAAGATTGGAAAAGTATTAAGTACAAGAGAAAAGACATCGTGGAAAATCGACAATAGAGAAGTACCATGTATAAGGATATCGATTGGATGACTGAGTGAAAAACAAATTGAAAATTGATGATGTGGATATGAGAGTCGTGGGCTCATTATGATGATGTGTGTACTGGCTTGGATATGAGCTTGAGATGAGACTCGTGGCCCAAGGACCCGGGTTATGTGGTTGTGACCTTTGAAAGAAAAATTAGAAAGGCAAGTGTACTTGCCTATGGGTTAATGAGCATAGTCAACCCAAGGGTGCTGATTTTTGAGATGCGCGATGGCATTCTCAAGTGTCGGGTAGAATATATGTGCCAGAGATGATTATTAATGGTATAGTTCCCTAGAGATGAGACTACTAATAAAGAGCTGCATAATGATTATTTGAAATAACATAATGAGATGGGATCTCCCCTTAGTTATTTAATCAGTCAGGTGTTAATTTTGAGAATGAAATTTTGAGATTTAGAATATGTGGCAAATTTTGAGGACGAAATTTTTATAAGGAGGGGAGAATGTAAGACCCCGTTTCAGCATAAGGTTGCCACGTAATTTCGGTGAGATTAAAATACCAAAAAGTGGGTTTGATAGTAAAATAAATCACCGAATCAACTGCAGGGAATGTCCTGGAGTATAATTGGCTATGGAAAATAATATGGTTTCGATGAGCATTCCGATATAGGATTTATGGAAGTAAAAGAAATAGAAATTGAGATAGTTTTCGATACAGCTAAAATACAGTTTTGTTTTAGACTAAAATACCGAATTATCGTAGGACACTCCTGAAAAATCAACGGAACCTTAGGGGGGCTCCGATTTTTCATAACGATCAACCCTGAAAGGGTTTTAGGATGAAACAAAGGTCTAGTGATGGCGCATGGATGAAATTGTCTTTATCGATTAAGTTTGAAATTATTAATTTAGGATTTAATGTATCGTAACGTAAATTAATTTATCGTTTAAGGATATAATTGCAATTTGAGAAATTACTAAGTGAAATAGAGACAAAAAGTGAGATTTAAATGTATAATCTTTTTATAATATAATATACAATTATATATATGTGTGCGCGCGCGCTGTGTGGGCGCTATGTGTGTGCTCGTGTGATGGCAATAAGGGACAAGAAGGCTGCGTAATGGAGGCGTAGGAGGCAGCAGCATGCAACGATGGGATTGGTTCTTTCATTGAAAGAATATGTCGTGTGTGCGTGTGTGCTGAAGGAAGGCAGTAGTGGCTTGCCTATATTTAGATGGAAATGGAAGTGAAGAAAGAATGGAAGCTGAAACAGAGAGTTGCAGAGAGCTTGGGTGAGAGATGAGGGAAGAAAGAAAATGGCCGAGAGGTTGACCAAGAGCGGAGCCGAGAGTGGGAGATCGAAGGAGAGAATGAGAGAGCTCGTGAGAGCTCAGGCCCATGTCGGCCATGGAAGCTCGCGAGGGAGCCGACGTGATCAGGGGAGATGGCAGCTTGGTCGGAGGCGGGCGAAGACGGAGCTGAAGCGATGCACGGGGGTGGCCGGAGGAGGCCCAAAGCGGCAACAGCAACCAGCCGCGGCCATGGCCGCAAGCGATTGCTGCAACGCAGCAGCTAGCCGCGACCGTGAGTGGCAGCCAGAGGAGGGGCTGGTCCAGCAAGCGCGAGCCGGGGGCGATGGTGGGTACGGCGGAACCAAGGCGGCGTACGACGGATGAGCTGGTTGAAGCTCTCTGTGCGCGCGTTGCTAGTTGCAGAAGAAACGGTGAAGAAGAAGCTACGTGAAGAAGATGGAGAAGAAGGTGAATAGTAGAAGGAGAAAAGAAAAGAAAATAATAGAAAAAATTAGAGATGTGGGAAAAAATCTCAAAAAAATAGGAAATGGAGTTTTATTATTTTTTTTGAGATTTTGGCAAGAAAAAAAAATGGTTTGGGCACGCATTTTAAGGCCGGGCACAAAAAAAATTGAGATAGTCTAAGAGGTTAAGTCAAAGTAAGTAAAATTCTCTAAAAATTCTTGTAAATTAGGATGTGCTATTTTATGTATTGTAATAATGAAATATTTGAGAAAATAGTTAAGAAATGTTTAGTTTGGATTTATTGAGGAAAAATAGGAAGAAAAATAAAGGAAATGTAAGAAATTATGAAAATTAGGTTTTAATGCTTATTTAAATAAATATGATGATTAAGATGCTTCGAGAATTAAGTTGAAGTGACTTGTGCAAATTTTGAGGTTGGCACGCAAATCGAGGCAGTCGCACTTGAGGTTAAAAGCATGCTTCTTGAGGCTTAAGCAAATTTCAAAGGTAAGCTAGTTTTCTCAAACTTAATTTATTTATGAAAGGTATTTTCTAAAAATCGTACCCTATTGTTTGAAATGGTATGCTTGTATGTTTGATATGATGTATCCTTCAAAGTATGTTTTGGCATGTTAGACATATTATCTTACGATGTGTTTGCACGTAGATGCATTGACATGTTATGATGAGATGCATACATACATAAACGTTACCATCCATTATGAATTGCATATGTTTGAGAGTACGGACAAGCAACGTCGGCTCAGGCCGGTGTGTAAGTTATTACGTCGGCTCAGGTCGGTATGAAAGTTATTAAAAGCTTGTCAGCTCAAACGACCAAGTGGAATGGACATTGTTGCATTTTGCACTCACGCATGCAAATTTATAAATGAATGCTTACTTAGATGATTCATCATCTATTTTGGACTTTACCCCTAGAATAGTCAAACATTCCAAATGGAGATTGTAGTAGAAACGAAGATGAATGAGACATGAAATGGCACTTAGCAAAGTGCGTGATTAAATAAATGTGAAATGAATGTAAATGGAATTTATGATATGTAGCCCATGTATTTAAGTTCTGCTACTTTGTACTCTGAACGTTTTGAAAGTCCATGATGTAAGATATGATTTATGATTGAAGTTTTAAGGAATGATAACGTATAACCCTATTTAGGGTTAATGTTAGTTGAGAACTTATGTTATGTATTAAGTTATGTTGAGAACTTATGTCCCATTGATGAATAGCCTTGTATTGAGGATTAAGTTCGAAAAGCGATGATGTAAGAGTTGGTTTATGATTATTGTTAAAATGTCAGATTCGATTCTAGCTTTCGCATTTGATGTATATGATTATTCTCTTTTGAGATAAATGTATGGAAATTTGGGATGGATAAGAGCAATTATATGGTTTAGTCGTAGTTTTAAATAGAAAAAATCTATTGTCGCAGTTTATAAAATGCCCAAGAAAGCGGGGCGTTACAGTGTAAGAAAGGGAAAGCGATGTTGGTGGAAGAGTCGCTGGTTAACAATGATTGCAGACAGTGAGAATGTGGGTTGTGTTTCTGTGTCGTTTATGTTATATATATATATATATATATATGCTCTATATTTGAATACTGTAGACGGCTACGGTTTAAATAAAATTCAATTAAGATTAAAATAATGTTCCCACTATGAGTAACTCAGTGTATATGTTTGTTGGGTGTTTGAACCGATCGGGATATAAAATCTGTTTAAATATGTTTGACTGTTGGTGTGTCTAATAAGCATGTTGGTATTTACTTTTATTTATGGAAACTAGATTTATATTTAAAAGGCCTACTCGAGCACGAGAATCAGGTGAATTTCCATTGCTTATGTATTTTAAACTCGAGTTCTCGACAATCGAAGGCGGCGAAGCCTTGACCCCACCTAGGGCGCCCTGTTTATTTTAATACTTTATGCTAAAAGGGCATAGTCATCCTTGGAAATAGGTCAGAGTTGTAACTGCGGGTTACAATGACACCTGGTAGTGGGGGTTAGGGTGTCACATCAACTTAAGGATTGCATGAGCTAGGGGTGGGGGTTGTCTACCTTTCCTCGTAGCTCTTGCTCAAAGGTCAGTGATGTGTATTTCTCCCTATTCTAACTATCCTCAGACTCTGATCTCAATTTTAGGGTCCTCTTCTAGGCATTTTACTTACGTATTTGTGGCATCGTATGCATATTGATCATGTGGAATATTGCCTCAACTGTTTTACTTATGAAAGAGTCGGTGCATGGTTCATGTTTTCCTCATATCATTGAGGTGTTGATTTTGTGTCGTTGTTATCGGGATGGGGTCTTCTTGAGAATGGGGCAAGGCTAATCCTAGTGATCGGGCGACATGGATGGGCATCCGGATTAAGTATATCACGGAAAGGTCAACCCTAAAGTTGTGTGGAATGGATTTCCACTGAAGGTTGAGTATGCCAGGGAGATTTCTTAAGTTAGACGTGTTGCATGTTGTCTTTATCTGTATATGCCATGTTCGTGTGTTATTCATGCATTCAGTAAGATGTATCATGCCATCACTTAGATGTTTTATCATCTAATCTGGGTTATGTCCCTGGAACATTCAACATTCTAACCAGGGACTCCTGCGAGGGAAATGACGTGGCCAGTTGAGGGCCAACGGTGTTTAGTGTGATAGTTGATATATCATTTTGAGGCGATAGTATTTATTTGTTATATATATGAACGGTCGCATGATAGTGATGTTATCATTTTGTAACGTTGTAATACGTATTTTGCTGTGGAAACATTACGTATGAATCCCGTGGTAGGCCACAGTATCTTGATGTTATTATATCTGCTGCATAATATTATGACTCGTTTAGTTTAAGACTACAAATCTTGTTAGCAAAGCGGGCAAGACTGGGTATCTGGGATTTCATCTGCATGTGAACTTGGATTCACCGTAGGTGTCGACCTATGTGTGCATGTGAGACTATTCATTGGATGGTGTATGTGTCGGGCATGTAAAAGCATGTGAAGATTGTTATTGGTGAGCCGCGCGTCATAATCATGAAAAAAAAAAAAGATCCCCAGGAATTCCCTTATAGTAACGTGCACGAGTAAGATGGGGTGTTACAATTGGTATCAGAGCCCTAGGTTAGTTAAGTTGTTAAACTTAGCTTGGTTAGAACTATTGGACGAAAACTTAGGGTAGGATTATGGATCCTAAGAAAACACTTGAAACTTCGATATGGAAGCTCTAGGATACATACATTCGAGGTTTCTGAGTAAAATTTATGTGTCATTAGCAACAATGGTGGATCAAGTGTTGTTGACTCACTAGGCACATAGGATCAAAGCTCGAGGAAACCCACAAGAAGAAGACGTGCTTGTGCTTTTGAATGCAATGGAGGAAATCATAGATAATTT
This sequence comes from Diospyros kaki, assembly GCA_036245055.1. Classification (NCBI taxonomy): domain Eukaryota; kingdom Viridiplantae; phylum Streptophyta; class Magnoliopsida; order Ericales; family Ebenaceae; genus Diospyros; species Diospyros kaki. The sequence goes on along the minus strand of BSEG01000003.1, from coordinate 26,965,149 downwards.
ACCCCCGAGCTACCGACAATTGGAAGATCTGGCAAAGTACCAGATCAACTATCTCATCAACCTGTTGGTAGGGGAGTGGAAGACCTATGCCTAGTGGATATGACAGGATTGGGGATTCGAAATCTTAAATGAATTATGCACAAGGATGCTGGATCAATACGCGGATCTATATGGAGAAATTATGGAGGAGGAAGCTCAAAAACATGTCATTGTTGTGGAACTCGAAGAAGAAAATGACGTTATCAACTTCAGTACTGACGAGGAGTCCCATGAGGATAAAGAAGGACCCCCGGCCGAGTTAAACGATGACATCAGTACTAAGGAGCCATGGATTTGGAGGCTAGAGGATTAGCTAAAGGAGGCCTAAGGATTAGCTGAAGGAAAAAAAATAATATAATAGGATGTTATGTTTAGTTTTCTATCATGCTATGTTAGGATGCTATGTTTGGTGGTTTACTTTTAAGAAATAAGATTGTCTCTCTTTTAAGAAACGATCTTGTCTTGAGTATAACTTATATCCGTGGTTCACTCCAGATGGTGAATACACGACGACCTTGAGATGCGGTCAACAATGATTATGGAGAAGAGAGGAAGATAACCTCGAGAGTCAGGGTGACCGTAGAAGTCACCTGGGAGGAAATAGGAGGTACGTCGGGGAATCAAGATCTAGTAAGGATCGGTTCAGGCGAATGGAAAGATTTTTGGAGAATATGCTAACTTACGTGAGTAAAGAGGAACCTACTCGGCATACGACCATAGCGCTGGAAGGATACCGACATCTAAGGCCCCCAGTGTTTAAGGGTAGAACTTGTGATGATCCCAGCTCAGCTGAGTACGGGCTCAAACAAACAGAGAAGTTGCTTTAGCATCACCAATGCAGCGAGAAGGAAAAAGTAAGATGTGTTGTTTACACACTAGAAGAAGAAGCAAGGCGATGGTGGTAATCTACCAAACGTTCAATATTAAGATCTCATCGAGAGCTCGAGGAGGAAGATGAGAATGCGCTAATCTATACTTGGGCAGAATTTAAGGAAATGTTTAACGATAAATACTTCCCTAGGAACTAGAAGGAGGAAAGGATCTGGGAATTCATGAGGCTTAAGCAGACTGATAAAATATTTGCGAACCAGTATGATAACTGATTCACCCAACTGATCAAGTATGTTCCCATGTATGAGACTGACGAGGGTCAGACGGTACAAAAATTCGTTTCAGGGTTGAGAATGAATCTTTAGCAAGTTTTGACTGGGTAGGATATCGATTCCTATAAAGAAGCATTACACCAAGCCCTAACCACCTAAATGAATCTGACGTGAGTAAGGATAATCAAGTCTGAGGAAGGAAGCAAGAGCGGTAAGCCAGGAAGTTCAATGGCTCAACCCAAGGATGAAGGGAAATGCCCTCGATGTAAGAAGAAACACCCAAGGAAGAGATGCTTCATAAGATGCTATGGATGCGACGAAGGTCACATCGGGAGGAATTATCCGAAGAGCAAAGAGATGACCCAAGTTGGGTATCAAGGAAAGATTGTATGCTACAACTGTGGACAACTGAGACATATCTCACGAGAGTGCCCAAAGAGGCAAAAGTTGGAGCAACCAACCCTACGGTTATCGAAGGTACATTATTCTTTTCAGATATTCCTGTTCATGCATTAATAGATCTGGGTGCTACGTATTCATTTGTTTTACATGAATCAGTAGACAGTTTAAAGTTAGAACCAAGAAAATTGGGTTATCAAATGGTAATAGTTACTCTTGTGGGTACGACCCTAGAAACCATGATAGGTTGTCAAGAATGTATTTTCAATATGGCAGAGAAAATCTCAAGATAGACTTAGTGGTACTGGATATTCAAGATTTCAACGTAATCATAGGAATGGATTTCCTATTGGTACATGAGGCTAAGGTAGATTGTAAAATAAAATGGTAAGCCTAGTGGAAGGTGGGCTATGTTTCAAGGCCAGAATAGTAAGGGTGAAAGAAAGCAAGGCAAGACTTTGCAAGCATTGCAAACAGTCAAACCCAAATCAAGTAAGAAAAGTCCTGTGTTGGAAGAACTAAGGATTGTGAATGAATATCCTCAGGTTTTTCCCGAAGATTTATCAAGATTGCCTCCACATCAAGAGATTGAATTCTTGATAGACCTTGTACCAACCACTCAGCCTATATCTATACCTCTATACAAGATGACCCCAGTCAAAATGAGAGAATTGAAGGAGCAATTACAGGCTTTAACTGATAAGGGATTTATTAGGCCAAGTGTATCGCCTTGGGGAGCTCCGATACTTTTCATAAAGAAAAAAGATGGTACCTTATGAATGTGTACTAACTACTAGTATTTAAACAAGGTAACCATAAAGAATAAATACCCACTACCTAGAATTGAGGAACTATTTGATCAGCTTCAAGGAGTTAGAGTATTTTCAAAAATTGATCTTCGGTCAAGGTACTACCAATGAAGATCAAGCTGGAAGATGTACCTAGACCACTTTCCAATCTCGGTATGGTCATTATGAATATCTAGTGATGTCATTCAAACAAATAAATGCACCTGCTACACTCATGGATCTAATGAACCAAACTTTTAGGCCCTATTTGGACAAGTCCATGATAGTATTCATAGATGATATCCTGATATACTCTACAAGTGAGAGTGAGCATGAGGAACATTTGAGGGTAGTAATGCAAACCATAAATGACCACAAGTTGTATGTCTAGTTCTCAAAGTGTGAGTTATGGCTTACAAAGCTAGCATTTCTTAGACATATAATTTCAACAAAAGGTATAGCCGTTGATCTAGCAAAGATAGAAGCAATTCAAAATTGGCAAGCAACCAAGATCGTCGGGGAAATTCAGAGTTTTCTTGGACTAGCTGGATACTACAGAAGATTCGTGGAAGGATTCTTGAAGATATCTGCTCCACTTACCCAATTGATGCAAAAGGAAGTTAAATTTGAATGGGATGAAAAGTGTGAGAAAGGCTTTCAAGAGCTTAAGGCACGATTAACCACGACACCAATCCTAGCAATGCCAATGGAATCAGGAAAATATGTAGTGTATATTGATGCTTCTAGAATAGGCTTAGGATGTGTTCTAATGTAAGACGAGAAGGTAATTACTTACGAATCTCGACAACTAAAAAGGCACGAGCAGAACTATCCAACCCATGATTTGGAATTAACAGCCATAACCTATGCCTTGAAATTGTGGAGACACTGCCTATACGGAGAATAGTTTGAGATTTTCACAGACCACAAAAGCTTGAAGTACATATTCTCCCAGAAAGAGTTAAACATGCGACAAAGAAGATGGATGGAGTACCTGAAAGACTATGATTGTATCATCTTCTATCATACAGGGAAGGTAAATGTAGTCGCAGATGCTCTTAAATGAAGGAATTCAAAAATTTTGGCGAGTATAATGGTTAAAGAATGGAGGATGATTGAGGAATTCAGTCACTTGACAGTAAGTGTCAAGCCGAAACCGACCAAAGGGTATTTGGCAAATTTAAAGATCAAATCAGATGTTGTAAATCAAATCAGGTCAGCTCTTCAAACGGATGCAAGAAGAAGTCAGTGGATAGACGAAAATGATCAAGTGAGGGCACCTAAATTCAGTTACCACGATGGTATACTTCAAACCCAAGGAAGGACCTATGTGCTGAGAGGTCAAAACTTGAGACAAGTTATTTTAGGAGAAGCTCATCGAGCTAAGTACACCGTCCACCTAGGGTCCACAAAGATGTATAAGGACCCTAGGGAAATTTATTAGTGACCTGGAATGAAAAAAGACGTGGCACAATGCAATACTTATCTACGCATCAAAATTGAACATCAGCACCCAGGAGGAATGCTACAACCTTTGGACATTCCTAAGTGGAAACGGGATCACATCACCATGGACTTTGTGACCAATCTACCTCGGAGTTCCAAAGGAAACGATGTTATATGGGTGATACTAGATTGATTGACAAAGTTAGCGCATTTCTTGCCTATTAAGATAGGGCAGCCGATTCATGCCTTAGCTCAGTTGTACATAGAACAAATAGTTCGATTGCATGGAATCCCTGCAAGCATAATATCATATCGAGACCCACGATTTACATCAAGATTTTAGAAAAGTTTCCACAAGTGTATGGGAATGCAGCTGAAGCTTAGCACGGCTTATCATCCTCAGACCGACGGACAGTCCGAGTGAACAATTCAAACGTTTGAGGACATGTTGAGGGCATGCATTTTAGATTTCTCACGAAGTTGGGAGAAGCAACTACCACTGGTGGAATTCGTTTACAACAACGGGCACCATAGTAGTATTGGAATGGCCCTCTACAAGGCGCTATACGGACGAAAATGTGGAACTCCACTTTACTGGGTAGAAACTGGGGAAATAGAATTAATTGGACCTAAGATAGTGCAGACCACTACTGTAAAGATCAAAACAATTCATAAGAGAATGAGAACAAGTCAAAGTCGTCAGAAGTCGTACGTTGACCACCAAAGATGAAATTTGGAATTTCTAATCGGTGATAAGGTATATTTAAAGGTCTCCCCATTCAAAACAATGATTCGAGGGAAAAATAAAGGAAAACTAAGCCCAAGATATATTGGTCCATATGAAATTTTGGAGAAAATTAGACCAGTAGCCTTGCTAATAGCATTAGCAAATATCCATAACGTGTTTCACATGCCCCAACTGCGGAAACATGAGCCAGATCCTACGCAGGTTCTTCGAAATGAGACCATAGAGATACAAAAAGATTTGACTTACCTCGAAGAGCCAGTTCGAATCTTAGATCAAAGGGATCAGGTCTTAAGAAACAAGGTTATCCCGTTGGTAAAAGTGTTATGGAGAAACCATGACGAAGAAGAAGCCACCTGGGAACACAAATAAGAGATGAAAACTTCTTATTCACATTTGTTTAATTGTGAGAATGAGTGATTTCGAGGATGAAATTCCTTTTTAGAGGGGGATGATGTAATACTCAGTATTTAATATCAAAGGTATTTTTTGGAAATTATGGGGTCAAAATGGAATTTATTAAAGTTTTGGGCCAATGTGTAATATCCAAAACATGAAAGAAATGAGAGAGTCCATGTCAAAGTAGGTTAAGGAAGGTAAAATTTCCCAAATAAGTAGGATCTGACAAAATCAAGGGATTCACGAAGGTCTAAGGTCAAAATTATGCGATTAGGGCATTCGGGTCAAAGTGCAGAATCTAAAAACTGATGGAGGGTAGTTAGAATGAGAGTTTCTCTAACCCCCGGTCTTGTTGCTGTGGGACTCTAACCCCCGATCTTGTTGTTGCCGTGGGTCTCACCCCAAGGTCTTTCCCTCGAGCTTTCCCTGAGCTAATTCTCTAATCCGAGCCGAAGCTCCCCCAGGCTAGTACTCCCAACACCCGGACTGGGACAGTACTCCCGCCCAAAATAATAGTAACAATAGAACCATGAGATGTAACACATAAGAAATGCAATGGCTTCTGCAGCATAAACGTGATGGCAAGGCCCCCATAAACCAAGCATCAGGCCATGCTACGCCCACATAGGAATATACACATGCGGCATGCTCTAAATGCATATGTTCACCTAGGGTACCCAAATTTGCTCTTACAGTAACTGGGTCATGCAAATGCTCACACATTCCACCACACACAAAGCATGTCCCACCAGTGAGTGCAACCCAATCCCTATGCAACACACACATCATGATATGCATAAACCAAGGCGGGAATCTGACAGTACTAGCTCTTCTAGCCTGTCTAGCACTTATCGTTAACAACCGATGATTGATGCCCATACATCCAGCCATCAACTACCACAACCCACGGTAACCATAACCACTTACACACCATTATGATATTCACATTCTCATCTCTTCTCATACATAAGAAACCATTTCCACATTTGTAATAAATTATTAACATAACCTCATAATCTTGACCATAATCAACTTTCTAAGAACCTAGCCCCAACGGGTTCAGCATCATTCCCAAGGGAAGCGGAGCTATACGAAGCTCTGTGACAGTCGAAATGAAAGACACCACAACGTCATTGCTTAGCTCATTCCATTAACAATAACCTCATTAATAAAATATAAGTCATAGGGTGGTTGCCACGCGGATTATTGTTATTAATTTGTGGAACCGAATCACAATGAGGGATTAAAGTATGAAAAATCACAGAGACTTTCACGAGAAATAAAGAATAGGAGGGGAAGGTTAGGAGCTTGTTTGAAAACAGTTGATTCTTGACTTTTACGTACTCCCGCTGTGAAGTAATACAATTAGAGTAGATAATGAGTTCTCGGGCCCTAATTAATTAATTTCTCGAGCCCCAATTAATTAATTTCGACCGTATAAGATTAATATCTCTATGTGTGTAATAATCTAATAATTTATTTAACTTAACTGGATACTTAAAACGCGGATTAAACCAAATTTTTCCCACTTTTTCTTTAATTTTTTTCACCCCCACGAGCTGCTGGCCAATCCCTTCTTTCTCCTTCTCAATCTTTTAATTTCACTTTGCTAGCTTGCTTCACTCCAATTTGTATGTTCTAAATCCACTACTTGCTGCCCAAGATTTGTCCCTTTTATACACAATTCAAGTGGCTTTTAAGCTACAAAAAGAAATGGCCAAAACAAGGCCACGCACACGTATACATATATATATATTCACATTAACTAATTAATTTAATTTAATTTAATTTGGCTTACTCTTTTATTATCATCATCATCATCATCATTATTATTATTATTATTTTTATTATTATTTTTATTTGTTTTTACTATATATATATATATTTTTTATCCCTCCCAAACTCTCAAATACTCGATATGGACTTCCAATACCAAAACTTAATAATTAATATTTTCCCCAATATTCAGGGATATTACAGTTCTCCCCTCCTTAATAAAATTTCGTCCTCAAAATTTGCACTTGGTCTATTTCTTCAAGACACGCTCGCAACTCTTATAACATACTCAACATCTCCTCTAAGACATTCCATGTCATCATTTTTCAGTATCCCACCAAGCATCTTACCTCCTAAGGTTATCCATTAGGCCCCTAGCACTAGTTCCTTTTCACATTGCATCTACCAAATCAACTACAATTTTTTTTTCTTTTTTTTTTTCACAAAACAGACTTCTATTTCATCCATGATCATTTACTTTACATATATGATGCCCGACACACCTTCACATATATATAACAAGTAACATCAAAATTAACTAGGTTGAAGAAGTCCATACGTATCATTCACTACCGTCTATCCCTTACATAGTTCCCTCATCGCTTCCTTATTCAACATGGGTTGTCGTGAGGGCAAACACCCGCCCTTGAGCATGGGACCTATCAAAATTTCTTTGCTAAGGTGTTGGTGGTGCCAATATCTGTCGAGCAGCTCCTCTTTGTGATCCAGGTGCAGGAGGTCTTTGGTCAAACCTTGGTCCTTGACCACCATATCAAAGTTAAGGGGCTTGCGGACGACTATTTACTCGATGACCTTTCTGTCCACACCGAAAACATGTTATAGCCACATCTTTCCCTAGGTTCATCGCCCCCCGCTGCTGAGGGAAATCTCGTTGCCGATGCCCTACCTATTCGCACAAATAACATTCAATACTACCCAAGCAACAGGTTCCTCCATGTTTTTTCCCACAAATGTTGAATGTTGGAGGACTTGCCACATTACCATCTGTTCACATCTCTCATTTTCTTTTCTTACTGCCGCTAGGTCCTTGAGAGAGTTCTGTCCCTTTCCGGGATGTACGATTGTTCTTGAATTCATTCTAATCCTTTTCGATGCCATAGGCCCGCTGCACAATAGTTGCAAAGTCGGGGATCCTTGCTCCTGCAAAAGCATACCGAATTTCTGCTCGAAGACCCCTTTGAAATTTTGCCACTTTCATGTCTTCTGAAGATACCAAGTCTGAGGCGAACTGAGCTAAAGAGGCAAACTCGGCCTCATACTGTGCTACCGTTTTATCTTCCTACTCGAGTTCGATGAACTCGTACGTCTTCTGCTCCCGTACCCAATCGGGAAAGAAAGGCTCATTAAAGCCCATCTGAAATTTTGGCCATAAGGGCTCTCGGTTTCCAAATTGCTGACGAGTAGTTTTCCACCAGCGTTTAGCGTCTTCTCTCAAGAGGAATGTAGCTAATTGTACCTTCTGCACGTCCGTACATCCAATCGTTCGGAGATGTTTTTCCATAGCGATCATCCAATTCTTAGCCACAATTGCATCAACGCTACGGCAAAACTCTAGAGGGTGGTTTGCCATAAAGTTCTTAAGTAGCTGGCCATTTGCATTAACATTGATATTTTACTCTTGTGTTTAGTTTTGATGATGAAAACTTTCAAATGGTTTTTATTTTCTCTCAATCAAAGCATATGGTTTGGAAACAAAAATCAATTTCAAAGTGCTTTGTTAAAATGATCTATGATATTTTATATTAGTTGGAGATTAGCATAAACAAGTTTTAAGATCTAAAAAGAATCTCCTTGAAATCGTTGGTCAAAATAATTCTAAGTTAAAAGACCAACTAGAACATGTTTTTGAAAGTATGTTCATTTTTAGAAAACTATCTCCTAGTATTTTGATATCTAATATCTCTTGGTAATGAAATGGTTTTGATAAATGTCTATATGAATGGCTTTGAGAAATGATTATATGAAAATCAATTTCTACCATGTAGATGTGGATTATATATAAGAAAATGAATTTTTAGTATATAAGTTTTGAAGCAAGAAATGAAATCTTATAGAAGAAATTTTGAGTATGGTTGAGAGTGATTTGAAAAACTTGCTTGTTGAGAGTGATTTGTTTCAAAATATACTTTTAATAATCTCAACTTGCTTCCAAGATAATGAAAATAAGTTTTTAAAAGAATCGAATAAGGATATATTGAAAATTCAAGTTTTTCTATAGAATAGTCGACTATCTGAATAATTCTGTTGACTATGCCTCAAAATAGTCGACTATTTTTGATGTTCTGTCGACTATTTAAGCTTCTGTCGACTATTTTAACAACTGTCGACTATTGAGTAAAAATAGTCGACTATGCATTATGATCTGTAGACTATTTTTGTTCTTACATTTCAAAAATTTCTTCATATCTCAGCATCTATCGACTATTCCAATGTGTCTGTCGACTATTTAAATTTTGTGTTATAAAATAGTCGACTATTCGTTTTGTCTGTCGACTATTTCTTGTTTTAGTTATAAAATAGTCGACTATTCGTTTTGTCTGTCGACTATTTCTTGCCTTACATATAAAAATAGTCAACTAATCTTTTCTTCTGTCGACTATTGTGTTTCACAGAAAGTTCCAACGGCTATTTTTTCAAATCCCAACGGCTCCAAACGGCTATATTTCTCTTCAATCTTTATGGATGCCTATATATACAACTCATGGAGCATCAAGAGATGGCCAATGGATGGGACCGAGTTGATCTAAAGAGTTCAAATCATTTTTACTTGAAGCTTACAATCTTTGTGCTTTCATTGTTGTATTTTCTATCCAAGGCTTTGTTATTCTATCATTGTAAATTTATTATTAAGCCTTGTTTTCATTGTGAGAGAACTTGTAACTAAGAGTGTTAACTCTTAGCTTCTCTCTTTCATTTATATCGTTGTCATTTTTCTAGCTTTGTGCTAGAAGACTTGCTCGTTGAAGCAAGTGGCTTGTTTTCCTAGCTTTGAGCTAGAAGACTTGCTCGTTGAAGCAAGGGACTGTAATTCCTAGCTAGGTGCTAGAGGGCTTGCTTTTATAAGCAAGAGGTTGTAATTCCTAGTCTTGGACTAGAGGACCTACTTGGTTTAAGTAGGGGATTTTTAGTGGATGGTTTGAAAAATCCTTAGTGAGGAGCTAAGGTAGTGGATTAGGCTTGGTTAAGCCGAACCACTATAAATCCTTGTGTTTTCTTGTGCTTGTGTTCTTTGACATTTTTATCTTTCCAAGCATTTTATTATTCCTCACTCGGTTCAAATATTTATTTGTGTAAACTTACATATTTCATTTTGTATGATTAATGTTTTAAATCACTAAAACCTCATTTAGGTCAAAAAGGATTTCAAGATTCTATCAAGATTTTTAATTATACCAATTCACCCCCCCTCTTGGTGTGTGCCATAGCATCTCCCGTCCTAACAAACATTGTCCTCGCTTCTCCGAGCCTCAGAAGCTGGAGTCTGTTCTTCATTGTTGCCAATGGCATTTCCCCCGGTCTCTTGACTCGTTGGTTCATGCCTTTCTTGATTTGCGGCAAGCGTTTCTATCGTTCTCATCATTCCTGCTAAGGTACCACACACCTCTGCCATCTCCTGGCGCCAATCTCCATTAGGCTCCCCTGAATTCTCAAGCGTAGGTGCAGCTTGTAGTTGACCTTGTCTACGAATTGGTGGCCTTCCTCTTCAGGCACTCATTCTTCCTGCCCATCCCACATACACAAGAATTCAATACCAAGACCACACTCAACCCTAGTCTTAAATCTCGTCACTATAAACTCACGAAAACCCATGACATAGAGCCTAGCCTCACCCGACCAACCTATGTGTGTAGAGTCACCTTCCTTAAATTTAACCTTCTCTGATACCAAACTGTAACGGCCCGCCTCCCAGAGCCCCTATCGCGCATAGAGGATCCGTGAGAGGGTCATTATTTGAGTGATACCGAACAATAACACAAACTAAAAACTCAGACACCGCCATTATTAAAACGATATATTTTTAATCACATAGCATTCCATAGATGTTCTTGCGTAAACATTCAGACTGTAAGCCTACTTGGCCTACAAAACATTTATCTAACTCAAAATTATAAAACATTACACAATGACACCCAGGACCTAGGTTTGGGAAAGCTCTGCACTTACTATCATGGCTCGATGAATTGAACCCAACCCCGTCGAACGTACATGTTCCCTTGGACAACTCTCTTACCTAGAATGATAGAAAATAAAGATGAGTCACGAGACTCAGCAAGCTCATGAAAGAAAGGCAAGGAAGATCCTATGCTAGTGGGAATATTCATAACTAGCAGTGAAATCTAAATTAAAGTTTAGTTACACTTTCAATTTCTCATAAGTTTGGGGCTCGAAGGCCATACAAAATAATTAAGAGGCTCTAATATTAACTAACAAAATAAAAATCATTTCATCTCAAGCCTCACCAAAATTCTAAATAGAAACTTCAAGTTAGGACGCGTCTCCGTACACCACTATCCTTGGGCCTTAGTCCCACTAGACTCGCCCCTGAAAATGGCTTTCCTTTTACCTAGAATGGCAAGGAAGATCAAGTGAGTCACAAGACTCAGCAAGTTCGAGAAGCAATGAATAGCAAACAGGAATCAAGAATATGGTGACACCAAAAAGAATAATCAAGGACTCCACAATTTTATACAAGATTCGCAATTTATGACTTTATAAATTTCAATTTAAATGCATCATGTCACCATATATTACTATGCAAATGTGCATATGAAATTAAGTATCAGAATCAAAGAATCAAATCTCGTAGACTCGCAAGCCATCAAACAACATATGTCAAAGTGCATCAAGAGAATAAAAACTCACATTCAATATGGAGCTAACTTATCGAGCTATGGTCACCTCGTCCCGTGCTAGGTGCTCTAGGGCACCCTTCCCTCCGTGCGAAATAATAGGTGCGCAAAATTTAATAACAATAGTATATATATCATATTTTGACATGCCATTTATGAAATCACACAAGGTTACCAACCTTGATGCCATGCTCTTGAATACATAAATAAGTATCCCCATGGTTTAATACCACGTATTGATGACAAGTATACCTCCACAAAAGTCTCAAATTTATGATTAGAGTTCACATGCAACTAAAAGAACCACATCATGTACATTAGCTCTATTAATCTTTACACACAGTGACATTTTATTTATTAGCCATATTCCAATGACTATTAAAAAAATGCAAGGAAAATTTTGATATGAATTCTCATAAATTTGGGCATATTCAAAAATTATTTAATAAATAATTAAATAATACTCATGGCAATATACAATCGGTGCGTGGGTGTTAAACATGTGTATACACATATATATATATATATATTATTTGGGTGTTCTTAAACTTACAGAGAGTATTAAACATATGTATACATATATATATATATATATTTTAAGTGCCTTACGTTAAACTTACGGAGAGTATCAAACATACATATACATATATATATTATTTAAGTGCCTTACGTTTGTTTTTAAATTTACAAAGAGTAGCAACCATACATATATATATATATATATTATTTAAGTGTCTTACGCCTTCAGTGAGTGTTGAACATGGTATTAAACATATATATAAATATATATGTATATATTATTTGGGTGCTTATGTCCACAGCGGGTGTTTCAACGTGCACACATATGTATACATATAAGTGGGTGAGGATTAAATGAAACAAGGAGGTGGAGAGAAAGAGACTACACTGCCGCGCATATATATATCTATATATGAATATGTAAATGATTGATTGACTAGGACAGAAACAAGGGGCGTGCGTACATGTATATATAAGGGCTATTAACACATATATATATATATATATGGATATACAAGTGGGTCACTCAATTGGTACAACATACATATATATAGATGTGTGTGTGTTTGCTTGGAATAGGGGAAGAGCGCCCGGACTTGCTGCTTCAGACTTGCAGCTTTTTGGCGCGAGTATATAGGTATATATATATATATATAACCTTTACTTACCTCACAAAAGAACATAACTCCTCTTTACTTACCTCACAAAAGAACAAAACTCCTACATAGGTATATATATATAAAACCTTTACTTACCTCACGAAAGAACAAAACTCCTGTAAGAAATAGAAGTAGGCCATTCCAGAAGTAAACCTTGGAGTAAATCAAACCCCATTTGGATACATCAAGGGGACTCATAGGGAATAGAGAAACAGAGCCATAGTTGAAATATAGAGAAACAAAATAAAAGTTGATCATATTTCACGTAATACATAAGGAGTGTATGGATAGAAATTGGACTTGAGAATATAATAGAAATACAAGAGAAACTTACCTGATGAAAGGTGCAACACTCAACCAGCAACAGAAACACGCAGCAACGAATGAAGAAGAAGTAATGCAACAGCAGGGGGCAACATGGGTATATTATCGGTACTGAAAAATAGAGATGATTTGGGCATAAAGTAAAAAACAAGCAGAGAAGGCTGGACTGCACTGTTCCCCCCAAAAGACTGATTTGCCCCTCATATGTTGGTAACAGACAAGCTTTTATGGGGCATTTTTGACATTTGGCGACTATTTTTATTTTAATTTCTTTTTCTTCTTTTCTTTTTTTTTATCACATTATAAAATTTAAATTTTTTTTACTATTGGGCCCAAGCCCAACCCAACAATTTATTTAACCCATGAACTCTCATTTAACTATTTAAATGGAATCTAAAATATTAATTTCCTAGATTCTAAAAAATTAGGCCCATACACTTAAATTCATGATCACATGCACCAAGAAAATTTCATATTAATCCAAAATCATTTTATGCCATCAAAATAAATTGTTAAAATACTTCGACCCACATTTAGAATTCCCTTAAGTTAAAATTAAATATTAAAAAAAACACCTAGACCCAATTTAAGGTCATTACAGAATTTATTGTTTTGTGTTATTTTTGTAGAATGATTGCAATATGTTTTTCTGTAACTTGCTATTATTTGTATGTGTTTTCTAAATTTATTTATTTTTATTTTACATGGATACATGTGCATTTATAATGTACCATCCATAAGTTGCTACTTATATGAAGAGAATAAGAAAAAAAATTATATAAAGAAAGGAGAAACTAAATAAGATAGGTTTTTAATTCTTATTTATTTTTTTAGTAAAAACAAAATGCATGAAGAAATAAAGATAACACTATAAAACAAAATTATGAAAAAGGAAAGTATTGTTGCCAAAATACAACAATCTATTTTTTTTTTTATTGTGGACAGACGCAAGAGTCTCGGGAGTCGTGTCTTCACTGATGAGAATCTTGACAAGCGATTGGATCTGTCAGAGTTCCAAGTCTGATAATCCGACAGTGCTGATGGTCTGACAGGCTGATGATTTGGTGGCCCCAAAGTGATCTGGTGGCCTTGAGGATGACGAGAGACATCGGGGTGACGGGAGGCCTCAAGATGACGAGAGGCCTCGGGATGACGGGAGGCCTCAAGATGACGAGAGGCCTCGGGATGACGAGAGGCCTCGGAGTGACGAGAGGTCTCGGGATGACGGGAGGCCTCAAGATGACGAGAGGCCTCAGGATGACGGGAGGCCTCAAGATGATGAGAGGACTCAGGATGACGAGAGGCCTTGATGGTGACGAGAGGCCTTGCTGGTGACGAGAGGCCTCGGGATGACGAGAGGCCTCAAGATGACAAGAGGCCTCGGGATGACGGGAGGCCTTAAGATGACGAGCGGCCTCGGGATGACGAGAGGCCTTGATGGTGACGAGAGGCCTTGCTAGTGACGAGAGGCCTTGCTGGTGACGAGAGGCCTCGGAGTGACGAGAGGTCTCGGGATGACGGAAGGCCTCAAGATGACGAGAGGCCTCGGGATGACGGGAGGCCTCAAGATGACGAGAGGCCTCGGGATGACGAGAGACCTTGATGGTGACGAGAGGCCTTGCTGGTGACTAGAGGCCTCGGGATGACGAGAGGTCTCATGATGACGAGAGGCCTTGCTGACGACGAGAGACCTTGCTGGTGACGAGAGGCCTACAAAACGAGAGCACCGTTAGGGCGCGGGTGGGGGTCCCTGCGCAAACCCTCCGATGCTTAAATTAGCTCTCAAGAGAAAATGAGATGATTGCAGTTCAAATGCTCAAAATAGCGTACCTTGTGATGAAGGCATGATCTCGTATTTATAGCGGAGGAGAGAGAGAAGATGTGCAAGAATCTCGCGGCCCATTTTGAGTGGTTCCCATACCTCAACTTAATTCCTGATTTTCATGATGATTTAACTCGAATCTCTTGAAACTCAAAACATAAAAGTTGTATATAATTCTCTTATATTTCCATAGAACTTTGAATCAGGTCAATCGGAGCTCGTATGAGAAAGTTATGGCCGAAAAACTGAAGCAATGTCATACCCACTCGGCATAACCGAGCGGGTCATAAATAACAAGTGGCCACTCGGTCATGACCGAGTGGGGGCCACTCGGTCATGTCTTCTTTTGCCCGACCGAGTGGGGGGCCACTTGGTTATGCCTTCTTTTGCCCTTTTGACTTGGTTCGAGTCCATCTTCCTTCAATACTTGACTCCGAGCCTTCATAGTGTAGGTATATCAACTTCATACCCAATTTACCCCTTGATTAAGCCCGAATATATCAAAACTCAAAACATGAAAGTTGTATATAATTCTCTTATATTTCCATAGGACTTTGAATCAGCCCAATTGGAGCTCGTATGAGAAAGTTATGGCTGAAAAACTAAAGTAGTGTCATACCCACTTGGCATAACCGAGTGGGCCCTCCCCACTTGGTCTCGGCTCGACCTCTTGCTCATTCAGCTTATTTCCTCGATCTCCTACAACCCGTTGGGCCTTTGGGCTTCATGTCCACGTCTCATAACTTTTTTAGGTCTTGTAATTCTCCAAGTTTGCAGGGCATATCAGAAATAAATAAGAAGATAGTTTCATTTTAAGCACAAAATATTCACATATTTTTCATTTTAGGCACAAAATGATAATGTAATATCAAAAGCTGCATTGGCCCAACGTGCACGGCGAGAGCGTAAAAAAAATCAAAAGTCATACTTTGAATTTCAATGCATGCAACGAGAACAAGAAGGATTAAAAGAATGTGTTTAACTAAGACAACCTTCTTTAACACCAATTCGTCGTGATCGTACTGGATTGGAGTTGGAACCAATAACTAAAGATTCTCATTTGGTACAAAAACGAACAATGGTTATCCATCATTCTACATTTTCGTTTTCTATGCCAAGCACATCTTCGGCTCCACAAAAGAATCGATAAACTACTATGTATAATCTTGACATACATACTTTTATCAAAAGAATGTTTTGTTTTACAAATTTTAATTTATACACAAATATTCATAGGTCAACTCCTATAAATCAATTTCTTCAAACAAATCTATGTACTGATGATGAATTAGAAAATATGCTTATTAGTACATCACTTGATGCCCAGGCACACAAGGATTCTTATCACTATTATCTTGACAAGATGGATGTATTATGTCTTTATTGTTCAGCCTTACACTAAATGGATGAAAAATTGACAAGATCATCTATGAAGCGTCCCTTATTCGGAACTTGCTGTTTGGAAGGAAAGATTAGGCTACCTTTACTTATTACACCCTCTCTACCACTTCAGGTGTTGTATGATAGGAATAATGATCAATTAAAATTCTTTCGAAGTTATACTCGGGTGTACAATGCAGCCAATACTTTTACGAGTCTTGGTGCTACATTGAATCCTAGAGTACTCAGTGGAAAAGGCCCTACATCATTCACAATTCATGGAGAATTGCGACATCGAATAGGATCACTGCAACCACAACCAGGACAGGATGTGAGTTATGCTCAACTGTATATCTATGACCCTGATTCAGCTTTAGAAATTCGTAATCGTAGAAATCCTAACTTGAGAAAGGATATTCTCAAAACTATTCAGGATAGTTTGTTGCCAGTCAATGCATTTGTAGATAAATTTCGTCAGGCTCATGCTATTTTACATCAATTAGACTCGACATGACACAATCTACCTACTTATCTTTATTACAATTCAACAACTGATCGACGTCGGTATAACCGACCAACTACAAATGAGATTGCGATTGTGATACCAGGTGATGGAATAGAGGAAAGTGGAATGAAGGATATTATTTTACATTTTCGAGAAAATAATGAGTTGATGCAAATTAATGAATGTCACCCAGCATACTTACCATTACATTATGTTCTATTATTTCCATACGGTGAGTTTGGATGGGAACTTGAGTTGAAATTGTGGAACGTTCAGTATGATCGACCTTCAACTGATTGACTTACTCAATTGAATTTGTATAGTTATTGTTTGTTTGAACGACCCACAGAGTATTCAACAATTTTGAGATGTGGGAAACTATTTCAAGAGTTTTTGGTAGATGTTTGGTCTGCAACTGAGCAAAATTGATAGACATACTACAAGCTTAATCAAGGAAAACTTCGGGCTGAGCTTTACCAAGAGTTATCAGATATGGATCTAGATTATGTGCAACCTGATCAAATTGGTCAAATGTTTGTTCTGCCATCTTCGTGTACTGGAAGTCCTAGACATATGTTTGAAATCTTTCAAGATTTAATGGCTATCACACGATACAACCAACACCCAGATATTTTTCTTACCATGACTGCAAATCCCAATTGGCCAGAAATTACTTCAGCATTATTACCACATCAAAAACCTATTGATCGTCCTGATTTAATTGCCCATGTTTTTGAGTTGAAGAGAAAATGTTTGATGAAGGAGATAGAAATAAATAAAGTGTTTGGAAATAAAGTTGCACATGTTTTGACAATTGAATTTCAAAAACGAGACCTCTCTCATATGCATGCACTTTTATTTCTTAAGGGGCCAGATAAAATTCGAACATGTGCTCAAGTAGACAAAATGGTCTATGCAGAATTTTCACACCCAAAAGATGATCCTATACTTTTTAAAACTATCAAATGTTGTATGGCACATGGACCATGTGGTGCTCAAAATCCGTAAGCACCATGTATGAAAATGATAGATGCACTAAGAGATACCCTCGAGTTTTCATAGAAACAATAACTATGGATCAAGATGGATACCCTATCTATCTTCACCGCAATAATGGTCAAGTATGTGAAGGGGCAAGAAGTTGATAATAGGGATGTCGTACCATACAATGCATATCTTTCTAAACTTTTCAACTGTCATATAAATGTGAAAGTTTGTGTCGGGATGAGATATGTCAAGTATATACATAAGTACATTTATAAGGGTTATGATTGTACAACGATGGTGTTAGGAATGATAAATGAGATTCAATAATATCTCAATGCAAGGTATATTGGACATCCAGAAGCTGCTTGACAAATATTTGGTCATCCTTTGCATGCAGAGATGCCAACAGTTGTACGATTGGCACTTCATTTACCTGGAATGCATCGCGTTGTTTTTAACCCAGAAGTCATTAGAAACGATTCAATCTAGAACTGGTCAACAAATGTCAGCTCTTACTGGCTTCTTTGCATATTATGCTGGCAATGAAGATGAATGTCCATTTACTTATCAAGAATTTTCACAGCATTTTGTTTGGCTTAAGTCAGAAAAGATATGGAAATCAAGAGAAAAGAGATATGCAATTGGTAGAATGTACTTTACTAGCCCTAATTGTGGTGAAAGATTTTATCTGCGTTTGTTACTGACCGTTGTCAAAGGACCAAAGTCTTTTCAGTCTTTACGTACCGTCGATAATGTTATGCATGACACATTTAAATTAGCAAGTGTTGCAAGGGGGCTTTTAGAAAATGATGAATAATAGATACAATGCTTCAAAGAGGTGGCAGTTATGAAAACTGAATATCAATTGAGGAGATTGTTTAGTATTATTCTCACCCAATGCTCTCTACTAAATCCATATGTATTATGGAATCAATTCTCGACGCATATATGTGATGACCTTGCACATAAGATTCGTACATTATTTGTCATTTCTAACCCAACTGAGGCTCAAATTGAAGATTATGGTCTTTATCTTTTGAATCAAATGCTTCATGAATTAGGCAAAAGTTTAATTGACTTCCCACCCATGCCACAACCTACCGCAAATTGGAATGCAATAGTTGGTAATCGATTGATATTCGAACATCAACAACTACAGAATGAGCCACAATAGACAGATCCACAAATTACTATTGATTGTCTCAACAATGGACAGCGGAATGCTTATAACACAATCACTTCTTTAGTTTTTCAAAATAAAGGAACTGTTTTCTTTCTGAATGGGGGTGTTGAAACAGGAAAAATATTTTTATACAATACGATTATATTAAAATGTCATAACCTTTAGCATATCGTTGTTACTGTGGCTTCATCTGGAATTACATCATTGTTACTGGTTGGAGGCCGCACTCCAGATTCAACATTTTCCATCCCATTAGATGTGTTAGAAAATTAAAATTGTGGCCTTAGCAAACAATCATTACTAACTGAGTTATTTAGAGAAACAAAACTCATAATTTAGGATAAAGTTCCGATGCAACATAGACATTGTGTTGAGGTGGTTGATCGTACGTACATTAAGGGATATTTGTAATAGTGAAAAGCCATTTGGGAGTAGTACTGTTGTTCTTAGTGGAGACTTTTGTAATGACCCGATCAAGCGATAGGAAGGACCGGAACAACTTACCCTGATGGGCCTACACGAATTTTCCAGGAGGGTCACCCATCCCTGGATTATCCCAGGTCAAGCACGCTTAACTTGGGAGTTCTTTGCCTACATTCAGCCCAAAAGGTATCCAGCTTGTGTTGTTTCCATTCTTACACTATCCTCGATATATACTAACTTCTCTGGGCTCTCGAGGTATTACATTCTCCCCCCCTTAAGCACATGACGTCCTCGTCATGCGACCTTATAACTGGTCTCAGATCTCTCCCCCCTTGCATGGCCGATGTGGGATTCCCCTAAGGTGCCTACACGTACCCCCCATAGGGGCCTACACGCCCCCCTCGGGACTCAGCCTCCTCGCTGAGGTTTGCCCCACCACCGCGCTCAGAGGCTCGGGGGTCGGCTCTGATACCACCTGTAATGACCCGATCGAGCGATAGGAAGGATCGGAACAACTTACCCTGATGAGCCTACACGAACTTCCCAGGAGGGTCATCCATCCCTGGATTACCCCAAGTCAAGCACGCTTAACTTGGGAGTTCTTTTGCCTACATTCAGCCCAAAAGATATCCAACTGATGTTGTTTCATTTCTTACACTATCCTCGATATATACTAACTTCTCTAGGCTCTCGGGGTATTACAACTTTTGACAAATCTTACTAGTTATACCTAAAGGAGTTCGTGAGCAAATTATGAATGTATCATTAAGACACTCTGTTCTATGGAAGCATATACATATCTTAACTTTGAATTTAAATATGTGCTTGAATCATGAAAGCCGTGAAAATGCTAATTTTACAAATTTCTTGATGGAGGTAACATTACTTTAACTTTTGTGCCATATTATATAGATTATTTTAAATTAATAAATTGTGTTTTCATTCTTATTTTTTTATTGTTTCACTTTTTTTTAGATTGGGATTAATCCTCAAGAAATCGTTAACCTTCCATCAACAATACACAAATGTCAAGATTTGAATGAATTACTCTCTACAGTTTACCCACGGTTGAACATGATAGAGACGTTAACCCCAACATTTTTAACTGAACGCACAATTCTGTCTGTGCGTAACGATGATGTCAGTGACATCAATACTACTGCGTTGAATATCTTTCCAAGGAGATTATATACTTATCTTGCAGCAGATAAAATGTCTGAAGATAATGAAATTGATCCTACTATTACAAATAGATATCCTAATGAATATTTAAATTCATTGGATCCTCCTGGATTGCCAACTTTTAAGTTATAGTTGAAGGTGGGTTGTCCTATAATATTGTTGAGAAACATTGCACCGAAAGATGGACTATGTAATCGTACAAGATTGATGGTTACTAGGTGCGACACTCGCATAATTGAAACTCAAATTTTAACTGGAGAAAAGTTTGGCAATTTGGCATTTATACCAAGGATATCTTTAACACCATCTTCTTCAGAAATTCCTTTCCAAATGACAAGATGTCAATTTCCAATCCGATTGGCATATGCCTTGACCATTAATAAATCTCAAGGACAATCTGTGAATTTGTTGGGGTTTATTTGCGCATACCAATGTTTAGCCATGGGCAATTATATGTGGCATTGTCTAGATGTACATCATTTGATCGTATAAATATTCTGTTTCCTAAAGATTGTTTGGATTCTACTACAAATATTGTTTGTCCTAAAGTATTTTTGTAGTGTTCAGAAGGTAACCATATAGATTTATTTTTATTGATTATATAACTTTTTTTCAAATTTAAATTTAATAATAATTTGAACTATGGACTTCTGTAGGATTGGATCGAAAAATATATGGAGCTTAAAAGGAGAAATACAACTATCTTGCTTCGATGGGGATGTAATAAGGTAATTTTAATCTCAAAGTATATTTTGATATCTATATTTTCAACAAATGTACTAATCTATATTTTTTTTGTTTCACAAATTATCAGATTGTTGTGCATGTTCCTCATTGGGGATACATACAAGTTAATACGAAGACTTTTTGGAAAGTAATGAGGAGGAAGTTCGGGCAAACATTTGTTTGAAGACATGTTATTGATACATTTTTTGTAAAACATACATATTTTGTAAAGGTTTAACCCACTTTTTGTAAAATTTTAACTCACTCTTTTGGTGTATGACAATATAATGTTTGTTTTTCTTATGTAGTTATAATTTGATTGGTAGCAATAGCACTAATTGGTGTGCATTTTAATTTTAATTTCTATTTGCAGCAGTAGCAGTAATATTTGATTTTTTTTTTTATATATTTGATTGACAGCAATAGCACTAACTGGTATGTATTGTTTAATATTTAATTTTTAATTTAATTTATTCAGATTATAGAGCATTTTTTTTATTTAACTTTTTTATTTTTTATTATATAGCTTTAATAAGTATTTAATAACTTTAATTTTTATTTTTATTTAGTATTTAATCTTAATATTATTTACTCTTATACTATTTACACTGTGTCTGTAGGCACAGGCATTCCCTAGTATATATATATATATATGATGATGATGATGATGTACAAAATTGGAAGCATGCACAAAGGGAAACAGTGGGTCGAAATCATCAGACAAGAACAGAAGTTACTAGACTCAAGGCTCCAAGAACTACGGCACCATCGGCTATATATGTATATATATATATAGATTCATATAACTCCAACCCAGAGAGTTGCGAAAAAACAGAGACTGCACAACCTATCGTATTCTCCCACAAAAAAAAAAAAATAGATTATTGTATTTTGACAAAAATGTATAGTGAGATATCATTTAGATGAGGAGATTTCAAACTTTTTAATTTTATAGATCATTTTTCAATATTAAGCAATGAATAATGAGGTATAAACTAATAACGTAATAAAAAAAGAAAGAGATAAGAAGTAGTATTATTTTAAGTGGACAATTTGATAAAATAATTTTTTGAATGACGAAAATTTTATCTAGAGAATCTGTATTAATCTGAGCATTAAAAAAAGTAAAAGTAAATCAATAAATTTTTAATTTGCAAGACCTGTTTATAAACTCTTTACATTCTTTTTCTTATTCAATTTTACATTTTCATATCTTTTTTTATCTATATTGTGAATTAAAAATGTTTTTTAGATTTAAATATAAAAATTTAATTAGTAATTTTGTACCTCAAAAAATAAATAAAGTAAAAATTAAATAATTTTTAATATTTATTTATATTATTAAAAAACTATGACATTGTCAAGCAAGAAATGACTTATGATTAATTAATTTTTAATAAGTAATTTTGCTGCCATTCAACTAAGTTTCATATTCAGAGACGTAGTTCAAACTGTTAAATCAAATCAAATTAATTAGTTCTGTTTGGTGCAGTTACTCCCATTATTTTGAGAAACTGACTTATGATTCTGTGAGTGCAGTGCTTTCCATTGTTTTCAAAGCAAAGCATTGACTTCCCCGACTAGCTTAACATGGACCATGCTATTTGTACAGAAACTAATTTATCACGAGAAATTCATTCTGTAAACCCACCTGTGAAGTTATTTCCATGCAAATAGCATTATCCAGCTTAACATAGTCCACGTCAATTACAACTCAATTTTCACTCTGGTTGATTTCATACCTTTTTGAGGGTGAACAGTCACGAATGACTGACACCAAGCCAGCTAGATAGAAATGGGTTTATGATAATGGCAGATTTTACTGCAACCAGACACCACATTCCTGATTCAACTTCGAAGAAATTATTTAATTTCCATAACAAGAACTAGAAGGCCATACATTTAACACATTCTAAAAGAGAACTCTTCTCAGTCTAATTATGCTATTTTTCTTTCACTAAGGCTTGGTTTGGCAAAGCGATTTGACCGTTTATAAATTATATCAATAACTTATAAGCTGTTAAGTTTGGATACACCTTACTAGCGTTTAAGCTAAATAGCTTAAATGTCATTGGTATAGCATTTTGCAAAAGTTATTGGGAGATAGTTTTTGCAAAAAATTGTTTATTTAAAAGTTTAATTTTATTTAAAAGTTGAGTTGACCAAGTAGTTTATCATTTTACCTCATATTTTTACTTATTTTCAGTCATACCCTTCATCTTCTACCTCTGCCTTCCGTCGCTTTCTTCTTCAGCACTTTTGGCTGCCATCGTCGGCCATTGTAGTCACCCCCACCCACTGCTTCTCGTCGACAATCGCCTCCATCGACAACAGAAGTCGCCCTCACCCCAATCACAGCTCCCATCATTGCAGGTCATCATTCACCCCACTATTGCTCCCATCGTCGCAAGCCACCGTCGGCCGTGGTAGGCAGTTCATCGCCCCATCGGCCGCTACCTGTCGTCGTCCTGCTTTGCCTCCCCTTCTCTCTGTCCCCGTTGTTGTCTGTGCGATATATATATATATATATGTATGTGTATATATATGTATATATAACAACAAACATTTATATATAATGATATTTTATATAAATATTATTGTTATATAATATGTATAATAATATTGTATTAATATATTTTTTAATAATTATATATAATTTATTAACATTTAATGATAAAATTTTACATCATTCAAACAACATATCTATTTTTGTCTTTTTATCGAGTTATAATAGCTTATCAACTATTTCAAACCAAATATATAATTATTAATTGATAGTTTAAAAGCACATTTATCCAAACACATTATTAGCTTAAACGCTACTCAGTTTAAACGCTATTACACAAGTTAAACACTACTCAGCTTACTATTACACATCTTAAACACTATCCAACTTAAACGTTGTTAAAAAAAAAGCCTAGCCAAACTAAACCTAATTCAAACTCACGGATTAGGCTAATTAAAAATCAAATTGGGTTCTCGTTCCCATTAAGCTGAAGCGGGTTGGGGTTTGTTCTCATTAGATGAAGTTGGTAGAGGTTGGTTACTGAACGTGAGATCAATTTCATGAACTTCATCAGGCAGGTTACTGAACATGGGATGAATTCCATGAACTTCATCCGTGGCCGCATGTAATCCCAGCTGTTCAACAAGGGAATGGTGTGGATTACCACAAGAACACAGATCACCCCGCACCAAACCATCATAGCGTAAGAGATAGTGTCCCAGTACGCATCCCAGGGGCTCACACGGATGAAAGCTGCGTATGTAAGTGCCATGGATGTAACTGCGAGACACATGATCAGCACCATGATCCGCGTAAATAACTTTTTCTTGAAAGGCAATCCGGTCACTAGAAACATAATACTGCTTAGTGATGCCACAAATCCTATTGTGTTGGCAACAACGAACATTCGTGAATAATAATAATAAGCACCAACATCTTTTCTAGCTTCTTCACCAGGAGGGGTCACCCCAGCTTGAAAAGCCATGGTTGCCATAAGCGACGCCACCACCATCAACGTCTTCTGCCTCTTGATTAGACGCTCATCGGCCTTCAAGGTAGTAGCTTTCAAGGCACCAGCTTTTCGAAACTTCTTCTTGTCCTTTTCAAAATCTTGATCAAAAGATTGGAATTCCTCCAGAATGTCTAGAGCGGTGCACCCACATTTGTTTATCGTGTTTAAGGGGTTGTCTGTCTGTTGTATGTCCTTCTTTTTCACTTGATCTTTTATTTTATCAAACAACAACTCCACCACCTGCATAAAATGTTATATTTCTAAAAATATAATAAATATATTCAAACAATTAGATTAAATAGGATAATATTAGCTATATTACATTAAACTGAAGTATAATCGAACTCATAAAGTCACAAGTTGAATGAACCAGGAGTTTATCCCTTAATAATATATTGAAATGCGATGCTCCGAATTAATATTAGCTATAGTGCAATATCCAATAACCTGAGAAGTGATATGTTCTTGTCCAATTGTGGGAAAATAAAACTTGCCACTGACCCTAGTTTGGGATATTATATATAATTAAATGATGGTAAAGATCATAATAGAATGATAATTCAAAAACATGGGTATTTGCATTCTAGTTAATTTTTGTATTCAAGGCCTAGAGAGTTTGAACCAATTTTCATCAAGGGATTCAACCATAAAAGGCACAGAAATTTGGAAAATCTACTACACCAAACCTACTTTTAGTTATTGGGAAAGATCTCTTTCTCCATAATAAAAGAGGATAAAGTAATAAAAAAAAAAGTAAGTTAAACTGAAAATTAAGTCTTTCATTAATTTAATCATTCAAAAGTATAGATATATAAAACTGATTCATTTCTTTGCCCTAACTAAAAAAAAAAAACAAGGCACAGAAAATGAAAAGTTGATTCAACAATTTTGAGCTAGGTTAGTGAAAATGAAAACCGACCAAAAAATTTCGGACCAAAACGTTTTACAAAAAATTTTGAGCCAAACGTTTTGGTCCGAAATTTTTTAAAACGGACCAAAACGTTTTATAATTTGTAAAACACTCAAAAATGTATTACAAATTATAAAAACGGCTCAAAAAATTTCAGACTGACCTTACTGTTCCCGTGCATAAGAGATTTTGAGACGCTTCATAACCACCCAACTAAGGGATAAAAAAGAAAAAAAAAAAAAAAAGTTCATCAAACTAATTAACTTAAATGACAACCAAATTTAACAGTAAAAAGGCCTCAGAAATGCCTGAAATTTCTTGTTCTTGAGAGCCAGATGAAGGATGGTGTTGCCGCCGCCATCTATGGCTTTAAGCAACTCATCAATCCAATGTGGATTCTTCTTAAAGAACACACGCAATACGGAGTCGTGCCCCTCCATGGCCGCCAGGTGCAGAGGATTTCTGCCATCGCCGTCCGGAGTCAAGCACATGTTGGCGTTAGTGTCCACTAAAACGTCCACGATCTCCTGGTATCCTTTGGCCGCCGCCAGGTGAAGGGCCGACTGCCGCCGCTCGCCCAGCACTCTGGCGAGTTCCTCCTCGGTACCCAACAGCTTCTGGACAAATTCCAGGCGCCCCCATTTCGCGGCCACGTGGAGAGAAGTGTGGACGAAACCACCCACCATTTCTCGTCGAAGAATCAGCGGATCTTCGTCAAGTATTTGCGTCAGTGAGGCCGTTTCCCCTTCAATGGCTGCCTCTACGAGTCTCTGCTCCATCCTCTTCTCTCCCTGTCTCTCTCCCATTATTTCTCTCCCTCTCTAAGACGTGACTTGATTTTTCTGATAGTAATGGGCACACACGCGTGTATATATATAGAAAGAGAGGGGAAATTAGGAAGAAAGGGAGACGAAGATGGAGAGATAGAGAGGCTAAAGCTGAGTTGGCCATGGTTGACTTCAGGTCAAGTTCTATGTTCACATTAGGAATTAAGATACCGTTAATAGACAGGACGAGAGAGTTCAACTTACTTCAAGTTTAATGGTTCACATTGGGAATTCAGATACTGTTAATAACTTAATATACAGGACGAGAGAGCTGAACTGTTATATGCTCCAATATCAGAGTTCTTGGATTAGTGCACCTGCTGAGTTGATGACAATGGAAAAGCTTCTAGTCCTCAGCAAGAATTTTGCTGTGTTTTGGCTTTAAGTTTGGTGGGTTTGGGTTTGTGATCCCTTTGTTGGGTTTGGCAATTGGTAGGTTTTTGCCTTTTGCCTGCTGTGCTTCTTGGCTCCTGTTTTGCTTTGTTCTAAATGGTACCTGCTCTCTGCTTTTATTTTATAAAAATGATGAACGCACACAATTATAAGTAGGGAAATTCTATTTACAGCCAACGTTTTACTCTTCGTAGCCTTTTCCTGCAAATTTTTTTTATCATTTTTCAAAAATCCTATTTTACCCTTCTATCACCCCACCATGTCATCTTTCTTTCTCACACGCATCTCTCTATCTCTCTCCTAATGAGCACTCACAAATATGTATATATATATATATATGCAAACACACACACAGAAATAATTTATTATAATAAAATAAAATTAAATAAATAAATTATTTTTAAATATCTGTATTTTAAATAATTATAAATTAACTAATTATAAATTTAAAATTAGTTGATTGATACTCAAAAAATTTAAAATTAGTTAATTTATCTTATTAAATTACTTAAAGATACATATACTTAAAATTAGTTATTCAATCAACTAATTTAATAAGATATATATCTTTAAAAATTACTTGAATTTATTTAAAGATATATGTATCTTTTTAAAAATAATTTATTAAATAAGTTCAACTAATTTATTTTTAAAAAGAATTAACTAATTTAATTTATTTAAAGATAGATGTATTTTTTTAAAAGAATTAACTAATTTATTTATTAAATAAATTCAATTAATAAGATATATGTATCTTTTTAAAAATTAATTAATTAATTAATTATTTATTTATTTTATTATAATAAAAAATTAATTAATTAAAAAAAAAAAAACCTTCTTCCCCAAAAGCCAACTTTCGAAAAACAGTGGGTTCCCCGAAAGCCAGCTTTCGGGGAACCCACTGTTTTGCCAAAAATTGGCTTTTGAAGTTTTTTTTTTTATAATAAAATAAAATAAGTTTATTAATTTATAAAATAAATAAGTTTTTTAAAAAATAATTAATTTTTTACTATAATAAGTTTTTTTTATTATATGTTCCTTTTTAAAAATAATTTATTAAATAAATTTAAATAATTTATTTTTTAAAAAAATTAACTAATTTAATTTATTTAAAGATGGATATATTTTTTAAAAGAATTAACTAATTTATTTATTAAATAAATTCAACTATCTTTTTTAAAAAAAAATTATTTATTTATATTTTTTAATTTTATTATAATAAAAAATTAATTAAAATAAAAAAATTATGGAATCCCCGAAAGCCAGCTTTCGGGGAATGTTAGGTTCCCCGAAAGCTGACTTTCGGGGATTGCTGGGTTCCTCGAAAGCCAGTGTTCGGGGAAGCCAGCGTTCCCCGAACGCTGGATTTCGGGGAACGCCCGAAAGCTGGCTTTCGGGGAATGCTGGGTTCCCCGAAAGCCAGTGTTCGGGGAAGCCAGCGTTCCCCGAACGCTGGATTTCGGGGAATGCAGCGTTCTCCGAAATCCAGCGTTCGGGAAACGCTGGGTTCCCCGAACATTGGCTTTCGGGGAACCTAGCATTCCCCGAAAGCTAGCTTTCGGGGAATGCTGGGTTCCCCGAAAGCTGGCTTTCGGGGATCCCATAATTTTTTATTTTAATTAATTTTTTATTATAATAAAATAAAATTAAAAAATATAAATAAATAAATTCTTTTTAAAAAATAGTTGAATTTATTTAATAAATAAATTAGTTAATTCTTTTAAAAAATATATCCATCTTTAAATAAATTAAATTAGTTAATTTTTTTAAAAAATAAATTATTTAAATTTATTTAATAAATTATTTTTAAAAAGGAACATATAATAAAAAAAACTTATTATAGTAAAAAATTAATTATTTTTTAAAAAACTTATTTATTTTATAAATTAATAAACTTATTTTATTTTATTATAAAAAAAAAAAAAAAAAAAACTTCAAAAGCCAATTTTTGGCAAAACAGTGGGTTCCCCGAAAGCTGGCTTTCGGGGAACCCACTGTTTTTCGAAAGTTGGCTTTTGGGGAAGAAGGTTTTTTTTTTTTTTTTAATTAATTAATTTTTTATTATAATAAAATAAATAAATAATTAATTAATTAATTAATTTTTAAAAAGATACATATATCTTATTAATTGAATTTATTTAATAAATAAATTAGTTAATTCTTTTAAAAAAATACATCTATCTTTAAATAAATTAAATTAGTTAATTCTTTTTAAAAATAAATTAGTTGAACTTATTTAATAAATTATTTTTAAAAAGATACATATATCTTTAAATAAATTCAAGTAATTTTTAAAGATATATATCTTATTAAATTAGTTGATTGAATAACTAATTTTAAGTATATGTATCTTTAAGTAATTTAATAAGATAAATTAACTAATTTTAAATTTTTTGAGTATCAATCAACTAATTTTAAATTTATAATTAGTTAATTTATAATTATTTAAAATACAGATATTTAAAAATAATTTATTTATTTAATTTTATTTTATTATAATAAATTATTTCTGTGTGTGTGTTTGCATATATATATATATACATATTTGTGTGTGCTTATTAGGAGAGAGATAGAGAGATGCGTGTGAGAAAGAAAGATGACATGGTGGGGTGATAGAAGGGTAAAATAGGATTTTTGAAAAATGATAAAAAAAAATTGCGGGAAAAGGCTGCGAAGAGTAAAACGTTGGCTGTAAATAGAATTTCCCTTATAAGTAATAAATATATCTTCTATAGCTATGATAAGTTGAAATTTATATTAGTAAGTTATAAGTTTGATTTAATTTTACCCTGTGTAATAAAACAAAATCTCTATTTGTAATTTATCTCCTTTATCGAAATTAAAGACACGAGTGACGGAGAATCACGCAAGAACGATAATCCTAATTATATCTTCTATAGTCCCCAGAGTAGAAGTCAAGCGGTCAAATGAGTAATATGTCGATATTATTTCGGTGAGTTATAAGTTCGATCTTCATTTTGCATAAAGTTAAATACCTAACTTATAATTTGTTTTTTTGACATAATTAAAAACACAAATTTTAAAAGACGCACAAAGATACTCATGCCAAGTATATCTTCTTTATTGCCAAATCTTTGCTGAAGAATTTTTCCAACAACTCAATTCAATTTCCCATATCTACTGGAAAGATTTGACTTTTATATGGTATTAGAACAAATACAATTTTGGTGAAGCAGTAAATTAATCATTTGGAGGTTTTGTAAGATGAAAGTGTCGGCATATTTTATCCTTTTGCAATGAATATTTTTTTATATTTAAAGAAAATTTTTTGACGAATATCCATAAAATAAGTTATCCATTATCATTTCTAGCTCAAACATATGGATTGGGATTAAATTTTAATTTTTAGTAATAATTTCCAAATGAAGTAACTAGAGTTCGAATTCGATTGGGATAATTTGAACTACCAAGTACGAATTCTAAGTCCAGTTGTGGAATTGGATCCAAGTATATTGTAAAAAATTTCTCATAATTGTAAATATTGTCTTACATTATAAATCTCGTTTTAAAAGCTTTTTTAATGGTTCCATTTAACAATTTAAAAGAATAAAAATAAGATTTAATCTAAAAGAAGAAAAATATGATTAATCAATTACGGACTAGTACATGAATTACTACCATTAATTAATATGAGATACTAATAATAATGGATGGAGTCACATGCCATATTGTATGAGATGCAGATAATAGATATGTCGGTATGTATTAATTGAATATCTATCAAATGTGATGCATCTAATAGATCGCATGATTAAGAGGGTTAATGATCTATTATTGTCATTCGATTATGTAATTGGTTCTTGGACCAGATGCGACACAATTGTCTTATACGTTGGTGTTAAAGATTTGTCATTATGTGGAACTGTTGGAGTGGGAATATTTTTTATGTGGTCTCTATTCTGTGGCATATGGAGACATGTGATCGTTGATGGGTTCCGTTGATCTTTGACATAAGGTGAACATATTATGCAATCTTAGTTGGTTAATGATTGGAAAAACTTTGGCTAAGGTGCACACAATTAGAAAAGAGTTTCTAATATTAGAAAGAGTTCTAATGTGTCATATTGATCACATCATACTAGATCATGACATAGTTGTCGAGTTTTGTGAGTTTGATCAGTTCATAGCTTTCACTCGGTCGAGATGTTAGTCGATTGAATGATTATAGTATACGATAATCGAAAGTCCAAGTAGATTTATTAGAAGTATTAACTTCATTGCTGATTAGGTTGTCCTAACATAATATTAGTTATCACTCATGACCTGTCAAGATGTTTTGGGGAGATTGATAAATCTTTATTGTAGATAGAAATGTTCTATCGATATCAAAGAGTTTGACGTGTCTCGATTGCTACTAAATTGCAAACTTAGAATGTCACAGCTAAAAGTAGACATAGCATCAAATTAATGATTTTGATGAGTTGATAGAGTGTTTTGATCTACCATTAATAATTAATAGGTATTAAATTATTGTTAAGAGTTAATAATTAATTAAATTATCATTAATAATTAATAATAATTTTAGTATATAATATAAATTAATTATATAATTATTATATAAATTATATATTATGTATAAAAATTATTAATTAATAACATCAAAATGATTTGATTGCCCCCTAAAAAGTAAAAATTGGGATATGAAAAGACGATTTTGTTCTGTTGTGTTGAACAACTCACGATGTGGATAAGATGAGTGAAGAGCATGTGGACTTCATGAAAGTGTGGAAGCCACACATCCACTCCCTTTTGTAAGTCGGGTCAAGTAAGATAAGAGTTGCGCATGTAACATAACAGTGCCTCATGAAAGGAAAGCTAAATTGGCTTTCACGTGATCAATTAACAGGCGCAATTAACACGCTTGTGAAAAAGGCAAAATGAAGGGGTAGCTTTGTAGCACAATAATTGAAGTGCGATTTTATTCACCTTGTGTAAAAGTATCATTTTAGTCTCCCTCTATACCCATAATCTCATTTTTCTCTTATCTTTCTCTTTCTTTTCGCCGTTGCACATCGTTGTTGCGTCGCTACCTTGCTAACCCATTGCATCTCTATCTCATCTTGCCGTTGCGTAGTGGCAGATGGTGGGTCAACAAGGCGATGAGAAACAGAGCGACAAGAGAAAAGAAAAAGAGAAGAGAAGAGAAGAGAAGAACAATAAGACAAGGCAACAAAAAAATGACAGTCGGTGAGTTAATAATGAAAAAAATAAAGAAATAAAGAAATAAAAATACCAAAAAGTAACTTTTTTATCTTAGGATAAAATCACCTCAAAGTAAACAAAATGGCACTCCAATAATTGGGATATCAAGGGAAAGCCAAATTAGCTTTCACGTGATCAGCTCAGGCGCAGTTAACGCGCATGTGAAAAATGCGAAGTGGGAAGTGACAAAATTGAAATTAGAGGGGAAGGAAATTAAAAAAGCAGGGGGGCAGCTGTGCAGGCGCATTTGTTGCGCTGCAAGAGAAGAAGAAGAAAAGCGACATCATGTGACCCTTACGCGAATCCCCAGATAAAATTGATTTTCTTTCACATGTAAAGCCTGTGGTGACTCTGTCACTTTCTTACACTTAATTGTCGGATCACATCATGTATATTACGATACGAGCAAAATATTATCTGAATTAAATTTTTTTATAAATATTGTATGCTTAATATATGGGCCGGGCAGGACCCGATTTGAGCTTATAGTAAATGGATGGGAAGTGCATAATTGAGGCCGAAATGAGAAGCCAGAGACAAAGGATTTAAAGAGGGTGGGTATGGCTTCCAATCATTGAAATTTCACCACACATTCTAAGGCTTACCTCTTTCAAAAGTTGCATCCGAACTCTACAGATGGGCGTGGACATTGCCCAATTCATTAACTCCCCGAGATGGGTACAGGTCAGTGGGTGTGGATCGGGTTTTGTAGGGTCCAAGTGCCAGTTTGATTTCATCATGCTATCTATACTATTATATCTCTATGTATCCCATTCCTCCCATCATTTATCATTCGACTTTGGAATTGATGGGTGGCATTTAGATTAAAAAAAAAAAAAAGCATGAACACGTATGTTGTATTTTTTATGTGATTGATTTATTTTGATTTGATTTCTCAACTTAATTCTTGATTTCATTTGTTGTCCAATTAAATCGATCAAGGAAAAATTAACACACTCTCACTCAAATTTCTTTAGGATAAGGCCCAGAAGTCTTAAAGAGAAACACGGTGTAACCTTTACACAAATTCTCAGATAGAATTGATATTCTTTCATGTCTAAAGTCTGTAGTGGCTTTGTCATTTTCTTACGTTTAATTATCAAGTCACATTATGTATATTACAACATAAATAAAATATTATTTGAATTAATTTTTTTTATAAATATTGTATGTTTAATATATGGGCCAGGGCAGGACTCTACAGATGGGCGTGGACATTGCCCACTTCATTAACTCTTCGAGATGGGTACAGGTCAGTGGGTGTGGGTCGGGTTTTGTAGGGTCCAACTGCCAGTTTGATTTCATCATGCTTATCTATATTATTATATCTCTATGTATCCTATTCCTCGTATCATTTATCATTCGACTTTGGAATTGATGGGTGGCATGTAGATTAAAAAAAATAAAGCATGAGCACGTATATCTTATATTTTGTTGTGTTGTGTTTTTGATGTGATTGATTTATTTCGATTCGATTTCTCAACTTAATTCTTGATTTCGTTTGTTGGCCGGTTTAATCGATCAAGGGAAAATGAACACACCCCCACTCAAATTTCTCCAGGATAAGGCCCAAAAGTCTTAAAGTGAAACAGGGCGTGACCCTTACACAAATTCCTAGATAGAATTGATATTTTTTCATGTCTAAAGCCTGTAGTGGCTTTGTCATTTTCTTACGTTTAATTATCAGGTCACATTATGTATATTACAACATGAATAAAATATTATTTGAATTAATTTTTTTTATAAATATTGTATGTTTAATATATGGGCCAGGGCAGGACTCATTTTATTTGCATCTTAAGTTGACATTTTTCACAATTAAGAATATTTTTATTAGAGTCATCCATTTTTATTTTTTTTATTTTTTTACGTTAAGTTTTCATTTTTAGTTAATAAATAAAAAATTAATTATATCATTTGATAATCTTATCACTTTTCATTTTTTAACTTCAACAGTTGCTAGATTGATCTGCATGTAGTATTATATTAAGTTGTCATTTTTTATAATTAAGATATAATTGATGTATTATTAATAATTCATTAAAAATATCTTAATTGAGAATTATTTGCAGCCTAAGTTGGTATTTTTCACAATTAAGGGTATTTTTATCAGAGTAGTCCAATTTTTTTTTTTTTACTTTAAGTTTTCATTTTTAATTAATAAATGAAAACTAATTATATCATTCGATAATCTTATCACTTTTCATTTTTTAACTTCACATTAAATATTAATGTGAGTAAAATATTAAGCAAATATAATTTTAGAAAATATTTTTTAATTTCTGATTCTAATTTTACAACTAAAGATGTCTAAACATTTTATGCTTCAAAAAATCATAGCATTCTTTTTTAAAATTTTAAAAATACCAAAAATAATGTTTTCCAATTCATAATAGTTGAAAATTTTAAAATTGTTTATATAGAAAAATGTTTAAAATTTTTGAAGTGTTTAATAATTTTCAGAAATAGCTAATAATTTTATCAAAGGTGTTTATAATTCTCTGATTGTACACAAACTTTATATATAAACGACATGTAGTTTAGTTGGCTACATTTTCTGGTTTTCTATATTTTAGATTATATCTTTAATTTTTAACCAATTTCATCACATTCTTTTATTTTAATTTTTTTCACATTATGTATATATATATATATTTATAGAAACGTGACTCGTGCTATGCTATGTACGTATAAGTAGAAAATAAATTATTTTAAATAAAAACTTATTAAGTGATGTGGTGTTGTTTTTATATTTTTAAAACAAAATTTTGATTAAAATTAAGGTGATAAAATTAAATATTTTATATTTACAACATGATCAAATCTTAATTATTAAGTTTTTATCTTTATTTTAAAAAATATTTTATATAACTTCATAACACCAAAATTTTCTCTTTACTTGGAATGTTCGTCTTTGTGTGGTTTGCTATGCTCGTGCCCTCAATTATATTAGGGGAGATAAATTACAAGTTGGACCTTTAACCTTTATTTAAGATAAAAATAAAATTTATAATTCATCAAATTAATATTAATATATTACTTATTCAACTATTTAATCAATGCCTTAGGAATAAAATTTTCTTCTTATATAATAATATACACGTTACTAAGTTGTTATGATGTGTAGTCATCCATTTGGCTAATGTTGCAGAAGAAGTAGAATATAAAGAATATAGATTTTATCTTTTACAACATATTTTTGTCTAAACTATTTAATATATAAAAATATATTAAAATATTTATTTTTTATTTTATTTTATATATAATATCTTACTAATAAATTTTGAATGAGAAAATTTTATCCAAAATATTCAATCAGAGTAGAAAAACGTGTCTTGATTGTTTCTTAGTTGTAAATTTAGAAGATAGAAATAGGATCGAATTAGTGATTTTGAGTTGGTACAATGTTTTGATCTATTATTAATAATTAATGGGTATTAAATTATCGATAAGAGTTAATAACTAATTAAATTATCATTAATAATAACTAATAATAATTTTAGCAGAATAACATAAGTGAGAAAAGTTCTTTATATGTAGTTAATTTTTATATAATATTAATTATATAATCATTATATAAATTATATATTATGTATAAAAATTAATAATTAATAACATCAAAATGATTTGATTTCCCTTTCAAAGTCAAAATTGAGATATGAAAGGACGATTTTTTTCTGTTAGCATGGAGAATCACGATAGAGGTAAAATGAGAGAAAGAGCGTAGAATTCACACATCTACCCTCTTTTATAAGTCGGGTTGAGTAAGATAAGATTTGCATAGGTAACATAAACAGTGGCTTAAATAATGTTATTGGTATACCTCTATGTATACCTTAGACTACACAAACATGTATTAATGACAAAAATATCCTTCATGAAACACATAAAAATGTGTGAGACGGATGAAGATGAGAGATATTTTAGTCATAATACTCTTATGTGTAGCTCAAGATATACAAATTAGCTTTGACGTGATCAGGTGCAATTATTGTGCTGCAAGAGACGAAGAAAAGTTGAGGGCAAACGGAGGGAGAATCTTCTTCCCTGTTCTTCTATTCTCAGCTTTCACTGTATGTATATGTTAGACAGTGCCGGACCTGAGATGGGCCCTGAGGCGAAATGTAAAAATGGGCCCCCGAATCATAGAGTACATTTAAATTTTCTTTTACCAGATTCATCCAACATCAATAAAGCCAAGTTAGCCAACATCAATAAAATAGACATAGGCAAGCTATCAAATAATCCAAATCTCCGAATATATCACAAACAAAATGAAATAAAAATGATTCGTGAAAGAGAAACTAACCGCCGAAAGTGAAAGTTGAAGCTAAGCTAAATAGATCTGGACTCTTCTGGAGAAGCAGATTTGCTTCAAGGATCGGACCGAATCTGAGGCAGTAAGCGGTCAAGCTGGAGCCATTGTCAACTGAGAGCGAGGCAGCGAGGAGTGAGCCACGGGTGACCGGCCACGAGGGCGAGCTACCGCCGACGCCGACCGAGTCGCAAGAGGCGAGAAAGCGAGGGCGAAGGGCGACGATCCGACGGAGCAGCGAAAGGAGAGAGAGGCAAGAGAGGCAGCGAGAGGCGAGAGCGAGAGTGAGGGCGAGCCACTGACCGACCGACGGCTAAGGTGAGGCGCGAGGATGAGGACGACGGAGGGACTTACAGAGCGACTGAGGCACTGAGCAAGAGAGGGCTGCGAAAGCGAGAGCGAGAGGGCGAGAAGGGCAGGGGCGAACGCGAAGCTTCGAGGGGGAGGGGGAAACCGTGGGCGACTGGGCCCTTACCAAAAAGGGGGGTTCCAATTTATGGGCCCCCAAATACATTAATTTTCATGGGCCCTGAGGCAGCTGCCTCACGGGCCTCATGGAAGGTCCGGCCCTGATGTTAGATATATATTATCGATGATAGTCCAATCTTCTCTTT
Organism: Diospyros kaki; assembly: GCA_036245055.1. Lineage (NCBI taxonomy): Eukaryota > Viridiplantae > Streptophyta > Magnoliopsida > Ericales > Ebenaceae > Diospyros > Diospyros kaki. The sequence goes on along the minus strand of BSEG01000003.1, from coordinate 26,928,073 downwards.
CTCTCATATGTATGTATTTATGTGTAGATAAATATGTGATATATATATTACATAATGAAAGAGAAAGAATGCGTTTGGCTTTATCGGAGACGGAAGAAGATTGCAAGTGTTGCAATATGTTGGTTGAAGATGCTGGACGTATCAGCTTCTTGGAGAATATTATATATATACGTGATATATCATATTATATATATATATATATATTAATGGATTAACAGAGAGAAAAGGAGCAGCAGTGCGTGAAGCATATTTCTCAAGCCGCCTCCGTCCGTCCGTCCAACAAGCTAGCATGTGCGTGGGCTAGTATGTGAAGAATCTTAAAGTGAGGAATTTCACCTGCAGTATACAGAATTGATCTGTTGTGGCGTCGGGCTGTCATTATAGCAAACGTGGTACTGTCACGTCTTGGCAACCCCCCACGCGAATTCCCAGGCAGAATTGACATTCTTCCTGATGGGTACAGGTCAGATGGGTACAGAATTGACATTATTATGACATGATATGTCTAAGTTAGTTTTAATTGAGTTAAAGATAAATCATTTGACACACTTAATGAAGAGTAAATTGATGATGATTATTAAATATTAATGTGAGTAAAATATTAACTGAAATTAAAAATATAGACATTAAGCAAATCTAATTTTAGAAAATATTTTTTAATTTCTAATCTAATTTTACAATTAAAGATATCTAAACATTTTATGATTCAAAAAATCATAGCATTCTTTTTCAAAATTTTCAAAATACCAAAAATAATGTTTTCCAATTCATAATAGTTGAAAATTTTTAAATTGTTGAAGTTTTTAGTAATTTTCAGAAATACATAATAATTTTATCAAAGGTGTTTATAATTCTCTGATTGTACAAAAACTTTATATATATATATATATGACATGTAGTTTAGTTGGCTACATTTTCTGGTTTTCTATATTTTAGAAGATATCTTTAATTTTTAACAATTTCATCATATTATTTTATTTTAATTTTTTCCACATTATATATATATTTATAGAAATGTGTCTCGTCCTATGCTATGTATGTATAAGTAGAAAATAATTTTTTTTTGCTATTATATAAGTTTTTTTTTTTAAAAAAAAATTATACGTATAGCATGATTGTGACCATAACGGCACAAAAAAAAAAAAAAAAAACTTATTAAGTGAAATCAAAGCTCCCAAAACAAAACTTAAAAAAAAAAACTTATATAGTATAAAAAAAAAAATAAATTATTTTAAATAAAAACTTATTAAGTGATGTGGTCTAATTTTTATATTTTTAAAACAAAATTTAGATTAAAATTAAAGTGATAAAATTAAATATTTTGTAATTGTTATGGATATTTTCTGGACCACTTTTCTTGTTGATTGGATTCGACCCGACGAGCTGGTCCAACCTCCTGAAGCCCAACCAGCCCAAGGTCAAGGTCGTCAGATCAAGGTCGTGCATTGCCAAGACCCAAACTCAGACCGCAGAACCAAGCGAGCTCTTGGTTATACTTTCAACACGTCGGCCGAACCATTCAGCTCATAACAAAAAGACCACCGAATAAACGGAGACGGGACCCACATATTTTATTTGAGGCAAACAAGATCCTTGATAATGCGGAATCCATTCTCAGTTTTATGGAATTAATAAGGACACATTATCTCCCATAATATTATTCTTCCACTTTTGGATTTTATGTAAATTGTAAACACCCCACACTATAAATAGAGGTCAAAAACCATTATAAAGTAGGACAATAATAATATACTATTACTCTTACGAAAGAACTAGAGAACAGTCGTAGATTAGGCATTGTTCCGGCTGAACCATGTAAAAACTTCTCTGCGTACTACTTATTATTCGTTCTACTTTGTTTCTCCTCTTTACTTTTGTGCTCATTATCTCATTGCGGGCCAACGAATCATGGTCGACCAACTTCAAATGTCGACATTTTGGGGCTCAAGTGTGCTTTTGGGTGGCCTCCAAAATTTTTTGGGATTTACGGTAAATGATAGAGGCATCAAGGCTAACCCGGAGAAAATAAAAGCCTTACTGGATATGAGGTCGTTTGTACAAATAAAAGAGATGCAAAGCCTCAATGATCAAATCGCTGCCTTGAGCCGATTTATTTCTAAAGCGACTGACAAATGCGTCACATTCTTCGAGGTTTTGAAAAAAACATGAGATTTTTAGTGGACAGAAGAATGTGAGTCTACCTTCTAGCAGCTGAAGGAATATATAGGACGAGCTCTGCTCCTCGCCAAGCCCAAAGATGGAGAAAACTGATTATATACTTGGAAGTGTCTCAGCATGCTCTCAACACAGCCCTCATTCAGGGGGAGGATGGGGTGCAATACCCCATATATTATGTCAGCAAGAGTCTGGTAGATGCGGAGACAAGGTACACTTCGATGGAAAAGCTTGCATATTGTCTGGTAATGGCATTAAGGAAGCTGCGGCCCTATTTTCAAGCTCATCGAATTGAGGTCCTGACCAAGTATCCGCTGAGACAGATCTTGCAGAAACTAGACATCTCGGGTCGCTTACTGAAATAGGCTATCGAGCTCTCCTAGTTCTATATAGAATAATTGAGGATGGTGATAAAGGGGTAAGCACTGGAGGATTTTATTGTTGAATTCATCGGGCCAGTTGAAAATGAAGCAGCATGCTCAGAAGGATCGCCCTGGGAACTATATGTGGACGGATCATCAAGTGAATAGGGGGCTAGAGCCGGAGTTATGTTGATAATGTTGGGACAGGAGGTGCTATGGCACACACCAAGAGGGGGGTGAATTGGTTATTTTAAAAATACTTGATAGAACTTTGAAATCCTTTTGATTGAAAATAAAAACTCAATGTAAGTGAGGATAATAAAATGCTAGCAGTGATAAACAAATAAAAAAACATAAGCAAGAGAGAACACAAAGATTTATAGTGGTTCGGCTTAACCCAAGCCTAATCCACTACCTTAGCTCCTCATTAAGAATTTTTCAAACCATCCACTATCAACCCCCTACTCAACCCGAGTAGGTCTTCTAGTCCGAAACTAGGAATTACAACCTCCCACTCAAATGGGCCCTCTAGCTACACAAACTAGGAAAATAAAAACGATACAAATGAAAAAGAGAAGCTAAGAGTTAACACTCTTAGTTATAAGTTATCTCACAATGAAAACAAGGCTTAATAATAAATTTACAATGATAGAACAACGAAACCTTAGAGAGAAAATACAACAGTGAAAGCGCAAATATTATAAGCTCGAGTAAAAATGATTTGAACTCTTTAGATCAACTCGTTCCCATCCATTAGCCTCTTCTTGATCATCCATGAGTTGTATATATAGGCATCCATAAAGATTGAAGAGGAAACTAGCCGTTTGTGACCATTAGAGATTGAAAAACTAGTCATTGGAAGCTTTCTGCAAAAGATATAGTCGATAGAAGAAAATACATAGTTGACTATTTATACAAATAAAACAAGACATAGTCGACAGGCAAGAAGGCATAGTCGACTATCTTATAACACAAATTTTCTATAGTCGACAGACACATAAACATAATCGACAGATGCAAAAATATGAAAAGGATTTTGAATTTTATGAACAAAAATAGTCGACAGATGAAAAGCCATAGTCGACTATCCTTACATGATAGTTGACAGATGTAAAAATAGTCGACAAAAGCCTTAAATAGTCGACAAATCAAACCAGCATAGTCGACTATCCTTATAACATAGTCGACTATTTTTAGGCATAGTTAACAGCATTAAACTACATAGTCGACTATCCATTTGAAAAGATTTAAAACTTAACAACTCCTCATTTTGATTTATTGAAAGCAAGTTGAGATTATCAAAAATATATTTATTTTGAATCTAAACACACTCAACCACACTTCAACATTTCTCCTATATAAATTTTTATAACTTTGCTTCAAGGAGATTTAAAGATTGATTTTCTCATACATATAATCCATATAGTAGAGATTGATTTTCATATAGTCATTATCAAAACTATTTTATTACCAAGAGTAAAATATCATATTAGCCCTGAGGGCCATAAGATCCTCTGTGCCCTGAGATTCGATTTCCAAGCCACCAATAATGAAGCTGAGTATGAGGCATTGTTGGTAGGACTCCGCTTAGCGAAAAAGGTACGAGCTGAGGCCCTGGTAATTTTTAGTGATTCTCAGCTAGTTGTTAATCAGATACGGGGAGAATACCAGACCAGGGGCTCGAAAATGACAGCATACTTGCAGAAAGTACGCCAGCTCCTAGGTGCCTTCGAGAAGTATGAGATACCCCAGATTTCTCATTCTCAAAACTCTCACGCAGATGTACTGGCCCATCTGGTGACTGCCTGAAATGCAGAATTTTCAAGGGCCATACTAGTGGAGTTCTTAGCTGCTCTGAGCAAAGAACAACAAGTTGAAGTAATGGTGATCAATGTGCCCCAAGGCTCATGGATGAATCCCATCCTGGATTATCTGCAAAATGGGAAACTGTTGGAAGATAAGTTGGAGGCACTCCGATTGTGAGCTTGAGCAGCTTGTTATTGTGTCTACGACGATAGGCTATATAAGAGAGGGTTCATAGCCCCACTTTTGAGATGTATTGAAGGCCCTGATTTTCAAACTGTACTGGAAGAGATTCATGCAGGCCATTGTTGTAATACCCAAGAACTTTGGGTTATTATTTTAAAGGAAAAATGGAAATTCGAGGACAAATTGGTATCTAAAAAGCCTGAAAAATCTACCGAATTAGCTGAAGGGAGTACCTTAAAGCTTAAATGTCTGAGGAAAAAGGAACGCCTCTAACAAGCATCTCGAGACATGATTTTTAAGACCGAAAGAAATGGAATAAAAAACCATTTTCGGCATAGTTATGGATCGAGCTAAAAAACAAAATTCTCGTAGGAGACTCCCAAAAAGATAACAGAAGCCTCGGGAAGCTTCGTTTTATCGAGTAGAACAATCTTTCAGAAGTTTCAGGAAGAAACGAGTAGGTTTACGACCAAAACAAAGAAACAGGCTTAAGTGTAATTTTCCAAAATTACCCGAGGGGGTCAAAATGACATTTTCCTGAAAGTTTCAAGGGAGAAATGGAAAGATTGAAACTTGAGGGACTCAATGGAAATATCCAAAAGTTGTGGGGCTTTGTGAAATAGGGCTAAATCAGAAAAGATAAAATAGTTGGGCTAAAGTGCAAAAGGTTAAAACTTTGGCCATGGAATCCAACAGCCATGAGTGGTCACCGACTGGCCATTTGGAGCACTGAGATCGCACGGACATTGGTCGGGGATGGCTTAGAAGCACTCATGAGCCGACAATGGCCACCAGGGTGGCCGAATTTTGAGAAACCGACCAAGAAAGCTAGTCGTGATGTCGAGGTCTGCAATTCGCTTTTGTGGTCGAACAAGGACGCTTCCAGGTTGATCTAGAGGAGGGGGGAAACATTTAAGCCAATGGGTGAGGCGGCTAAAGGCAAATCGGGCTTCAACTTCGCCTATAAATAGAGCTCGAAGTAGTCGAGATTTTCATAACTTTGAGCTTGAAATCGAAGGCTTTTTAGGTCAAATAAAAGGGCAAAGATAGAGGGATTTTGATCCTTGAGAGTAGTAGAAGCATTCTAGAGCTCTTGGTGAGCAATGGAGCAAGAATGAGCAAGATTCGAAGTCTCGCCAGAGCCTTAGGCGGACTGCCTGAACGAGAGTTCGAGCCTCCAGTTGAGCCTCTTCCCGACCTCCTTTCAACACAATCAAGGTATCATCTGGATCGATTTAGCATGTATTTTGTGTGGTGCAAAAATCTCAATTTTTTGGTTAATCGTCGCCGAAAAAAATGACCGACGCGTGGGCTTTACGCGTCAATCTCACTCGCCCAATCACGCGCTGGCGCATACGGGCTCATGCGACCTTGTATTTTTCTGTATTTTTTTTAAAATGCTTAGGAAATTATTTTAGGATTTATCATGAAAAGAGATTTGGAGAAAAATAGATATAGGTATTTATTTTGAATTATTAAAGAGAATAATTAGAGAAAAATAGAGAAAAAGACAAGAAAATTAAGGAAAAATATTTTTTATTGATTATTTAAATAAATATCTTGCCTAGGGTGATTTGGGATTTGAGGTGAAACAATTGGTGCGAATTTTGGAGTTGGCACAAAAATCGAGATAGTCGCACACTTTTTAAGATAACCCGAACTTTGTGAAAGGTGTGTGGTTTTGTCCCTATATCCCATATACGATATGATTACCCTTTCTATGCATGATATTTACGTATGTTATGTTCATTTTTGTGATATTTGTTCATATACTGTTACATGAGAAGTCGTGATGTATGCATGGCACAATATTATTGACATATTGAAACTTGTGCTTGGGATTGGGATGTCACCCTGAGAGTGTAGCTGTAATTCTCCAAGGGCAATTGATGGAACAACATTAGGCTTATCCTACAGAGGTTCGGTATTTTGCTTAGGGTTTCGTGCCAAACTGGTGGGCCATGGAAGTTACACTAGGGTATCTGTTTATATTGTCCATACATCATTCATTCATTCATGATTATTTAACCCTCACTTAGAAGATTTCATTTTCTAATATTGGATTATATCCTTAGAATATTCTACGTTCCAGGCGAGGCAAGCGGCTAGAAGGGCAAAGAGGTGATTGAGGCATGATCGTGACAAAAATTTTGTAGGTCCCGTGTGGGACTATGACCATCTATTTCATTCATTTGTATTGTTTAGGTTTTAAATAATGCTTGTAATGATATGTTGGGTAAATAATGTTTATAAACCCATGTTATGTTTTCGAGGTTCCTTGCAGTTCTAATCTTGCTTCAGCTTATGTTTAAAGTGTATCATTCATACGCTATGTTTGAGAGTGTTAATTTATAAAGGTTATGTCGAGGATTTATTGTTGATTTACGTTTGATGTATATATATATATAAAAAAAAAAATCTTGGCATATATTTTAATGCCCTGAAAGACGGGGTGTTACAGTTGGTATTAGATCCAAAGGTTTATTTGGAGATTTAGGATATATCATTAGGGATCTATGAACCCGAAGTTTAGAAAACTTAGATTAAGAAACCCCTATCTATAGATTTAGGGATTGGTGATCAAACTTTTAGAGGTTATAAACTTAAGTGTTTTGTAGTGAAAGTGCATGTCTAGGAAAGTTCTGACTAAGGAAAGACTTGGTATTTAAGTGCGTCCGTTTGTGACCCACATCTCTTTCCTAGGAACTTACCTAGTGTACTATTCATGTACAGACACTATATGGCTACTATTTTCGATGAATAGTAAAAATATGATTTATTTTTCAATGTCAGAATTGAAGGAGATTACCTTGAGCAATTCTGGGTGATCCATTGGATCAGTCGATGAATGGACAACGAACCAATAATGGCAGACATCTTCAGTCGCCTTGATCTTCTCGAAGGTATATTAAGAGATGTGTCGTCAAGTAGTTTTGTGCGGCCAAGGCTGATGCATGCCCAGGTGGATTTTCTAATACATCACTTGGAGGGGTTTGGAGAGACCTAGCCGAAGAACTTCACCTTCAAGGCAATTAGGCTTCCTTATTCTTCTATTGTCAGCAATTTCGTGACCATGCCACTAACATGTATGAAGGGATAATAGTAGAAGGAGAGGAAATGTTCGACTCAGATGGAGATTGGGACGACGTCAATTTAGTTAACGCCAATATGATGGGTGCTGGGTACCTTAGCTCGAACGATGAAGAGGAAGGAGCAACTATGCACGACGACCTTGATGGACCAGAGGTCGAGTCTGGGGACGACACGACAAGCGATGATGCTTGGGTTTGGAAGTCAGCTAGCCCATAGAAAAAGTCTTAGATGATTTTATTTCGCTTATTAGTGTGTCAGATGTGTGCTTTGTGTTTCTCTTAAACGGTGTTATATATCGTGTTATGAAATGAAATTTCTTTTTTGAAGAAATTCTTGTGAAATGAGATTTTGTTTCAGATGGTAACTGCGAGGCAGTAAAGGAACATGACTTCTGTCAGCCCCAATTGGGGAATCGAGGATGTCAGAAACAGTGGGAATCGCTGCTACAGTCGCATCGATAGTAGTAGCATCCGGACTAGGGAACCGAAGACAGAATCAACAGTTCCCGAAGGACGATTGAACCAGATAGAGAAGGTTATAGAGAATCTCTTAACCCACACAACCAGAGGAGAACTAACTAGACACATTGATAATGTGCTAGAACAATATCGGCGATAGCAACCGCCAACGTTCAAAGGGAAACCCAATGATGACCCCAGCATGTCCGAGTACTGGTTGGAGCCGACAGAGAAGTTGCTTCAACATCTACAGTACAATGACGAGGATAAATTAATGTGCCACTTTCATGTTGGAGGAAGAAGCTGGGAGATGATGGCAGACAACAAAACAAGCTTTGCAACTATCCCGCTCGAGGTAAGGATCTAAAACTGATGAGACTCCGGTATCAGTTTGGGAAGCATTTAAGAAGGCATTTAACGATAAGTATTTCCCTCTTAGTTAGAGGTAGGAGAAGAACTGGGAGATTGCGAACCTGAAGCAGATCGGGAAAATGTCGGTGGCTCAATATGACACCAAATTCAATTAGCTCATCATGTATATGCCAATGTATGATGCTGATGAATGGCAAAAGGCATAGAAGTTTATGTTGGGACTTCGAGTAGATCTGCTGTAGGTTTTGAGCACTTGGTTGACTGACTCATATGAGGAAGCTTTGAGTAAACCTTTTACGACAGAAAGGAATCTTCTGCAAGTGAAACTCATAAGGTCTAGTGAAATGAAGGAGAACTCGAAATAGAAACTGGGAAATAAAAATATCCAAAACAGCAAGTAATGCCCCAAGTGCATGAAGAACCATCCAAGGAGAAAATGCTTAGCAAGGACATCTAGCTGTTACTCGTGCAGAGAATGAGGACACAAAAGTAGAGACTGTCGCAAGAGAAAGGAAACACTTCCAGTGAAAGATTTAATGAAGGTGGTGTGTTTTCAATGCGATCAACCAGGGCACTATTCAAGGAACTGTCCGAAGAGGCAAGACTCGGACAAGCAGATGGACTAGCTGAAAGAGCAGAAGAGGCTTGTGGGACTCGTCAGGGACGCGTCTACAACCTCACCAAGGAAGATATGGGGACAGATCTAGCAGTCGTACAAGGTACGCTCTTTATATCGGATACCCATGTGCATGCATTGATAGACCCTGGGTCAACACATTCATTTATGTCATATGCTTTGGCTGGGAGTTTGGGGGTAGAAACTAAACCTATGGAATCTCCGATAGTGATTTTAACGCCTATGGGTAAAAGTGCAATGTCCTCAAAAGTATGTTGGAGGTAGGAGAAGAACTGGGAGATTGCAAACTTGAAGCAGACCGGGAAAATGTCGGTGGCTCAATATGACACCAAATTCAATTAGCTCATCAAGTACATGCCAATGTATGATGCTGATGAATGGAAAAAGGCATAGAAGTTTATGTTGGGACTTCGAGTAGATCTGTTGTAGGTTTTGAGCACTTGGTTGATTGACTCATATGAGGAAGCTTTGAGTAAACCTTTTACGATAGAAAAAAATCTTCTGCAAGTGAAACTCATAAGGTCTAGTGAAATGAAGGAGAACTCGGAACAGAAACTGGGAAATAAAAATCTCCAAAACAGCAAGTAATGCCCCAAGTGCATGAAGAACAATCCAAGGAGAAAATGCTTGGCAAGGACATCTAGCTGTTACTCGTGCAGAGAATGAGGACACAAAAGTAGAGACTGTCGCAAGGGAAAGGAAACACTTATAGTGAAAGATTTAATGAAGGTGGTGTGTGATCGAGGCTATCGATCACCGATAGATTAGATGAATAATGATTCGAATTTGCAATAAGGGTGCAACCCAAAGTCGTCTCCCAACGAACCTCAAACAGATCTTTCAAAACAAGACTAAACGCTGGGGGGGGGGTTGATGAAAAATAGAAAACAAAATAAACAAGAACATAGTAAACCGAGATGCAACTAGTTGTAACCTTTCCTCCCTACCCGGGTATCATCATCCACCATATAAAGAACCTATTTATCTTTAATCCCCAGATCTAAAAAAAATGCTTGACAATCGCAGAAGACTAAATCGAAACAGATATAAAAATCATAGAAGATCTTCTTAATCAATATACAAGTTTCAATTTTTTTAGCACACAGATCTGAAACCGACATGAACAATTGCCCACTAAGTTTATGTTGTTTCTTGCAAACCAATACCCCAATCGAGCCTATTAGTTAATTCTGCCCAAGCATCATGAATGCATTCATACGATCGCATAAAATACATACACACTTGAGAAGAAGCAAAGAAACAAAACCATAAGATTAAAGATGAAAACAGATATACAAAAATGTCCAAAAATTCAAACCAGATAAGGAGTATGGCATACAACCGGTTACAAAATCCTTAGCCTTCCATCTTGACAAGAACAATGGATAAAAGGAAAATTGTCTACTGTTCACGTGAGAAAAGAATTAATCCTCCCCTAATGGCCTCTTATTGTGCTTAAATAGAGCTTAGGGAGGAAACCCTAGGTTACCGAAACTTCATAGATGATTTTGAAATAGGATAACGTGCGTTATGGGATTTGGCCCCTTCATAAAAATTGTAGATCAGGAAGAGTATATGAATTTAGAATTTTTAATCACTTGATTTGGATATCGAACGCCCAAGTTATGGCCTTTTAAAGATTCAGCGTCTGTGTAGCTTTCCTAATTTACCCAGCTTTTTGGCCCCAAATTTGAAGCGATGTTTGGAAGCCCAAACGAACTCGGATTTGGACAAAACATACCGTTCCAGAAATCCAAAGAAGTCCTCTACAATATCTCTGAAGACATCATTCACGTTCTGAGATTATAACTTGGCCAAAAATTTGAAAGAAGCACAGAAGGTCAAATTTGTCAGCACACTTTTGCTTCTTTGTCTCCAATCTCCTTGTTTCCCTTCTTGCCATCAAAATTCCTCTTGACCCAGGAAGCCCAAATCTGTCCAAAATAAAATAAAATAATGTGAAGCTCAATTCCTATAAAATAAAACAAAACAAAATCAAGATGAATAAAATGACACAACTAACGTGCAAAAAGACTAAATATGAGGGCTAAATAATATGAAAATATACGCTCTATCAAATTCCCCCACACTTAGACTTTTGCACTCCTGGGCAAAACACTAGACTCTATGATTCAAAACCAAAGATGTGGAATGGTGCAAAGTTACATGCGAGGCAAGTCTTCAAGAATTCAGCATTCAAATATCATCTCTCCTAAACTTTCAAGAAAACAAGTAGTATGGCAATTCATTCAATAGGATAATTCAAAAGAAGCAGTCTCTCACAGGACAAGTGTATGCTCTCAAATCTTTCAAGAGGTGGTGGTAACTATTTCGCTCAAATTCACCCAATCACAATTCCACTACCATAAGCTTGTTTATCTTCTCAATCTCCACTATCCATTTCACATGCATACCACAAATCAAAAGGACTTTATACAAGGGTTGTAATGTGGGGAAGAAAGAAATGGAAAGACAACAATGAAGGAAAACATGCCTTAGGTCGAGAAAACACTTCATGCAACTCCAAGATCAAGAGATAGAATTTCCAAGCATAGACATTATGAAAAACTTTGCATCTTTATTTGGTTGAGTGCGTTTTACGCTCCGTCTCAACTTTGCTTTCTTCTTTTTCTCATCATTTTTTTTTTTGAGAAGAAGCAAATGGCCTTTGGCCTTATGACTTTCTTGATGAATTCAATCTCTCTCTCTAGAATGCATTTAATGTCTTTTTCTTAAGATTGGAAGGCTCAAAAGGGAAAAGAAAAAAATATGAAGGGTAAAAAGAATGGCTCAAAGGGGCAAGCAAAGGGAAAACAATGGTTTTTTTTTTTTTAATTGGGTTAACCGAATGGCCGAATGGGTTTGAAAGAAAAGAATGTCTTAATCATATTTGGGTCGTGCATGAACAAATATATCCTCAACCAAGAATTAAAACAAGTTCTAGAGTGGAGATCATGACAGGTGAATGCACACACAAGAAAGACAATAGGCTCAAAATCCTCACGGCAGTAGACTACCCAATCAATCTGTCAAATCAAACTCATTGCCAAGTCACTTGAAATGAAGAAAGATAAGATTGAAGTTCTAATCATGATCGGTTCTTTTAGAATTAATTGCTTAACTTGCATTTCCATGCAAAACAGACTCAACTAGACCCAAGGAAAAAGAAATATGAAAAGATAAAGAAAATGCTGCTAAAATAAGAATGCTGCCCCCCCCATACTTAAACTTTGCATTGCCCTCAATGTAAACATGCAATTTCAATCAAGAATAGGACAAGTAAATGTAAAAGATTAGGGAGAGAGAAGCAACCTGATTTTGTCAATTGTAGGCGGCGTTGAGGAGATGCAGCTCCTCCACAGTATGCTCCTGAAAGCTCTCGTAGAATGGCTTAAGCCGCTGCCCGTTCACTGTGAATTGCTTTGCATTGGACTCGTCCTTGATTGCAACAGCAGCAAAGGGAAAAACATGAGTATCTATGAAAGGACCAGTCCAACGGGAACGTAACTTACCGGGCATCAACTTGAGACGGGAATTGTATAGCAGAACTTTCTGGCCAACTTCGAATGTCTTCCTCACAATAAGCTTGTCATGCACAGCCTTGGTCTTCTCCTTGTAGATGCGTGAGTTCTCATATGCGTCCATCCTAATCTTCTCAAGCTCTTGAAGTTGGAGCTTTCTTTGGGCACCTGCATGAGCCAGATCCATGTTGCAGTTCTTCACCGCCCAATATGCTTTATGCTCTATCTCCACTGGCAGGTGGCATGCTTTGCCAAAAACAAGCCAGTATGGGGACATGCCAATGGGAGTCTTGAATGCGGTACGGTAAGCCCATAATGCATCCTCCAATCTCTTGGACCGATCTTTCCTATTGGGCTGGACTGTCTTCTCCAAGATGTGCTTGATCTCTCTGTTGGACACTTTAGCTTGCCCATTGGTCTGTGGATGATATGCTGTCGCCATTTTATGCAAGACTCCGTACTTTCGAAGGAGGGTCGCCATTTTTCGATTGCAGAAATGAGAGCCTTGATCACTGATGATCACTCGGGGAATGCCAAACCTGTAAAATATGTGAGAACGAACAAAATCTGCAACCACAGAAGCATCATCAGTCCTGGTGGCTTTAGCTTCCACCCATTTAGACACATAATCAACAGCAACAAGAATGTACACAAAGCCAAACGACACAGGAAATGGACCCATGAAATCAATGCCCCACACATCAAATATCTAACAAAACAACAAGGGTTGCTGGGGCATTTCATTCCTACGTGAGATAATGCCTATGTGTTGGCAACGTGAACAATGCTTGCAAAACTCATATGAATCCCTAAAGAGTGATGGCCTATATAATCCAGAATCTAGGACTTTCCTCGCTGTGCATTGGGGATCGAAATGACCACCACATGCAAGTGTATGACATAAATTAAGGACAGATGCAAACTCATGGTCAGGGACACATCTCCGAATCACCTGGTCACTGCACATGCGCCATAAATAGGGATCATCCCACACATAATACCAGGCCTCACTCTTAAATTTATTTAGTTGCTCTTTCTTAAGATATGCGAGTAATTCAGAAGCGACTAAATAATTTACCAAATCTGCATTCCAAGGCTCAATACCATGAATGTGGTAGAGGAACTCATCTGGAAAATCATCTCGGATAGGCTGTGAGCCCATGACTGTGGAATCTAAAGAAGGAGGGACCCTGCTCAAATGATCCGCTACTAGATTCTCGGCCCCACTCTTATCTTTTATCTCAACATTGAACTCCTGAAGTAGGAGCATCCACCGTATCAACCTGGGCTTAGCATCGGGCTTCTTCAATAGGTATTTCAAGGTTGCATGGTTAGAAAACACGACAACATTAGAACCCAGAAGATAGGAGCAAAATTTATCTAAAGCAAACACAATAGCTAAAAGCTCCTTCTCAGTCGTGGTGTAGTTTGCTTGAGCAGCATCCAAGGTGCACGAGGCATAGGCAATGACATGTGACTTCTTCTCCACTCGTTGTGAAAGAACGACACCAACTGCATAATTGGAAGCATCACACATGAGCTCGAATGGCAAGTCCCAATTGGGTGGTTGTATGATAGGTGGGGAAGTCAGGCATCTCTTCAACTCATCAAATGCCTGCTTGCAATGTTCGTCAAACTGGAAATCCACATCCTTTTGGAGTAGGTTGGACAAGGGACGGGCAATCTTGCTGAAATCCTGGATAAACCTCCTGTAGAATCTTGCATGTCCAAGAAAAGAATGAATCTCCCACACAGAGGTGGGGTAAGGTAGAGAAGAAATGATATCGACCTTAGACTTATCAACCTCTATACCCCTCTTGGACACTACATGCCCCAAGACAATCCCCTGCTCTACCATGAAGTGGTATTTTTCATAATTCAGCACAAGATTCTTTTCAATGCACTTCTCCAACACTCGACCCAAACTAACTAGGCAGTCATCAAAGGAGGTCCCATATACAAAGAAATCGTCCATGAACACCTCCATGCAATGCTCAAGAAGGTCGGAGAAGATACTTACCATGCACCTCTGAAATGTACTTGGAGAGTTGCAAAGACCAAATAACATCCTCCTATAGGCAAATTTGTCGAAGGGGCAGGTGAATGTGGTCTTTTCCTGATCGTCCGGTGCTATGCAAATCTGAAAATATCCAGAGAAGCCATCAAGAAAACAATAGTGTGACTTACCTGCCAGCCGCTCCAATATTTGGTCAATAAATGGGAGAAGGAAGTGATCCTTCTTCGTGGCGAGGTTGAATCTCCTGTAATCAATGCACACTCTCCAACTATTTTGTACTCGCATCGGAACAAGCTCATTCCTCTCATTAGACACCACTGTGATGCCCGTCTTCTTGGGAACTACCTGCACTAGACTCACCCACTAGCTATCAAAGATAGGATAAATGATACCAACTGAGAGTAGTTTACTTACCTCTTTCTTTACCACATCCAGTATGGTGGGGTTGAGTCTTCTCTGGGGTTGTCTCATAGGTTTAGCTCCTTCCTCTAGATGAATCCTATGCATGCATATGGAAGGCCTAATCCCAGGTATGTCTGCCAATGTCTAGCCGATGGCTCTCTTATGTTGTTTCAAAAGAGCCAATAACTTCTGTTCTTGGTGAGGCTGCAAATTATTTGCAATGATGACCTACAACTTCTCGCCATCCTCCAAGTAGGCATACTTGAGATGCTCGGGTAGGGGCTTGCGCTCAAGTGTAGGTGGCTGCTGTAATGAAGGGACTAACCTATTTGGCTCTAACTCAATGGTAGCAAGGTTAGTAGAAACAATATCCTCTATGGGGGGGCCATGAAGATCAGAATGTGCATGCTCATTTTCAACTTCAGAATCATGATTATCTAGAAATGTAGCAATCTCAGAACACGCATCACATGGATCACTCTCATTACTACAATCAGGACAGATGAAGGAATCTGGAAGGTCATGAATAGTAGGGAATGCATCAATCAAATCACAAGACTTAGTGCATGCTTCATCAACCAACAATTGAATCAAGTTAACTTGCAAAGTGGAATGATCTTCAGGGGGACATTTCATGGCATCAAGTATATTAAAATGAATGGTGCTACCAGTAAATTCCATGGAAAATATACCCTCATGCACATTGATGATAGTCCTTGCAGTTTTCAAAAATGGCCTACCTAATATAAGAGGTGCATGCTCATGTAAATTGTCATCTTCCATATTTAAAACATAAAAATCAGCAGGGAAGATACAATCCTTAACCTTAACCAAGACATCCTGCAAGACTCCAGAGGGGTAGGCTGTGCTGCGATTGGCTAGCTGGACAACCACTCCTGTTGGCTTCAAAAGACCACACTGCAATGAAACATAGATAGAGTTAGGCATGAAATTAATGGATGCACCTAAATCTAGCAAAGCATTAATAAATTGCATATCTCCTATAGTACAAGGAATGGAAAACGTCCCTAGATCTTTGCACTTCCTTGGCATGGCAGGTTGTATGAGAGCTGAAACATTCCTCCCAAGGTTGACCTTCTCATTCCCCTTAAGCTTCCTCTTGTGAGTACACAATTCCTTGAGAAATTTTGCATACTTAGGAATCTGCCTAATGGCTTCAAGGAGAGGGATGCTGACTTCAACTTTCTAGAATGTTTCCATAATTTCTTTATCTAATTCAACTTCTGCCCTCTTCATGCTTTGGGTGACTCTATGTGGGAAGGGCAGGGGTTGGCTGATGGAAGCTTCTCTCTGTTCGGATTCATTGCTGGTGGGTTGGATGCCTTCTTGTATTGGAGTGGGCTGATCTTGCTTTCTGCTACCAGCATCTTCTTTCTGATTTTCTGATTGTTCGCTTGTTGGACTAGCTACTTCTTTGCCGCTTCTAGGGGTGATGGCACTCACATTACTTCTTGAATTGGTTACAGGTTGAGAGGGTATTTGCCCAGAACCTTGACTCCTTAGCTCATTTATGTTGGAAGCTAGCTACCCAATTTGTGTCTCCAAATTCTGAATAGTGGTCTCTGTTCTCTGTTGGAATTGGAGTGTGTTGGCTGCTAGTTGCTTGAAAAGATCATCCAAGCTAGGTTCCGATTTGGGTGGTGGTTGTGCGGGCTGCATAGTTTGATTTGGCCTGGGTGGGGCATGGTTGCTGGAACTTGGACCTTGAGGATGATTGAATCTTTGTGGCTGCTGAAATTGTTGCTGCTATAAGTCATGAGTTTGGTATGGATTGTGCTGCTGGAAAGGTTGATTTGAAGACCCTCCATATCTGAAATTTGGGTGATCCCTCCATCCAGGATTATATGTGGCTGAGTATGGATCATACTTATGTTGTGGCTGCTGTTGGAAAGGTTGATTGTGCTGCTGGAATGGTCTACCAGGGAAGATGCCAGCAACAGATTTAGTGTTCTCTTATAGTTGGGGACATTGGTCTGTGGGGTGAGAGGGTAGGGAACATATTCCACACAACTGTTGCTGTGGCTGTTTCCTCTCCAATGCCAATTGTCTAACCATGGAAGCCAACTCCTCCAACTTGTTCTCTATTCTTTGCTGGTTATTGGTTGCTACAGCACTAATTTCATTGATGCCTCTTGTAAGAGTGTTCATTCTTGTGCCGAATTGCTGTGCATTTTGGGCCATTTTGGATATCAGCTCCTGGGCAGCAGTTGGGGTCTTTTCAGATAGTGCTCCTCCACTTGCAGCATCCACAAGATATCTGTCCATTGGTATTAATCCTTCATAGAAGTATTGGACTAGAAGCTAGTCGCTTATTTGATGGTGTGGGTAGCTGGAACACAATTTCTTAAACCGCTCCCAATATTCATGCAATGTTTCTCCACCTTGTTGTCGGATGCCACAAATCTCCTTCCTTATGGCTGCTGTTCTGGAGGCTGGGAAGAATTTTTCCAGAAATACTCTCTTCAACCCATCCCAACTTGTGATGGCGGCAGGTGGCAAGTAGTAGAGCCAATCCTTGGCGGCCCCATCTAAGGAAAATGGGAAGGCCCTCAACTTGATTTGCTCTTCATCTACTCCCTGTGGCCGCATGGTGGAGCAAACAACATGGAACTCTTTTAGGTGTTTATGTGGATCTTCTCCTGCAAGACCATGGAACTTAGGTAACAAATGAATTAGTCCAGACTTAAGTTCGAAGTTGGCATCTAGCTGGGGGTATTGAATGCATAAAGGCTAGTAATGCACATCAGGTGCAGCCAGCTCTCTAATGGTTCTACCATCTAAATGACCACGGTTTCCATTGTTGCCATTATTTCCATTAAGCCCATTATGACCATTACCAATTCCATTTCCATTGTTTACATTATTAGCCATGTTGATATGTTCTGGAATAGGCTTAGATGGTATATGACAGTCAACAACAGTAGTAGAAGCCTTGAATCTAAGTTCTACCCTTTACTTTCTAAGGGTTAATTCAATCTCAGGATCCAAATCAATTAATTTTCCCGTACATGATCGGGTCATGCACAAACTTTCGGCACAAAAACACACTCAAAAATGACTCTCTAAGACACACAGAATAAGCACACAAAATAAGCACACAATACAATACAAAGAATGGCCTAAAAGACACCAAAAACTCAAAAACGTAAAGAACATAAAATCTAGCAATCAAGAAGCCCTAAGATGATTTTTTTTTATGCAATTTTTCACAAAATTTCAACACAAAAACATTGAGGGACCTAAAAAACACTAAAAACCACATAAAAGTAGCCACTAAAAACACAAAATGGCCTCAAAAGTGGTCTAAACGTTAGAATTTGGCCAAAAAATGCTCTCCTCACTACAAAGAAGTGACTATTTCTCCTCACACCCCCATTCCTTTGGACACCAAGTTTCAGCCCAAACTGAGATAGTCACTTTGGGTGCTGGTAGTGTGCAAACGAATTAGGAAATGCCACTATTTTGATGCAAAAACCACTCAAAAGGTAAGGAAAATAAAAAGGGAACACACACAAATAAAAAAGAAAAAAAATCAAAAAAAAGAAAAGAAAAGTGAAAGAAAGAACCAATTTTCCTTAGGTGAGTAGGTTGATTTTGGAAGTTTCCTCTTGAAGGCAGATTTCGGTTTTGCAAACCTTCTATATTGTGTCGCACAACTGATCACCTAAAAAGAAACCAGCAAAAGAAAAAAAAATGAAAGTTAGTAATATTAGAAGAAAATCAGTGAAGGAAAAAGGAAAAGGGTTAGAAATTAGTATCCTGTTATGACAGAAACAGTTTTGACGGTTCCCCGGCAACGGCGCCAAAATCTTGTCTGGCTGTCAAACACCGATAGATTAGATGAATAATGATTCGGATTTGCAATAAGGGTGTAACCCAAAGTTGTCTCCCAACGAACCTCAAATGGATCTTTTAAAACAAGACTAAACCGGGGGGGGGGGGTTATGAAAAATAGAAAACAAAATAAACAAGAACACAGTAAACCGAGATGCAACCAGTTGCAACCTTTCCTCCCTACCTGGGTATCATCATCCACCATATAAAGAACCTATTTATCTTTAATCCCCAGATCTAAAAAAATGCTTGACAATTGCCGAAGACTAAAACAAAACAAGTATAAAAATCACAGAAGATCTTCTTAATCAATATACAAGTTTCAATTTTTTTAGCACACAGATCTGAAACCGACATGAACAATTGCCCACTAAGTTTATGTTGTTTCTTGCAAACCAATACCCCAATCGAGCCTATTAGTTAATTCTGCCCAAGCATCATGAATGCATTCATACGATCGCATAAAATACATACACACTTGAGAAGAAGCAAAGAAACAAAACCATAAGATTAAAGATGAAAACAGATATACAAAAATGTCCAAAGATTCAAATCGGATAAGGAGTATGGCATGCAACCGGTTACAAAATCCTTAGCCTTCTATATTAACAAGAACAATGGAGAAAAGGAAAATTGGCTACTGTTCACATGAGAAAAGAATTAATCCTCCCCTAATGGCCTCTTAATGTGCTTAAATAGAGCTTAGGGAGGACACCCTAGGTTACCGAAACTTCATAGCTGATTTCGAATAGGATAACGTGCGTTCTGGGCTTTGACCCCTTCATAAAAATTGTAGATCAGGAAGAGTAGATGAATTTTGGATTTTAATCACTTGATTTGGATATCGGACGCCCAAGTTATGGCCTTTTAAAGATTCAGCGTCTGTGTAGCTTTCCTAATTTGACCCAGCTTTTCGGCCCCAACTTTGAAGCGATGTTTGGAAGCCCAAACGAACTCAGATTTGGACAAACCATACCATTCCAGAAATCCCAAGAAGTCCTCTACAATATCTCTGAAGATATCATTCACGTTCTGAGATTATAACTTGGCCAAAAATTTGAAAGAAGCACAGAAGGTCAAATTTGTCAGCACACTTTTGCTTCTTTGTCTCCAATCTCCTTGTTTCCCTTCTTGCCATCAAAATTCCTCTTGACCCAGGAAGCCCAAATCTGTCCAAAATAAAATAAAATAGTGTGAAGATCAATTCCTATAAAATAAAATATAACAAAATCAAGATGAATAAAATGACACAACTAACGTGCAAAAAGACTAAATATGAGGGCTAAATAATATGAAAATATGCGCTCTATCAGTGTGTTTTCAATGCGATCAACCAGGGCACTATTCAAGGAATTGTCCAAAGAGGCCAAGACTCGGACAAGTAGATGGACTAGCTGAAAGAGCAGAAGAGGCTTGTGGGACTCGTCAGGGACGCGTCTACAACCTTACCAAGGAAGATATGCGGACAGATCTGGCATTCGTACAAGGTACGCTCTTTATATTGGACACCCATGTGCATGCATTGATAGACCCTGGGTCAACACATTCATTTATGTCATATCCTTTGGCTGGGAGTTTGGGGGTAGAAACTAAACCTATGGAATCTCTGATAGTAATTTTGACGCCTATGGGTAAAAGTGCAATGTCCTCAAAAGTAATAGAAGAATGCGAAATTATGTTAAGTGATGCTCAATTTCAAGTTGATCTAATTTTGGTAGAAGTGTATGACTTTGACGTAATCTTAGAAATGGAGTTCTTGTCCAGACATGATGCCAGTATAGATTGTCGAAGAAAAATAATGACCATAAAGAAACTCGAAGGGGAATGGGTTAAATTTTGGGGGAGACCCCGTTCTCAATGGTGTATGGGTCCGAGCCTATGATCCTAGTAGAGCACGAGATGACCAGCCAGCGAAGGGCTACCTTCCATCCAAACGACAATGAGGAGTTGTTGGTGGCAAGCCTAGACCTACTTGAGGAAGCGAAAGACATAGCTCGCATGAGGGTTGTCATCTATCGACAAAGGGTAGCCCGATACCATAATAGAAAGGTCCAAATTCGACGCTACAATGTTGGAGATCTAGTATTGTGCCTAATACTTCCTGAAGCTCGCAAGACTAGTGATGACACACTAGGTCCTAACTGGGAAGGACCCTTCGTCATCAAAGAAGACTTGGGAAACAGAGCATATCATTTGGAAAATATGGATTGGGCTATTCTCCCACGTGCTTCGAATGCGAAGCACCTTCATCCTTACTTCCAATGAATGTTACTATTCTTACTTATACTCCAACTTTTTGCAATTAATTTTCATAATTCTGATTGGAATTTTTGAATTTTCATTTAGTAAGCTTATTGCACTTTGTTCTTATTGATATTCGATTGAATGTCCTTAAAATTGGGGGTAGAGATACCATGGTTTGTGAGTTAGGGCCCATTCATCTTAGCTACTGTGCTATGGTTTGCGACTTAATTAAGCATTCATCTTAGTCCTTCCTCAAGTCATGGTTTGCTAGTTTAGAACAATTCATCTTGACCTAATGTCATGGTTTCTACCTACTGAGCAACCACTTCCATTAATGATTTCGAACCAAGGTTTACTAATTGGGGTTCTTTCATCTTGACTCAAGTCATGGTTTACAACCTACCTAGGCATTCCCTCTCGGGTCGTTAAACTTGTAAAAAGCCATGGTATGTTGGCTGAGATTGTAGTGCGATCTACCCGGACATATAGCTTGGCGATGCAAGTCACTTAAAAAAAATCCATGGTATGTTAGCTGGGATCAACCTGTGATCTACCTGCACATATAGCTTGGCAATGCAAGTTAGTTAAATGGGAGCCATGGTATGTTAGCTGAGATCGCAGTATGATCTACTTGGACATATAGCTTGGCAATACAAGTTAATTAAATGGGAGCCATGGTATGTTAGTTGAGATCGTAGTGCGATCTACCTGGACATATATCTCGGCAAGGATTTCAATATAACCCAGATATTATTTCACTAAGACGTGTTAACTAAGGTTTGCCTTGATTTTCCTAAGTATGGATGTTTGCGACCTACTGGACACATATCTTGATCATCAATTAGTACGCCCATCAATGACGAGCTGTTTCATACTTGTTAGTTGCGAGCTAAGAATTCTCTAGGTTTATCTTAACTTATATTCGAAAGATTCATTTCGAGTTTATATTTTGAAGACTTCTTTCGAGTTATACTCTTGAACTTATCTCGGTATACTAAAGCTTCTCGGAGCTCGTTTTAAGTTATATCATGAGGATTGGTTCGAATATTATCTTGTCAAGTCTCATTTAAACTTTAAGTTTGATTGGCTTGAGTTCGTGGAAAAATTTAAAACGAAAGACATATCTTTAGAAAATATTCAATTCCATTGAAAAAATACTTGTGTTACAAAGCATAGAAATAGAAAAAGAAAGAAAAGGAAGCCATAGTTGGGAGGAGCTGCCACTTCAGCTGGCTGGTCCTTGACATTTGTAGCTGATGGGACGGCCTCGTTTTGATCTTGCAAGGTGGAAGCCTCGGCATCCGTGGTAGCTTGAGTCGTGAACCTCTTCACCTTCTCGACAACTTCTTCACCAAAGAAGGAGAAGTCTCTTTTCGGATGATTCACCCACAAGGTAAAAAGGAACCCCGAGTAGGTGTCAGATTTGGCCTTTTCACGCACCCTAGCTATCCGAGCTTCTATACCCGTCTTGATTTCATTGACAGCCCTGTCCACCACCCGCTTGCACTTTTTAGCTCAGTCGACAACCAGCTTCAGCTCGTCTCTCGCCTTCTGTAGCTTCTCCCCTCCCCCGCCTTATTTAGCTTGCAGATGAGATCAGAGTTGGAAGTCTCCCACAAAATTTTCTCTAGGCGAAGCTCCTCCTCGAGATCCTTATTTCATTGATGCGCATCTCGCAGCTACATCCCGAGGCTGTCAATATTCTTTCGAGCCTCCAAGAGCTCAGCGATGTGAGACTCATTTTCCTTCTCGAGCCTATTCACCTCTTCTTTGAAGCTCACCATGGCAACTTTGAGCCGTCCTTCAAAATCCACCTGTTGCCTCTTAAGTTTCATGGCAGCAAGGGAGGCCTGAAAAATAACAAGGGTTAGCTCGTGAGAAAAGATAAAACTAAGGAACAGAAAGATAAAGGTGGAGCTTACCAGAAGGCTGTGGCAAGCTAGGTAATCATGGAGTGTCATCTCGGTCATACCCTCCTATTCTAGGCTTTTGGCAGATGAGCCCATAATTGATGGCATATCATCTAGGAGGGCCTTGAAGTAGACCCCTTCGGCCATGGGCTCAAAGGCTGTCTCTTTCTCGGGAACCTTAGCCCTTTTGCTCCTGTCTTCCTCCCACTACTACTGCCGATCTGGTCCTCTTTTTGATCAAGTAGTGGGAGCATTTTGAGCTTCCAAGGCGGGCTCCTTCCCACGACCTTTTCCAGTTCCCTGTTGTTCAAGAAGAACAAGGGTCTATTGCTGTTGGGGCCATTACTGTTGTTATTGTTGGGGCTATTGTTGGGGCCACAACCACTTTTGTTCCTGTTTTGACCTCCCTCCTTGCGAGCTGGAGGCACTAGATTGGTTAGGCTTCAGCAGATTCAGCTTCACCATCTTGATAGCAAGATCTTCTCCCTCCTTCTTGTTGTTGGCCTCGGTAAGTTCGAAGACAGACTGAATAAGCCTCTTACCTTTGACTCTGATGAACTCTCTCGCAACGACCTCCGTGTCAAGGGGAGGAGCGAGCTGGTGCTCCCTAAGCAGCTCGTCCATCAGCTTGAAGTCTTTTATGCTTGACCCCGCAACAACAAGAAGGTCAAGAATCTCAACCTCTTTGGTTGACAAGTTAAGCCTCTCGCTTTCAAAGTCTGCACAACAGAGTGAAGATGACAAAATATATATATAAAATAAAATGCTCTTGCAAGCAGGGGTGCACGTACCAAGAATTAGGGAAAAGCTAGAATTTTTGAGAGACAGAAGAGAGGGGCAAAAAATGAAAAACCAATGGGACTTGTAATTGCCCACATTGAACTTCCCCTTGGCCCTATCCTGGGGAAGAATGGCTTTATAGGTTGAAGGACGAGTTGTCAAGTAGTACAGCCCGTCCTTAGCATTTTTGAAAGAATAAAGAAATTTGATGAGTTTCAAGGAAGGAAGAGAAATGTCGTTCCTAGGAAATAAGATGGCTAAGGAAGCGAACTGGGCATAGGAGTTTGGGGTTAATTGGAAGGGTGTGAGCTTGAGCTCGTTTAGTAAATTGAGGAAATATGAGATGATAGGAAACCTAAATCCAGACTCAATGTGTTGAGGACTAATGGCTATAAATCTGATTTGAGGATAGGTTGCATGGAAGCTCGAAAAGGGGACCATCACTCGGCAATCCCTCGGGAAATGAAACTCCCGAGTGCAAGTCTCGGCCTCGTGGAATTTGGCTTTGGAGGGGAACCTCTCAAAAACCTCTTACCCCAGACTCTCTTCAGTGACCTGCCCACTGACAGTCGGAGCAGTTTCTGAAGTCGTTCCTTCTGCAACCTCCCCAACTCGCGAGCTCGCTCTCTCGGGGTTATACATCTCTATCACAAGGTAGTCTTCAGAATTAGAGGTATCATCTTCTCCTATAATGTGGTTGCAGTGCTTTTGACTTGAGTTCTATTGAACAAAATCGGACGTCTACAGTGAAAGAAAAAACAGTTAGGTCACAGTTCGCATACCAAACCTCTGAGAACCAGAAAACCCTAAAAATATCCCCCACCTATAAGGTCATGCGCTTTGCAATAGGGCGTTGCCTAAGGCAGGGGGGCTAAGACTACAAGCCCGGTACTCCATAAAAAACTGATCCTAAAGTCGTCAACCTCGAAGGCTCAGAGAATACCTAACAAATCGATTCAAATCGGTGCACCAAAAAATGGGAGGTGGCACTGATAGAATTAGAAAGGCCAAAGGGCCAACGGCAGTTAACCGACAATGGACGACCCAACAAAAATAAGAGGTAAAGGTTCCGAAAAACTTACATATTGGTGGACTTCTTGCCTGTACAAGAATCTAGAGCAAGCCTCAGAGAATGGTGGGCACTTGGACGATTGTAGTCGGAAGAACTTTGTCGAAGTGTCTCTGTGGTAAAGGGAGGCAAAGGAAGAATTTTAAAATGGCATAAAGAGGGAAATAAAGGGGTCTCTCTGCTATTTATACCTTTAGCTCGAACGATCCTAGCTGTCGGATAAAAATGACTTACGACATGCCCCACATTCATTAGTTACACGATGGCTCATGGATCCCATGGTTATAATCATACACAGTAATAGGGGAACATGCACATTAAATGCGCCTCAGACAAGGTGTGCGACATGGGATAGCATGATTTGAAATGATTCGGAAGAAGGCCAAAAGGATGATTAACAACTAGAATAGCTGGCATACATCAGCTCTCGGTCCGAAAATAACATTGTGAGCTAGAGGGGCTAGTTTTATGGATATTTTTCGGACCACCTTTCTTATGGGCTGGATTCAACCCAATGGGCCGACCCAACCTCTTGAAGCCCAACCGGTCCAAGGTCGAGGTCGTCAGAGCAAGGTCGGTAACTAAGGTTGTCAGAGCAAGGTCACGCATCGCCGAGACCCAAACTCAGACCGCGAAACCAAGCGAGCTCTTAAATATGGTTTCAACTCGCTGCCTGAACCGTTCAGCTCGTTTAACAAAGAGTCCATTGAATAAATAGAGGTGGGACCACATTGTCCCTCATAATATTATTCTTCCACTTTTGGATTTTATGTAAATTGTAAACACCCTACACTATAAATAGGGGTCAAAAAACCATTGTAAACCAGGACAATAATGATATACTATTACTCTGTCGGAAGAACCAGAGAACAGTCGTGGATTAGGCATTGTTCGGGCTGAATCACGTGAAAACTTCCCTGCATACTGCTTATTATTCGTTCTACTTTGTTTCTCTTCTTAGCTTTTGTGCTCATTATCTCATTGTGAGCCAACGAATCACGATCGAGCAACTCCGAACGTCGACAGTAACTATGTGTACAATCATAAACTTATAAACTCAGTAACTATGTGTCTAATCTCATTAATGTAACTAGATGACACATTATGAACTCTTTCCTGATCATTCATTTTGCCTTAATGAAGGGGAGTTTTCCATCACACTAATAGTAGACCATATAGGACATTTGGCTCAACTTGATAAGGGTGATAAATCCTATCCACAAACATTTGCCTTCATGCATTAGCAATACAAAACCACATAAGATGAATGTCTCTATCTCGCAATTGGATGGTTAAGCACATTAGAAAATCTTGAACATCAGCACACGACATAACCATGTCGCTTCAAGTCAAATGATCAGTTATACAATTATAACTTGATAACAAAATCATTATCCACTACGCTATGTGATCTGTCATCAATGCCACGTTTGGTGCATTGTTTAACCGACAACTACCCACGAGTTTACTACAAGCATCACATGACTCGTGGTATGTGACTTAGTACCCTTTACTATTAGTATCTCACACTAATCAAAGTTATAAATTTACATGTTGATTCATAATTGATTAATTAGAGTTTTCATCCAAAAAATCTAAGCACCAGTAATATTTAAGAAGTCTTGTTACCAAAAAAACTTGTCACATATTCTCAACAATTTAAGAATGAGATATTTGACAAGAAATTTAAGGATTCATCCACACTAAAATTAGAGAGTAATGAATTAAGATAACTTTACTATTAGATATATCAAATGTTACAACCCCCAAGATGTCATCGAATCGGGATTAGAGCACACTAGTAACAAAATTAACCACGATACCTCATCAAGGAATAAAATTTTGAAGGTGTCTTGGGTAATTTTTAAAAATTTAAAAAACTAATTAGGTAAATTTCAACATTCAAAAAATGTCTAAATCAAATAGTCAAAGTTAAAAGGGGGTGTTGATTAGCATTCTTTAAATTTTTTACATTAAATATGCAAATAAAGTTAACTGAAAATCAATTTATATCGTTAACTTTATTCTGCTTTTTCTTTCTCTTTTCTCCCCGTAATATCCCAAAATGTTTGCCAGCTATAAAAAATTAGCCCTAATTTTTTCTTTTTAGTTGTATTTGAACATAAAATATAAACAATTAAAATAAAAAAATTGTTACTAATTTTGTCTTCTAAGTTCTATTTTTAATTCTATTTTGATTCAACATGTGTTTAGGTAAAATATAAAAATAAAAAAATGACTAGATTTTGTTAAAATAAGTAGTCAATAGATAACATGAAACTCATATCATTGGTATCATATATTACTGAAAAGAAAATTGTTAGTTTAAGTATGGTGAATTAAGCTCGCTCCAAAATAAATTTTAAATTTGTTAAAAGTAAATGAATTAAAATAATGCAGAACACATCGTTTATACTGGTTTCTCTCCATGCTTACGTCAACTCCCTTAACTTCTCGTTAAGGATTTTTCAACTAATTTTCTAAATAATTTTTAACAGGATCAGTTAGAACATTTTTTACACAACTTTTTAAATAATCAACTAAAACCTTTATAAGCATTTTTTCATAACTTAAGCATTAACCACAAAGAGCTCATAAGAAGTTAAGTTTAAAACAATTTGAAAAGCTTATAGTAAAGCACACAACAATAAAAAGAAAAAGGGCTTCTCACAAATACAAAAATTAAAAGATGTGAAAATGAGGCGCCCTCTCTCTGGTTTTTATAGTAGACAAATGATGTATATGACAAGATCTTTTTGGTTGAAGAATTACTTGAGAATTTTCAATTCAACTAGGTTTTTGCATCTCTTTAGTGTCTAAACTCATTCTGAAGCATGTGCATGTTTATATATAGCTTGGGATCATTAATGCGTTGCAGTCTTGACCAATGGATAATAGCATGTGCATGTTTACTACAGGAAATATTCTCTCCAAAATGCAAAGTAGTGATTAGTAATTGAGAGATTAATTCAAATTTCATTCCTTTTGGATGAGAGAAATCATCAAATCACATTAAATGAATTAGATTTATTTAAAAAGATAACTCTATGCATATTAAATATTTTGTAATGATTATATTTTTAAATTTTAACATATAAAGAGTCGACATATTTTGACATTACTTAAATAATTTTAGTAGATACTCGAGTATGCTTACCTAAGTCATTGATATGATATGTTACTAATTTGCCACATCATCCATTTAGTAACTGTGACAAAGAATTAAAATAAAAAAAATATGTTTTATCTTTTGCATTATAATTTTATCTAAAATATTTGGTTTATAAAAACATATTTTATTTTTTTATCTAAAAATGTTTTGTTTCTATTTTATTTCTTATCAAAGATTTTATAAAAATAAGATTCTTGATAAAATAAATTTTGGCAGATTTCTTAAAAAATTAAAATTTTATGAAAAATTAACCATCAAAATTTAAAAAATTATACCAATTGTCTAACTTTGTGTCTTTATCTGTCAACATCACGTTAAAATTATTGTATTGATCATTAAAATACAATTGTCTGCATTGCACAAGAAGGGGACCACTTCTATACCTAATACCGAGGCAAAGTGAGAAGTCGCGTCACGTGGACCGCTTCTATACCTAACACTTCTTGGATGCAAGCCTCGAAAAGGGCTAATAATAACATATATTAGAAGAGTGGTTTGGGTTATTTATGTATAAAAAAATTAATTAAAAAATTATTAAATAACATATAACGGTTATATTTTATTTTATTTTTTTGAATTTGTAGATAAAATTTTAAATAAAATAAACCATGATTGGCTAATAACATACATAAACATCCCATAATTGAGAAGTTACCCCAATCCCCATGGACCCAATATTATTATGTCTCCCCCATTCGTCAACTAAATTTTTATATTATTTTAGATTATTTTACTTGAACTTCACTTATTTTAACCGTTAAAATTATTAATTAAATATTTTTAATAATTCTTTGTTCTTATACGTTTTATAAAAGGTATTTAAAATATTTTATAATTTAAATTACAAAAAATAAGTTCAGAATAATTTTTTTTTTATTGTATTAATATAAATATGTATTCAAACAAAATTAACATTCAAAATATAAATGCGGAGCAGAGAATTGCTCATGGAACGTGCAAGCTACAAGGAATGCACAGCCTCCGGGGATCTCCAACCCTCCTAATTGGGCGGCTGGGCCTGGGCAACGGGGCCTTACAAATAGGGATATTTTCAATTTATGGGCCTTTAAATACTCAAATTTTCATGGGCCCTGAGCAATCGTCTCATGGGCCTCATGAAAGGTCCGAGCCTGCCTCCACCACAAACACACATATTTCATTCACACCCACTGTAAAAATCCCAAACTGCCCCCTACCTTGCAACAACCCAACACCACCCAGTCCTCACAAAGAGTCATTCATGAGATTAATTTTGATGGACGTATTTAAGACATTTATCGACCAACTTAAAGCAACACGTGGATTAATTTAGATAAAAATCCATCTTTTAAGTCATTAAGAGGTGTGACTCTACCAACATACATAACTCTACATCTTGCCACTAGCTACTGGTCGTACCTTAAGATCACATCTCACACTTTAGCCATCACTATTTGGGTTATAAAAACCCTAAATTATTCTACCATAAGCAAGTATTTATTACTTTCTACTTGTTATTCCATTCTACTTTATTCATTTACTAAGTTTTTTCTGAATCCAATCAATATATTTTAATGAAAAGGCCATACATATTTTAACCTCTGTATTTATATTTTTTTTTCCATTTAAATAGTCAAAATTTTTATTATTTTTATTATACATTTAAATTATATAATTTTGAATCATTTGCACCGATTAACAAATTTATTGAGAACACTGAATTAAGTATAGTTCAGATGTGTAATAAAAATAACAAAAAATTTAAAAATGTAATTACTCAAAATTACATAATTTAAAAATATAATTAAAACAACAAAAACTTCAAGTCATTGAGTGATTAAATAGAATTAGAAGTAGAACTTTTTGTTCGCATAGCATTGCACAGGCCACTGGGATTAACTACAAGGGTACAACTGTTTTTTCACGTGATGACACATCTTGACAAAGATTATGGGTTCGACTTGCTTTCTAAGCCTAGGTGACTCGTACTGTATATAGAACAATATAAAAAATAAAAAAGAGAGTAGATAAATATGATCATTGATGGTGTGAACAATATATATTAATAAATAAATTTAAATTTATAATTAGACAAACCACTATTTTGTTGCATTTATAAGTTAAATTTATTATAATCTATTTACTCTCCTTGAAGATTGGATGAAATAAGATATCCAGTTTTAAAGAAATTTCAATTTATATACTCCATCCATCATATGACAGGTCTAATTTCATTTATGGTGCAAATAAATCAAATTAGATTTTGATGATAACAAAGATATTTTTATGATATAAATATATTTTACTATCCTCTTACAATGTAAAAGATATGTTTTGTGATCGAGGCTGTCGAACCTCGATGATTGTAAAATATATTTCGGATCTGTAGCAAGGGTGCGACCCTAAAGTCGTCTCTCAAAGGAACCTCAATACAAATCTGTCATGACAAGAACTAAATGAGGGGGGGTTTTTTTTTATGAAAAAGGAGGTGTGAAGATTGAGTAAAAATATAAAAACGAAACTGTCTATGGATCCAAACGCAACCAATTACAAATCTTTCCCTTAAACTAGGTTTTCATCATCCCTTCTTATAGATTAGATCTAGCCGAGTTTCAACACCCAAAATCTGCATAAATAAATCCCCAACAACTGTCTAGAGATCAAATCAAATCTGATATAAAAATCAAAGAAAACCTCCTTCAATCAGTCTACCAATTTTAATCT
This sequence comes from Diospyros kaki, assembly GCA_036245055.1. Lineage (NCBI taxonomy): Eukaryota > Viridiplantae > Streptophyta > Magnoliopsida > Ericales > Ebenaceae > Diospyros > Diospyros kaki. The sequence goes on along the minus strand of BSEG01000003.1, from coordinate 26,897,314 downwards.
TCATTCACACAGATTCTAGAACCTAGTATCCATAACCATCATACCAAGTTATTTGTTTCTGTTTCTTTTCTTCGTGTGTTGTATCAACCAACTATAACATTAAAGCCGCAATAAAGAAAAGAGAAATCCACCTCGTATATGTTCATACAACCGTCTTGAACATGCACTAGAATAAGCGGAAAAGAAGTAGAGAAAACTTAAAACAAATATAATTGAAATTCAAACTGGATTTCGTAGAAGCTTTCGGGATTCAAACCATGGAATAAGTTCGGATTTGCAACTGATTACAAGTGTTTAGCCCTCCATGGAGAAGAAAACAGAGAAAAAATGGCTACTGTTCATGAGATAGAAAGTAAAAATCAATTAAAAATAATAATCCCCCTCCTAATGGCCTCCTAAGGTGCTTAAATAGAGTTTAAGGAGGAAACCCTAGGATACAGCAACTTCACAGCCGGTTTTGAATAGGATAACGTGCGTTCTGGGCTTTGGCCCCTTCATAAAAATTGTATATTAGGAAGAGTAGATGAATTTGGGCCTTTAAATCACTTGATTTGGATATCGGACGCACAAGTTATGGCCTTTTAAAGAATCAGTGTTCAGTGTAGCTTTCCTAATTTAACCCAACTATCTGGTCCGGACTTTGAAGCGATGTTTGGAGGCTCAAACGAACTCGGATTTGGACAAATAATATCATTAAAGAAAGCCTAAGAAGTCCTCTACAATATCTCTGAAGACATCATTCACGTTCTGGGATTATAACTTGGCCAAAAACTTGAAAGAAGCACAGAAGGTCAAATCTGTGAGCACACTTTTGCTTCTTTGTCTCCAATCTCCTTGTTTCCCTTCTTACCATCAAAATTCCTCATGACTCAGGAAGCCCTAATCTGTCCAAAATAAGATAAAATAGTGTGAAGCTCAATTCCTATAAAATAAAATAAAACAAAATTAAGATGAATAAAATGACACAACTAACGTGCAAAAAGACTAAATATGAGGGCTAAATAATATGAAAATATGCGCTCTATCATTTTGATGATAATAAAAATATTTTTATGATAGAGATACATTTTATCAACTCATTGTGCTGAAAAAATGTGTACTGAAAATGACTAAATATCTTAGGTCGACTGAAGTTTATCTTAGGTTGATTTAAGTCGGCCAGAATGTTAGCATCCAATTTTAGATTGATTGAAGTTTATCTTCGGTCAACCAAACTTAGCAAGAATGTTGGCCTCCAATCTTAGGTCGACTGAAGTTTATCTTAGGTTGATTGAAATTGACTAGAATGTTTAGTCTCGTGTATTAGGTCGATCTATCCTTCAATCGAATTTATATTTTTGGTTACTGGACAACTTCTGTAACGCCCCACTTTCCAAAAGTGGGCGTTAATCTCGGAATTTCGGGAATATATTTTTTTTTAACATATATTCAACATAAATCAAAATCCAGACAATCCCGAGCCACTTTCTCAGCATATTAACTTAAGAATAAGGTAAGACTAACAATATCATCACATCAGCGGAAGCATAATCGAAACCTCAAAAATTACATAACTGAATTCTCTTTATTCATAACGTAGAAATTATTCGACAAGACATTTCAAAGCAAAATACATCGAGTCTCATATCTCAATAACAACTACTAACACCTCGAGCATATCAAAATATATGCTAACGATTACCAACGAAATCAACGGCTACATCTAACTCCTTTTCCTTTAACGTCACTGCTTTCACCAGTAACGTTTGAATATTTTAGGGACATAGTCTAAATTAGATGATGAATCATCTAAGCAAGAGCTCGAAAATATTTTCATGAATTTATACAACATGAAACAAAATCGACATATTCCGACAAACCTCAGCGTAAGAGAATCCCACATAACACTTAACCCTAATTGGGAAAAATGCAATTTCTCTAAAGGTAATACATCCACATCGACACATTGGCATAACGCAATCCTACTTAAGAAGGACAACCTCGACACATGAATCTGGGTATCACCCCACATCATGTCTAGGCATTACGTTCACACTCGAAACCATCCGGATCCCAACACAACCCTGACTACTTAATGATCAACACTATCCCTAGGAACCATGTCTAGCTCGGGAACAATACTACCGCTCAATGGTCCGGGGGTGGTGTCCACTCTCAGCCCTGCCATTTGGGTCCCATAGGGTGAAGTCCGGTCTCAGCCTTGTCCCCAATGGGCATTTTCCCTTGGCACACTTCTCTAGTGCCATCACTCAAGTACCTCATACAGGTTGACAACTCACATCCCACATGGACATCACACAAACATGCCAATGCCAACATCATCAACCAGGCGTCATTTAAACATTATTTCATGTACATAATTTATCGCACAAAATGCAATGCACATGCATAAAACATTTAGGGACAAACCGCCCTCATTAAAACCATCATCACACGTTAAAACCGTTCACATGCAACAAAATCTTTCCAAGTAATCAATCAACTTTAGAAGAATCAAAACCAAGTTTTCGGATAAGAACTCCCACAAAACCATGTTTTCAAGTTAGAACACTCACAAATCAAACCATTTCCATGAACAAACCAAATTTGGGTAGCGAACAACTCACAAAACCTATTTTATGCAGGTAGAAACTCTCACAGTAAACCATTCACATGCCATAAAACAAGTTTTTTCGGTAGAACCACTCACATTTAGATGTAACTTAAATTTTCTCGAAAAGTGTGCACCACCTTGATTTGCATGCCAACCTCAAACTTCACAAAAGATTCTTCACTTCAAGCCTCAAGATGCCCTAATCATCATATTCATTTTAATAAGCATCAAGATATCATTTTCTCCTTAATTTCCTCACATTTCCTATTTTTCTCCCATTTTTCCTCACTAACTTTCCAAAATAAATATCTCCTCAAACCTTTTTCAAAATATTTTTACATAAAAATTTCTAAAATAATATTCCAAGCATTTTGGAAAAAAAAAATCAGAAAATACCTCCCTGGAACGCACCCCCACGCGCGGCGCGTGTGATCTGCGTGTGAAGCATTGCACGCGCTTCATCTTCTCTGGCGAGCTGGTCGCCGGCCAATGACCGGAATCTTTCCCAAATCACACCACTAGGAAGCCTTCTCCAAGTCGATCACGATGCCACTTCTTGCTGCCTAAAAGGAGCACCGAAGGTTCCTCAACTGAGAGCTTGAAATCTCAGCCCGTCGCCCGCCTCCATTTTTCAGCGACACCTCAAAACGCCACCAAAAGCGCACGAAAATGCCCCATATTTTCCAAAAACCTTCCTCAGGTTATGGGCTTCAAAAGCCCTATGATTTCAGCCCTCAATTCGTTTGCTAGCACCCTCGATTTTGAGCTTTAAAATGCTAGAACCCTCGCCCAACCTTTTGGCTATTTATAGCCACAATCAGAGCTCCAAGCTACCATGGGTGTTCAACCCAATGCCCCAAACACCTAACCCATCCCTTGGGTGTCCCAAAAGAAGTGACAAATGGACTTGATTGGCTGATTACAGGCCACGCCATTGCCGATTGAACCATTATCGATTTTCTCGATTTTTTAGCCATCCTCGAGCTCGTCGACGACGTGGCTTGGGTCCTTGAGCTTCCCTTAACCAAGATCTCGAGATGCCAATGGCCAGAAGCCTCGATCGGCGAGCGGCAGGGGCTGTCAGCCATGACAACTTCAACATTCGTGAAATTACACTTTTGCCTTCCAACTTTGACTTATCACACTTTGCCCCTTACTCAAGCCCCTGAACTTACTTTCATTTCCATTAGGGCCCTCATGTTCTAAAACCATCACTTCCTCTTTTGAAGATTCCAAAAAATCATCCTTTCAACCTCCCTCAGACAGATTCGGTAAATTTTAAGAAATTACACTTTGGCTCAAATTTTCGTTTTGCCTTAAATCCTTTTGTTTCTTTTAAAAACCACTGAAGGATTGTTCTATATACCAAATATGACCCTACTCGGGATTCCGTTAACTTCCCAGAAGCCCCCTGTGATTATTCGATTTTTTAGCATAACTCCTAACTGCATTATAGTTATACCGAAAACTGTTCTCGATCCAATTTCTTTCAATGCTAAAAATTAATTTTTAAATTTCTCATTAATACTATATTATTTTCATTTGGCATCTAAGCTTCGGGGTACTCCCTTCGATTGATTCAGAGACTTATTATCGTTATTATACCTATTTTCGGTATTTAAATCTCACTTAAATGACGTGGCAATCTTATGCCAAAATGGGGTCTTACAACTTCGATCGACCGAAGTTATGCCTTAAGTTAACTAAAATTCAACAATTGTTTCTGATTGTTCTGATTTCTGCAACTTTTTTTGTTGCACACCAAGGGTATATTTTTTCAAATGTGTTTTCATCTTGTACCTCAAAGTCATAGTCTGATTTCCTTACGCTAAAAAGTAAAATCTATTGTTAGAAAATGTTGTTCCTTCAACCTTCCTTATTGACTTTTTTGTGAAATTTTTTTTAGCTATGTTTTAAGTTTTCAACAGATGCTAGCTAGAGCTAGAAAAACTAAGGGCTTGTTCTCTTTGGCGTTTTCAGCCCGTTTTGAGTTTTTAGTTTTTCAAAACATTCAAAATGAGTTTTCTTTGCTATTTTCAAAAATGCATTTTTGAAAATAATTAAAAATTTTGTAAGGAAAACCCAAAATAAGTTTTTGTTATTTTGGATGTTTTTAGTGAAAATACATTGAAAACACTCAACCCCCCAAAATCTCGACAGAACTGCTCTTTGTCTTCTTTGCTCTCTCTCTCTCTTTCTCTCTCTCTCTCTCTCTCGCAAGCATCAACGACCTCGCCATCTCCGTTGCTGCCACTCTCTCTGTCGCAAGCATTAGCTGTCGACCGTCTCACCATCTCCGTCGCTGCCACTCTTCTCTCTGTTCTCTCCCTCGCAAGCATTGGACTTGGACCGCCTTGCCATTGACGTCGTTGCCACTCTCCTCTATGCTCTCTCTCTTGCAAGCATCGGCTGTCGACCTTGCCCACCATCGTTGAAAGCCGTTGCCGCCATCGATCTTAGATCTACAGAGATTTGTCCGTTGAATCTTGCTGGTTTTTGGGTATGTTAACCCCCTTGGCTTGAAGTTTCTAATGGTAGGCTCTGATCAATGGTTTCCAGCGATAGAACCGCCAGCCGAAGAAGATGTAGTGCTGGAGAATGGGAAATGGAAAGGGAAGAAAAGGAAAGAAATAGAAAAGAAAAGAAACACAAAATAATTTTTCAAAATTACAAAGCAAACGCGTTTTCTAGTTTTTCATTTTAAGAAACAATTTTTCAAAATGATAAAAAGATCGTATTTTTAAAAATCTCAAAACAGATATTCGAAACACAAAATTCAAAATGAATTCAAATTTTTATTGTGTATTAGTGACGGAAAGTTTTCCGTCACTATTTAGCGACGAAACTTTTTATGTCTCTAAAATAATATTTATTTTTTTTTAAAAAAATATTTTTTAATTTTTAATCAGCAACGAAAATTTCCGTCGCTGATTTTCCCCATCACTAATCCCGTTGCTGAAATTCAACGATGCCATTTTTAGCGTTGGGAAGTTGTCCATCGCTAAATTTTTTAGCAACGGATTTTGATTTTTTAGTGACGGATTTTTCTATCACTAAATTTTGCTTTTCTTGTAGTGCATTTCTGCTTTCTCCCTTGCAAGCATTGGACATTGACCGCTTTGCCATTGACGTCGTTGCCACTCTCCTCTATGCTTTCTCTCTTGCAAGTGTTGGACATCGACCTCACCCGCCACAGTTGAAAGCTACTGCCACCGTCGATCTTAGATCTACAGAGATTTGTCCGTTTGATTTTACTGATTTTTGGGTATGTTAACCCCCTCGGTTTGGAGTTTCTAATGGTAGGCTCTGATCAGTGGTTGCCAGTGATAGACCCACCAGTTGGAGAAGATGCAGTGCTGGAGAATGGGAAAAGGAAAGAGAAGAAAAGGAAAGAAATAAAAAAGAAAAGAGAAAAAAAACACAAAGTAATTTTTCAAAATTACAAAGCAAACGCGTTTTCTAGTTTTTCATTTTAAGAAATAGTTTTTCAGAATGATAAAAAGAACGCGTTTTTAAAAATCTCAAAACAGATATTCAAAATGAATTCAAAACTCAAAACTCAAAACACAAAACTAAAACACAAAAAGAACACCACTTAAAGAATTTTTTGAATTTGAAATATTGCTTCTTCCTTTCTATGTAAGAGTTAGTTCTCTGAAATTGTGTATAAATATACGATGAGTAGGAAGACTAAGACATAGATACAATAAAAAGAATAAACTTGAGAAAGCATTCAAACAAGAATGAGAAATTCAAGTGTTGAAAGTATACTGGTTGGTGGAATCTACAACTATTGGTGACTTGTTTGAGATTGTCTTTAGTTGTAAGTTTATTATGTTTTTCTCTTGTTATGTGAGAGAATTATATTTTCTAGCAGTGTGTTAATAGTTCTAATAGTTCTTGTTTAGAGAAGGGATTATAAGTTGGTTCTAAATTCAACTAAAAACTAGTGTTGATTCTCTCTAGTAGAATCTCAAGCTAAGTCTTGACAGAGAGAACTATGCTCTTTAAAGAGTTGAATCTCTACAAAAATTTTCTTGTTCTTTGTAATTGATTATTTTAATTTTTATATACTTGTTTAATCACATTTTATTTAGATCACAAAAATCAAGAGTTTTCAACAAAAGCTAGAGTAACATATGTAACGTGATTCAACTTCGAAGAAATTATTCAATTTCCATAACAAGAACTAGAAGGCAATACATTTAACACAATTAAAAGAGAACTCTGCTCAGTCCATCAATTATCCTATCTTCCTTTCACTAATTCAAACTCACGGACAAGGCTAATATTTAAGGATCAAGCTGGGTTCCTGTTCCCATTAAGCTGAAGCGGGTTGGGGTTTATTCTCATTAATTAGATGAAGTTGGTAGGGGTCGGTTACTTGAACGTGAGATCAATTTCATGAACTTCATCAGTTGGTTACTTGAACGTTGGATGAATTCCATGAACTTCTTCATCAGTGGCCGCATATAATCCCAGCTGACCTTCAACCACCTGTTCAACAAGGGAATGGTGTGGATTACCACAAGAACACGGATCACCCCGCACCAAACCATCATAGCATAAGAAATGTAAGTAGAGATAGTGTTCAAGTTCTCATCCGGGGTGATCGAACTGATTGAAAATGCGTATGTAAGTGCCATGGATGTAACTGCGAGGCACATGGTCAGCACCATGATCCGCGTAAACAACTTTTTCTTGAAGGGCAATCCGGTCATTAGAAACAGAATCGTGCTTAGTGATGCCACAAATCCTATTGTGTTGGCACCAAAGAACCGTTCATATGAAACTGGGTAACAATAAGCAACCACAGCTTCTCTAGCATGATAGCCCGTGTGTTGAATTGCCGGGAAAATTGTCGTGCCAGACACCACCAAGAGGGGTCACCCCGGCTTGAAAAGCCATGGTTTCCATAAGCGACGCCACCACCATCAACGCATTCTGCTTCTTGGATAGAAGCTCATCGACTTTCAAGGTAGCAGCTTTCAAGGCACCAGCTTTTCGAAACAACTTCTTGAATTTTTTAAAATCTTGTACTTGATAAGAAGATTTGAATTCCTCCAGAATGTCTACAGCCGTGCACCCACATTTGTTTATCGTGTTTAAGGGATTTTCTGTCTCTTGTAGGAGGAAATTACACTAAAAGTCATAAAACTTTGATATCATTTTCAATTTGATCACTAAATTTCAATTCCTTACAAAGTTATAACAAAATTTTAAAATGTTTTACAATGTAGTTACTAAAATAATTTTTTGATAGTTCATAGCCAGAATTGCTGACGTGGCGATGATGTGGCGCTGACGCCGCGATGATGTGGCCATTGCCACATTAGCAATTTTAACGAGAAATTGTCCAAAAATCACTTTAGTGACCATATTGTAAAATATTTTAAAGTTTTGTTATCACTTTACAAGAAATTGAAATTTAGTGACCAAATTGAAAAGGACGCAAAAATTTTGTGACCTTTGGTGTGATTTATCGTCTTGTATCTTCTTCACTTTTACTTGATTTTTTATTTTATCAAGCAACATCTCCATGACCTGCATAAAATGTTACATTTAAAAAAAATGATAAATGTATTCAAATAATTAAATTAAATAGGATAATATTAACTATATTGCACTGGACTGAAGTATAATTGGACTCATCAAGTTACAAGTTGGATGAATCAAGAATTTATCCCTTAATAATATATTGAAATGAGCTACTCTCAATTAACAGTGTGAATAAAAAATGTAAATGTATTAACAAAACTGTGGTTGCATGGATGTGGCTCAATACAAAAACAAAAGCAAGTGTGATAATTTTATAATTAAGAATAGCGCAATATGCAATGACCTCAAGAAGTGATATATTCTTGTCCTACAAATAATATCTTTGTAAGTACAATGAGAAGACTGTGCCAAAATAAAACTTGTCACTGACCCTAGTTTAGGATATTGTCTATAATTAAATGAAGGTAAATACCGTAATAGAATGATAATTACAAAACATGGGTATTTGTATTCTACTTAATTTTTGTATTCAAAGCCTAGAGAGTTTGAACCATTTTTCACCAAGGGATTCAACCATAAAAGGCATAGAAATTTGGAAAATCTACTGCACCAAACCGACTTTTAGTTATTGGGAATTGAAATATCCCTTTCTCCAAGATAAAAGAGGATAAAGCAACAAAAAACTGAGTTAAACTGAAAATTAAGTCTTTCATTAATTTAATCATTCAAAAATAAAGATATATAAAATTGATTCATTTCTTTGCCCTAACTAAAAAAAAAAAAAGACAGAAAAAGAAAAGTTGATTCAATAATTTTGAGTTAGGTTACGTGAAAACGAAAACAGACTAAAAAATTTTCGACCAAAAAAACAAAACAGACTAAAAAGTTTCGGACCAAAACATTTTACAAAAAATATGCCTAGAATGTTTCAAAAAATTTTGAGCTAGGTTAATTTTCTATAATTTGTAAAATGCCCCCAAAGCGTTTTACAAATTATAAAAATTATCCAAACAATTTTGGACCAACCTTGCTGTTCCAATGCATAAGAGATTTTGAGATGCTTCATACGCACCCAGGACCCAACTAATGTTAGAACCACGACACAACTGGTATGGAAATACACAGATAACCAATGCCCCCAATACCATGCAAGTAACGCATTATACCCCTTAAAAGCCAACAGTAATGCAGATACAAATTCAGTTCAACAATTATAATAGCCAGCAACAGTAGAATCATAGCAACAACGTAATATCAACCAGTAGGGAAAGACAAAAACTGAAACCCAGAACCTGGATATCACAAAACTGCATATAGGAAGAAGGTAGAGACCGAGGCACGCTTGAAAGCGCTGACCTAAAGACAGATTCGCCTTGCTTCGGTCACAAGCAGGCTTTGGCGACTGTCAAAGTAGGATACAACGGTCACACTCCGGTGAACGGCGACCTCGATCAACCGGATCTTGTAGAACAAAAGGAGACAACTCTCTGTAGGATAGGATAGGAAGAGAGAAGACTGACGTTGCAACTCGGATGCCTTGAACAGGAGGCTTGACCATCCTTTTATAGACTGGTTCGAGGGCATCGAGATGACGCACCATTCAAGTCGGCATTGATCGCTGGCTTGAATGTCCAACGCTTCAAGAAGACGAGCAGCCAACGAAATAAAGGATACTAACACTCCAAGAAGATGAATAGCCAACAAAATAAAGGATGTCGCGCGTTTCGGGTACTGCTTCTAGAAGAAGCAAAAAGAATCATTATATAAAAATATATCTATGACTTGCCTACCCAATTAGCGGCGGCGACGCGGGCAAAGGCTAAGGGGTTCGCCTGCTCACAAAATTTGGGTGCCCCTTAGGGCTCAAATCCAAGTGTGAGAGAGGAGTATAAATATCCACTCTCACCTTTTTACACAATAAATGTGGGACAACTACCCACACACACTTACACTCACACTAGGATATACAACAACTAGGAGATTAAAAAAAAGAAAGAAAAAGTTCATCAAACTAATTAATTTAAATGACGAGCAAATTTAACAGTAAAAAGGCCTCAGAAATTAATGCCTTTATTTTCTTGTTCATGACAGCCAGAAACCAATGGGGATTTTTATCAAAGAACACATGCAATACAGAGAAGTGCCCCTCCATGGCCGCAGGTGCAGAGGATTTCTGCGATCACCGTCCGGAGTCAAGCACATGTTGGCGTTAGCTTCCACTAAAACATCCACAATCTTGTCATGTCCGTTAGCCGCCGCCAGGTGGAGGGCCAACCATTGCTGGTTGTCAAGCATTCGGGCGAGTGCCTTGTTGTTACCCAACAGCTCCTCGACAAATTCTAGGCGCCCCTTGGACGCGGCCACGTGGAGAGGAGTGTAGACGAAACAACCCGTCTTTACTCGTTCAAGAATCAGCGGATCTTCGCCAAGTATTTGGTTCAGTGAGGCCGTATTCCCTTGAATGGCTGCCTCTTCGAGTCTCTGCTCCATCTTCTTCTCTCCCTGTCTCTCTCCCATTATTTCTCTCCCTCTCTAAGACGTGACTTGATTTTTCTGATAGTAATGGGCACACACGCGTGTATATATATAGAAAGAGAGAGGAAATGAGGAAGAAAGGGAGACGAAGATGGAGAGATAGAGAGGCTAAAGCTGAGTTGGCCATGGTGGGTTTGGGTTTGTGATCCCTTTGTTGGGTTTGGCAAGTTTTTGCTTTTGCTTGCTGTGCTTCTTGGCTCTTGTTTTGCTTTGTTCTCGATGGTACCTTCTCTCTGCTTTTATTTTATAAGATTAAAATGATGAACGCACACTATTATAAGTAAGAAGTATATCTTTCTTTATTGCTAAATCTTTGCTGGAGAATTTTTCCAACAACTCAATTCAATTTGCCATCTCTATTGGAAATATTTGACTTTTATATGATATTAGCAGCGCTGGCACTGGCATAGGCTGTGTAGGCAGCCGCCTAGGCCCCTGTCCATTTCAAACCATTCAGGTCCATTTCAAGTCACTAGGGAGTCTATCTCCATTTCAATTTTTAGATTTTAAATTAATTAAAAAGATAAAATTAATTAAAAATAATAAATTTAAAAATTGAAGAGATGCAAGGAGGCATGCCCATTTTAAATCATTGTAAATTTTTAATCAATCTCAACTTCTCATCTATCTTCTATTCTCACAACATCACTATAATTTTTAATTAATCTCAATCTCTCATATTCCTTTATTAATAATCAATCCCATTCTCATCAGAGTGGCACCCTAATAATAAATCCCATTCTTAAATAGATGATGATAATAATATTAATAATAATAATGATAATATAAAATATTAAAGTGGGTGAAAAACTTAAGTTTGTGTACTAGGTTGATAACATTACTTAATGATATATATACATACATGTTTTTTAAATTTTCTTTTAACTTAATAACAATTTATCATTTAATTAAGAGGGTATAATGGTCATCTACTGCCACTTTATTTGGTTGGGGGAGTGGTAAAGTTTGACCAGAAAGAGCCCTTTCTTCAGCAAGGAAATTGAATAATGCTATAGGTATGTTGTGGGCTACTCCCTTTGCTATCGAAACATTTTTAATTTATTTTTACATTATTTTTTCTTTTACTTTGCTTTTGGGACACCCAACGAAATCTATCCGCCCAAACCCATCCCCTTCTCTCCTCTCTCTCTCTCTCTCTCTCTATTGCCCGCCCAAACCCATCCCCTTCTCCCTCCCCCCATCTCTCTCTCTGTAGCTTGATCGAGGCTGTCGAACAGATCAGATTAGTGTATGTATTAGGACTGGTTTGCAGATAGGATGCTCCCCAGGTCGTCTCCCAATGAATTGCCAACGAACTGTCAAAACAAGATTAAACGTGGAGTGGGGGGTTGTGATGAAAATCGAACTTAAAAACGTTCAAGAATGAAACAAAGATGAACTAAAACGTAACCCGCTACAAACCCTACCTCCTTACCACGGTAATCCCCGTCTCACTTATGAAAATAATCTGTTTGGTTTGATTTTCTTTCTGATTTGAAAAAACTCTTCTACAACCGTAAAAGATTAAATCAAAACGAGCAATCGCTCATACAAATATATCGTTTCTTTTTAATCAAGGCCTCAATCGAGTACGTCAATTAAACCCATCCAAAGATCATGCATGCATTCACACAACCGCATAAAAGAAACATACATAAACTTAGAGAAGGAAAAGAAATCATCAATAAAAACATGAAAATCGAGTTCCAAACCGGATTCGACTATATGACCGAGACTCAAATCGGGCAAGGGGTACGAAAATGTAGCAGATTACAAGCGAATTAGCCTTCCATAGCTTCTAGGTTGAAATCGTGAGAATCCTCCAAAATCAGCCACCCCCTAATGCCTCTTAGCTAGCTCTTATTTACAGGGTTTTGGAAAAGAAAAACCTAGGCTAAATGGGCTTAGGGTTTTTTTATTACAAATGGCCCATAATTTAATTAATTAAAAAGGGCCCAATGGATTCTAAATTCTCCCATAACCCATAATGAAGTATGGTTGCCTCTTTCAAACCCAATGTCTGTCCACCTTGCGAAGCCCACTTGCGCCTCTATCGAAATAGCTCAAATCTGCGGCCCAAATCTTCCAAAAAAGAATAAAAACAGTGTGAAGCCCAATAAAATAAAATAAATACAAGACAAATGAAATAACCTAAATAGAGTGCAATGGAGATGGAATAAGAGGAATAAATAATATAAAATATACGCGCCATCAAATTCCCCCACACTTAGACTTTGGCACTCCTGGGCAAAACACTAAATGCTAACATTCACTCTTTCAAACAAAAAGGATGCGAAGAATGAAAAATGAGAGGCACAGCAAGTTTTATAGGAATTCAACACTCAAAGATCATCTTTCTTACACTTCCCAGACAAACAAGTAGCATGACAATTTTACTTGGCAAGACGAGTCAAAACAAGCAGACCCTCATAAGAACATGCTCTCAAGTTCCTCAAATGCTATGCCCAACTCCACCCAATCATAATTCCACTACCAGATCTGCTCATCTTCTAAATCTCCACTCTCAATGCTTTATGCATGCAAATCAAAAGGACTTTTATTCATGGCTCCAACATGGTAAGGTGAAAGGGATATGAAGATAACAATGAAAAGTAAACCTTAGGAAGAAAGAAAACATTCAAGACAATCCCAAGATCAATGAAGAACTATTAAGCAAGTAGAAAATAGAACATTTTTTTTTTTTTGAATGGTGGGTGCGTTTTATGCTCCATCCCAACCTTGGTGAGTGCGTTTTACGCTCCATCTCACCTTGGCCTTTGGCCTTTCTATCTATTTTTCTTTTGATTCTAAAGGACTTGCTTAATATTTTTCCATAATCAAGGGATGCAATAAATGTTCTTCAACCTAAAGAAGGGAAAAGATCTTCTTTTTTTTTTTTTTTTTAGGCATGGCAAGTAAAATGAAAGAATGCCTTAATCATCTTTTCACATGCATGAGCACTAATAGCTTCCATAAAGATTCAAAACAAACTCTAGAGTGATACCCATGATTAGTGAATGCACGCATAGCATAAGAAAGAACATGCACAAATATCCTCACAAAGACTACCTCAATCAACCCACCAAGCCAAACTCATTGCCAATTTACTTGAAAGCCCAAAAAGATAAGATCGACTTTCTAATCATGCCAAATTCTTTCAAACTCAATTTGCCTCGATTTGCCTTTTTTTTTGAAAAGAACTTTTATTCTAAAACTCCCCCCCACACTCAAACATTACATTGTCCTCAATGTAAGCATGTAGCAAGAATCAAGTATAGGACAAGTAAGAAAAGTAAGAAGAGAGAAACAGCTTGGTAGTATCAAGTCAGGGGAAGGTCCAAGAGAGATAGCTCCTCCACTGTGTGTTCTGTAAAGCCCTCGTAGGAATGTTTAAGCCTCTGCCCATTAATTGTGAATTTCTTCGTAGTCGACTCGTCCATAATCTCAATTGCACCATAAGGAAAAACATGAGTAACCACAAAAGGACCAACCCATCTAGAACACAACTTACCAGGCATCAGTTTTAGGCATGAATTGTAGAGGAGGACTTTATTGCCAACGTTGAACTCCTTCTTGGCAATCAATTTGTCGTGTGTAGCTTTGGTCTTTTCCTTGTAGATCTTGGAGTTCTCATAAGCCGCTAACCTCAATTCCTCAAGCTCTTGCAATTGAAGCTTTTGCTGGGAACCAGTTTCTTTCATATCCATGTTGCATTGCTTAACTGCCCAATAGGCCTTATGCTCGATCTCTATCGACATATGACATGCTTTTCTAAAGACCAGTCGATATGGGGACATGCCGATCGGAGTCTTGTAGGCTGTGCGGTAGGCCTAAAGTGCATCTTCCAACCTTTGGCTCCAGTCTTTCCTGTTGGGCTGGACTGCCTTCTCTAGAATCTGCTTGATCTCTCTGTTTGAAACCTCAGCCTGCCCATTGGTCTGTGGATGGTAGGGTGTCGCCACTTTATGTAAAACTCCATACTTTCAGAGCATGGATTGCATCTTTCTGTTGCAGAAATGGGATCCTTGATCACTGATGATGGCCTTGGGAATGCCAAACCTGCAGAAAATATGAGATCTAACAAAGTCTGCAACTACAGAAGAATCATCAGTCCGTGTGGCTTTAGCTTCCACCCATTTTGAAACATAATCCACAGCCAAAAGAATGTACACAAAACCAAAAGAGACAGGAAAAAGACCCATGAAATCAATGCCCCATACATCAAATATCTCACAGAATAATAAAGGTTTCTGAGGCATTTCATTTCGGCGTGAAATTGAACCTGTGTGTTGGCAACGTGTACAATTCTTACAGAATCCATATGCATCTCTGAAAGGGGATGGCCAATATAACCCGGCATCTAAGACCTTTCTAACAGTACATTGCGGACCAAAATGACCACCACATGCAAGAGTGTGACAGAAATGTAGGACAGATGTAAATTCATGATCAGGGACACACCTCCTAAGGACTTGGTCACTACACAAGCACCACAAATATGGATCATCCCATACATAGTACTTAGCTTCGCTTTTAAATTTATTTAATTGTGCTTTCTTAAAATGTGCAGGTAATTCAGAAGCAACTAGGAAATTTACCATGTCAGCATACCAAGGTTCAGTACCATGTAAGTGATAAAGCAACTTTTCTGGAAAATTATCTCTGATAGGCAGATGATCCATGTCAGACGAGTCGGGAGAAGCAGGTATCCGGCTTAGGTGGTCGGCTACCAAGTTTTCAGCTCCACTTTTGTCTTTGATCTCAATATCAAATTCCTAGAGTAGCAGCATCCACCGGATAAGCCTAGGTTTGGCATCAGGCTTCTTCAGAAGGAACTTTAAGGCTGCATGGTCAGAAAACACAATAACTTTAGATCCCAATAAGTATGATCGAAATTTATCTAAAGCAAAGACAATGGCTAAGAGCTCTTTTTCAGTTGTGGTGTAATTGGCCTGAGCACTGTCCAAGGTACGTGAGGCGTAGGCAATGACATGCGACTTCTTATTCACCCGCTAAGAGAAAACGACGCCTACTGCAAAGTTTGAAGCATCACACATGAGCTCGAAGGGAAACTCCCAGTTGGGTGGCTAGATGATCAGTGGAGAAGTCAATCGCCTCTTAAGTTCCTTGAAGGCTTGCTTGCATTGTTCATCAAACTTGAAATCCACATCCTTTTGGAGGAGGTGGGATAATGGAATAGCAATCTTACTGAAGTCTTGGATGAATCTCCTGTAAAACCCTGCATGGCCAAGGAAAGAGCGTACTTCCTGCACAGACGCGGGATAAGGTAAAGAAGCAATGACATCCACCTTGGCACTATCGACCGCGATACCTTGTCTGGAGATAACATGACCTAAGACTATGCCCTGCTCAACCATGAAGTGACATTTTTCATAATTCAAAACAAGGTTTTTCTCAACACACCTTTCCAAAACTTTACCCAAGCTAACCAAGCAGTCATCAAATGAGGTGCCATAAACAGAAAAGTCATCCATGAATACTTCCATACAATGCTCAACAAATTCAGAAAATGAACTCATCATGCATCGCTAGAACGTACCTAGAGCATTACATAAGCCAAATGACATCCTTTGGTAGGCAAAAGTGCCAAAAGGACAAGTGAAGGTGGTTTTCTCCTGATCCTCTGGTGCTATGCATATCTAAAAATAACCAGAAAAGCCATCAAGAAAACAATAATGCGATTTACCTACTAACCTCTCCAACATTTGGTCAATGAATGGAAGGGGAAAGTGATCTTTTCTGGTTGCTTGATTGAGCTTCCTATAGTCGATGCAGACCCTCCAGCTGTTCTGCACTCTCATGGGCACTAGTTCATTTCTGTCATTAGCCACCACTATGAAACCTGTCTTCTTGGGGATGACCTGCACTGGACTCACCCACTTGCTATTAGATATAGGATAAATGATACCATTCGAAAGTAACTTACTTACCTCTTTCTTGACCACATCTAGGATGGTGGGATTGAGTCTCCTCTGTGGCTGCCTCACTAGTCGGGCTCCTTCTTCTAAATGAATCCTGTGCATGCACAAAGAAGAACTAATACCTGGTATGTCCGCTAAGGTCCAGCCTATTGCTCGTTTGTTCCTCCTAAGTAGGCCCAGCAATCTCTTCTCTTTGTCAGGGCAGAGGTTGTTGGCTATGAGCATTGGCAACTTCTCTCCCTCCTCCAAGTAAGCATACTTGAGGTTGTCAGGTAAGGGTTTGCACTCCAAGGTAGGTGGCTGTTGGATTGAAGGCAACAACCTGTTTGTGTTTAAGTCAAGAGAACCATCTGCTTGCATGACATTCTCAGCAAGGGAAACATTCGCCACGGGAGGCTCATGAAAACTCATGTCAGATTCAGAAAGATTTAAAAACTCATCTATCTGAGAACAAGTAGCACACTTACTGAATCCATCATGATAATCAGGGCAATGCACACTATCAGGAAAGTCATGGATGGTGGGGAACTCAGAAACAAAGTCAGCAAGATCAGCACATGCAACATCAACCATCAAGTCAATAAAATTAACATGCCAGGAGGAATGATCTTCTAAATGATACTTCATGGAATCAAGAATGTTGAAATGGATAGTATTACCAGAAAATTCCATAGACAAGGTACCCTCATGCACATTAATTATTGTCCTAGCAGTTTTCAAGAAAGGTCTGCCTAGTATCAATGGTGCATGTCCAAGTTTGTTATCATTTTCCATATTTAAAACATAAAAGTCAGTTGGGAAGATAAGATCCTTAACCTTAACCAGCATGTCCTCCAAGACTCCCGTGGGATAGGCTGTGCTCCTGTTAGCTAGTTGGACTACCACTCTTGTGGATTTCAATGGGCCAACCTGCAAGGATGCATAAACAGACTTAGGCATTACATTAATGAAAGCACTCAAATCTAGCAAAGCATTTGTGAATTGCAACTCTCCTATAGTGTAAGGAATGGTAAACGTCCCTGGATCTTTGCATTTCAAAGGCATGGCGGGCTGGATTAGGGCTGAGACATTCCTTCCAAGGTTGACCTGCTCATTTCCCTTTAGCTTCCTCTTGTGGGTGCACAAGTCTTTGAGAAACTTGGCATACTTGGGAATCTGTCTAATGGCCTCCAAGAGTGGTATATTGACTTCGACCTTCTGGAAAGTCTCCATGATCTCCTTATCCAACTCAGCTTCAACCCTTTTCTTGTTTTGAGTGGCTCTATGGGGAAAAGGCAATGGATTGGTGTAGGAGTTCTCTCCCTTGTCTTGATCATTGTTGATGTGCTGCTTGGCCTTTTGAATTGAGAGGGGCTGCAACTCTTCTTTTCTACCGGTTTCTTCTTGTGCCTTCTCTGGAGCATTCATTTCTTTACCACTATGCAGCATGATCACACTCGTATTTCCCTTTTGATTGGATATTGGCTGTGAAGGTAGCTGACCTGAGCCTTGACTCCTTAGCTCATTTATGTTAGTTGCTAACTGCCCAATCTGTGTCTCCAAATTCTGTATGGTGGTGTCAGTCCGTTGTTGGAATTTGAGGGTATTGGCAGCTAATTGATACACTATGTCATCCAAGCTCGGTTTGGCCTTAGGTTGTGCTTGTTGCTTCATTGGTGTGGCATTACTTTGACCCGGTGCATTGAACCTCTGTTGGAATGGTTGAGTTGAAGCACCCCCATATCTGAAGTTGGGATGGTTTCTCCATCCCGGATTGTAGGTGGGAGCATAAGGATCATACCTATTCTGTTGTGGCTGTTGATGAAACGGTCTTCCAGGAAAGATTCCATTACATGATTATGTGCTATCCTGCAATTGTGGGCACTGATCAGTTACATGTGAAGATAATGAACAAATGCCACATACCTGCGGGGGCTGGTTTCGATCAAGGGCTAACTTGCGAACCATTGAAGTTAGTTCCTCCAGCCTATTTTCTATTCTCTGTTGGTCCATAGGTGCAGCAAAACCAACCTCATTGATAGTCTTCATGGGAGTGTTCAACCTGGTACCAAATTGTTGTGTATTTTGAGCCATCTTCGAAATTAAGTCCCAGGCTGCAGCTGGTGTCTTTTCCACTAAGGCTCCTCCAGATGCAGCATCCACTAAGTACCTGTCCATGGGGAGCAAGCCTTCATAAAAATATTGAATGAGGAGTTGGTCACTTATTTGATGATGAGGACAACTAGCACACAACTTCTTGAATCTCTCCTAATACTCATGCAAGCTTTCTCCACCTATCTGTCGGATGCCACAAATGTCCTTCCAGATGGCTGCTGTTCTGGAAGCAGGGAAGAACTTCTCCAGAAATATTCTCCTCAGGCCATACCAATTGGTAATAGCAGCGGATGGCAAGTAATACAGCCAGTCTTTAACAGCTCCATCAAGAGAGAAAGGGAATGCCCTTAGCTTTATTTGTTCTTCATCAACCCCTTGCAGCCTCATGGTGGAGCATACCACATGAAACTCCTTCAGATGCTTGTGTGGATCTTCACCTGCAAGACCATGAAACTTAGGAAGCAAATGTATCAATCCAGATTTCAGTTCAAAGTTTGCCTCCAATTAAGGATACTGAATACACAAGGGTTGATAATGCACATCAGGGGCAACCAATTCTCTAATTGCTTTGTTAGCATTATTCCCATTATTCCTATTCTCATTGCCATTGTTTTCATTGGCGGCCATATTGATCAATTTAGGTTGGAACTCAGACACAGTATCAAGGACAATGGGAAAGACACTATTAGTTACTGCCATATCTTGAGACCTAAGTTCTCTTACTTGTCACCTAAGGCTCTTCTCAATTTCTGGATCTAAATCAGTTAGTTCACCCTTAGATGATTTGGTCATGCACTAAATATCAACAAGAACAAAAATAAAATAAAAACACACAAGGAAAGATCACATAAACACACCAAGAAAACACAAAATGGCCTAAAAAGTGGTCTAAACGTTGGAATTTGGCGAAAAAACACCCTCCCCACTGCAAAGCAGTGACTGTTTATCCCCACACCCCCATTCCTTTGGACACCAAAAATTAGGGCATTCCGAGATAGTCGACGGCAGTGAACAGTGCTGGTTATGGAAGAAAACAAGAAAACAGAAAAGAAAAACACAAAGAATGAACAAAGAAACAAAAGAAAAGAGAAACGAAAGAGCAAAACAGAAAGAAAGCAACAAAGAATGAAGGAGAATTAAAAAGAAACAAAAGAACATAAAACAAATCTTGTTATGGCAGAACAAATTGACGGTTCCTCGGCAACGGCGCCAAAATCTTGATCCAGGCTGTCGAACCGATCAGATTAGTGTATGTATTAGGACTGGTTTGCAGCTAGGATGCTCCCCAGGTCGTCTCCCACTGAACTGCCAACGAACTGTCAAAACAAGATTAAACGAGAGGGGGTTGTGATGAAAACCGAACTTAAAAACGTTCAAGAATGAAACAAAGATGAACTAAAACGTAACCCGCTACAAACCCTACCTCCTTACCACGGTAATCCCCGTCTCACTTATGAAAATAATCTGTTTGGTTTGATTTTCTTTCTGATTTGAAAAAACTCTTCTACAACCGTAAAAGATTAAATCAAAACGAGCAATCGCTCATACAAATATATCATTTCTTTCTAATCAAAGTCTCAACCGAGTACGTTAATTAAACCTATCCAAAGATCATGCATGCATTCACACAACCGCATAAAAGAAACATACATAAACTTAGAGAAGGAAAAGAAATCATCAATAAAAACATGAAAATCGAGTTCCAAACCGGATTCGACTATATGACCGAGACTCAAACCGAGCAAGGGGTACGAGAATGTAGCAGATTACAAGCGAATTAGCCTTCCATAGCTTCTAGGTTGAAATCGTGAGAATCCTCCAAAATCAGCCACCCCCTAATGCCTCTTAGCTAGCTCTTATTTATAGGGTTTTGGAAAAGAAAAACCTAAGCTAAATGGGCTTAGGGTTTTTTTTATTACAAATGGCCCATAATTTAATTAATTAAAAAGGGCCCAATGGATTCTAAATTCTCCAATAACCCATAATGAAGTATGGTTGCCTCTTTCAAACCCAATGTTTGTCCACCTTGCGAAGCCCACTTGCGCCTCTATCAAAATAGCTCAAATCTACGGCCCAAATCTGCCAAAAAAGAATAAAAACAGTGTGAAGCCCAATAAAATAAAATAAACACAAGACAAATGAAATAACCTAAATAGAGTGCAATGAAGATGGAATAAGAGGGATAAATAATATAAAATATGCGCGCCATCATTGCTCTCCCCTGTTTCTGATCACTGTCAGCCGCATTTCCATCTCCAATCATCGTCGACCGCCTCTCTCATGGCATACGTCGGGCTGTCTCTCTCTCTCTCTCTCTCTCTCTCTAGCCCAAAATAACTTTCGTTCGCCCCCCGCCCGCCTTTCCCTCTCCCAACACCATCGATCCCACCCATCTCCCCCTTTCTCGACTTCATCGACCCCACCCCCTCTTCTTCTCCCGACATTGTTGACCCAGTAGCTGGCCACTGCCTATCTCTCTCTCTCTTTCTCTTGTCTGAAACAACATCGTCGTCCCCCCCTCTTTTCCCTCTGACGACATCGTTAACCCCACCCACATCGCTCTCTCCCGACTTGTAGTCGGCAAGCCACTGCACCCTCAATCGCATGTAGGCGCGCCCACCCGCCGGCTAACGCTCCTGGTATGTGGTACTTTGAGCTTTATACATTTTCCCATGTCTTCACATAATAACATTCTCGTATGGTGATATTTCTTAGTATTGAATCTATTTATAGCACAAAAAAAGTTGCAATAGTTTTGCATCAAAGTCGTTATTGATCTTGGTCCCCCAATATAAATGAATTTTTAAAATAGTTTTACTATCATACTAGATGAAATCATGCTTATAGTTGAATAATAGGCGTTGAAAGACCATGTTGAAACATGCTTAAGAGAAGCATAATAGTATGTTGCAGAGACAATGCTGCTTAATGGCTCATATAGTTGAATAAAATGCTTGCCATTGTTATTGTTTTTAGAAAGCTTTGGACGTGTGGTTAACAATTATAAACATTCATTTATCAATCCAATTAACCAAATAATTTTAATTTTTTCTTTGCTCTCAATTAGGATTAATTAGAGCATACTACTGCTTGCTGAGTTCCTAGTGATTCCCTAGAATATGATACATTTTCATCTCATTGATTTAGTCTCTCTGTATGCCTTGTTTTCCACATCCATAACGATTATATAAGAAATCATTCATGCAAATATCAAATTGTAAATGATTTTCTAACATTACGATGAACTTTGAAGTCATATTTGAGGTATTATGGGCATGAGATTGCACTTTATAATGCCAACTAGGGCTCTTAAGGGTTTTTGGACTGCGGATTCTATGGAAGAGATTCATACAATATTGGTATGTGTAATAAATATACAAATATTTTGTATTTTGACTTCCCCTTTTGTGAGATGGTTTAATCCTCCATATCATAGAAAGGCCATACCCCTTAATTAATAGGAAGCTAACTTTAGACGTTTAATTTGATTTTATACTATAATATATTTATGAAACCTTAAATCTGATTAAATTCCTTAATATCTAATTCTTTTCATCATAATTGTGCCACAAAAAAATTAGCTGCATCATTTCTAGACTAACTACCATCCTCAATTCCATGGGGTTAAAAGTATAGAAATTCATTGTTGAATAGATTTGATATCATACAAGTTAGAATGAATTCCAAACAACAAACCAAATTCTTCTAGCCAATGGGTACGTCACAAAGATTGAAGAGCTGATTCACAAAAAGATCCCCATGGATATGATAATCAGTTATCCACCAGTGAACTTAGATGTAAAATTAACTTTACTTTGAATGGCAACCAAGACCACTTGTATGGAATAAATCTTATGGCTAGATAGGAAATATGTAACACTCTTTCTATAGAAGCTTCATTACTATGAATCTTCTTTAACCTTGTGTTGTTTCTAATTGAAGTGCAATTTCTAATTCACAGTGTTACAATGACGGGACGAAATGCAAAAGTATGTCATAGTTGTAAACAACAAGTACACTACTTTGCGGCATGTCCAACAAAGCACCCATGCCCATTGTCTCATTTCCCAAACTTCCATCATCTATTGTCTCATCATCAAGGTTAAAATGACAAACATAAATCAAACATTTTAGAAATATTCAAAAACATAAATCAAGCAGTATATAAATCTAGAAAATTACCTGAAAAACTAGTCATTTTGCTCCGAAACATTATCTCTGCTAAAAAGAAGAGGTGGGGGATACAATGGGCGGCAGTGGGGTGCAATGGGTGGTCGGCAGCGAGTGGGGGTGACGGCCTGCGATGGGGGGTACAGTGGTTGGCCAAGGGTGAGGCGACGGTTGTGAGAGCGAGAAAGACGGTGGTCGTGTAAGGGATGGCCAGTAGTTGGGGTCGAAGGTTGTAGTGAGAGGGAGATGCAAGTGGGGTCAAAGGTGTTGGGAGAGGGGGAGGGGGTGGGGTGGGGTCGACGGTGTTGGGAGAGGGAGAGGCAGGCGGGGGCGAGAGAAAGCTGTTTTGGGCAAGAGAAAGAAAGAGAGAGACAGCCCGACATACGCTGTGAGAGAGGCGACCAACGATGATTGGAGATGAAGAGGCGGCCGACAGTGATCTAAAGAAGGGGAAAGCAACAGAGAGAAAGGGGGAAAGAGAAGGGGATGGATTTGGGCGAGCAACAGAGAGAGAAAGCAGGGAGGGAATGGGATGGGTTTGGTCGGATAGATTTCGTTGAGTGTCCTAAAAGCAAAGCAAAAGGAAAAATAATGAAAAATAAATTAAAAATGTTTCAATAGCCGAGGGAGTAGCCCACGGCGTACCTGTAGTATTATTCAAATTCCTTGTTGAAGAAAGGGCTATTTCTGGTCAACTTTACCACTCCCCCAACCATCCATGTATATTATTCTTGTTTTGTTTGTTTAAAAAGAATAAAGTGGCAATAGATGACCATTATACGCTCCTAATTAAATGATAAATTGTTATTAAGTTAAAAGAAAATTTTAAAAACATGTATGTATATATATCATTAAGTAATGTTATCAACCTAGTATAGAAACTTAAGTTTTTCACCAACTTTAAGATTTATTATTATTATTATTATTATTATTATTATTATCATCTATTTAAGAATGAGATTGATTATTAGAGTGCCACTACTAGACATATGAGAATATGATTGATTATTAATAAAGGAATATGAGATATTGAAATTAATTAAAAATTGTAGTGATAACGTGAGATTAATTGTTAATAAAAGAAAGAATGAGAAATTGAGATTAATTAAAAATTTACAATGATTTAAAATGGGCATGGTCTTTAACATCTCTTCAATTTTTAAATTTATTATTTTTAATTAATTTTATTATTTTTAATTAATTTAAAATCTAAAAATTGAAATGAAGATAGATTCCCTAGTGACGTGAAATGGACATGAATGGCTTGAAATGGACATAGCCTTAGACAGCTGGCTAGACAGCCTATGGCTGTGCTGGCGTTGCTAATATCATATAAAAGTCAAATCTTTCCAATACAAATGGGAAATTGAATTGAGTTGTTGGAAAAATAGCATTTTGGATAAACTAGTAATGTTTTTGATGGTGCATTTTAAATGAGGTACAACTAGTCCATTAAGAAGTACTAGTTTGGGAGAGTTTTCTTCTTTAATTTTTATTTACTTTTATAATCATTTTCTTTAATTAGGTCATTCTCCCTTTATTTATTTATTTTTATTTATTTAAGTGTCTACAATACAATAATAAAAAATTAACTTAAGACATAAAATTTGTTTTTAATATTAATAAGCATAACACAAGTTGCTCCACAGTCAATTTTTAAATACTACTTTATCAATTTTAATTTTTAGAACACAATATAATATGCCAACATTCAGAATTGGTCAACCATAATTCGTTGGCCTGCAGTGATACTGTGGATCCGAAAAATGTGTATGAGATGTCTGATTTGATTTCTTGAGTCGTTGGTTCGTCCCTGCAAGGTACTCCAAATCTCAAGTCAATGAACAAGTAAGTAAGTGTCTTGATTCTTGATAACTTGGTGTAGATAAAAAGTCTCTTACCTTACTCTCAAAAGAGCTGGTCGATATACAGCAAGAGGTGTCCCCCTGCATGTGCAGCATGCCTACTGTAGAAAATGGGACCGAATACCTAGTGTCGACGAAGGATGTCCATGCCGTAGAAAGGTGCCGATGGAACCTCCATTAATGTGGATGGGATCCGTTATTAATGACGAGGGGACCGTCATTAATGAGGATGGGATCTTAAGGTGAACGCACGGAAACCCAGGCATGGCGGTAATGATGTTGTCATGAAAAGGCTAGGATGGGACTGGTATGGGCTGCCAAATGGGCTGAGGAAGTGGGCCTGAGCCATCTAGCTGGGGCGATCCCTGGCCTATTAGCGCATCAGGGCTTATACCCTTCTTATAACACGAGCTGGTTAGTCGAGCCAACAAACTGCGAGATCGCTAGGAGCTTGCTCGAAGCGTGGCTGAGAGCTCGCCTAGATACGTTGATAACCTAGAGGTATTACCGGGAGCTCACTAGGTGTTGTTATACTAGTCTGGGCTTCAGTCATGCACGAGCTCGCTCTGAGGGGCTTAACTTGAGGCCTTCTGGCCCTTTAGTGGTTGGGCTGGCCCACCGAGTTAGATCCAGCCCTTATAGAGTAGAACGAGAAATACCCGTAACACAATAGAACACAATACCACACGGTAACATAATAATTCCAAAAAGGCCTTACAACTTTGGTAGTAAGAAAAACTTATATATTCTTTTGCTAAGTGTTGAATCCATTGCATGATCCGCAACTTAATATTTTGATGTTTAACAAAACATGCGACTAGTGTTTAAACATTGTCTCAAGAAAATAATTTTCTTAAACTCTTATATTTTGAAGTCAAAATAAATGATATATGAAGTTTGAAAAATATTAGAAAAAGTTTTGAATATAATGAAAAAATAGAAATTTCAAGTGTTTGACTATGTGTTAGTCGAATATTACACATAAAAACTTCGATTAATCTTTCACTAAGAATGTTAATCAAGTATCATACTTTATTACTCTAAAACAATCAAGGTTAAATATTACTCGAGTAACAGTATAGAAATTGAAAAGTCCTAAACATTACTCGAGTAATAATGTAAATTACTCGAATAACCTATAAAGTTGTCAAGATAATCCAAACATTACTTGAGTAATCTGATATATTAGTCAAGTAATCTTTGTTCCAATTTTGAAATTCAAAATGTGTTCAAAATATCATTTGAGTAACACCTACAATTACTCAAATACGGGCTATATTTTCATTCATATTCTTGAGAGAGAATCAAAAGTTGAAGACTTCACTTCAAAATCAAATGGTTTTATATTGTGTGGGTTATTGATTCAGCCTTAAAATAAAAAAAGAGTTAAAAGATTATCGCTTAATCTCTAAAAAAACAAAGTAAAGGTATAGCTAGGCTCATGAAAAGTTATTGCTATAAAGAGGATAGTGCTCATCTCTCACTCTCAAATCAGGCACTCTGAATGAATTTTAAAAATTTTTGATGAGGAATAAAGGTAATGGACATAGACATGTATTGCAAACTACTATAACCCCCAATTTCTCTCTATTTATTTATTATATTATTACATTTATTTCTTGTGCCATTAAACACTAATTTTTTTTTTTTTAGCTTAATTCACCTCCTTTAATATATTTTCACTAAGAGGACGTTTGTTAAAATGAGCAAGATAAGAGGCATCAAGATAAGTTTGAACTGTTTTTTGTACCAAGATATTGAATAGTGAAGATAAGACTGGAAATCATTTCAATATTTCTATCAAACTATTTGTTAAATTTTTTAGAATTAATTGATAATTGTACTTTTTTCTTTTTATGTGTTTGTTAATGTATATGATAATAACCAAGATAAGAGTTTTTTTTTTACCAAAATATCCCTATAACCAAATTTATTCAAAATTATTTTTTAACATTTAACAACAAATTTATGATTAAAATAGTATTTTATGATTAATATGAATTGTTAGAAAAATAAAAAAAATATCATTAAAAATAAATTATCAAAACATAACAATTTAAAAATGTATTAAATAATATTAATTATAAGAATTAAATGAATAAGTTCTTTTAATAAATTTAAATTTTTAAAATGTATTAAATGGCATTAACTATCCTACAATGGGCATATAAGTAACTGAAACTTATCTGCAAAATGTTAGATAAATTTATCTTGAAAGAGGGAGATAAGAGGTAATGTGATGATTTTTTCGGAGATAATCAGATAAGTTTAACAAATACGTTGGAAAGGCCAAATATTCAGAATATTTCTCATATCTGATATTTTTCCCCTCTTATCTTGATTAACAAATACCCCTAAGTAAAGAAAGAACTTTGTAAAAGAGAAAAAAAAAAAAAAACTCTTATAAACTATCTCATGCATTAATAAATTAACTCTTCTATCCCTTAATTTCCCAACTCCAGAGTCCAAACTAAAGAAAAGCTGTTGCAGGGGAAAAGAAAAACCTTCGTCTAAAATACACTCACAATTCTGATTTACCTTCACTCTACTAAGATTGGTAGCCAGTACAAAAACCTGTCAAAAAAAAATTATATACATTTGATGGAGCGAGCTCTTCCAACCCGATTCACTCACTATCTGACCTAGGGGCGGAGTGAAAAAATTTAGGTAGGGTGGACAAAACTTAAATAGCATAAAAAAAATTAAAAATAATATAATATTAAAAAAATTATATCAATAAATTATACAATCATTCTCAACATATTTTTATATTTTAATAACGCTACATAATAATATTATTATCAATTTTATTAAATATCTATTTTTTAATATATACAACTAAAATACCGTTCAATCATTACTCTCTAATTCGATTGCGCAACCGAGTTTTAACAAGTTTTATGACAGACTTTCGTTCAATCATTGATATTCAATTCGATTGCATAATCGAGTCTTGACAAGTTTCATGCTAGAAAATATTTTTTCTACCACAGTTTCAAATATATAATTGGTAAATCTGTAACAAAAAATGAAGAAAATTAATCACTTTAATTAAAACACAGTTAAAGAAACAATCAAGGGAGGTTAAGATATACAAAAGAAAAGTGGGCCAGATTTTCGTATATCTTATTTTTAATTTTTGGCCAGAATTGAAAAACGCATTGACAGTCGCCACCAGCCACTGTGATCGATGATTTTTGGGAATCAAAAGCAACCACCTGACACCCTTATTCTCATCGACGAACATATCCAAAAACTAGCAAATCTAATGGCTAAATTTCGTAGATCTAAGCTTAAACTTTTGTTCAAACACAACAAGCGTAAACGCATTGACAGTCGCCACCAGCAACTGTGGCCAATTGTTTCTAATGATCAGATGCAATCACTTAACATCCTTATCTCCATCGACCAACATACCTCAAAACAAGCAAAATCCACCGGCTAAATCTTCGTAAATCTAAGCTTGAACTTTCTACTAAACCCAACACGCACGTAAACGCATTGATAGTCACCACCGACCATCGTGGTCCTTTGTTTTCAGTGATAAGAGGTAACCACCTGACACCTTTACCCCATTGACCAACATACCCAAAATCTAGCAAAATCTAACGGCCGAATCTTCATAGATCTAAGTTTAAACTTTCAGTTATTTCTGTCGGTAGTCACCACGATCACCGTCGCTAGTGGTTTCTAGTGATCAGAGGCAACCACTCGACACCCTTATCCCTATCGACGAACATACCCAAAAACTAATAAAATCCAACGGCTGAATCTTTGCAGATCTAAGCTTAAACTTCTGGCCAAACCCAACGTGTAAACGCATTGTAACGCCCCACTTTTCCCAAGCGTGCGTTAATTCGAGATTTCGAGAAAATTTAAATCAAACACCACATAAATCCCTCGATAATCTCGTTTTCCCGACAATCTCGATCGTACATCATTTAATAACTACGACAGACATCATCAATCATATCAGCGGAAGTAAGATCGGAACCTCAAATATACATATAACTGATAATTTCTTTTACAATAACTGAATCGATGTTTCACATGAAAATATATTACATAATCTTTGTACATTGTAATCATAGACAGAACCTACGAAACCAAACGTAACTGTTACATCCTGATGGCATTCTTCCCTTGACGTCACTGCTTTCACCTGGAACGTTTGAATATTCCAGGGACATAGTCCAAATTAGATGCTGAATCATCTAAGTGAGAGTTCGAAAACATTTTCATGAATGTATGCAGAATCATGTACACAAAATCGATAAATCTCAATATGCACCAGCCTAAGAGAATCCCAACGCATTTAACCCTAACCGAGGAAAACGCAATCTCTCTATAGGCGACACAACCAAATCGACCCATTGGCAAACCGATCCTGCTTAAGAGGGACAATCTCGACACATGAACCCAGGGATCACCCTACAGTCATTGTCAGGCTTTACGCTCCCACTCAAGCATTCCGAAACACAACCCTAGCGCCAAGAGTATCACGTCAGCACTATCCCCGGAATCGACGTCACCTCGGCATTAATACTACTGCTTAAAGGATCCTGGGGTGGTGTCCACTCGCAACCCCGCCACTTGAGCCAACAACCGGGGTGGTGTCCACTCGCAGCCCCGCCACTTGGGTCCCGTAGGGTGAAGTCCGTCTCAGCCCCGTCCCAAGTGGTCACCAAGCATTAATCCAGGTACGCATCCCGAGTGCTGTTACTCTGGGCTTCGTCACAGGTTAACAACCCACATACCACATGAACGACACAAACAAGCCAATGGTCGAAAATCATATCATGCATCACTTAAAATCATAACATGCGTCACTTCAAATCATCACTTAAATTCAACGTTTAATGCACGTGTAAACAATCATTTGGTCAATTTATCACAAAAATCCAAAGGCAAACAAGGTTTGAGGACGAACACTCACAGTAGATCGAGTTTTAGAGGAGAACTACTCACCTTTAGACAGATTTTCAACTGTCCAGCGCGGTCAGCCTCGATTTGCGCGCCTACCTCGATTTGCATGCCTAGCCTCGTTTCTTGCACCTGACGCTCGTGTATTTCAACCTCGAGTCTCACCGATACCTTAGTCATCACATTTGTTCAAAATCACATCAATATCTATTTTTTCCAATTTTCCATAATTTCTTCCTATTTTCTTTATATTTCTCCTCAAAAATTCTGATAAATACCTACTCAAAATTTTTCCTTGATTTCTCTTCATAACAATGCATAAATATTTAATTCCTATCTCCCAAAAATTTCTAATAATTTTCTAATTCTTTTTCCTATTTTTCCTAAGCCTTTTTCTTTGAGAATTGCAAAATGACCATTTTCTCCAACAATTTTCCAAATTTTCTTGCACCATAAATCATAAAATAATTTTCCATAAATAATAAAAAAAATTTCAAAAATACCTGATGTCTCACGCGCCCTCACGCGCGGGCGCGTGGCTGGGCAAAACCTGCAGGCGCGTGGCAGTCACGCGCCACCTTCTTCAACCTCTAGCCGGCCGTCGGCGGGTGCTCCGATGGCTGCAAATCGGGTGCCGTTCGAAAGCCCTCTTCAAGTCGATCTCAACCCCACCGATTTCATGCCGAAAGGAATTCGAAAAGTCGATTAAAAATCGAGTTGCAGGTGTCGGTCGCGGTCCACCTAGGGCTTTTCCGGCCACCTTCGAAACAACCTCAAATCTACTCCAAAACGCCTCAAATCGGTACCAAAATGATCCTTGACTCCAAGAGATCAAAAGCCCTCTATCAAACCTCCAAAAATCACTCGAAAATGGGCTCGATTTGGTGCTTCTTCCTCGGCCGAACCCTCGGCTATTTATAGCCCAAAAACGACCCCACGTGGCCGATTTTTCGGCCATTTCTTTCCCCTCACGCCACCAGGACACCCTAGGCCACCCCCTTGACAAGACTTGATGGACAAATGGACGGATTTTCTGCCCCAATCGCGCGGCCAGATCTGCCATGCGCGAGCAATTTCTGAAAATTACAGTTAGGCCCCTGATATTTTCTTTTTTTGCATTTTGGCCCTTTTTCTCCAACCCCTGATCTTTCTAACACTATCACCATGACCCTCAAGGTTATTATTTCTCATTTCACCTTTGCAACTTTCAAAAAATTGTCGTTTAGTTCTCCCTCGAGTATTTTTAGAAAATTACACTTTGGCCCGACTGATTTATTTGTTCTCAAATCCACTCGATTCAACTCGAAACCACATAAGGGTTGTTCTACACATCGAATACTATCCCTTGACACCCTCCATTGACTTTTTGGATGTCGTTTATAGCAGTTCGGTAATACGGCCTAATCGGCAGCTGTATTTTTGCTGTACCGAAAACTGTTCCCGATCTTCTTCATTTTACCCCTAAAAATCATAATTTTAACTGCTCGTCGATACTATATCATTTTCTCGGGCAATCTAGGGTCCGAGGTACTCCCGTTGGCTAATTTGGTAGTCCAAAACTGGGTTAGTGTGCCCTAAAGTCTCATTTTTCTCAAATTTCCAATTTTACCCTTTGCCAAATATCATTTTATCCTCAAAAATTTTCTCGGGTGTTACACGCATTGGTAGTCGCCACCAGTCACCGTGACCTGTGGTTTCTGACAATCAGAGACAACCATCAGACACCCTTATCCCCATCAACCAACATACCCAAAAATAAACAAAATCCAACGGCTAAATCTTCCTAGATCTAAGCTTAAACTTTCGGTCAAACCCAACACCCACGTATATATTATGGATTTGTGATGAAAAGAATTACTGCCTTGTAGATCGAGGCCACTTTGACAGTGAAAATATAGTCAGATCGAAGATTAGATGTTGATTTGTGGGGGGGTGGATTCTTACTTCTTGCTTCAGTTTGGTGCGCGTGGATGAGATGGAGGAGATGCAATGGAGAAAGAGAGAGAGAGAAAGAGAGAGAGAGAGAGACGGTGGAGAGAGAGATAGAGAGAGTAGCTGAGTGGATGGGGTGGAGGAGATGCCAGCGATTGGACCAATTGTCCTAGTAGAGTAGGTGAGAGAGAGAGAGAGAGAGAGAAAATGAAGGTTTGGTTAGGTGAGGTGGGTTGCTCACTTGCTTGGTATTCAAAAAAATAAAAAATAAAAAATATATTAAATTACGTATATATAGTAAGGCCCCGTTTGATAGCCATTTTTTTCCCAAGAAAAAGACATTTTTTTCACCCAATTTTTCACTTGTATAGTGTATGATAGCTATTTTTTTCCAAGTAACTCATTTTCCCACTTATGCTCACGTGATGGATTTTTCCTTCAAATAAAGGAAACGAAATTCCTTGGGGGGGAAGAGCTCTAATTTTCTAGGCAATTGAAGCAGCCAACTTACCGAGTGAGAGAGTCTAGAGAGCCAAAGAGGTAACAAGCGAGAAATTGAGGGGAGAGCCGACGAGGGCGAATGACGATCGAGGGCGAGGGGGCTAAGGAAGTGACTGGCCAGGCAGCGAGAGCGTGGCTGAGGCCGAGTCAGTGTCGGCTGTAATATCTCAAATTTTCTAAAAGGCTCAAGAGTAATTTTAATTTGGATCATATGTGAAATTATCAAAAGATTAGGGGCTTAAGTATAATTTTTTACAGTTATAAGTACTGACTGCAAAGAATGCCCTGGAGTGTAAATATCTACGAAAAATGATATGGTCTTAATGAGCATTCCGAAATAGAATTTATGGTATTAAGAGAAGTCGGAATTGAGATAGTTTTCGGTACAACTATGATTTAGGCTGAAAAACTGAATTATCGTAGAGGACTTTCGAGAAATCAACGGAACCTTAAGGGGGCTTCAATTTTTCGTAAGGATCAACCTTGAGGTGATTTCGGGATGAAACAAAGATCCTGTGAGGGTGCAAGGACAAAATCGACATTTTTGAGTAGATGCCAATTATTAATATTAAGAAAATCAAGATTTTGAGTGGTTTAATAATGATAATAATTTAAGGCTTGGAAGGCCTAAGTGTATTTAATAAATTCCTGAGCGGAATTAAGGAAACTTGAAGTGAAATTATGGAGAAATTGAGGGGTTTAATGTGTTATATATATATATATATATATATATGGCTATATCTGAGAGCAGATTGAGAGAATGAGAAGCAGGGAGCAACGGCATCAAAGATCAGGGGGGGCTTAACGTGCCGTTCCGTTATGTTTTTCACCCTCACAAAAAGTGTGAGGGTGATGTTCACCCCCGTTAAAGGGGTGAACAAAATCGCACTCCCATTGCCCACCCTTAGGCTGTGGGTATCTCTGTCCTGATCTCACCCGTCTCAGGCTTTTGATTCTCTCCAGGGCACCCAGATGAACATCCCCTCCTTTATCTTTCGCAACAGCAGTGTCATCTCCAGTACCTTCTTCATCAGCCTCGTCCCGATTCCTAACCAAACCACCAAACACCGCAGAAGGGACGTTTTTCTAGGTAAATCTCAACTTTTTCCTCGTCTTCTGAGTCACTCTTCTTGGGGAGCTCAATATCCTCATGGTTTGCGATGACTCTTGCTACACCATCTGGCTTGGACTCCTTCCCAGCGCCGACAAATCCCAATTTCCTGACACCATCTTTGGTGGCAGCGTCATTGGCTGCGGCTGGTGTAACTAAGTGCTTCTTTAAAGCAACCATTTCGTCTTCTGGAACCCCGGCTTCGGTAACTGAGTGCTTCAACGCGTCCATTGTTTCGTCCAGATTTCGCTTGTCCTTTTGCATCAAGTATTCTGGAAGGATGTAGTGAGTCTGGGAAACCAGAACGAAATTTTGTCACAATTAGTTAAGAGAGCAAGTGCAAACGAAAATTATAGATCCAAGGCCCGGTTTGATAAGAGTTTTCAGTTTTCATTTCAATTTCATGTGTTAGCTTTTTAGTTTTAGTTTTGTGTTCAGTTTTTGCATTTTGATTTTTTTTTTCTCTCGACCCATTCTACTGCCGACGACCAGAGTTGCATGCAGTGACGATGTGGGAAAGGGGGAAAAATTGAAAACAAAATCAAAATTGTGAAATACCTTTTTCTTATTTCAAAATTTTGAGAACTATAAACAAAAAAAAATCTAATTGAACCCCATTTTCTGTTTTCATTTTCAAAATAATGAAAATAGAAACTGAAAACTTAAAGAAAACCCTGCCAAATGGGACCAAAGCTTTTGGTAATTGAAAGAACACATGCAATTAGAATAAGAATCTAAATATACCAATATCTTACAAATTTATGGGCAAACAGAAGCTATTTGTGGCAGTACGGGTGACTTGCTTGGTTGTTGTGTCAAGGATATCATGTTACGAGATGGTGCCAAGTTCTTCCTATGATTGAATTTGCATATAACAGTTCTGTTAACAGAACTACGGGCCAAAGCCTTTTGAGATTTTGACTGGATTAACTAATAGAAAGCCTATTGATCTAATTCCAATACCTACTGAGGCAAATCCTAGCAGCTAACGTTGAAGCTAAAGCTTTTGCCAAACATAATCAAGAGCTACATGAAGACATCAGAAAGAGAATTTCTTTCAGCAATATCAAGACTATAAAACACATGCTTATATGAGAAGACGCTTGGCAGAATTTCAATAAATGACATGGTTATGGTCGGAATCAAGCCTAAATATTACCCTAAAGGGAAGTATAACAAGTTGCACTCGAGAACTGACAATCCTCCTAAGATTCCAAAGAAAATCACCTCTAATGCATGTTCTTGACCTGCTAGCTGATATGGGTATTAGCAATATCTTTAATGTGAAAGATATAACCTTATATATATGAAGGCCATGATGATGAAATGAAACAAGATTCTACTAAAACTAGAACACCACCAGCTCCTCACTTGAAAGAAGAAAATGATCATCAAGTGGTTTTGACAATTAAGAGAAGTTTACCAGAAGTATCAAATCAAGTGGAGGTGATATCCATTGTTAGAATCAGAATGCACTTCGATAGCAGATTTTAAAGGCTTAATCATAATTTCTATGATAGTATCATGATTTCAACTGGATGGTGCTTATTCTTCTCCAGCCAGGGAAAGATGGTGCAAGATGTTGGCAACAGTCTGCAAAGAAATAAAAGAGGCATCCTAAGCCTGGTTCTAACTTCTAAGGCCCAAGCATGATTTGAGATGTTTTGGATGAAGAATGACCCTTCTGGAATATCATTACTACTCCGAATAGGAATAACATTACAAGAGCTCTATAAATGAAATAATTAAGCACAATTTTCTCTAAGAATGTTATGCTTTCTTTGAATTGTGTGATGTAATTCTAAATTTTAACCTAGTTGTGATACCCACAGAACTCAAAGAGTGATGCCTACAAACTATTTCTCTCTTCCAAGTCTCCACGGCCCCGCCCTACCCCCTCCCCCCCCAAAAAAAAAAAAATAAAAAAAAGAAAAAAGAAAAAAGAAAGAAAAATCTTTAGTTTCATATTATTACTTTTGTAATCTTGCTTCCAGATCTGCTTTCCCTGTAAACTCTCTTTCTCTCTCTCTCTCTTCCAAGTTTGCAACGGCCTATCCCCCCGCGCCCCCCCCCCCCCCTCCCCAAAAAAAAAAACAAAAAAGAAAAATCTTTAGTTTCCGATTGTTACTTTTGTAACCCTGCCTTCAAATTTATTTTCCAGCCTCCAAAAGTCATGTTTTCAACCTTATTTTAGCTCTAAATTTCCCACCAACCAATTGACCTCCAATTTGTTGGTATTCTCATAATACCAGACCTGTCATGCAGCGCCACAACTACCATCTAATCATCTTCATGATTAATCTGTTTATTCGTTTCAACTCTCTACCACACTAGTGGGAGGGTCCTTGTAAGCTAGACGTCAAACATATAACAAACCACAATACAGTCAATAATAGACCAGCAAAATACAGTAGGGGTTCATTCGGCACCAGCCTTTTTTAGCTTCTTTTTTTGCTTAAAAAGAGAAAAAGCCATTTGGTAGCTCATTTCTTTTTAACTTAAATAAAAAGCTCAAAAAGCCAGGGTAAAAATCGTTTGACCGAACCTAGTCGATTCCACCTAGTAGGATTAAAACTTGATATTTTGTAAAAAATAGAAGGCTCAATAAGGAAGAAGTGCCAAAAACAAAGATTCTCTTTCTTCACTTTAATGAAAGAAATAATATATATTATTTATGGAACTCTTCCAAGAGTTTGAAGGTATTGTATTGTCGTAAATCAAGGCAAAGAAATCAAGGTTGTGATCATATGTGATAAGTCAATATTTTGTACATTTAAAACTATAATTAGGATATGATTATCTCTATATTACTGTAAATGAAAAATTACTTAATTAAAGGATTTGTTTTCAGATTTAGGTAAGCATCTTTTGCATATATATGTCTATTAATTCAATGAAGGATATATTCATATTTTTTTCACATAATATTAGAGCCTAGATTAGAAACCCAAGACTCTTTTTCTTGAGCTCGAGCCTTCATTGCCAATCAATTTGCATTTGCCAATAGCCCTCCTACTATCGACAGCCCACCACGAACAACCTTCATTACTATGACACTAATTTATTTTTCATTCTTCACTCAACCTTTTCCATTAACCAAAAATGTCTGATACCACTGGCAAAGTTAGTTCCCATGATATAAGAGAAGCACCAGCAACCTTGTGGCTTTTGCCTTTGGGAGAATTGCAGCAAATCAATGCTGCCAACCAGTTGGACAGGAATAATTATCTCATATAGTCCCAATTGATTCAAACCATTTTGAAAGGGAAAGGGAATATTAGATATATCATAGGGACCAAATTAACCAAAGAATGAAGACTTAGCCTATGTAGCAGGGGATGAAGAAGATTCTATGATAATTGCATGACAAAGCAAAATTGACTAGAGATAAAATTGGGTTTCTGTATGCGGCTTTTACCGATAAGGTGTCTCACAGTAAGTTAGGAATTTCAAAAATTATCATACGTTCTTATTTAATTAAATTTTCATAGAGATATAAGAAGTTATTAAAATAGGAATAGATTCATTATAATCTAGAGATATAGTAACGAATGCATTAGGAGATTTCGTCGCAGCATACTCAATTTATCAATTTATTCGCATAAAATCCATAATTTAAACTACAGGACTAGGTTTATGCATGTGTCTTAGTTATTAAAATCCATTAATTTCTTTTATTTGACTCACTGTCTAAATCAGATTTATTTTATTAATTACTTTAATTTAATTCTTAAAATTTGATAGATTTAATTTAAGATAAGTAATTCCATAATTCTAGTAGTTAAGTAGATTCGCCCCCGAGGGATTTATACTTGGACTCGTGTCCATTGCATTACTTGATACAACCTGATATATTTGCTAGGTTTTATGTGATCATTTTGGTTCAAAAAGGTGTAGTGTTAAACACAATCACATTCATACAAAAAAAATATGGTGTTCAAAAATGTGTTATTTTACCCGCAATTAAATAGTTATAATTGTAAATAATAAGGTAACTAAAGTTTCATCAATTACAATTCAACATGTAGAATTTATAATTCTGTGCGTGTAGTGTAATTATTCTATATACAAATAGTGACAATGATATCCATCGTATATGTAAAGAATTATATAAGTTAATTTATATAATTCTTGTCCAAATTATATAATTCTTTTTTTTTTTTTTACCACTTGTTGGGAAGAGCCGAAGCTTAACCCTAGATCAACCCTTATAAACTCAAACAAGCAACCGACCAAAACCTTACACAAAAGAATGGACAGAAGACATACACAATCATAAAACAAAATAAACAATATCAACACAAAGAGATTTACCGTGGTTCACCTGTTAAAGAGGGCTACGTCCACGTTGAGCTCCGACAAAGGGAGATCACTGCACTGTAGGGATAAAAATCTTACAGCCACCGATTACAAACCAAAAGCAACTCTCTGTTCTTCACTGTACAAACTAATCCCTTAGAAATTAACTTTGCCCCATAACCACAATCAAAGGTTAAAGGCTTACAACATAATGAATGAATCAAAACCGAACATCGAAGCAGAGAGAAAATGAGAACCAAAGAGTGATTAGATCAAACCCTAAACACAACGGATAATCAGAGCTTTCTCTTTGCCACATCCCGAGGCGACTGTAGCTGATATAAAGAAAACTCAAGCGGTGGAGATCTAGTCATATAAAGGAGAGAGCAGAGCATCAACGATCGGGAGAGAGAGGCAGGTCAAATGACAGAAATCACCATGCCACATGAAACGGTAAGAGGGGTTGCCGTTTTGGACCTCCGCCCAGGGCCCAAAGCGCTGCCGTTTTAGGCAGCCATAGGGGTTGCCAAAATGATCCTCCTACCCCTGCCAGAAATGGTTTCATGTTTGAAGCTTCGCTTACAACAATCTCCACCTTGAAGCTTCAATCATTAAAGGGACAATCCACTAATAGTGTAGCAAGCTACAACCTATGCCATCATCACTCAAGATGTTTGGTCTTTCAACCAACTGTGACATGCAGCAAGTCCAAACAGTGTTTGAACTTGGTTGCAGTCACAATTTTTGTCCCCATATCAGCTGGGTTGTCTTCTGTTGGGACATTTTGAATAAGAACATTTTCTTTGGCTACTTGGTCCCATACAAAATGAAACTTTACATCTACATGTTTGGTTCTCTCATGATATATAGGGTTCTTACATAAATGTATGGCACTCTGACTATCAGAAAATACTACAACCTTACCTTGCAACATATGAATCTCTTTTAACAAACCTTGGAGCCAGATGGCTTCTTTGAAGGCATCAGTAACAGCCACATATTCTACCTCAGTGGAAGATAGTGCAACCAAAGGCTGCAACTGAGATTTCTAACTGATGCAGTTCCCTCCTAGGGTAAAGAAGTAAGAAGTTGTAGATTTTCAAGAGTCCTTATCACCAGCAAAATCAGAGTCCACATATCCAACAAGATTAAAAACATCACAATTCATTTTATAAATTAACCCAATATCAGCAGAGCCATTAATGTACCGTAACACATACTTTAAAGCTTCCCAATGAGTTTTACCAAGGTTAGACATGAATCTACTAAGTAGAGAAATTGAAAATGCTAAATCAGGCCTAGTACTAATCATTGAGTACATTATGGTTCCAATGATATTGGCATATGGGATTTTTTCCATTTTAAGCATTTCAGAATCAGATATTGGACACTGTTTTTTAGACAAAATAAAGTGACCAGCCAAGGGAACATTTACTAGTTTACAACCAGTCATGCCAAACTTTTGAACAAATTTCAACAAATAATCATGTTAGTGAATTTTCAGACATGAACTGTTCCTATCCCTTTCAATAATCATTCCTAAAATTCTTCTAGCAAGTCCTAAGTCTTTCATATCGAAGTTGGTATTTAACAGAGATTTTAACTCACAAACTTTAGACTTAGACTTGCTAATTAATAAAATATCATCAACATATAATAACAAGTAAACAGGAGTCTCAGATAACATAGAATAGAAGCAGTTATCATATTCACTTCTGTTAAAACCAATCCCAGTTGCAAAATTGTCAAATTTTTTATACCATTGACGTGGGGATTGTTTTAGCCCATACAAGGATTTCTTTAACAAACAAACATGATCAGGGTGTTTTTTATTAACATAGCCTACTACCTGATCCATATAAATTGATTCTTCTAAGTCCCCATGTAAGAAAGCAGTTTTAATATCCAGCTGTTCTAATTCTAAATTATACTGAATAACTATTGCAAGCATCATTCGAATAGTTTTAAATTTAACAACAGGAGAAAATATTTTAGTATAATCAATACCTTCCCTCTGGGTAAAACCTTTATCTACTAGTCTAGCTTTAAACCTTAAGGGATCAGAGGGTAACATACCTTCTTTAATTTTGAACAACCATTTACATTTTATCAACTTCTGCTTCTGAGGTCTTGGGACCAGTTCCCAAGTGTTGTTTGTCATCAAAGAGTTCATCTCTTCGTCCATAGCTTGTTGCCATTTTAAACAGTCATGGGAGCTGACAACCTGCTCATAGGAAGTAGGCTCACTACTCCTTATCTCCAAACCTGCCACTAAAGGCACAGTAAATCAGATCTAAGTAAGAATATCTTGCATGAGGCCTTATAGTCCTCTTGCTTCTGTCCCTTGCCAGCTGGTAGTCCCTTAGGTTCTGGTGTGGAGAGTCATATTGCTCTTCCTCACCTTCAGGGGCTATAGATGGCTCCTCATGATCACTCTCATGATCAGAGGGTAGGTCAATTTCAGGGTTTGACACACCTGAAGAGGAAGTAGCCGGCAGATCAGGAACATCTGCTAGTTGCTCCACCTCATTTTGGGTATTACCAATTATAGGGAACTCATCTGGGGTGTTAGATGTGGGATAGTTTTCTAAATTTTCTAATTTACAAGGGAAGATAGATTCATTGAATATAACATCCCTACTAATTATTATCTTAACTTCACTTGAACTCCTATCCCACAATCTATATCCTTTAGTTCCATCTTGGTACCCCACAAAAACACACTTGATGGATTTAGGATCCAATTTTTCCACTGATTGGTGGGCATATGCCTCACAGCCAAAAACCTTGAGATAATTAAAGATTAATTTCCTACCTATCCATATTTCTTCAGGACACTTTAGGTTTAACACAGTGGAAAAGCTACGATTTATTAGGTGAGTAGCAGTGGAGAGAGCCTCTCCCCAAAAGGTTTTAGGCATGCCAGCTGTAAACAGAAGGTATCTGACATTTTCTAGCAAGGTCCTGTTCATTCTCTCAGCCACCCCATTTTGGGGTGTGTTTTTCACAATTTTATGCCTAATAATGCCATAATAGTCACAGAACTCATCAAACTCTCTGTTACAGAATTCTAAACCATTGTCAGTTCTTAGAGTTTTAACCCTCTTGTCAGATTGGTTTTCTACTAAGGCTTTCCATACTTTAAATTTATCTAAAGTCTGATCCTTAGTTCTAAGAGGAAAGACCCAAACCTTCCTTGTAAAGTCATCCACAATGGATAGAAAATACCTGTTCCCACCAAGAGTAGGCTTTTGAGAGGGACCCCACAAATCAGCATGCACATACTCTAAGCATACCTTCGCTAGGTGAGTCCTTTTGTGGAAACTCATCCTGTGTTGCTTGCTTAGGATGCATGATTCACAAAAGTTTAGAGGATCTGTAGGCACTAAACCAAGGTAATCTTGGTTTGATAGAGCCTTCAGATCTTTCTGGCTCATGTGACCAAGTCTCAAGTGCCAGATATTTATCTTATCAGCTTTTTCCATGCATGTAGTTGAAACATTAACAGGGAATAATGAATAACCATTTAAAACATATAGACTATGTCTTTTTATACTAGTGAGAATTAGGTGTTTATTCTTAAAGACATACATATTTCCTTTCTCTGCTTTATAAGAATAACCTAATTCATCTAAGGTTTTAAGAGATATGAGGTTTCTTTTTAATTTCAGCACATATCTAACATTTGTAAGAATCTTGATCTGGTTATCATGCACTTTTAAAGATATATCACCCATGCCTTGAACACAACAAGTTTGATTGTTGCCCATATAAACAGTTCCTGTTTCTTTGTTACTAAAATTTTGAAACCACTCAATGTTTAGACATTCATTAGTAACAGTTGAACTAGAAACAGTAAGAACTTCAGCTAGGTTATTGGAGCTACTTGCAGCTACCGATGCATCCCCCCTTGTTTTTGTTTCTTTAGCAAGTCATAACAATATTTCTTTATGTGACCCTCCTTCTCACAATGGTAACATTTCCATTTAGGCTTTTGCTTACTCTTTCTACCCTTACCCTGAAAACCTAAACCTATAGTTTGATTACTATTTCCTATAACATTTCTCTTATCAGGTTTGCCTTTAACAAACAAGTTGTTAGTAGCTTTCTTAGATGAATTTAATTCTAATTCTCTTGGCTTAATCCCTGAAACAACAAGGTCTAAACTAGGTATAATACCAGTATATTGTAAGGCATGTTTAACCACATTATATTCATCTGGCAAAGAATTTAAAAGGATCATAGCCTCACTGGTATCACCAAGGGCTTGATCCGTTCCCCTTAACAGTAAACTAAGTTTGGTAAACTCATCAATGTTTTCATCCATAGATTTAGAAACATTCATCTTAAAGTTAGATAGCATACCTTTTAAATAGACTAAATTCGGAGCAAATAAAATAGAGTATAATGAATCAAGTTTATTCCATAGTTCTAGAGGGGTATTCATGCTATCTACTTTACGTATAACACTATCCCCAAGATGCAAAAAAATAAGATTGAATGCTTATTCCCTTACCTCAGCAGCTCTTGTGAGCTATTTTGCTGTCCATTTCTCTTTGTTGGATTTAAGTGCAATAAGCACTTTATGATGAGAGAGCAGAACTCTCATTTTTTTCTTCCAACTACCGAAATCGCTTTTACCATCGAATGTTTCGATTTCAAATCGGGTTGATGTCATCTTCGCTTTGCACGAAGGTACCCTAGACACTGACCAGACTCACTCAGCAAAAAATAATAGGCTGACGAGAGACTTACAGTAAACCCTAGGAATCAAAGGCAAAAAGACACCACAACAGTAAACCCTAAATGAGACAAGTCTCAGTTGAAGGTACTGCGAATTTAAAAGGCTCTGATACCACTGTTGGGAAGAGCTGAAGCTTAACCCTAGATCAACCCTTATAAACTCAAACAAGCAACCGACCAAAACCTTACACAAAAGAATGGACAGAAGACATACACAATCATAAAACAAAATAAACAATATCAACACAAAGAGATTTACCGTGGTTCATTCGTTAAAGAGGGTTACGTTCACATTGAGCTCCGACAAAGGGAGATCACTGCACTATAGGGATAAAAATCTTACAGCCATCGATTACAAACCAAAACAACTCTCTGTTCTTCACTGTACAAACTAATCCCTCAGAAATTTAACTCTGCCCCATAACCACAATCTAAGGTTAGAGGCTTACAACATAATGAATGAATCAAAATCGAACATCGAAGTAGAGAGAAAATGAGAACCAGAGAGTGATCAGAACAAACCCTAAACACAGCGGATAATCGGAGGCTTTCTCTTTGCCACATCCCGAGGTGACTGTAGCTGATATAAAAAAGACTCAAGCGGTGGAGATCGAGTCGTATAAAGGAGAGAGCAGTGCATCAACAATCGAGAGAGAGAGGCAGGTCAAATGACAGAAATCAGCACGCCACATGAAACGGCAAGAGGGGTTGCCGTTTTGGCCCTCCGCCCAGGGCCCAAAACGCTGCCGTTTTGGGTAGCCATAGGGGTTGCCAAAATGACCCTCCTACCCCTGCCAGAAACGG
This sequence comes from Diospyros kaki, assembly GCA_036245055.1. NCBI lineage: Eukaryota > Viridiplantae > Streptophyta > Magnoliopsida > Ericales > Ebenaceae > Diospyros > Diospyros kaki. Next base: position 26,854,303 of record BSEG01000003.1, on the reverse strand, counting down.
TGCCAAGTTTGAAGCTTCACTTACAACACCACTATTCAAAGTAAATTGTCCCATTTGTATTTTTGGTAGCTAGAGAATGAAATATTTGGAAGAGATGACAAAACAATGAGAAAGGTAATACATCATATATTAAGTTGAGTGCTTCATTTTGAACACATTTTACATCTTTTCAAAGAATGTTTAGCTATATTAGTGACTATTCTATTAGTGATAGCTCTTCATGTAAATGTATCATCATAAGTAATTAACTACTCAAAATAGTTATTACTGTGACTATTTAAAAAAAGTTACAAATTTTTGAAAATAGTATGAATAAGTCTATAAATAGATTTTTCATTTGATTCTAACTGTAATGTCTTATTGTTGTCAGTGATTACTAAGAGGTTTGAGTACATTTTGTAGGATATTCAAATTCACGCCAGTTGAATTTATAACTGCGTCAGTTAAGTTTTAAGAAAAGTCATACTTTGTATCATTGCCAAACAAATTTTCAATGGTAGCATATCGCAGAGCAACATCTGTGATTTTTTGTAACAATAACTATTGCATAATAAAACTGAAAATACAAAATCCTCCCAAAACTAGAAGTATATATGTCAAGACCTATCAAACGAACCCCACAAAAAAACAGAGACAATCCAAACAGAGGAATCAAAACTACCCAGAAGAAAGCTTAAGAGACCTCCTCTTAAGCATGCAAAGCCGCTGCTCCAGAACCATGAAGTACTACATATCTGGAAATTCTTCTCCAGCCACTCCAAAACAGCCATCTAGCTCGGTGGGGAAGCAGCATCCATATCTGGAAATTCTTCTCGCTGCACAAGAAGTGCCGTTCCCCGTTGTTCTTTTATTTGCTTTACCACCTTCTCTGCCTCCTTCCTTGCATTTCCAGTTTTGATCACGGTGAGCAAAAACAAATATGCCGACCAACAGCTGCGACCTAGAAGAAGAACCAGCACAACCACATAACACGTCCACCCTAAAATAGCAACGACGCCATTCCTGCCACGTTGGCTGTCTTTTTTAGAGGTTGTTGCGAGAATCGACAACGTGTAAGTAACAGCTGTGCACATAACTGTCTGCCACATAACTAACACCAAAATCACGATATTCTTCAAGGACTGTTCCCAAGTTACCAGAAGAGAGATTAACGTTATAGATCCAAGGAATCCGAACGAGTTGAACATGTGGAAATTAGAGTACGTAGTTGGCCAGTTAGAAGCCATCACACTCTTTCCAGCTTTGTGCTCCTGTTTATTATCCTGCCAGTATCCACCAGGAGGGCTCAGCGCGGCTTGGAAAGTCATGGCCGCGATGAGCGATGCCACCACCATTAGGCTTTGGCGTTGCATTGACAGCCACTCACCCTGATAGATTTCTTTGGCTTTCAAGCATCCAGCTGCTCTTAAGGTGTAAATTTTATGTTCATTCCCGTCAGTTTGCTCTAGAATATCCAGTGGCGTGAACCCACACTTGTTTTTTGTGTTTAGGGCCTCTTCATTGTTTGTTGGTTTTCCTTCCATTGCTTCTTTTGCGTGGAGCAAACGTTCCAGCATCTGCGTGCAAGCGACCATTAGATCAGAAAAATTAGGAAGCTAGTAGTTACCAGGGTTATAATAGGAAGCTTCAACTCCTATTAAAGCCGGATCAAACCTAGAATTCAATATCCCTAATCAAACCTTTTGTTTTCCAAAATTCAAAGGCCACCCTACAGATTTCAACAAGCTGGGGCCTAACCAAGCCCATTGGGTTGTCTTGTATTTTGTGTTTTAAAGAAAACGCACCTACTTGGAATTTTGATTGTTGTATACAACTCCATATTACTTCCTCTAAATAAGGAAGGAACATTATTACTTGCCTCAGATTGAAAATTCTTGACAGCCAAATGTAATACAGTGTCCCGTTGGCATCTCTAGTACTGAGCAGTACAGGAATCCTGTGAGGCTGGGCTTCGAACAATTCAATCAGGACGTCGATATTCCCCTTGATCAGGGCCGGCCCTACCTTGAAGCCATTTATGCCATGGCATTAGGCCCCAAAATTAGGAGGCCCCAGATTTTAGAATTTTTTTAATATGTTATATATATTTTTTATTTTTTTAATAATTAATATTTTATTAAAAATTAAATATAAAACATTTTAATTTTTTTTAACTTCCTTCACCATTTTTCATTTTTTAACTGTTGTTATGGTGTTCTTCATAAAAATCATGGTTTATTAGATAAACTTGATTATGAAGATTTAATCAACAATTTTGCATCTCAAAAGACAAAAAAAATTGATTTTATATAAAGATGAACATAGTCCAACACATATTTGTAGAATAAAAAGTTATTGTTGATGAATTTTATCATTTAATAATATCAGTTTAATGTTATGTTTTGTTTCTCTCTATAAGAGAATCATGAATGTATAATTTTTTGTTCTCACTAATCTTCTTAGATTTTCAAGAAAAATTAGTTTTGTTTTTTTTTTTGTTTATTATTGTAAGGTTTTTGGCTTTTTTTTTTTGAGACATTGTATTTTAATTAAAAATTTATTATTATTAAGATATTATTATATTTTGTAGTTGATTGAATTTTAATTTTTTTATTTAATAAAATGATGAAATATTTATGTAAAAAAATATATTATTTATTTTTTATAAAAAAATTAATACTAAAAGGCCTCAACAAACCTTTTCGCCTAAGGACCCCAACTCTGTTGGGCCGACTCTGCCCTTGATAGTAGCAAGATAAAGCGGGTTCCTCCTGCCATCTGCATCCAGGGCAGTGCACATCTCAGGATTGGCTTGTACTAATTCTTTGACGACAGAGCGGTGTCCCTTAGCCGCCGCTAGGTGAAGCGCCGACCACCGCCGCAGATCCAACACGCCGGCGAGGTCTGGGTTTTTGGACAGCAACCTCCGGACAAATTCCAAGTGTCCCCTGAACGCAGCCACGTGGAGAGGAGTGTGAACCAATGAACCCACCGAAACCCTATCGAGAATGAGGGGGTCTCTCTCAAGGACTCGATCCAGCAACTCTACGTCCCCCAAGATGGCGGCTTCATGGACACTCTTTTCCACTTCCATTCTTCCCTCCATTTGTCCTACCTTTCTGGGTTCTGGTTCCAAGACAAATGCGCGCGGGTATTATATGGGTCGATTCCAGTCAATTTGAATATTTTTGGTGAAGTATCGACACATTTTCCTTTGGAAACGCGGGTACCGATCTGTCCAAACCTCACCGACCTTTCTGGGTCTATTTTACAGTCCATTAATGAGCTAAGACTCTAAAATTATTCATAAATTTACAATGTAAAATATAATAAGATTAAGAGTACAAACTGCATTTATATATATATACACATATAAGTAGCATTTTGTACAAACTTGTAATATTTTTTATGGGGCACTTTAAATGAGGTACAACTAGTCCATTATTAAGAACTACTAGTTTGGGAGAGTTTTCTTCTTTAATTTTTATTTTTATAATCTTTTCAACTTCAAAACAAAAAAAAAAAATGTGGTTTAATAGACTCTATTTTCACTTTAAAATAACCAAATATTTTTAGAATAAACTGCTTAATAGACTCTGTCAACTTTTTCGGAAAAGCATTTGGTAAGCGCAACGTTGCTTGTAAAAGCTAACCCACTCCCTTTAAAAAAGAAAAACAAAAGCAAATTAAGCTACCTTTTAAGCAAAATACAAGTGGTTTCCTAGTTTTTTATATCATTCTCTTTCTTCATAACTAGGTCATTCCCTATTTTTTTTTTTTTTTTTGTTGAGAAACTCTCCATAATAGTTATTTAATATATTAATATATGTTTAATCAATTTACATATCCACAATACAACAACAAAATATTATACTAATTAAAGACATAAGACTTGTTTTTAATATTAATAAGCATAACACAAATTACATGACACTCAATTTTCGAATATTAATTTATCAATCTTTGTTTTTACAACACATTACAATAAAGCACAATACCGCATCCTTCACATGACAATTCCAAAGAGGTCCTAAAACTTGGGTACTAAGAAAGAATCATTCTTTTGTTAAGTATTGAATCCGTTGCATGATTTGCAACTTAATGTTTTAATGCATAACAAAGCAAGTGACAAGTGTTTAAACACATACATTAAGTGTTTAGACATCTTCTCAAAAAAATATTTTTCTTAGACTCTTATATTTTTAAGTCAAAATAGATGATATATGAAGTTTGAAAAATATTTGAATAAGTTTTAAATATAATGAAAAAATAGAAATCTCAAGTGTTTGGCAATGTGTTAGTCAAATAGAAACTTTGATTAATCTTATATTAAAAATGTTACTCAAGTATCAGACTTCATTACTCAAGTAATTGTACCAAGAAACTAGGGACTTTAAAACATTAATCAAGTAAGGTTAAATATTACTTGAATAACCAATATATAAACTAAGAAGTCCTAAATATTATTCGAGTAACCCTATATATTATTCGAATAACCTATAAATTTGTTAAAATATTCCAAAAATTACTTGAGTAATCTAATATTTTAGTCAAGTAACCTTTGCTCCAATTTTGAAATTCAAAATATGTTCAGAATATTACTCGAGTAACACCCATACATTACTTGAGTAATATGGTCTGTGAAACTTTAAATTCAAATGCTCTAGCTATTAAATTGTTTTTAATATTGACCCGAGTACATTTAATGATATCTAAACAAAATAAATGTGCTAGGAGTCTCTATACATAGGAATATATATGTTTTTATCTATTTTTTCTTTTTCTAACTTGATTTGCATTGCAAAAATAGAAACTCGATGTTATGACCGAAGAAAAGCTATTTGTTCTACAGATTCAAAATTGAAATCATTCATATCCTTGAGAGAGAATCTAGAGCAGAAGGCTTCATTTCGAAATCAAATGGCCTTGTATTGTGTGGATTATTCATTCAGTTCTAAAGTGAAAAAGCATTATAAGGGTTATCACTTGATCTCTAGAAAAAGCAAAGTATGGTTATAACTAAGCCTATGAAAAACTATTGTCGTAAAGAGAATAGTGCTTGTCTCTCACTCCAAATCAAGCACTCTGAATGAATTTTGAAAATCTTTGATGAGAAATAAAGGTAATGGATATAGACATTTATTGTCGAACCACTATAACTAACTAATCTCTCTTTCTTTATTTATTACATTATTGCAATTATTTCTTGTGCCATTAAATACTAAATTTTTTGGAGAGCTTAATTCACTCGCTCTTATGTTAGTATCTTTTCACTTAGTAAAGAGAGAGAACTTTGTAAAGCAAGGTAAATTTCAATATTACTCCTAATATTTTTTTTAACTATAAAATAATATCTCTTAAATTAAATTTAATATATTTTATTGTATTTTTATCACAAATTAAATTTCTAAAAAAGTAACTCAATTTTATCATACCAACGTCCATATTATAAGAAGATCATACAATTTTTACATTGCTTGGCAACAACCTAACATAACCATTCCCAGAATGTGATATGCTTGGTGAAGAGTAATGCGTTTTAATTTTATTTCAAGCTATCTCATGCCCAAAATGATTACCAAAAGATGAGAAAATCCTATCATTACAAAATTAGCGGAGAAGAAAGAGAAAAAAAGAAATTCTTATAAGCTATCTCATTCACTAATCAATGAACTCTATCCCTTAATTTCCCAACTTCGGAGTCCAGACCAAAGAAAAGTTGCTGCAAAGGAAAAGAAAAACCTTCATCTAAAATACATTCAAAATTCTCATCTACCTTCACTTTACTGAGGCTGGTAGCCAGTACAATTCTACCTGTCAAAAACATTTTTTTTACCCATCATATATATTTGATGGAGCAAGCTCTTCGAACCCGATCGACATCCGGCCCGTCTTAGCCTTTTTATTCTCTCCAGGGCACCTAGATGAACATCCCTCTATCTTTTGCAACAACAGTGTCATCTCCTGTACCCTCTTCTTCATCAGCCTCATCCCGCTTCCTAACCAGACCACCAAACACCGCAAAGGGGACATTTTTCTGGGCAATCTCAACTTTTTCCTCGTCTTCTGAGTCACTCTCCTTTGGAAGCTCAATATCCTCATGATTTTTGGTGACTCATACTACATCGTCTGTCTTAGACTCCATCCCAGCGCTGACAAATCCCAATTTCTTGACACCATCTTTGGTGGCAGTGTCATTGGCTGCGGGCACTACGTGCTTCTCTAAAGCAACCATTTCACCTTCTGGAACCCCGACTTTTTCAACGCGTCCATTGTTTCATCCAAATTTGGTTTGTCCTTTTGCATCAAGTATTTTGGAAGGATGTAGTGAGTCTGGGAAAAGAGAACGAAATTTTGTCACAATTAGTTATGTTAGGATATTTTGCTATCAAAATAATATGTTCGTGATATTATCTCAATGTATATATTTAACAGATTACGTATAGATATATTAGAACTCTTTCTCCTTTAGAATATTTTTTTTCTAATTTCTCTCCTGTAATACTGTGACAAATATCTCACAGCTTGTATTTATACTATAAATACTCAATGAAAATCAAGCTCATTCAATTACTTTCATGGTATATATCAGAGCATAATCAAAATTAGACTCTATCAGCTTCATTCTCTTCTGTTCCATCTGATCTGTCATTCAACATGAGTAACTCTACCATTGCTGTCGAGATAGCTCAACCCACCTCTATTGTGATTGACAAGAGAGACCATACTATCTCTATCATTTCGATAATCTCAGTGTGAATATTGTTGATGACACTCTCACTCACATTGATAATTACAACTCATGGTTCCTTGCCATGTCAATGACACTCAAAGGAAAAAATAAGTTTTGCTCTGTAGATGGTTCAACTCCCATCCTCGACACGACGAGTCCTGATTTCTCTCGATGGACTCGAGTAAATAGCATGGTGATGTCATGGCTTCTAAACTCCATTGACCGATCACTTGCAAGCACTGTCCTCTATGCTACTTTTGCTACTACCATGTGGTCCGATCTTAAGGTCGGCCCGCTTCTCATCTTTCAATAGACCCCATATCTATGAATTAAAGCGTCGTCTAGCAACCATCACACAAGACAGTGATTCAATCACTCAATATTTCATCAAGTTTTTTTGTAATTGGGATGAATTGGCTGCAATTGATCATTCCTTATCTTGCTCTTGTATGGGATGCACTTGTGGAGCAAAAGATGCATATCACTCTCAACTTGAGAAGTGTTGGTTGATGGAGTTCCTTATGGGGTTGAATGAACTTTTTCAGCAGGCACGTTCTCAACTCCTTCTTACCTCCACATTACCTATTGTATCACAAGCTTATTCACTCCTTCAAGATGAAGCTTAGTGACAACATCATGATAGAAATGAAGTGCTATGACACACACCTAAGAGAGGGGTGAATTGGGTAAATGAAAATTTATAGATTAAACTGAAAATATTTTGAGATAAACTAATGTAAAGAACCAAGTTATGAAATGAGAGATTGCTTGAAATGATAAAAGCACAAAAGAGCATAACTACAAGAAAGACACAAAGATTTATAGTGGTTCAGCCAAATGGCTTACGTCCACTCCCTCATGGGTGGGGTAATTCATCTCATCTTTCTTCAATTGCCTAGAAGCATAGGAAGCAACACGTCCCTCTTGCATCAGTACACAACCCAGACCTAAATATGAAGCGTCACTATAAACTATGAATAACTCGCCACTCCTGGGAATAGCTAATATTGGGGTAAGGGTTAAACGCTGCTTCAACTCTTGAAAACACTACTCACAGGCGTCATCCCAAATGAAAGGAACTCCCTTGCGTGTCAACTTGGTCGTAGGAGAGGCTAAACATGCAAAACCCTCAATAAAACCCCTGTAGTAACCAGCTAGCCCTAGAAAACTATGTACCTCAATCACTGTAGTAGGCCTTGACCAATCTAATACTGCATTGATCTTCTTAGGATCCACTGATATGCCTTCCCCAGATACTACATGACCCAAGAATATCACCTGAAGCTGCCAAAAATTGCACTTGAAAAATTTGGCATAGAATTGTTTCTTTATGAGTCGTTGCAACACCATCCTCAAATGAATCTCATGATTTGTTAGGCTAGGTGAGTATACCAAAATGTCATCAATGAAGACAATGAAAAAGCTATCCAAATAATCCCTGAACACTTGATTCATTAAGTCCATAAACATTATTGGAGTATTAGTCAACCCAAATGGCATGACTACAAACTCATAATATCCATACCTAGTATGGAAGGCAGTCTTAGCTATATCTTCATCCCTCACCCGGACCTGATGATACCAGAATATAGATCTATCTTGGAGAATACTGAGGCACCCTGAAGCTGATCTAACAAGTCATCCACATAGGGCAATGGATACTTGTTCTTGACTGTTACCTGGTTAAGTTTCCTATAGTCAACGCATAGCCGCATGGAGCCATCTTTCTTATCACAAATAACACTGGTGCTCCCCACGATGAGGTACTGGGATAAAGCCTTTATTTAAAAGGTCTTGCAATTGCTCCTTCAACTCTTTTAATTCGTTGGAAGTCATGCATTAGGGAGTCTTAGAAATAGGTTGAGTGCCTGATAGTAATTCAATGGAAAAATCAATCTCCCTATAGGGTGGTACGCTCAACATCTCATCCGAAAATACGTCTAGGAAATCTCGAACAATAGAAAGGTCAGCCAATTCCTTCCTTTCCCTAGCACCAACAGTCACAAATGTCAAATATGCTTCACACCCTTACCTTATCAACTTTTTTGCTTGTATAACTGAGATCATCGGCGTCGCTGCCACTAGTTTTACTCCCATGTATATCATCTCTGGCTGATATGGAGGCTTAAAGGTAAAAACCTTGCATCAACAGTCAACCTTGGCATAATGATGAGACAACTAATCCATGCTTAATAAAAGATCAAAGTCCTGAATAGCTAACACCACTAAATCACTAGGCATGACTCTATCATGGACTACGATCTCACAATCTGACACCAGTTCACTTCCTAACAGCGTATTACTACCTGGTGTCATGACAGATAAGATGTACGGTAGATGATTACTGGTAATAGGTATAAAATACAAAACACATGGTGCAATGAAGGAGTGGGTGGAGCCTATTTCAAATAAAGCACGAACATCCAAGCCATAGAGTGAGAGAATACCTTGTATAGTCTCATTACCTCCCTCAGCCTCTACTGTTGTTAGTGCAAAAACCCTACTTGATACTCGAGAGCTGTCAGTAGCGGCAGGTCGCAGAGCTGCTGTAATACCCCATTATTGCATGAGGTTGCCACGTAAATTCGATAAGTTTAGAATACCGAAAAAAATGGATTGATAGCAGTTATAAGTACCAAATCGGCTGTAGGGAATACCTCAGAGTGAAATTGTCTAAGAAAAATGACATGGTCTCAATGAACATTTCAAGATAGGATTTATGGTATCGAAAAAAATCGAATCAGGAACGGTTTTTGGTACAGCTAAAATGCAGCTGTCATTTAGGCTATAAAACTGAATCATTGTAAGAGACTCCCAAAAAATCAACGAAACCCTAGGGGGGCTCCGATTTTGAGTAAGGATCAACCCTTCACTAGTTTCGAGATGAAACAATAGCCCGGTGAGGACACTAGGGCAAAATTGTCTATATCGAGTAAAATCTAAGTTATTAATTTTGAATTTTCGGTATCGTAATGTCAATTAATTTGATGTTTAAGGGCATAGTTACAATAAAGAAATTGCTCAAGTGAAATTAAGAAGGAAATTGGGGTTTATGTGTAATTTTCTTTAGTTAAATGTGTAATAAATTAGTGTAATATATAATTATATATATATCTATGAGAGCTCAGACACACAACAGTCACGCCTCTACAAATCTCCATATCTCCATGCCCTGCAACGTGATGGCCGATTTCTGTAAATTGAGTGATTCTCACGCATTGGGGGATGGCGCCATGGAAGGCTCGAGGCAAAAGAATTGCCTATAAATAGATAGGAGAATTGAGAAGCAAAGGGCAAGCAATGGTCGAAGTTGCAAAGAGAGAACGTGGGCGAGCAAATGGCCGAGGTGATCGAGGAGAAGCTAGGAGGTGATGTAAAAAGTCGGAGGCAGCCGCGGGGATAGCCGAAAGCAGCCAAAGCAAGCCGAACCAGCTTGCGGCAACCATGGCCACAAGCTTCCAGCATGCTCGAGCTGGCTGGTAGTAGCTAAGGCGATGGCCCAATAGGGGTGTGATGGGTCTAAGGCAGCTCGGGAGGCGATCGATCGGAACGAGCACGGCCATGAGAGCTATGGCTATAATGGGTTGCAGCAAGCAGCAACCAGAACCAGTTGCAGCCAGCGGCGACCGCGGGTAGCAACTTAAGGCGGTGCGTGCGTGGCGTCAGGGTCCGGCGAGGCCGAGGCAGCCGACGGATGGCCAAGTGGCGGCCGACGGATGGCCAAGCGGCGGTGGCTGCAAGTTGGTGCGCAGGTGCTGTGCGAAGAAGAAGAAATAGAGGAAAGAGATGATGAATAGTAAAAGAGGAAAAAGAAAGGGAAAAAATATAGAAAATCCCAAAAAAAATTTTAAAAAATAGGATTTGGATATTCATTAATATTTTGGATATTTTGGGCAAGAAAATGGGTCAGGCGCGCGTTTTGAGATCAGGGCACGCATACCGAGGAAGCCTGAGAGGCTAAGTTAAGGTAAGTAAAATTTTCTAGAAAATTTTATAAATTTAGGAATATTATTTTATGAATTTTCACAGTGAAATATTTGAGAAAATATTTAGTTTGGATTTATCAAGGAAAAATGGAAGAAATAGAGAGAAAAATAAAGAAAATGCAAGAAATTATGAAAAAATAAGTTTTAATATTTATTTTAATAAATATGGTGATTAGGATGCTTTGAGGCTAAATTTGAAGTGACTTGTGCAAATTTTGAGGTTGGCACTCAAATTGAGGTGATGCACGAATTTCGAGGTAAGTGGTACTTCCCAACTGGATTTAGTTTTATGGAAAATGATTGGTTGTAGGTGATTATGTTTCAAACTTCGATTTCATCATATTGACATGCTTTGATATGTATCCATCACGTAGACTGCATACATGACATGCCATGAAATGCATATGTACACGTTGATATCATTGATCACGCGCATTATGGCCATAAGGAGTACGATCTGACACCGCTGCTTTACCAATGGTGCACCCATATACCCTGGCTTACAAAGAGGTGGCTGCAAAATTGGTGAGTAGCATGAAGGGTGCAGTTGACCCTTACGATGAGTGAGACATTGCATTCATGCAAGAAATGTGTTTTCTGTACCCTTACTTAAATGATTCATCATCTAACTTGGCCTTATGCCTGGAATATTGAAATGTTCCAGATAGAGATTGTAGCAAATACGATGATGAATGAGGCATGAAATGACATTTAGCAAAGTGCATGAGGAATGAAATGTATGTTATGTAGCCCATGCATTTAAGTTCTGCTACTTTGAAATCTGAACGTTTTAAGTAATAATGATGTATAACTATATTAAGGTTAATGTTAGTTGAGAACTTATGTTTTGTATTAAGTTATGTTGAGGGATGATTTAATGATCAATGTTAAGATATCAGGTTCGATCCTTGCTTTCGCACTTGATGTGTATAATGATTCTCTTTCGAGATAAATGAATGGGAATTCTGAGACGAATTCGAGGAATGATGTGGTTTAGCATTAGTTTGAAAGAAAAAAATTTATTGTCCCAGAATTGTCCCAAGTTATGGAGCGCCCGAGAAGCGGGGCATTACATCGCCTAACTAAGAAGTCGGGAACTACTAAACTAGCCCCCAACCAGGTCCTTGCAACCTGGAATGAAGAAAAAACAAGGTGAGTCCAAATAACTCAGCAAACTCATAAATAAATGAAAGACGGATATAGTAGGTACTAAGAGTAAACTTGCATAACATGTCATGCAATGTCATGCATAACATACCATGCAATCTCATAAACTGACACAGATACCCACTGCATAAGTAACAATACACATATATAGGATCTGGGAGCCCAAATAAGGAATGCACTAGCACCCAAATCCTTATCACAAACCTGCTACTTCCTTGAAGACAGACTGTACCTATACTATGAGCTGAAGCTCGCTCGGGTGAGAGCTACCACACCCGCTGGCATGCATAAGCATCCAAGATAAAAATTGGGCATGTCAAGATGTCCCTAAATAACTCGATTTAGAAAACTCGACACTATATAGCTGTATCTTAATACTAGCGCCATGACCTGTGCAGATGCAATAAGGAGTGGCATAGTAGACTGGATGGGATACAAAGCCCTCAGAAGCCAAACATCCCACCAAGCCTCACCAAACTAGTAAAACACATGCCAAATGCAATTGCTCGTGCTTAACAACTAATAAATAAATATCATGGTCATGGGACATGCACTCAAGTCAAATGGAACCCCCAATGCATATCCCAAGCTCTTGCATGCATATGACTTGACCATATACTGGAAATAAAAGGAACATATACAAATACTCTTGGCCACAACAACCTCTACGAGAACCTACCCATAACAACCTAGCTTCATTCCATAACAAACAGATGGGAGAACCAAGCGCTTCAAAGCTCATATGAATAGACTACTCAAACGTTGGCCAAATGGGTTGAATTCTATACCAAAACGAAGCTTATCAAGTTTAGTTTACAATTCTTCAAACGGATCTTAATTTTGTTATTAGGATAAAAAGTTATGGCTCGAAGTGTACAACATGCACAAAATTTGAAGCTCACAGTCCTGTCGCGGTAGGACTGAGGGAAGAATTGCTCGCTAGAGCTCATGGTCTGGTCGCGACAAGCATGTCATGGTGGGAATGGCTCACTGGGGCTCACACGTCTGTCCTGACAAGCATGTCGCAGTAGGACCGAACCTTGCCATTCTTGCAAAATGCATCACATTTCTTGCCCAATCCAAACCCTAACCAATAAATACATCATTCCTTGAGGATTATAGGGTGAAACACACCCTTTTTGAAGCTCCAATGGAATTTAACAAGATCAAACAAGGAAAAAGAGTTATTTACAAACTATTCTATGTAGATACAAGCAAACCCTTACCTTGCAAAACAAAGAGATTTTCTTATGGAGCATCCTCAAGATTCTTACATTCATGAGCTTAGAAGTGAAAGAAATGATTGGAACTTGCATTTAGGAGAAAAGAAGGGAGAGAGCTTCCATCCAACACAAATGGAAAGGAAGAAGAATAAGAAAGAACTTGCCTTTGCTTCAATGGGTATTTTAAGTGGAGAAGAAGAAGATCCATAAGCTAAGTCACCAATACCAAACAAAAGCCCTCTAATTTCATCCACCAAATCTCTTCTTGGAATTTAAATTTAAAGAAGATGGAATTGGAACTTGAAGAAGGCAAGAAGAAGAGAAGAATGAGAGTGAAGAGAATTGGAAACAAGCTTGCTTATATACCCCTCTCTTCTCTCCATTTTTCCCTTTCTCTTACACCATTTCACAACTTTGCCATTTCCTTTTTCTTTCCATTTGAATAAATGAAAAAAATTATATATATATTTTAACCCAATTGAAATAAATATCAATAATGATATAAACTCGATAACTGGTCATTACAAATCTTGTAACATCCTGCATCGAGCGTTAGGAAAGACTGGAAGAACTTACCCTGATAGACCTACGAGAACTTCCCAAGGGTCACCTATCCTTGAGCTTCCCCAGCTCAAGCACGCTTAACCTAGGAGTTCTTCGCCTACATTCATCCCAAAAGGTATCCATCTGGTATTTTTTTCTTCCTTACTTATCCTCGATATATACTACCATTATTTGGGCTCTTGGGGTATTACATTCTCCCCCCTTGAGCACATGACGTCCTCGTCATGCGACATTATAACTGGTCTCAGATTTTCTCCCCTTTGGGGGTTCCATCCTAGATCCTGTCAAAAGTCGCTCTTTGTATAGGCCCTCGAGCCCCGGCTCTACTCCCTGCCTTAATCGGACCGCTTTCACCAAGGGTTGACTTTGATACCACCTGTAACATCTCACATCGAGCAATAGGAAGGATCGGAACAACTTACCCTGATGGACCTATGCGAACTTCCCAGGGGTTACTCATCATTGAGCTTCCCCAATTCAAGCACGCTTAACTCGGGAGTTCTTTGCATACATTCAGCCTAAAAGGTATCTAGCTGGTGTTGTTTCCTTCCTTACTTATCTTCGATATGTACTACTCTTCTCTGTGCTTTTGGGGTATTACACGTCTAATACATTAAAGAAAAGTTAAAATCACAAGAGTAAAATGCCATATTCATTCATGTGCCAAAATAGATTCTAACAAGGTCATTTACCAAAACAAAGATCCAAACTGATCTATACATCTAAAAGTATTAATTATAATAAAATTCAAATGTGCGATACAAAATAACTTCAAGTGCCTTGAGAAGATGCAGAAGATGATGGAGGAGAAGTAGCTGATGGAAGAGATGGAGAGGACGATGGAGAAGGAAAGCTAGACAACATCATTTGCATAAGACGGGTCATTTGAGAAGCCAATTCTTGTTGCTGGTAATGAAGCTCCTCTTGGCGTTCATTTCTAAAAAGTGAAAATTCAGACTTCAGTTCAACAATCCCAAGAATAACTACGTCTACATCCATAGGCTGATAAGATGGAGGCACAGAAGAAGAAGAAGAAGGAACCTTAGATAAGGGATCTTGTGAAGCAGGTTGTTCTTGAGTCTTTCTCTTATTTTCAATTCTTACCCAAACTCCATCTTGGTAGTGAAATCCTATCCTTAAAGTCGTGTTACCATTAATGTGTTGTGATGGGTTGAGGTACACTCTCCTAGCATTCTCAAGATTATAAATCTCTTTGTCCAAAAGTTTACTTATAGCCATTCCATATGGTAACGTCCTGTTCTTATCATTAAATGATTCAATCATTTGATTTATTATTAGAATACACAAGTTCAATCTACACCTACCCATTATACATTGCATTAGCCATAGATCCACTTTAGAAATAGAGGCAAAATTGTCATTCCTAGGCACCGACATCTGATAACAAATCAAATGAAGAATCCTAGTGTTTAAACTCATCCTAGTAGTGTCTTGAATGCGAGTGGTGATTGAATCATCCTCATATACTTCTTGACATGCTTTAACAAAGTCTTGAGTCCAATAAGTGTAATTTTATCCATCTAGTGGTATCTCCAAACGGTTATGAATTAGGGTTCTATTAACTTCAAATGTGTTGAACCAATACTGGTTTTAAACCTCTAATAAGATTTTCTCTTGTTGAAAGTATTTCTTGCATTAGGATAGAAAGCCCTAACAACATCTTCATAGATACTTCTATGTATGGTTAAGAAATTCCACCAACCAAACTCTTTGAATGTGTTAATGTAAGGAAAATTGGTTGATGCTAGAAACTATAAATCAAGATATCTTCCTTCCAATACATCTCTAGAATCAAAGTAATTGAAATACCTTTCTTGTTGATCATTATTGTCAAACAAATGGATTTAAGGAAGAGATTGAGGAGGGGGATGACTCGAACTCGTCAATTCCTTGCCCTTTCCTTAGTTAGGGTTCTTTGTTCTTGCCATTTGAGAGGAAATTAATGAAAGATGAATGAAAGATTGAAAGAGAGAGAGATTCAACCAAGAGAGTGTGAGAAATGAGAGAAAATGAGAAAGATAGAAGAAGAAATAGGGCACGGGAGGTCGACGGTCACATAATTTTTATAAAAATCTATTGAAACTATCGATAGTTTTGGAGTTTTGGTCAACAGATTGAGGATATAAGGCACTGGCTGTCAACAGTTTGAAAGATTTTTGTCAACAGTTTGGAAAGATTCGACACTGTCTGTCGAAAGTTTTGATGAACTTTATCGACAGATGATGCTTTGGCCTTAAAACAAATTAAGCAACATTAACAATCATAACATCAATTTTTAAATAGAATGAATCAAATGACATGTATCATAACATAAGCAATCCTAACTCACTTTGAAAATATTCAAATTTGTTTTTATCTAGAGGTTTTGTAAATATGTCGGCTATTTTGTGGTTCGTATCTATGAATTCCAAAGTAATGTCTCCCTTTTGAATATGGTCTCTTATGAAATGATGTTTAACTTCTATATGCTTGGTTCTAGCATGAAATACGAGATTTTTGGTTAAGGTTATAGCACTTGTATTGTCACATCTTATTAGGATATTTTTAAGTTTTATGCCAAAATCTTCAAGTTGATGCTTCATCCATAGGATTTGTGCACAACAACTTCCAACTGCAACATATTCTGCCTCAATAGAAGAGAGTGCTACTGTATTTTGCTTCCTATTAAACCAAGATACTAAACATTGACCCAAAAATTGACATGATCCACTGGTGCTCTTTCTATCTATTTTGCATCCAACATAGTCAGCATTAGTATAGGCTATGAGATCAAGATTATTTGACTTATAAAATAATTCTAGATTTGAAGATCCTTTTAGATACCTTATAATTCTTTTTACTACTTTAAGATGAGATTCCTTAGGGTTGGATTGAAACCTAACACATAAGCAAACATTAAACATGATGTCTGACCTACTAGTTGTCAAGTAAATCAATATTGATCCAATCATACCTCTATAGAGCTTATTATCTACCATTTGACCTAGCTCATCTTTGTCTAAGTTTGATGAACTAGCCATGAGGGTGGCTATGGGTTTACAATCTTGAATGCTAAATTTCTTAAGAAGATCTTTTATGTATTTTTGTTGGGATATATAATTTCCTTCATCCTCTTTCCTTATTTGTAATCCTATGAAGTATTTTAGTTCACCCATCATACTCATTTCAAATTCCCCTTGCATTAAATTTGCAAATTTGTCACATAGGGATTTGTTTGTTAATTCAAAGATTATATCATCTACATAAATTGGAACTAACAAGATATATTTGCCATGATATTGAATAAATAATGTAATGTTTATTTGTTCTCTTTTGAAATCTTTGTCTAAGAGAAATTTACTAAGTCTTTCATACCATACCCTAGGAGCTTGTTTTAGACCATACAATGCTTTAGAGAGTTTAAAAACATGGTCTTCATGCTTTGGATTTTCAAAGCTAGGGGGTTGCTCAACATATATCTCTTCATTTACGTACCCATTTAAGAAAGCACTTTTGACACCCATTTGATAAAGTTTGAAATCTTTGTAACATGCAAAAGCTAACAGCATCCTTATAGCTTCTAGTTTAGCAATAGGGGCGTATGTTTCATCATAGTCTATACCTTCTTCTTGGCTATATCCTTGAGCCACTAGTCTAGCCTTATTTCTCATGACAATACCATTTTCATCCATTTTGTTTCAAAATACCCATTTTGTTCCAATAGTTGGATGATCTTTAAGCCTTAGAACTAATTTCTATACATTAGTTCTTTCAAATTGATTTAATTCTTCTGGTATTTCCATAATTCAATTTTCATATTCTAAGTCTTTCTTGACATTTTTAGGTTTGATTTGAGATACGAAGGCTACATACTGACATTCATTTCTTATGGATGATCTAGTTCTAATTCCTTTAGATAGATCTCTTAATATCTCATTTCCTTTGATATAATTTATTTCTCTTGAAAAAGTTGGTTATTTTTCTTCATGATACTCATATTCTTCCTCCTTTAAGGGATTATCTTCTCAAGTGTTAGGTTCTTCTTGATTCAAAGATAATTTTCAAGATTTTGATTAAGATAAATTTCAAGATCTTCTTTAGGTTTTGGAACATCAACACTAATATCATCAACTATTACTTGAATTGTTTATTCCACAACAAGTGTTCATTTATTGAATACCTTATGAATACCCCATATCTTTTACTTTGAGAAGAGTAACTTAAAAATATGCCTTCAACATTTTTTGCATCAAATTTACCTAAGGAATCTTTGCCATTGTTTAGAATATAACAAGTATTGACAAAAACATGAAAATGACTAACATTTAGTTTTCTACCTTTATATAGCTCATAGAGGGTTTGCTTTAAAATAGGTCTTATGGATACTCTATTATGAACATGATATGCATTATTTACAACTTTTGGCCAAAAATATTTGGAAGATTCTTATCACAAAGCATAGTCCTAGCTATTTCTTGTAAATATCTATTTTTCCTTTCTACTACCCCATTTTGTTTAGGAGTTCTTGCACATGAAAAAGTGTTATCTATGCCATTATCTTCACAAAATCTTTTGAAAGATTCATTTTCGAATTCTCCACCATGATCACTTCTATTTTTGGAAATACAAAATCCTTTTTCCTTTTGTACCTTTTTGCAAAATATTTCAAATGACCTTAAAGTTTCATCTTTAGATGCTAGAAAAGTTACCCATGTGAACCTAAAGAAGTCATTTACAATAACCAACACATATTGTTTTCCTCCTAAGCTTAAAGTTCTCATTGGTCCAAATAGATAAATATGAAGAAGCATTATAGGCGTAAATGTGAATACTTCATTAGTTGGCTTAAATGATACACTTATTTTCCTACCTTTCATACAAGCACTACATATATATGATTCTTTCATATTTCAATTTAGGTAATCCATTTACAAGATTATGCTTAACAAGCTTATGAATTAAGGTCATACTAGCATGTGCTAATCTATTATGCCATAATCATGTGTTTTGGGAAGTATTGGATACTAGACAATTTTCTTGATCAGATGTAGAAGATTCTTGGTATGTAATATAGACGTTGCCTATCCTTTTACCTTTTAATTTAACTTCTTTAGATTTAGCACATATAACATCACATGAATTATCATCAAAACATACTTTACAATTCATATCGCAAAGTTGACTAATACTAATCAAATTATGCTTAAGACCATCTACTAAAAATACATTTTTTAAAATGAAATTTTCAAATTAAATAGAACCCATACCTATAATCTTACCTTGAGAGTTGTCCCCATAGTGTACATTACCTCCTTTTTTGAAGATGAAATTGTTGAGAAGCTCTCGATCTTCCGTTATGTGCCTTGAGCACTCACTATCAAGGGACCATTTGCTCCTTGAGCCAAGAATAGCCAATGTAACCTACAAAAGGAACATTTCAAGTTGCTCCCTTTGGTACCCAAACCTTTTTGGGTCCATTTATGTTAGTAGAAACTACATTCTTTGGAACCCAAATTTGTTTGAATTTATGAGGATTATTCCTTATGAAGCATTTGTTGATTGAGTGTCCAACTTTACCACAATAATGACATGAAATGCTTCTTTTTGAAAAGTTTGGTTTGTGGTATAGTTTCTTATGAATGAATTTTTGATTTGAAGCTTTTATAAAAATTGTTTTGCTTGAACTTGCATGGAATGGATCAAATCCAATTCCTTGTTTATCACCAAAATTTCTTTGAGCACCAAGAATCATTTCTAATTTTTTTTTTCCTTCAACTAATTTTTATAGAAACTCTTTCATGTCTTTATTTTCTTTAAGAAGATTTTCTTTTTCACTAGTCAAAGCATTCTTTTCACTATCTAGGGTTTCTTTTTTAGTTTTCAAGTTTTTAGCTTCACTTTCCAACAAACTCATTTTCTTCCTCAAATAATTGTTTTTCATATTCATTTGTTCACATTTACTTAATAATTCATTGAATGCATCATGAAGTTCTTCAAATGTAAAATCAGAAATTGAACTAGAAGGTTGAGAAGTTACCTTATCTTCAAGATTAGCCATGAAGCAAGCATTGACAACTTTATCATCTTGTAATTCATCACTTGATGATAACTCTTCAGCACTCCATATGGCTAGAGCCTTTTTCTTCACCTTCTTTTCCTTGTGATTCTTTTTTTTCAATTGAGGGCATTCATTTCTCATATGACCTAGCTTTTTGCACTCAAAACATCGAATCTCATTAGAGGGGTTAGCTTCTTTTTGTTCTTTTTATTTCCTAAAGTTTCTTCTTTGATTGAATCTTGCATTTTTCATGAATTTCCTAAATTTTCTAGCTAACATGGAAAATTCATCATCTTCACTATCTTGTGAATCTTTATCCTCATTTACGACTTTAAATGCTACATTTTTATTTTTCTTTGGTTTATCAACGTCATTCCTCTTCATCATAATTTCATGAGTCGTTAAAGATCCTAATAAGTTATCAAAGGCAAGAATGTCTAGATCTTTAGCCTTAGTTATAGCAGTGACCTTTGGATCCCATGATCTAGGTAAACTTCTTAAAATTTTTCTAACTTTTTCTCCATTAATGTATGTTTTTCCTAAAGATTCTAAGGTGGAAACAATATCATTAAATCTAGTATACATATCCTTTATAGATTCATTTTCTTTCATTGAGAATAATTCATAATCATGAACAAGAAGATTAATTTTGGTCTATTTTACCTTATTGGTGCCTTTATGTGTTACCTTAAGCTTATCTCGTATCTCTTTTTTTGTTTTGCATATAGAGATGCAATTGAACTCTTCATGGGATAGCGCATAGATCAGCATGTTCATCCCCTTGGCATTGATTTCCATATCTCTCCTTTCTTCATCTATCCACATCTCTATTTTTTCCATATTGACCAATTTTATTTGTTTTTGGACAGCTTGCATCAAACTTGAATCTTGCATAAGATAAATTTGCATTCTAGTCTTTCAATAATTATAGTTAGTACCATAAAAAAATAGAGGACTAGTACTGCTTTGACCCTCTGTATGTCCTGCTAGCAAAGTGTGCCATTATGTGAATCTTTTTTTCCTAGGTTGTTAAACTTTTGAAAACAGTGAGAACCTATGCTCTAATACCAATTGATAGAAATGAAATGCTATTGCACACACCCAAGAGGGTAGGGGTGAATTGGGTAAATGAAAATTTATAGATTAAACTAAAAATATTTTAAGATAAACTGATGTAAAGAACCAAGTTATGAAATGAGAGATTACTTGAAACGATAAATGCACAAAAGAGCACAACCACAAAAAGGACACAAAGATTTATAGTGGTTCCGCCAAATGGCTTATATCCACTCCCTTAGCTACCCACTAAGAAATTTAAACTCGATCCACTAAAATCCCTTACTTAAACCAAATAGGACCTCTAATCCAAAGACTAGGAAAATACAACCTCTTATTAAATAGATAGGCCCTCAAGCTTACTAGCTTGGAAAAATGAACACAATAGTAAAAAGAGAGTTCTAAGAGTTTGACTTCTTAGTTACAAGTTCTCTTAATGAAAATACAAGGCTTGAATGAAGATAAATACAAGAGAAGCACATCTTTTACACTTTAATACGAGAGAACAAAAAGAATCAAAGCTCAGTAACTTTTTGAACACTTGGTAGTTGAGCATTGAATGATCTAAGAGCACTTGAATGATCTTTTAACCACCTATTTATAGTTGATGGTGGATGCTTCCAAAAATTAGACCGTTGCTTGGTGGTTGGCGTGCATTAAATGCTCCAAAATCTAGCCTTTACGTGATTCTGCGATACAAACTGTCGATTGAAAACAAGGGTTAGTTGATAGTTTCTACTTAAAATTTAAGACTTAGTCGACAAAAGCATATAAACTGTCGACAATTGCCTTTTCAAACTTATTGATTGTTGATAGTTTCTTGCCAAACTATCGACAGTTTCATGGCATTATCAAAACATGCTTTCTGACTATCGACAGAATGCTAGAGGATTGTTGACAGTTTTAAGCATTTTTTCAATGCTGTCGACAAATAAGCTAGAATTCTTCCAAAGATGATTTCTTTTAATTTCCATAAAGAACAAATGATTATTTCTTAGAAATTCATTTTGAAAAACATGAACTAAAAGATTAATAACCAATAATTTCATCGAATCACCTATACTTTGAATTTGATCTTGATATTCATAAACTAAGAGATTTATTTCCAAAAACATTTATTTTTTTTACAAAGATTCATATATACTTTGATAATTGATTTTGATACTTTTAGAATAGCTTGCTTGGAATGTTTTCATCATCAAAACCATAATCAATCACAAGAGTAAACATATCAATCTATCACATCAAACCTTACCCTCTATTTAGGAACACAAAACTTTACAAACCTTTGCACTTATTCCCACAAGCAAATATGATTCAGTTGTTGCAGCATCTCAAATGCATATACCTTGTCCTAGACTTTCAGTCAATTGAAAAAAATGCACTTGCTG
This sequence comes from Diospyros kaki, assembly GCA_036245055.1. Taxonomy (NCBI): domain Eukaryota; kingdom Viridiplantae; phylum Streptophyta; class Magnoliopsida; order Ericales; family Ebenaceae; genus Diospyros; species Diospyros kaki. The sequence continues at coordinate 26,832,146 of BSEG01000003.1, read as the reverse complement.
TGGCATCATTGGACACATTCAAGACGTCTGTTATAAGTTGCACAGGTACCCTCAAGGACACAAATTCTACAAGAAAGGTAACACTCATGCCTCCTCATCCACCGTTGCTCCGTTAAACCCCTCGGGTACTATAAATCCACTCACTTCTGAGTCCTTGAAGTAACTTCTTCGCCTTTTACATGAGGTAAACCATCCAAAGGCTAATCTCAGTGGTAAGTCTCTTGTCTTTTATTCTACCTTATGTTCACCTCAAGAATGGGTTATCGATACAGGAGCAACTAACCACATTTCTAATAATCAGGCTCGGCCTCTTCTCACTTCCAACACCCCATCCCATTTATCTGTTCCTAATGGCAATTCTATACCTATTGATGGCATAGGGCATATAACTATCAACTCTAACATCACCTTGTTTGATGTTTTATATGTTCTCTCCTTTAAGTTTAACCTCTTATCTGTTCACAAATTAACACAAGCTCTAAATTGCATCTTTCTTTTTCATCCTGACCATTGTGTTTTTCAAGACCTTTTGATGAAGAAGGAGATTGGTTGAGGCCATGAACCTGGTGGTTTGTATTTCCTTAGCGAATCCTCAGCTTTGACCAGCCTACTTGTTGCATCTTCGTTCACCTGGCACACTCATTTAGGCCATCCTTCCACTGATGCTTTACACCTTTATCACATACACTTAGCTTTCCCAATAAATATTTTGAGCATTGTGAGGTATGTCACTTATCCAAATAGACTCGTTGTCCTTTTCTCATTCATCAATATAATACTATTGCATTGTTTGATTTAGTGCATGCCGATCTTTGGGGGTAAATATTCTACACCCACTCGAAATGGTTATCATTATTTTTTGATAATAGTCGATGATTTTTCATTCACCACTTGGACTTACTTATTGAAATCTAAGTCGGAGGCTTATTCATTATTGATTTACTATCTTCCATATGTCCGAAATCAATTTCAAATTTATGTCAAAATAATTCGTTCTGATAATGATACAGAGTTTACAAATCAAGCCTTTTAGCAAGTTTTACATGAGTATGACATTTTACATCAATTAACTTGTCCCGGCACCCCATAACAAAATGGGGTTGTTTAGCGTAAGCATTGTTATCTACTTAACGTAGCACGTGCTTTACGATTCCAATATGGTTTACCCTTAGAATTTTGGGGGGATTGCATTCTTACTGTCACTTATCTTATCAACCGTATACCCACCAAACTTTTGCATGGAAAAACACCATATGAGATGTTGTATGGTCAACTGCCCAATTATTCTCACTTACACACCTTCGAGTGCTTGTGTTGAATCCACCACTCACAAACCTCTTCATAAATTTGATGAGCGTGCTTGACGTTGTGTTTTTCTTACTTATCCAACAAGACAAAAGGCTTATCACTTATTTGATCTTGAAACCAAAAAGGTTTTTGTTACCTGAAGTGTGATTTTTTATGAAGATATTTTTCCATTCAAAATCAATCTGTAGCTACGCACACATGAAGCTTCAATTCCTATTCTCCCATTACCTCTACTAGATTTATCCTCTAATGAACCACCTGTTGTCCAACCTCATCAACTAGCACACCAACAAGCAGAAACACCTCATCCACACCAATCATCATGTATACGCAGACCACCTTCTAATGTCGTTGATTATTATTGCGACATGGCCTCCACTGAATCTTCTTCTACTTCAAATGATACACTTTATCCCATCTCTCATTATCTCTATTTGAGTTCTTACTCCTCTCGCCATCTTCATTTTATTAATTCCATCACCAAACAGATTGAACCCACTTCTTATAAAGTTGCTCGAAAAGACCTACTCTAGAGGCAGGCCATGGAGGATGAAATAAAGGCTCTTGAGGTTATTAAAACTTGGATTTTGGATGTTTTGCCTCCAAGTAAAAAGGCTATAGGTTGCAAATGGGTCCATCACATCAAATATAATCTCGACGGGTCCATTGAGCATTACAAATCTTGTTTGGTGGCCAAAGGTTTTTCTCAAATGGAAGGATTTAACTATACTGATGTATTTGCTCCAGTAGCAAAATTAGCAACTGTTTACACCGTCCTTAGCCTTGTCGCTTCCAAAGGTTGGTGAACTTACCAACTTGATGTTTCCAATGCCTTTTTACATGGTGATTTGCAAGAAGAAGTGTACATGCAACTTCCTTCCGATTATGGTTGAAAGGGAAGACCCATGTTTGTTGCCTTCTCAAATCAATCTATAAATTAAAGCAAGCTTCCAGGACTTGGTTCTCTACCTTTTCCAAGACATTATTGGATGTTGGTTTTGTCCAATCCAAAGTAGACTACTCTATCTTCACTTTTACCCATGGCACTTATATAACTATTTTACTTGTCTATGTCGATGACATTGTCATTACAGGCAACGATGATCTGGTTGTGTCTCTAGTCAAATCCTATTTTCCAAAATGATTCCACCTTAAAGACCTTGAACCATTGAAGTATTTTCTTGGTATAGAAGTTGCATGATCTGCAACTGGTATCTTCCTGAATCAACTAAAATATGCTCTAAAAATTCTCTTCGACACTGGCCTGTTGGGGAGCAAACTTGTATCCATGCCACTCGACTTCAATCATAATCTGCATACCACATTTGGTGAATTGCTTGTGGATCCCATCCCATATTGTCGCTTAGTGGGTCGTCTCTTGTATCTCACCATCACAAGACCAAAGATTACATATGCTATAAATTTTCTTTCTCAATTCATGTTTGCACCACGAGATGCTCATTGGCAAACAGCTCTCCATGTGGTTCGTTGTATCAACATTTCCCTTGACCATGGTCTCTTCTTGGTTATCGATTCATCACTATAGCTTCGAGCTTATTGTGACATAGATTAGGCAGCATGTCCCACCACCCATGGATCCACCTCGGGTTATTGCACTTTCCTCGGCACTAGTCCCATTTCTTGGCGCACCAAAAGATAATCCATTGTTTCTCGCTCATCTATCGAAGCTGAATACCTTGCAATGGCTCATGTTGTTAGTGAAATAACATGGTTATAGACCCTACTGCGTGAACTTCATTAGCCATCACACTCAGCCAATTTACACTGTGACAACCAAGTCGCTCTTCACATCGCCAACAATCCCCTTTTTCATGAACGAACCAAACACGTTAAAAATGATTTCGACTTCGTTTGTGAAAAAATCCAAGAAAGCAAACTCCGCACTACCTTTGTTCCATCAACATAACAAATTGCCGATATATTCACCAAAAGTCTTCTCATTGGTTCCTTTGATTCGTTTACATCCAAGCTTCTACACCAGCCTGGTGATATTGTTTGAGGAGGTGTTAGGATATTCTGTTTGCTATCAGAATAATATCTTCATGATATTATCTCAATGTATATATTTAACAAACTACGTTTAAATATATTAGGACTTTTTCTCCTTTAGATTTTTTTTTTTCTTGATTTCTCTCCTGTTTAATGTTGTAACAAATATCTCACAACTTGTATTTATATTGTGAATACTCTCAATGAAAATCAAGTTCGTTCAATTACTTTCAAGTTAAGAGAGGAACTGCAAACAAAAATTATAGATCCTTTTACAAAACCAACTCAAACTTATATACCATGGGTAAAAAAATATATCTATCTAAAGGGAGATTAATTTAAGATGGATGAGGAATTCTGGGCAAGCAAATAATTCAAATCAAAGGAGGAAAATTGAAGCAGAAGATAAAGATAAGCGAGGTGGAGATAAAGAGATCGAATTGGAGGAGATTAGGATGGAGATTAAAGGAATAAAAAATAGAAGAGGATTAGGAAGTGGCCGATTATGAAATTGAGGAAGAAGCAAGGCAGCCAGAGGGAGATTATAAAATTGAGGAATTGGATTTGGAGGCAGCAAATTGGGAAAAGAACGGAAGGAATTGAGGAAGAAGCAAGGCGTTGCATGCAGCCACTCGCACGCCTCAAGGCTTGGCCACACTGCCGCCTCACGCGAGTAGCAAGCTGAAGCTGGCGGATCCGGTTCCACCCTTCTTGTTCATTTAATTTTTATTTTCGTTGTGTCCGGCTAAATTCATTTAACTAGAATTTAGATGGATTTTATTTGAAATTATTTTATTATTTGATTAATTCAATTCAAACTTGATTATTATTTGTATAAGAAATTTATATTGTTGTGCTTAATACTTTAAAAGAATTGGTTATCTTTTAATGATTTGATGATTTATGCATGATTGACTAAATAAATGCTATAAATTAGATTCATGTGTAAAATAAATCACATGTTAAACTAGGCTCTATGACAATATCGCTTTTACCCAGTTTCAAAATCCTTTTACAAAACCAATTACTATCTATCTAAAGGCAAGGTCGGACCTTCCATGAGGCCCGTGAGGCAGTTGCCTCAGGGCCCATGAAAATTAATATATTTGGGGGCTCATAAATTGGAACCCCCCTTTTTGGTAAGGGCCCAGCCGCCCAGCCCAGTCGCCCACGGTTTCCCCCTTCCCCTCGAAGCTTCGCGTTCGCCCCTCCCCTTCTCGCCCTCTCGCTCTTGCTTTCTCAGCCCTCTCTCGCTCAGTCGCTCTCTAAGTCCCTCCGTCGTCCTCATCCTCGCGTCTCGTCTTCGCCGTCGGTCGATTAGTGGCTCACCCTAGCTCTTGCCTCTCGCTGCCTCTCTCTCCTTTCGCTACTCCGTCGGATCGTCGCCTTTCGCCCTCGCTTTCTCGCCCTTGTGGTCGGTCACCAGTGGCTCGCTCCTCGTTGCCTCGCTCTCAGTCGACAGTCGCTCCAGCCTAACCGCTTGCTACCTCAGATTCGATTCGATCCTTGAAGCAAATCTGCGTCTCTAGAAGAATCCAGATCTATTTAGCTTAGCTTCAACTTTCACTTTCTACAGTTAGTTTCTCTTTCACGAATCATTTTCATTTCGTTTTGTTTGTGATATATTCGGAGATTTGGATTATTCGATAGCTTGCCTATGTCTATTTTATTGATGTTGGCTAACTTGGCTTTATTGATGTTGGATGAATCTGGCAAAAGAAAATTTAAATATACTCTATGATTCGAGAGCCCATTTTTACATTTCGCCTCAGGGCCCTCAAATCTCAGGTCCGGCACTGTCTAAAGGGAGCCAAAATTATAATTTATAACCTATAATTTATAATTTAAATGTTTATTCAGTATCTTGTAATGATTTGATCCTAATGGATGTTGCCCCAGAAAAAGAATGGATCAAGTTGCTTGTGAATAAGATGCAGAAAGGCCATTGAATCAATGAGGTTGTCACTCTCTCTGAAATGAAGTAATGCATGAAAGAAATGGATCCCATCCACAAAAATAGCCAAGGGAATAGACAAACTGATAAAAAGAAAGAAGTGTAACCTACCTGGCTATAGCTTGCAGTAACACTCCGTTTAATGCGTAGCATTTCTCTGAAGGTGTCTTCATTTCCATGCTGAACATCAAACTCGTGCCATTTCTTCCAGATATCAGGGTCTGATCGTGGATCTGCAAACTGAGATGCATACACATATATTGCACGGGCCCGATCAATTTCTCCCAGGCTCTTCTCAAGCTCAGCATATTTCATGCATATGGATTTCACATCTTTCTCTGAAAGACCAGATTCTATAGCTTGCTCATATATTTCCGTTGTTTTGGGAACCCCAAATATCTCCGCACCACGAGCTATTTAGATCTCGTACATGCTCAACTTTTCTTGGGTTGGGACTGCCTTCGTAGCTTGATCATAAACCTTCATTGCTCGCTTCGCGAGATCATAATCCTCCTCTAGTTTGGCATATTGTAGGTACAATGGCTTTACAGCTTAGGCGGGGGCCTGATCGACAATAAGGTAGGCATTTACATCATAAGCATATACCCATTCATAATGCTCAGGGCAAGTAGAAAGACATTACTAATTTACCAGCATTGAGCTCAAAAAAGACAATGATTGCAAACAATTCCAATATGCCTTAATAGAACAAAACAATTTTTTCCCATGGAAAAATGTAAGGCAATTCAAAGGACAAAAAACAGTGAGGGCAATATGTGAAGTTAATGAACTGGTTGTATAGAAACTGTAAGGACAAAGATCAGAAATAAACTAAACAAAATAAGGTGGTCCGGACCCAGCAGGTCTTGGGCTAAGACCTGCTCTATCAAAGGGGCGTGTTCAAGAATAATAATATAAATTAAAAGTTAATCTTTTATCTAACAGTTTAAATTTTTATATGAGATGGTTAATAATTCAACAAATACTTTGTCACACAGAGAATTTGGCTCCCACTATTTTAAATGAGGGACAGAACTTCACTAGAGTCAAATACTTCCATTACCTGCTAGTGCCCCTTCTCCGTGGCAAACCATCAAATCCAACAATAGGGCCCAAACTTATGCTGTTAATGGGGTATGCATCTCACATAATTCTGAGACCCTACACACCAATAGCAGTCTATAATCAGCCCCACAAATCACCTGCAGGGATCTACTCCCAGTAGAGCAACCATGTACACTCGGTGTACCCAAGCAAAAAGAAGGAACTTGATGAGGTGGTATTTGTAATCCCGACTTTGTTGAAAGCATTCTCTAGCCATCAACGCTTCCTCAATTTAGCCACACTGTTAGATAAACTAGAGCTTGGGAAAACAAGCAGCAGATCTGCGGAAGAGAAATATTTTATAAAACTTCAGTCCATATTTTTGTGTTCACACTTTTGAGTTGTTACAATCTAAAATTATAGACTTACGCAACAACTCTTGACATACCTATCATTAACTCATCAAAAACTCATCAAATACATGAACTTAGATAATGAATGAACATGAACCTAGATGAATGAATCAAGTAATTAATGTAAGACTCTTCCATTCTTCAAGTCCATTATATCTACTGCACATTATCAGTAACATTCTCCCCCTTAATGTGCTGTTTCTGAACTCCCAAAGCATTCCTTAGTTGCTGGAACTTGGCTCTTGGTAAAGCTTTTGTGAAAATATCTGCCACTTGTTCTTCTGTCTTGCAATACGTCAACTCCACAACTCCATCTTCAATAGCTTCACCAATAAAATGATATTTAATTGCAATATGCTTGGTGCGGCTGTGAGCGGCTGTGATAAACAGGATTCTTTGCAATAGCAATTGCTGATTTGTTGTCACAATAGAGTTCAATAGCTCTCTTTTGTTTTTCACCAATATCTGCTAAGATGTGTTGTAGCCAAATAGCTTGTTTAGTTGCCAAGCTTGCTGCAATATACTCTGCTTCAGCAGAAGATTGAGCAACTGATTCTTGCTTCTTTGACAACCAAAAAAACACCCCTGAACCAAAACTGAAAACGTATCCTGAAGTACTTTTCATATCATCTGTACAACCTGCCCAATCACTGTCACAATACCCCACTAGCATTACTTTATTTTGCCTCTCAAATCTGATGCCATAATCTACAGTGCCTTGAATGTACCTCATCACTCTTTTAGCTGCACCAAGATGAAAATGACTTGGACAATTCATGAATCTGGAAAGTAAACTTGCAGCGAACATGAGATCAGGCCTTGTACCAGTGAGATAAAGTAGATTTCCCACCAAACTTCTATAATGGGTATCATCCACCTTCTTGCCTTCATCTTCTTTCATCAATTTTTCATTTACAATAAGTGGAGTAGTAACAGATTTGCAATCAGCCATTCCAAATTTTGTTAGAATTTTCTTGGCATAATTCTTTTGACAAATAAAAACTCCCCCATCATCTTGATAAATTTCTATGCCAAGAAAGTGATGCAATAGTCCCATATCACTCATTTCATATCTCCTCATCATATCAGCTTTGAATTTTTCAATCATGCTCAAATCATTTCCAGTAAATACCAAATCATCAACATAAAGAGCAATGATGAGAATTTTAGTCATACCTTCAGTTTTGACATATAAAGTAGGCTCATTTAGACTCTTTTCAAAACCTTGCTCAATCAAGTACTTGTTGATTTGGCTGTACCAGGCTCGTGGAGCTTGTTTCAGCCCATAGAGAGCCTTTCTTAACCTATATACTTTCTCTTCCTTGCCATTAACCACAAAGCCTGGTGGTTGCTCTACAAACACCTCTTCTTTTAACTCTCCATTTAGGAAAGCTGACTTAATATCTAGCTGATACAAACACCAACCTTTATGAGTTGTCAATGCAATAAGAGTTCTAATTCTATCCAAGCGTGTCACTGGAGCAAATGTCTCATCATAATCAATACCAGGTTGTTGAGAATAGCCTTTTGCAACCAATCTAGCTTTGTTCCTTTGCACCGAGCCATCTGAGTTATGTTTCACCTTGTAAATCCACTTCACACCAATGATATCTCTATCTTTTGGTCTATCAACCAGCTGCCATGTCTTATTCTTCACAATTGCATCAATTTCTTCTTGCATTGCCCTTCTCCAAGACTCTTCTTTCACTGCTTCTTCATAGCTTTCTGGTTCAACAACACACATATTACATCTTGCATAAATTTGAGACAAAGATCTCACCTTTCTCGGAGTTGAAGAGTTAGATGATGATGCTAGTTTCTCTTCATTTGCGTTGTCATTATCTGAGTTTTGTTGCACTAAATCTTCAGGATTAGAGTCTCCTTCAATCTGATTTTGCTCCCAATTCCAGACAACATTTTCAGCAAATATGACATCCCTGCTGATAATCATCTTGTTAGACTTCAAGCTATACAGCCTATAGCCTTTAGACATTGAACTGTAACCCACAAATATACACTTTTCACTGGTCTTATCAAGTTTTTGTCTCTTTTCTTTTGGAATTTGAGCATAAGCAACACAACCAAACACTCGCAGATGATTCATGGATGGCTTCCTCTTACTCCAAGCTTCAAATGGGGTTTGGTTCCACACTGCCTTGGTAGGAGATCTATTGATCAAATACACAGCTGTATTTACAGCTTCTACCCAAAATTCTTTTGGTAGTTTTTTCTCAAATAACATGGATTTAGCCATTTCCATTACAGTTTGATTTTTTCTCTCAGAAACTCCATTTTGTTGTGGAGTATAGCCAACTGTAAGTTGTCTTGCCACCCCTTCATCTACACAAAACTCATCAAACTGTTTTGAGGTATATTGTTTTCCTCTATCACTTCTCAATATCTTAATACTGCAACCACTTTGTTTTTCAACAAGATTTTTGAATTTCTTAAAGATGGTGAAAACTTCAGATTTTTGTCTCATGAAATAAACCCATGTCATGCGAGTATAATCATCAATGAACAAGATAAAGTACCTATTTCCAGAATAAGATGTTGTAGTCATTAGACCACAGACATCAGTATGCACCAATTCCAGCTTCTCCTTAGCTCTCCATCCCACTCCTTTTGAAAAGGGTTGACGATGATGTTTTCCAAGTACACATCCTTCACAAACTTCTTGTTTTTCATGAATAGCTGGAAGCCTTTGAACCATTCTCTTCCGATGCAGTAATTTAATTGCTCCAAAATTCAAGTGACCAAGTCGTTTGTGCCACAACCAAGACAAATCAGCTTTATTTATTATCAAAGCAACATTCTCTGCACACTTTATATCAAGTGGAAAGCATCTACTCACCATCTTTAATTTTGCCAGAATTTGAGTCATTTTCTTTTTGTCATAAATGGTGCAATAATTATCCTCAAAATGCAAAACATATCCATGCTCCATAAGATGTCCAACGCTGAGCAGGTTCTGATCCACCTCTGGCACATAGAGTACTTCATGAATAAGCTTGATTCCTTGTTTTGTTTGTACTCCAACACTTCCTTTTCCTTTCACTTTAATGAGATTTCCATTTCCTATCTTCACTTTGGATTGAAAACTCAGATCCAAATCCTGAAAAATGCTTTTATCCGTTGTCATATGATTGCTACATGCACTGTCAATGAGCCACTGATTTTGTGCAGACTCTAGGAGACTTTGACATGCATAAAACAAGCTTTCTTCACCTGCTCGCTACTCCACTACATTTGCTTGCTGCTCATTCTTCATTCTACAATCCTTTCTCAAATGGCCAAATTTATTGCAATTATAACAACGTGGCTTGTCTTTAAACCAGCATTCTTTTGCAAAATGGCCTAGTTTGTCACAAACATGACACTTTGGTGCTGAACTTTCTGCAGTTGATTTACTATCAAAAAATCCTCTACCTCTTCCTCTTGAGTTTCTGCCTCTGCCTCTGCCTCTGCCTATTCCTCTTCCTCTTGATGAATCTTTAGGCTATTTTTGATCTTGAAGAGTGAGTTGAGATTGAAACGCACTTTCAATTGATTTTTCAGAGTGACGTGCCAATCTTTGCTCATAAGTTTTCAACGACCCCATCAAGGCTTGAATGCTCAAGGTGGAGAGGTCTTTAGTTTCTTCTATCACAGCAATTATGGGATCAAATTTTTCTGGCAAGCTAATCAACACTTTTTCTACCATTTTCTTATCTTCCATCACTTCATCATAACTCTTCATTTGGTTCACAATTTCAATAAATCTTGTAAAATACTCCTCTACTTTCTCATTTTCTTTCATTTTCATATTCTCGAATTCTCTTCTTAAGGACTGAAGTTTAATAACCCTTACCTTCTCATCTCCTTGAAATTCTTGCTGTAGAATTTCCCAGGCTTCTTTTGCACTTGTTGCTCTCATGATTCTGGGAAAAATCACATCAGTAACTCCCCTTTGAATCATGGCAAGCACTGCTGCTTCAATACTCTTTTTCTCTTTCAATTCCTTCATCTGGGCTAATGGTATGTTTTCATCATCTAATGGTATTTCAACTCCAAACTCCACGATTTTCTAATGGTATTTCAACTCCAAACTCCACGATTTCCCAGGCTCCAAGTGAGTTGATCAAGGTCTTCATCTTTACACACCAAAAATCATAGTTTTCTCCGCCAAATACTGGAACTTGGGTTGAATTATAATCGAAAATATTCTTGGTCAACATTATTTTGCTGGCACAACAGCTCTCTTCTTCTTCCAGCTCTGATACCAATTATGTTAGATAAACTAGAGCTTGGGAAAACAAGCAGCAGATTCACGGAAGAGAAATATTTTATAAAACTTCAGTCCATATTTTTGTGTTCACACTTTTGAGCTGTTACAATCTGAAATTATAGACTTACGCAACAACTCTTGACATACCTATCATTAACTCATCAAAAACTCATCAAATACATGAACTTAGATAATGAATGAACATGAACCTAGATGAATGAATCAAGTAATTAATGTAAGACTCTTCCATTCTTCAAGTCCATTATATCTACTGCACATTATCAGTAACACACACAGCATAGCCATTGCGTATGCAGGATCCCCTTGCCCTCTGAATCCTTTTTTCTATATAATGTGTGATTATACTGTCCTGCCTCGTGGCTCCGTCTCCCAGGTTATTTGCCTAATTATCGCGTCATCAGAATTTTGATTCACTCTCTTAAGATGGATCCACATCTCACTCGGGCTAAATCAGCTTACTCCTCATAATTAAATTAATCAATATCAAAGATAACCAGACATTTTGACTTCACAAATGTAACAATCCATGAGAATTATTGATGACTATACATGGTTGAGTAATCACAATCAACAACCTTATCTTCTTCCTAGAAAACCATAATCAGCAGATACTTTCAATAGAAGCTGATTGACAACCGCGTGACGGAATACATTGGCAGCACCCTGTAAATAATTCAAGAGGCATACTAAAACTGGTTCTAAGGCCTAAGCATTGATTTGGGATGTCTTGGATGAAGGAAGCTTCTCCTATCCCAGGAGCTTTGATAGGCTTAGTTTTGATGCTTTACGCATAAGGAGCATTTTTGTCACTCTATACAATGTCTAAAACGCGGCTCTTGTGTCCTAAGGTCTTTGTAACTCTTTCTCTGTTATAGTTTTATTTATGGCCTTTTCCTGATCTTACTATTAGCAGTTTCTGTTTTTGTTTTTCCCCAACAGGAAAAGGATTTTCCCAATCCTAATAGCAATAGCATTACTAGAGCTCTACCTCCATAAATAAATACAATTACAATCTCTCCTTTCCGAAATATTCAGCATGTTATTAATATTGTTCCAAGGTCTACATTGCCTCGTCCAGTAGCCTATTTATCATATGAACCTAGTGAGCATGTTGAACTCAAAAGGCAAGTAGAGAAGCTGCCAGTTAAGGGACACATTTGTGAGATCTTTGAAAGTTATAATATTATATTTACAAGCATAATATACAATTAGAACGTCATGCCCGTTTTGCCCATAAATCATAAAACTAATCACGTAAATCACATAATGCGATTAAATAAATATGTAACTAGATCCATTGAGACTTTAAGCCGCAAGAGAATTATCAGTTGAAAACAAAACACCTAGAATCTGGTTTCTTCATTTTAACCTCAACCATAATTATGGATATAAAATATAACTGTAATTGATTTTCTATGTTGGATAGGGAAAGGGCAAACCCCTTATCTAATAGTAGAAGTAATCTCTCATCAAGAATTCTAGGAGTTATTCACATATTCTAAATCAAATAAAATTTTAAAATAATCAATTATCTTAATTAAATCTTTTGATTATCTCATTGAATTAATATTATTATATCTGATATTTAATTTAATTATTTTATCAGATAAACGCCATCATTTCTAATAAAATAATTATTTCAATTATTTTGTAATATACCAAATAATTATTACTAATTTATCTGATGAAATATTTTCTTTAATTATCATATGAGTCACAAGATAATTCTTACAATCTTAAGCCTTTGTGCAACCTTTACTTTGCTTACACCAAAGAAGGATGGTTCATGTAATATGTATTTCAATAGTTGAGCAATCAACAAGATTACAATTAAGTCTCGATTTCCCATCCCTTGCCTTGATAATATGTCAGATGTTATGAGTGGTTCTACGATATTTTCTAAGATTGATTTGAAAAAAGGTATCTCCAAATTCGTGTTAGACCTAGAAATGAATGGAAGAAAATTTTTAAGATCGAGGATGGCCACTACAAAAGGCTGGTTATGCCTTTTGACCTCACTACTGCCTCAACACATTTATGTGCTTCATAACTCATACATTGCAGCCCGTTATCAATTGGTTCGTAGTGGTTTGTTTCGACCACATACTAATGTATAGCAAGATAAAGAAAAGCATATTTGTTAGTTGACAACAAGTGATGAGAGTTGTTCATCAAAAGAAGCTTTGTGTTAATCTAAAAAAGTGTTCATTCATATGATTAGAAGAGTTGTCTTCTTCAGTTTTTGTCATTTCTTCTAAAAGAATAGAGGTTGATCTGGAAAAGATTAAAAAAATAAAGGAGTGGCCTATGCCTTCTACTATACAACAAGTTTGAAGCTTTCATGGCTTTAGCTACTTTCTGTAGAAGCTCCATTAAGAATTTCAATATCATAATGGCTTGTATTACTAATTGGAGCAAGAAAGGGTGATAATTGCATGACAAAGTAAAATCAACTAGAGATAAAATTTAGTTTCTTTGTGTGATTTTTAGTGATGAGGTGACCTACAAATCTCACTATAAATTAGAAATTTCATAAATCATCATGCATTCTTATTTAATAAATTTTTTATACAAATATAGGAAGTTATTAAAATGGGAATAGACTCATTATAACCTAGTGATTGGATAATGAATGTATAAGGAAATGTTGTCGTGGCATACTCAATTTACCAATTTATTTGCATATAATCCATAATTTGCATTACATAGATAGGTTCATATATACATATATCTTAGTTGTTAAAATTCATTGATTTTTTTTATTTGACTTGTCGTCTAAATTAATTTTATTTTATTATTTTAATTAATTTAATTTAATTTTCAAAATTTGATAGATTTACCTTAAGATAAGTAATTCCACAATTTCAATAGTTAAATAAGTTAGTACTTGAGGGATTGATACTTAGACTCCTATCCATTATATTATTTGATACAAACTAATATATTTACTAAGTTTTAGGTAATCATTTTTGTTCAAAAAGGTGTAGTTGTTGAACGTGATTGTATTCATACAAAAAAAAAAAAAAAATTGTGGTGCGCAAAATTGTAAATAATAAGATAACTAAAGTTTCATCAAATACAATTCTGTGCGTGTATTGGAATCATTCTATATATACGTAGTAACAATGATATTCGTCGTATAAGTAAAGTTAATTCAACTGTTCTATATATCTGTTGGTGACTATTCATGCCAACAATCTGAAGCTTCATGGGGTGCATAAAAAATAGAGCCTGTAATGTATGATTTAAATAAAAAGGAGATAAAAGTAATTTAGTTGTTTAATTCTGTGAATTTAATTTTTTCCTAATATACTATTACATAAAATACATGCTTATGTAGGTCTGAAAAATTCTAATACACATTTTAGGATAGTCAATAAGTGTGAAAGCATATAATTTTCAATTAAAAGTTAATCAAAAGAGAATTCTTGAGCCAAATAACTAAAGGTTCTTATTTTTTATTATTATATATTTTTCAAATTATATAATTCTTTTTTTACCACTATTCAAAGTAAATTGTCCCATTTATTTTTTTGGTAGTTAGAGAATGAAATATTTCCGAGAGATGACAAAACAATGAGAAAGATAATACATCATATATTAAGTTGAGTACTTCAATTTGAACACATTTTACAGTTATTAGTAACTATTCTATTAATAATAGCTCTTCATGTAAATGTATCAACACAAATAATTAGCTACTCAAAACAGTTATGACTCTGACTATTTACAAAAGTTACAAATTCTTGAAAAGAGTATGAATAACTCTATAAATAGAATTTTCATTTGATTTTAACAGTCATTGTAACATCTTGTATCAAGCGATAGGAAGAATCGGATCAACTTATCCTGATGGGCCTACTCGAACTTCTCAGGAGTCACCCATCCATGAGTTACCCTACCTCGAGCATGCTTAATCTGAAAGTTCTTTATTCACATTCAACCTAAAATGTATCAAGTTGGTGTTATTTTCTTTCTTACTTTCCTTGATATATATACTACCTTCTCTAGAGTGCATTTTTAGATCTGATCTTGGGCTTTCAAGGTATTATATTCTCTTTCTCCTTGAGCACATGACATTCTTGTCATGTGATTTTACAATTGGTCTCAGATCTTCTACCTTTTGGGGGCTGCTATCCTAGAAACCTATTAGGAGTTGCTCCTTGTTCAGGCCCTCGCACCACTTTCCGCCCTCATTGGACTGCCTTCTCCAAGGGTCAGATCTGATACCACCTATAACATCTCGCATCGAGCGATAAAAATAATCAAATTAACTTACTCTAGAAAGTTCACGTAGGCCTATTAGGGTAAATTGATCCGATCCTTCCTATTGCTTGATGCAGAATGTTACAGTCACATATCTTATTGTTATGGGTGATTACTAAGAGGTTTGAATATATTTGGTACCATACACATTCAAATATAGGCTTTTTTTTTTTTTTTTTGTATCTTAAATACTATTCTAAGATACTCAAATTCACGCCAATTCAATTTATAATAGGGTGGGTTAAATTTTAAGAAAAAGTGTGAGTATACACCGCCATAAGTCATATATCATTGCCCAACAAATTTTCAGTGGTAACATATTGGAGATTCATTAATAGTGATGATTGATCATTTAGAAGTCTTATTGTACTTGGTTTATGTTTGATCAAGATCAAGAGAACGTTCTAGGCACAATAAGTCACTTTAATCGAATGGTATCCTAATTTTGGGAGATAAAGAGAGTAAGCGGCTAAAAGAAAATTTCAAGAAATACTAGTTGAGCACAAAATATGAATATATTTATATAAAAGTGAAATCCTAACTCTTCCGAAAGAGTAACACTTGACACATTCCAATTAAAGTTGGCACAGTGATTGAACCATGGAAGGAACACATTAAAACTGAAAATACAAAACACTCCCAAAACTAGAAGTACATATGTCAAGACCTATCAAACGAACCCCACAAAAAAACAGAGACAATCCAAACAGAGGAATCAAAACTACCCAGAACAAATTAAGCTTAAGAAACCTTTTTATAAGCATACAAAGCAGCCGCAGCACCATAAAGTACTATATATAACAGACCTCCAGCCACCCCAAAATAGCACCACAAAGTACCATATAATGCTGCTGGAATAATTTCCTGTTGTATTTGTATTTCCTTTACCTTCTTCTCTGCCTCCATCCATGCATTTCGAGTTTTGATCTTGGTGAACAGCCAAATGAGGTGACCTAGGAAAAGAACCATCATAATCACACACCACGTCCACCCTACAATAACAACGCAATCCGTGAGAGGTTGCCTGTCTTTTTTAGAGGTTGTCGCCTGGATCGTCAATGTGTAAGCAACAACTGTGGACACAACTGTGAGAAACATAACCACCACCAAAAGCCATGTATGGCGGCTATTCTTGGACAGTCCAGTTACCAGCAATAAGATTGTCGTTAGAGATCCAAGGAATCCCATCGAGTTGGCAAACAGGAACCAAGAGTACGTAGTTGGTCGGTTAAAAGCCATCACATTCTCTCCAGCTTTGTGCTCCTCATTATTGTCCTGCCAGTATCCACCAGGAGGGCTCAGCGCTGCTTGGAAAGTCATGGTCGCGATGAGCGATGCCACCACCATTAGGCTTTGGCGTTTCTTTGACAGCCACTCAGCCTGATTGATTTCTCTGGCTTTCAAGCATCCAGCTGCTCTTAAAGTGTGCTCAATTGTACATTCATATTTGTTAGTTTGCCCTAGAATGTCCAGCGGCGTGAACCCGCACTTGTTTATTGTGTTTAGCGCCCGTTCATTGTTTAGAGCTTGTTCAGCATTTATTGGTTTTCCTTCCATTGCTTCTTTTATGTGGAGCAAATGTTCTAGTGTCTGCGTGGAAGCAACCATTAGATCAGAAAAATTAGGAAGCTAGTAGCTAGCAGGGTTATCATAGGAAGCTTCAACTCTTATTAAAGCCGGATCAAATCTGGAATTCAACGTCCCTAATCAAAGCTTTGGTCTTCCAAAATTCAAAGGCCACCTTTACAGATTTGAACATGCAGGGGCCTAACCAATCCAATTTGGTTGTCTTGTATTTTGTGTTTTAAAGAAAACGTACCCCCTTGGAATTTTTATTATAATTGTGACTTAAAATTTAAATTTAAACATAATTAGAATTTTTAATTTGACTATGATCAAAACTTTAAATTTAAATATGATTAAGATGTCAAATTCAATTATTATTAAAATTTATCTCAATTAAAAATTTATCTTTTAAACTCATCTTTTAATCAGCATATAATTTACTATATATATTTACAAATGAGTCTTAGATCTATAATAGGTGTCTAACACTCTAAAGTAGTGTAACTACATCACTATTATTTTACTAATATCATCATAAAGATATTTTATTCTTTTTACTTACAATTTTTTCTAATATGAGTTTTTCACATAAAATTTTATATTTATTTATATAATTGATAATTTGATTGTAATTTATTTTCAATTCAAAAACATAACATTTTCTTGTCGTATACGGCCCCATATTACGTATTATAAATAAGGAAGGAACATTATTACTTGCCTCAAATTGTAAATTCTGGACAGCCAAATGTAATACAGTGTCATCGTTGACATCCCTAGTACTGAGCAATTCAGGAATCCTATGAGGCTGGGCTTTGAAAAATGCAATCAGGACGTCGATATCCCCCTTAATGGTAGCAAGATGAAGCGGGTTCCTGCCATCTGCATCCAGGGCAGTGCACATATGAGGATTGGCTTGTACTAATTCTTTGACGACAGAGAGGTGTCCCTGAGCCGCCGCTAGGTGAAGCGCGGACCGCCGCCGCAGATCCAACACGCCGGCGAGGTGTGGGTTTCTGGACAGCAACGTCCGGACAAATTCCAAGTGTCCCCTGAATGCAGCCACGTGGAGAGGAGTGTGAACCACTGAACCCACCGAAACCCTATCAAGAATGAGGGGGTCTCTCTCAAGGACTTGATCCAGTAAGTGTACGTCCCCCAAGATGGCGGCTTCATGGACTGTAATGACCCTAAATTGAGTTTAGATGTTTTTAATATTTAATTTTAATTTAAGGGTATTTTAAATATGGGTCAAAGTATTTTAATAATTTATTTTGATGGCATAAAATGATTTGAGATTAATATGAAATTTACTTGGTGCATGTGATCATGAATTTAAGTGTATGAGTCTAATTTTTAAGAATTTAAGAAATTAATGTTTTGGGCTCCATTTAAATGGTTAAATGAGTTCATGGGTTTATAAGGTATGTTAAATAAATTGTTGGATTGGGCTTGGGCCCAATGACGAGGGAGATTTGAATTTTATGTGAGTCAGAAAAGGAAAAAAGGTAGAAATTTAAAATATGTGTCAAATATCAAGAATGTCCTAAAAAGATTCTCGGTATTGAGATAAAGGAGGGACAAATCAGTCTTTTGGAGAGGGGACAGCTCAACCCTATTCATTCTGCCTCTTCTTTTTTTTGCTTTTGGCCAGAATGCACCTCCTATTTTAGGCAGTGCAAATCACTCATTTCCTTCACACTATTTCCTTCACACTATTCCATTGCCTGTCATCTTCTTCTCCATCCATCTTCTGTTTCATCTTCTTCTTCTCCCATTTTGCTATTGATGACTTGAGCTCAATGGAAGGGTTTAGCTACTTCTTTCTGGTTGGAGCAGCTCCTAAGGCAAGTTTCCTTAGCCTTCTCAATCGTGAATCTATATATATATATATATATATATGTGTGTGTGTGTGTGTATTTGTCTCCCTGTTGCTTTGATCCATCGCGTAAGAAAGCTGTATATAGATATACACATATACACAATCTTGTTGAAGGCACAGCGGGGAATAGCATCACCCCTATTTCATCCAGTGAATGGCATTTTAGTAGGTAAGGATACAAATCTTCTTCATTTGTATCCCAAAAAGCTGAACTATATAGATATGTATATGTATATAGTTATATGCGCATCACCCTTGTTTCAGCAACCCACTGTGACCCATTTGCAATATATATATGTATATTCACTCACTCCATTCGGTTGCTTTCTGTTCAGCTAAGAGACCCAGTGACCCACTTTTATTTATATATATACGCCCCTGTTCGGTTTCTTTGTACCAGCCAAAAATCAAAGACCCACTTATATTATATATATATAGGTATACACCCAGTTCGTATGCTCCCATGTTCTTATTTAACCCAGACAAATACTATGCATATGCATATACCCTCTGTTTAAGCGCCTCTGTCCTGATCCACTTATATATATAATAAATATTTATATATAGCAGTTGTAGATAAGCTGTTCATTGTGTTAGAATTAGTGAGGCTGCAGAAGAAAAAAACAGGGCAGAAAACAAAGCTAAAAAGAAGGAACTTCTCTTAGAGATATTTAATCAAATAGGTGGTGGACATAAAACCAGTTAATCTGGAGAAATCTGCTCAATGATTTCAGCAACCCAAATTACCTGTAAATAGGCATTACAATACGTGAAGACCGGATATTGTGGCACAACTACAACTACGTGAAGACCGGATATTGTGGCACAACTACAACTGCATTTTGATTGAACTAAAAAATAGAAAAATACGAAACCACCTACTTCAACTAAACAGAAAACATGGAAAATAAATAAATAAATACCAACTCAGCAAATGTTGAATCAGTCTTCAACACTCCCCCTTGATTCAAAGTTGCAAACTCCAAGTTGTTCTCTGAAGAACTCATGCTTTGCTTGCGGAAGCGACTTTGTGAAAATATCTGCAACTTGCTCATTTGTATCACAAGCTTTCAATGTAATTTCTCCAATAGATACGAGACTTCGAATATAGTGATAACGGATGTCAATGTGCTTGGTCCTTCTGTGAAATACTGGGTTCCTTGTCATTGCAATAGTTGATCTATTGTCACAAAAGATCTCCGTTGCACCAATTTGTTTCTGATTGAAATCTACAAGAAGTCTCCTTAGCCAAACTGCTTGACAAGCTGAAGAAGTTGCTGCAATATACTCAGCTTCTGAAGTTGATAAGGCCACCACTTCCTGCTTCTTTGAACACCATGAAATAGCTCCAGAACCAAGATTAAACAAGAAACCTGATGTGCTTTTTCTGTCATCAATGCTACCTGCCCAATCACTATCCGTAAAGCCAATTAATTTGAAACTTGATACTTTACAATACCAGATTCCATGTTCCACTGTTCCTGCAATATATCTCAATATTCTCTTTGCAGCCCCAAGGTGAAGCTTGCTTGGATTAAGCATAAATCTAGACACAACTCCAACAGAGAAAGTAATATCTGGCCTTGTATGAGACAAATAGTTTAAACCACCAACAAGACTTCTAAAATATGCTGCACTTGCCATTTCAGCACTATCATCACGACACAACTTCTCATTAACATTCATGGGTGTGGCAGCAACTTTACAATTCACCATATTAAACCTTTTCAAAAGATCCATTGCATATTTTCTTTGTGAAATAAATATCCCATCAACTCCTTGTTTCACCTCAAGACCAAGAAAATAATGCAATAACCCCAAATCAGACATCTCAAACTTCTTAATCATGCAATCTTTAAATCCAGCAACAATATACTCATTTGAACCCATATAAATCATATCATCAACGTAAAGGCATACCACTAAAAAATCATTTTTACCTTCTCTCTTTAGATAAAGAGTGGGCTCATTATTACTTCTTTTAAAACCATTCTCCTGGAAATAAGAATCGATTTTGAAGTACCATGCCCGCGGTGCTTGCTTTAAGCCATAGAGCGCCTTTTTTAACTTGTAAACTTTTCCTTCTTTGCCATTAACTACAAAACCTTCAGGCTGTGAAACATAAACTTCCTCTTCCAAGTCACCATTCAAAAAAGCAGATTTAACATCAAATTGGTATACTGGCCAATTTAATTGAGCAGCTAAGGCCAAAAAGGTTCTCACCGTTTCAAAGCGGGCAACAGGAGAAAATGTTTCATCAAAATCGATACCTTGCTGTTGAGAATAACCCTTTACTACCAGCCTTGCCTTGTGTTTTTGGATGCTCCCATCTGCATGATACTTGGTTCTGAACACCCATTTGAGCCCAATAGCTTTCTTTCCTTCCGGCAAGTCCACCAAATCCCAGGTCATATTTTTCTGAATAGCTAACAGCTCCTCTTCCATAGCTTTGCACCATTGGTTTTCTTTTGTAGCTTCTTCAAAACAAATAGGATCAGAAACAAGCAAAGCAAAGGTACAAGAATCATAAACTTCCTGTAAGGATCTAAATTTCCTTGGAGGAGTATCATTTGACAAGCTTGAAGATGAATCATTGCTTGTAGGTGCTGATAGAGTGCTACTTCCAGGAGTAGAGAAACCAGAAATTGTTGGTGTTGGATCCTGCGATGATGCAACATTGTCTTCCAACACTTGAATTTGTTGCTGCTCATTTTTTTTCACTCCAAACCCATCTTGCATCTTCATTAAATACTACGTCCCTGTTGATGGTAATTTTACCACTGATTGGATTATATAGCTTATATGCTTTGGATTGAGAACAATAACCAACAAAGATATATTTCTCAGATTTTTCATCAAATTTTCGAGAATGAGTTTTAACCAAAGCATAAGCTATACAACCAAAAACTCTTAAGTGGCTTACTGTTGGCCTTCTACCTGTCCAAGCCTCAAATGGTGTTTGATTTCGAACAGCTCTTGTTGGAGACAAATTGAGAAGGTACACCGCTGTTGCAACAGCTTCTGCCCAAAAATAAATAGGAAGACCTTTTGCTTGCATCATGCTTCTGGCCAGCTCCACTACCGTTCGATTTTTTCTTTCAGCTACACCGTTTTGTTCTGGTGTATATGGTGCTGTAAGCTCCCTGCAGATTCCATTTTCCTCACAAAAAACATTAAAATCAGTTGAAACAAATTCACCTCCTCTATCTGTTCGTAGTGTCTTTATTAAAAGACCACTTCTTCTTTCCACAAATGCTTTGAACTTCCTGAACCTGTCAAAAGCTTCAGACTTGATTTCAAGAAAGTAAACCCAACTCATGCGGCTGTAATCATCTATGAACAACAAAAAATATCGACTACCACCAAGAGATTCAATGTTTATAGGCCCACACAAATCTGCATGCACTAACTCAAGACATTTAGAGGCTCTCCAAGCTTTTCCTACAGGAAAAGGCCTTTTACTTTGCTTTCCATAAACACATCCTTCACAAAAGCCAAGACTCTCAAGTTTCGGTAATCCAAAAACCATTTCCTTTTGACTCAACAACTTCAACCCATTAATATTCAAGTGCCCATAACGTAGATGCCACAATCTAGTCTCACTGTCACCATTAGCAACCATAGCACAGTTCTCAACCATTGAAACTTCTAATGGAAACATTTTATTGTTAGCCATTGGAACTTTAGTAATGATTTGCCCAGTTTTTTTATCTCTAATATCACAACACCCATCATCAAACAAAATTGAATATCCACTAGTCATTAATTGCCCAATGCTAAGTAAATTATGAGATAAACTAGGGACAAGCAACACATCTTGTAAAATCTTGGCATTACCTTGACTGGTTGAGATGCTAACGGTACCTTTGCCTTCAACCTGAATCTTCTTGTTGTCTCCTAGTGTCACCTCTGATTTTCTGGATTCATCAAGCTCCTTAAATAATGACCTTGTCCCAGACATATGATTGGAACAACCACTGTCCAAAAACCAAACATCGTTAGACTTCTCTTTTTCACAAAAAAAGGCCATAAATAGCTTACTTTCTTCCTCTGCTTTCTCTGCAAAACTAGCTTGATTATTCTCATCCTTCTGCTTTTGCCAGCAATAAGCTTCTTTGTGACCAGGTTTCTTGCAGTAGTGACATTGAAAGGTCCTATTCTGCCTTTCTTCATTGGAAGCTTCTCTTCCTCGACCTCTTCCTTGGCCCCTACCATTACCTCTTCCACGAAAACCACCTCTGCCACGACCACGACTTGAAGTTTTTTCCATCTTTTCCTTCTGAATAGACTCCCCCTTCACTTGAAATGCTTTTTCCTCACTTTTTTCTGTTGACCTATTAATCCTTGCTTCATGAGCTTGTAAAGATCCCATCAATTCATCAAGAGAGAAAGTAGACAAATCTTTTGACTCTTCAATGGCAGCAACAACATGATCAAATTTTGGAGTTAAACTCCTCAATACTTTTGCAACTACAGTTGCATCAGTAATTTCCTCTCCATAGGTTCTCATTTGGTTGATAATAGCAGATACTCTAAAAAGGAAATCTTGCACTGATTCCCCACTTTTCATATTTAAAGTCTCAAAATCACGGCGAAGTGATTGAAGTTTCACAGTAAGTACCTTTTTGGAGCCTTGAAAGGACTGCTGCAATATAGTCCAAGCCTCCCTTGCCGTAGTTGCTGCTGCAATTTTTGAGAAGACAGTCTCATGAACTGCTTGTTGAATGAAAAATAACGCCTTGGAATCCTTTTTCTTGTTTTCTTTCAGCCGACCTTCATCTTTGTCCTTGTCATTGTACCCACTCTCTACGAAATCCCAAAGGTCTTGAGATATGAAGAGAGTCTTCATTTTGATGCTCCAAAATTCATAACTTCCACCCTTGAAGACTGGAATCAACGGCTGAGAAAAGCTCACAGCACTGCCGTTTGCTGCCATGCGTGCTACTACGCCCAGTTCTTGAAGGAACGTGGCTCTGATACCACAATGTTAGAATTAGTGAGGCTGCAGAAGAAAAAAACAGGGCAGAAAACAAAGCTAAAAAGAAGGAACTTCTCTTAGAGATATTTAATCAAATAGGTGGTGGACATAAAACCAGTTAATCTGGAGAAATCTGCTCAATGATTTCAGCAACCCAAATTACCTGTAAATAGGCATTACAATACGTGAAGACCGGATATTGTGGCACAACTACAACTACGCGAAGACCGGATATTGTGGCACAACTACAACTGCATTTTGATTGAACTAAAAAACAGAAAAATACGAAACCACCTACTTCAACTAAACAGAAAACATGGAAAATAAATAAATAAATACCAACTCAGCAAATGTTGAATCAGTCTTCAACACATTGGGAGTTTCTCTCTCTCTCTCTCTCACACACACTCTCGCTCTTTATTCATACCCAGTGCTTTATTCGGACCATGTATATATATATGTACACTTTTAACTTATTTGAATCTTCTGTTCCAGCCGAGCAAACCGTTGTTATATGCATAAATCTGTGCCCAAGTTAGCTACCCTGGTTGATCAAGCAAACCCACCCCTCCCAGTTTCAATCCACTTTTATATATGTATATACGCTTACTTGCAGTACCATATATATACATATACGCTTGCCTATTTAATTAGTGTAGTGTTTACTTACGTTTAACACTTGGCGCACTTAAATAATATATATATATATATATAAAGGCTCACGCATGTTAACACCCACTGTAAAATTGAATGCACCTAAATATATATATATTTATATATACACACACACATGTGCTTAACACCCACGCACCCCAGTAATCCAGTAAATTGAAGTTACCCAATAATATATATATATATATATATATATTTGCATATGCACGTTTAGCACCCATTTAGTCTCTGTTTTTATTTAATATGTTTACATGCTATCAAATATGTAAACCCACTTGAGCATAAGCACCCAAATAATATATCTATATATGTATATATAGGTTTAATACCATGTTGAACACTCACTGAATGCATAAGAAACTTAAATAAAATATTTATATATGTATATGTAGGTTGCTACTTTCTGTAAGTTGAACGTAAGGCACTTAAAATATATATATATATATATACACATATGTGTGTTGCTACTATTTAAGAGCATCCAAATAATATATATATATATATATGTATACACATATTTAACACTCACGCACGCATTGTATATTGATATGGGCATTATTTAATTATCTATTAAATAATCTTTGAATATACCCAAATTTATGAGAATTCATATCAAAAGTTTTCCTTGCATTTTTTTTAGTCATTGGAATATGGTCAATAAATTAAATGTCATTGTGTGTAGGGATTAATAGAGCTAATGTACTTGATGTGGTTTTTTTTTTTAGTTGCATGGGAACTTTGATTATAAATTTGAGACTTTTGTGGAGGCGTACTTGTCATCAATACGTGGTATTAAACAATGTGGATACTTATTTATGCATTTGAGAGCATGGCATCAAGGTTGGTAACCTTGCGTGATTTCATAAATGACATGTAAAAAAATTGATATATATATATATTATTGTTATTAAATTTTGCGCACCTATTATTTTGCGCGGAGGGAAGGGTACCCCAGAGCACCTAGCACGGGATGAGGTGGCCATAGCCAAGCAGGTTGGCTCCATATTGAATGTGAGTTTTTATTTTCTTGATGCACTTTAGCATATGTTATTTGATGGCTTGTGAGCTTACGAAATTTAATTCTGATACTTAATTTCATATGCACATTTGTATTGTAATATATGGTGACGTGATGCTTTTAAGTTGAAATTTATAAAGTCATAAATTACGAAGCTTGTATAAAATCGTGGAGTTCTTGATTTTACTTTTTGGAGTCACCATATTCTTGATTCCTGTTCGTTATTCATTGCTTCTCGAACTTGCTGAGCCTTGTGGCTCACTTGATCTTCCTTGCCATTCCAAGTAAAGGGAAGGCTATTTTCGGGGGCGAGTCCAGTGGGACTAAGGCCCAGGGATAGGGGTGTACGGAGACGCGTCCTAACTTGAAGATCCTATTTAGCATTTTGGTGAGGCTTGATGAAATGATTTTTATTTTGTTAGTTAACATTAGAGCCTCTTAATTATTTTGTATGGCCTTCGAGCCCCAAACTTATGAGATATTGGAAGTATAACTGAACCTTAATTTAGTTTCCCCTGCTAGTAATGAATTGAGTTGTTTTATTATGGTTGTTCTATATCATCTCTGTGATGACCTCCTTTTGAATATCCTATACTAACGGGAATATTCGAGAGTGGGCCCTTACATGGACACTCTTTTCCACTTCCATTCTTCGCTCCATTTCTCCTACCTTTCTAGGTTCTGGTTCCAAGACAAATGCGCGCGGATATTATATGGGTCGATCCCAGTCATTTTGGATATTTTTGGTGAAGTATCGACACATTTTCCTTTGGAAACGCGGGTACAGATTTGTCCAAACCACACCGACCTTTCTGGTTCTATTTTACACTCCATTAATGAGCTAAGACTATAAAATTAATCATAAATTTAAAATGTAAAATATAGTAAAATTAAGTGTACAAACTACATTTATATATATATACACATATAAATAGCATTTTGTATAAACTTGTAATATTTTTTATGGGGCACTTTAAATGAGGTACAACTTCAAAACAAAAAAAAATAATGTGGTTTAATAGTCTCTATTTTCACTTTAAAATAACCAAATATTTTTAGAATAAGCTGCTTAGTACACTCTATCAACTTTTTCGGAAAAGCATTTGGTAAGTGCAACGTTGCTTGTAAAAGCTAACCCACTTCCTTTAAAAAAGAAAAAAAAAAAGAAGCACATTAAGCTAGCTTTTAAGCAAAATACAAGTGGTTTCCTATATTTTTATATCATTCTCTTTCTTCATAACTAGGTCATTCCCTTTTCTTTTTTTTTTGTTGAGAAACTCTCCATAATAGTTATTTAATGTGTTAATATATTTTTAATCAATTTACATATCCACAATACAACAACAAAATATTATACTAATTAAAGACATAAGACTTGTTTTTAATATTAATAAGCACAACACAAGTTACACTGAAACTCAATTTTCGAATACTAATTTATCAATCTTTGTTTTTACAACACATTACAATAAAGCACAATACCACATCCTTAACATGACAATTCCAAAGGGGTCCTAAAACTTCGGTACTAAGAAAGAATCATTCTTTTGTTAAGTATTGAATCCGTTGCATGATTTGCAACTTAAGGTTTAAATGCATAACAAAGCAAGTGACAAGTGTTTAAACACATACATTAAGTGTTTAGACATCTTCTCAAAAAATTATTTTTCTTAGACTCTTATATTTTTAAGTCAAAATAGATGATATATAAAGTTTGAAAAATATTCAAATAAGTTTTAAATATAATGAAAAAATAGAAATCTCAAGTTTTTGGCAATGTGTTAGTCGAATAGAAACTTCGATTAATCTTATATTAAAAATGTTACTCAAGTATCAGACTTCATTACTCAAGTAATTGTACTAAGAAATTAGGGATTTTACAACATTAATCAAGGTTAAATATTACTTGAATAACCAGTATATAAACTAAAAAGTCCTAAATATTATTCGAGTAATCCTGTATATTATTCAAATAACCTATAAATTTGTCAAAATATTCCAATAATTACTCGAGTAATATGATATTTTAGTCGAGTAACCTTTGCTCCAATTTTGAAATTCAAAATATGTTCAAAATATTACTCGAGTAACACCCATACATTACTTGAGTAATATGGTCGGTAAAACTTTAAATTCAAATGCTCTATTTTTAATGCTGACCCAAGTACATTTAATGACATCTAAACAACATAAATGCTCTAGAAGTGTCTATACATAGGAATATACAAGTTTTTATCTATTTTTTCTTTTTCTAACTTGATCTGCATTGCAAAAATAGAAACTAGATGTTATGACCGAAGAAAAGCTATTTGTTCTACATATTCAAAATTGAAATCATTCATATCCTTGAGAGAGAATCTAGAGGAGAAGGCTTCACTTCGAAATCAAATGGACTTGTATTGTGTGGATTATTCATTTAATCCTAAAGTGAAAAAGCATTATAAGGATTATCACTTGATCTCTAGAAAAAGAAAAGTACGGTTATAACTAAGCCTATGAAAAACTATTTTCGTAAAGAGAATTGTGCTTGTCTCTCACTCCAAATCAAGCACCCTGAATGAATTTTGAAAATCTTTGATGAGAAGTAAAGGTAATCGATATAGACATTTATTGTCGAACCACTATAACTAATTGTGCAATCTCTCTTTCTTTATTTATTACATTGTTACAATTATTTCTTGTGCCATTAAATACTAAATTTTTTGGAGAGCTTAATTCATTCGCTCTTATGTTAATATTTTTTCACTTAGTAAAGAGAGAGAACTTTGTAAAGCAAGGTAAATTTCAATAATTACTCCTAAGATTTTTTTTAACTATAACAAAATATCTCTTAAATTAAATTCAATATATTTTATTATATTTTTATCACAAATTAAATTTCTAAAAAAGTAACTCAATTTTATCATACCCATATTATAAGAAGATCATACAATTTTTACATTGCTTGGCAACAACCTAACATAAACCATTCCCGGAATGTGATCTGCTTGGTGAAAAGAGTAATACGTTTTAATTTTAATGCAAGAAGTGTTAAAGAAATTACTCAATCCTAAAGAAAAAAAAATAAAAAAGCATATACAAAATGAAAGGGAAAATTAAGGCAGTGAAAATAACATAAGGTGGCAATTAATATTTAATATAATTCTCAAACAAGACAAAGTGGCTATTCAATCTACTATACTAAATTACACCGCCATGGCCCAAAAAGATTACCAAAAGATGAGAAAATCCTATCGTTATAAAATTAGCAGAGAAAAAAAGAGAAAAAAAGAAATTCTTATAAGCTATCTCATGCACTAATCAACGAACTCTATCCCTTAATTTCCCAACTCCAGAGTCCAGACCAAAGAAAAGCTACTGCAGAGGAAAAGAAAAACCTTCATCTAAAATACATTCAGAATTCTCATCTACCTCCACTCTGTTGAGGCTAGTAGCCAGTATAGTTCTACCTAAGGCTGAGCAAAATATCGGTTTAACCGATTAAATCGAACTGAATTGGCCGATTCGGTCTGTTCGGTTCGGTTATTAGTGGTGGGCATTTCAGGTTCGGTTAGTGGTAGGCTAAATTTTCGGGTAATCAGTTCAGTTCGGTTATTTGGGAAAAAATACTCGAAAAACCGAACCGCCCCGTGCGTGTTGCTGCTACCCCCCGATCCCTCCCATTCTTTCTGTCCATTCCTTTCTTCTTCAGTTCTTCCTTCTTGCGCATCATCACTCACTCACTCTCACTCTTACTCTCACGGTCTCACCCGATACCAATAGCCTGCTCGAGCCGAGAGAGACCGCCTCACCCGTTGTCAACCTTCACCTCGCCCTCGTCGTCGGAGCCGCCGAACGCCTTCGTCGTCGTCGGTTTCTTCCCCACCCAAC
The DNA here is from genome assembly GCA_036245055.1 of Diospyros kaki. Taxonomy (NCBI): domain Eukaryota; kingdom Viridiplantae; phylum Streptophyta; class Magnoliopsida; order Ericales; family Ebenaceae; genus Diospyros; species Diospyros kaki. The sequence continues at coordinate 26,802,877 of BSEG01000003.1, read as the reverse complement.
CCAACCCCTAGCCCTAGGTCATTGGCGGCTAACCCTTGGCTCGCCATCCGGCCATCGTCGTCAGACGACTTAGACCCAAACGCCTTCAACTTCAAGGCTTCAAGCCCCTTCACGGCCGTTGGCTTCTTCAATCTTCCCCACCCAACAACTAGCCCCCCTGGCCCCTGCACCCAACCCGATAGCCCGATACAGCAATACCCATCCACCCTTTCCTCGATCGTTGAAGCATATCAACCCTAGCCCTAGGTCACGGGCTAGCCCTCACCTCGCCCTCGCTATCAGACCCAAACACCTTCAGCTGATAGTCCGAGACCCTGCCCACCCCTACCCTGTTGAACACGACAGCAAACCCTAAGCCTATTTCTATGATTTCTCACCCTGCTCAGTCGTCACCTCCTCACTATCAACGTCAAGGACTCAAGGCGTCAACATTCTGGTTTGGTTTCAAGCTTTTGGTAACTTAGGAATGAACAATCTTGTGGGTATTTGAGAAGGTAAACGAATTCAACAACTTAATCGTCGTGTGGTTTTGATTGTAATGTCCGATCTGGTTGGTTTCCCTTGCTGTTTGTTTACTCTTTCGATGCTTTGACTTAGCTTTGCGAATTCGTTGTTTCTTTTTTGTGATTTAGTTCGTTGTTTCTGTTTTGTGTTTTATGTTTTGATTTCATCATTTCAGATGTGGTTCTGTTTTATGATTTCCTGTCCTGTTTGTTTAAGCTATAGATACATAATACATTCCATGTAATGTAATGTACATATTGGTTTTCTTCTGTTTTTTGCAATCAAAACAGAAAAACCCAAAAAAAGGATGTAATGACCGGGTATTGCTCTTCTTAAGCATTGTTCTTCGATTGTGACTATGACGCTACGTTTTATTTTTCTAATATTATTGATTGTAATGTAACAGGACACTATGACTTCATTCAAAATGGCGTCAACGTCCTCATCTTGCAATGTAAGTAAATCAAATCAAATAGGATTCCTATATGATTTGATTTTCTACAAGTTTGATTAGCAAACTGTAGTTTTTTAAAATGAAATTAAAGGCTGAAAGAGAATGTTACTTAAATGTTAAGATCTTACTTAGATTATCATATATGTTTTATTTATGATTGTGTTGTGTTTATTGTTTGGTTTTGTTTAAATTAGATTTGGATTTAAGGCAAATTTGTTAGGTTTAATGACGACTTACGTGCCCTTTCCAACTATATGTCATCACTCTTTAAATACAAAATTAATTACTTGCAATTCTGTTAAATTTAGATGGCTAGAGAAGAAGACACCAGTCCCACCACAAACATCTCTATGAATGATGATGATAGTTCAAGGCCTACACCAATAGTATCATCAAGCCAACCTGAAGATGATAGAGGTGCAACATCACTAGGAAAATCTAAGAGAAAAGCAATAAGATCTAGGTCAGATGTATGGGATCACTTCACCAAATTTGTAAATGATGAGGGTCAGATTAAAGGAAAATGCAACTACTGTTCTAGGGAGTTCAACTGTGATCCCAAAAAAAAAAAAATGGGACAACAGCTTTAAGGAATCATATGGGAATTTGTAAGAAACACCCTCATGCTATAGAATCTCGTGAAATGGAATTAAATTTGCAATCACCTACAACAGGGGGTGAGAGAGAGGGTGGTGATAGTATTGGTGCAGTGGTGAATTGGAAATTTGATCAAGTGCTCGCAAGAAAAGCTTTAGGTCGTATGCTGATAGTAGATGAGTTGCCTTTCAAGTTTGTTAAGCGTGAGGGGTTTTGACACTTCGTGAATGTTATTTGTCCAAAATTTCAGTTTCCTTCATGTTGGACTATGGCTTTGATTGTTTTGAGTTATTTAATGAAGAGAGGTTGAACATGATGAATGAGTTAAAAAATTCTTGTCAAAGAGTCTGCTTAACCACTGACACGTGGACCTCAATTCAAAGGATGAATTATATGTGTTTGACGGCACACTATATTGATAACACTTGGACGTTAAAGAAAAAAATCATAAACTTTTGTCCAATATGTAGTCATAAGGGTGATGCCATTGCTATGACAATTGAGAGATGTCTGATGGGATGGAAACTCGATAGAGTTTTTACTTTGACAATGGATAACGCTAGTTTAAATGATGTTGTTGTGGGTAATTTCAAGAAAAAAATGGCAAAATGGGATGCTAGCATAATGAATGGACAATATTTGCATATAAGGTGTGTGGCTCACATAATAAATCTAGTTGTACAACATGGGTTGAAAGATCTAAATGATTCAATAACAAGAGATAGGGATGCAGTGAGATATGTTAGACAATCCCCAGCAAGATTGAGAAAATTCAAACAATGTGCTAAACTAGAAAAAATTGAATATAAGGGCTTGTTATCATTGGATGTTGCAACTAGATGGAATTCCACCTACTTGATGTTAGAAACTGCTCAAAAGTTTGAGAGGGATTTTGAGAGATTTGATGAGGAAGATCCTTGTTTTCAGCTTGATCTTAGTACAAGTAATTGGAATAATGATTTGCATCAAGTTATTACTATAGATGGGAGACCCAAGGCAGAATATTGGACAAAGGTTAGAATGTTTGTCAAAGTGTTGAAACATTTTTATGAGCTAACTTTGCGAGTATCGGGTAACAAATATGTCGCCTCCAACACATTTTTCCATGAGCTTAGTAAAATGCATTGCCTCTTACAAAGGTGGTTGGAGAGTGATGATTTTAAAATGGTGGAAATGGCTGTAAAAATGAAGGAAAAATTCGATAAATATTGGGGGAATCCGCACAAAACAAATCACCTAATTTACATTGTTGTGGTGTTTGATCCTAGGTACAAGTTAGAGTATATGGAATATGTACTAAAAGAGATGTATCCGGGTGAGAGAGGCGCAGGTGTAGTTTTGTTGTTAAAAAATACCCTACAAGCTTTGTACGAGGAATATAAGAAACAGTTAGGACCTCAAGGTGATGCTGGAGAGTCATTTGGAGTGTCTACTCCAATTGTTGTGGCGGATGACGAGGATGACTCAGAAAACCCATTTTTTTATCGCTCCAAAAAGCACAAGTGTAGCAGTGGTAGTGGTTCTATAAATGTGCCTTCAGAATTGGATAAGTATTTCAGTGAAGTGTGTGAGCCTCCAAGTAAAGACTTTAACATCTTGAAATGGTGGAAAGCAAATTGTCATCGGTTTCCTATCATATCTTCTATGGCTTGAGATATATTGGCAATTTCAGTTTCTACTGTTGCATCTGAGTCTGCATTCAGCACTGGGGGTCGAGTACTTGATTCATTTAGGAGTTCTCTATCTCCTAAAGTGGTTGAAAGTTTGATATGTACGTAAGATTGGCTTCGGTTGTCTACCATGCCAATGAGTGTTGAAGAAGATTTAGATCATGTTGAATAACTTGAAGAAGGTAAACTAAGTTCAGTTTTACTCTTTTTTTAAATTTACTTAAATTTTAGTTCAATACTTTGAAATTAACTAATTCATTTTACGTATTGATTTTAGAATTGACAAAGATTACCTTAGACAACAGCAGTAGCACGACTTCCAAATCCAATATGGAAATATAGATTTTTGAAGATCTTGTGCATTTGTAAGTAATAAGTATTTATATTTTTTACTATCTCGTTTATGTTTTCAATTATTGTTTATTTTATTTTGCATTTTCGTCTAAATTATTGGATTGAATTCTTCTTTCAGCAGCACTATATCTTGGCGATGAGCTTCCAGTTTTAGGCTTCAGCACTATATCTTGGCGATGAGCTTCCAGTTTTAGGCTTCAGCACTATATCTTGGCAATGAGCTTCCAGTTTCAGGATTCAGGTTCCACTGACTAAACATTTTCTTGGCTACTGATGGAAAAAACAGCTTGGATAGTGATATTATTTTATTCAAATCTGCCTTTGTCTTCTAATTGCAATATGATTGCAACTTTTGTGGTACACGAAAACAGAGATGTTGCATGAGACGTGCATAGGCCATGTAAGACCAAGTCTTTACTTATATTTTTGTTAAATAACTGTGACCTTTACAGTAGGAGTCGTGGGTTAAGGGCTGCATAAAAATAACTAGTTGTTTTTCCCATTATTTCTAATTCTGTTAGTTGTGTTTGTTGTGGGAAATATCCACTTTTGATTCCTGTAATGCATGGCTGTTAAATAGCCAAATTTATTTTGAATTAAGGGATGATGAATTAAGTCCAAACTCTCTTTCCCTATTATTTCTTCTTCCTTTCCTCGAGTTCAGCAAATTCTTTTATCAACTTGTCCTACCACTGCTCTTACCAAAACATGCAGGACTTCAGACTTAAAAGAGTTCCTGGGATCACCCATGTTGCACTACTTTTTAGGCGACAAGTAGATAAGCCCATGACCCACATGTTACTCATTTTGTGAGTGTCCAATTGGGTTTTACTTTTACATACAAGTTCCTTTTTAGTGAGTTTTACAGTCTATTATGACCCTAGTTTTAGAAGTTTCTTCTTAATATTTATTTAATTTGAAGTTAAGGAAAACACTTATTTGCAAAAAAAGAAAAAGAAAAAGTAAGGCCTAAGTTGTATGTTTTTGTTGTACTGGTCCACTGGAGTGAATGAATGAATGAATTGTTAATTTTTTTTGTTGTGCAGCTCTAATTATGAGTGAATGCATGGTGATGTTTTTGTTGGTGTTATCTTTATTTGTTGGAATTTTTGTTCATGAATTGGTGTTAGCCTTTGTTGGTGTTAATTTGCTGGAATTTTCCTTCATGAATCACTAATTCATTATCAGGTGAGTGTTATAATGTGAAACTATGAATCTGCTCCCAATTCCCATTATCAGGTGAGTGTATGAACTTTGTTGGGGCTATTACTTTTGTTATAATGAATCTACTCTCATAATTCCCAATCTATTGCCAGGTTAGTAACTTAGTGTCAGTGTGTCACGCGGACAATTTGATGTATTCAGTTTGGTTTTTGTATTGTTTCTCGGTTTAATCACTAGTTTGGTTAGTTTAAGTCAAAATCGGTTAATTCGGTTTAGTTTTTGAGTTGTTTTATCGGTTCGATTTACAGTTCGATTAGTTAAAACTCTAAATCGGTTAATTAGGTTCGATTTTTTAGTAGATTTATCAGTTCGGTTTATGGTTCGGTTAGCTACAACTCTAAATCGGTTAATTCAGTTTTGGTTATTTCGGTTAGTGTATTTAGGTTGTTCGGTTCAGTTAGGCAAAATAGGGCAGTTCGATTTGGTTATAACCGAATGCACACCCCTAGTTCTACCTGTCAAAAACATTTTTTTTACCCATGATATATATTTGATGGAGCGAGCTCTTCGAACCCGATTCACTCACTATCCGACCCGTCTTAGCCTTTTTATTCTCTCCAGGGCACCTAGATGAACATCCATTTATCTTTCGTAGCAGCAGTGTCATCTCCTGTACCATCTTCTCCACCAAACATCGCAGAGGGGACGTTTTTCTGGGCAATCTCAAATTTTTCCTCGTCTTCTGAGTCACTCTCCTCTAGGAGCTCAATATCCTCATGATTTGCGATGACTTTTACTACACCATCTGTCTTAGACTCCATCCCAGCGCTGACAAATCCCAAATTCCTAACACCATATTTGGTGGCAGTGTCATTAGCTGCGGGCACTAAGTGTTTCTCGAAAGCAACCATTTTGTCTTCTGGAACCCCGACTTTTTTCAACACATCCATTGTTTTGTTCAGATTTGGCTTGTCCTTTTGCATCAAGTATCCTGGAAGGATGTAGTGAGTCTGGGAAAAGTGAACCATCATTGTGCTACCCTACCAAGGAGAGAGGAAAAGCTCGGCACTTGGTTACCTCTTTCTATCCATGTAGTACAGTCATGGCCACAAAATGTTGCATATGCCTCTCTGTGTCTTCCTTCCCAAAGTAAACGGGGAGCTGAGGCAACTTAAATCCCTGCTACACTGGTTGTCTCTAGAGTTCTTTTGATAGGAGGAATCTTTTAGTAGGGGTTCCTCTGGGCGTTGTCATTACCCGTTTCTGCTCTAACACTTCCTCTGGGCCTTTTAATGCCTGTCGCATCTAGCGTTCCATGCTGTGTCTTCTCTCTAAGGAGGAGGGAGATAAAGAGCCCTGGAATGGGTACTCTCTACTGTTCCTTCATACAATTGGGTCTTCCCCGCCTGTCTGCCAATTTTTCAAGTAGGTCCGTCAGTCTAGGGGCGCGACCACTTTGCTTTAGTGTCTCAATTCTTATCCCCGATTGTGCTATTCTCGGGGCTTGAGCTCGTGCCCTAAGTCTTCTTTCTCTAACATCTGCATGTCCCGTGTAGGGGATGTGTATAATAGGCATCAACTTTTCCAGGAGGGTGGTGATCCCTTGCATTCTCCTCATTACTCTTCTGAAGCTTCTCATTCAGATGTCTCAACTTCTCGTAGTTCTTCTAAAGTCTTTCGTAGTCAACAAGCAGCACTATAGGAGGTGGTACCCATGAAGGTGTTGAGATTCTTCGTGGGGTTGTGGCTGAATTCTCCTAGCAAATCGATGATTCCCAAAGAGTCTGACTATAACATCCCTAACTTTGGAAATAATTAATTATCTTATTTGAGAATATTTATGAAAATAATGAAAGAACAAAATGAATTGATTTGGTGGATTTATGGGAATATTTGGGGCATAAGTGAAATAAGGAGAAATGAGGTGTTGGGTGCATGTGTTAATTTTTGAAAGTTATGGGGTTAAAGTGGAAATCCCAAAAATGGGCTGAGAATTGGTTTAAATTTAATAGGAGGCATTATATAAATGAGGGAGCAGCTGGCGCGGATGGTCACGCACGTGTGTGTGTGCAGGTGGGGGGTGCGAGATCGAACATCGGCAGGCACAAGGAGAAAACTGGAATTTTTCCAACAGGCCTAGTTGCCAAAACGGGGCCATTTCAGGGTGCTAGATGGCGCCCATGCGTGCAAGTGCCACGCGACTCTGCTGGGTGTTTTCCCTAACCACCCATCCATCTCCTTTTGCTTCCACGTGGCAGCCACCTGGAGCAACCTTAGCCCCCAAGCTACCTTTCCCATTTTAGCTGATTTCCTCTCTTTATTTAAGGCCCATTTTTCTACTATTAAGGCCATTCGACCATGCAAATTCTCCTTCTTGTGAGGAATTAAATTACGCAAAGATCCTATCAGTTATACGTGCAAGAGAAAAATATGTAAGTGATATATATATTTATTTAAGATTAGTGTGTCTTGTTGTATTAATTTATGATAATTTATGTTAAAGGAATATTGGGACATGATAATGGTAATTCTGATGTTATGGAGAAATATTGTCAGAGCAAGCTATCAAGGCAAAAAGTCGATACGCTTAACAAGAATAGGCAGTTAATGCTGAACTGGTAAGGGTTAATATGCTTTGTGTGTAAATTACTTTTGTCATGGCTTGCATAAGTTGTTAAGGGAGTGCCTAGGCATGGGGCGGTGGATTTCTAACCGTGAGGGTCTTAAAACGGGGTCGTAAAGGGAACCACTAGGGGTCACCTAGAGCCTAAGATAGGTACAACAGATGGGCTTGCATGCACGCTGCACTTCACTTTTATCTATGATGTCATGCTCATTAATTTATTGCATTGTATATTGCCTTTACTGAGTCCCTAGACTCACCTTTTTACCTCCACTAAACTAACAGGTGGCTCGGGGTCTAAGAAAGGGAAAACAGTGTTGGTCGAAGAGTCGCCAGTTAACAGTGATTGCGGACAGTGAGAATGTGGGTCGTGTTTCTGTGTCGTTTATATAATATATATATATATGCTCTATATTTGACTATAGGAGACGACTACGATTTAAATAAAATTCGATTAAGATCAACGGCTACGATTTAAATAAAATTTGATTAAAATCAAATTAAGGTTCCCGCTATGAGTAACTCAGTGTGTGCGTGTTTGTTGGGCGTTTGAACCGGTCGGGATATAAAATCTGTTTAAATATGTTTGACTGTTGGTGCGTCTAATGAGCATGTTGGTATTTACTTTTATTTACGAAAATTGGATTTGTATTTAAAAGGCCTACTTGAGCGCGAGAATCAGGTGAATTTTTGTTGCCTATGTACTTTAAACCCGAGTTCTCGATAGCCAGAGGAGGAGAAGCTTGGACCCCACCCAGGGTGCCCTGTTTATTTTAATACTTTATGCTAGCAGGGCATAACTGTCCTTTGAAATAGGCTAGAGTTGTAACCGCTGGTTACGATGACACCAAGTAGTGGGGGTCGGGGCGTCACAAGGTGGTATCAGAGCTTGGTGAATATTAGAGCTTGGTAATTATCAGAGTTTGGTAGTATCAAATGATAAATTTGGAATCTTGGGAGACTAATTGGAGTTTTGGAGATACTTTCATATATGATTCTTATTAACTACTATTTTTGGAAAAATTTGATAAAATTGGAATCTTGAGGATTCTGGGTAATGATCGTTTGGAAAATGATATGGTGATCGATTTACATCTTTAAGGTGATTTGTTAATAGGGAATTAGTGGTTCGAGGAAATTAAATGGAAATTAAATTTATGATTGTGAATGAGGGAAATGTCATAGCAATCTAGCAAGATAATTTTTAAAGCCAGAGGATTTGAAAAAAAAAAAAATGACATGGTGTAATAATTTGTGTGATCTATGGGCAATTATGGGTTTTAAGGAATTCGATTAAGGATATTAAAGTTTATTATGTTTACAAAATCTTGGTCATTTCACTGAGCCATGTTGAGGATACCATAGTTTGGTCGAGGATGAGGTCACAAGAGGGACCTAGGTGCCAGGGGTTTTGAATGTTGCACAGGGTGCTAAGTGGGCCTGGGAATTCAAGAGATTGTGAAATTTTTTGGGGGTGATGAAATTGTGGTTGCATACATGGGTTTGGGTAGGTCGTAACCATGAGTGGAATGGTCCCCGATATAGGCATGTGTTGTGATATGGGCTTACTTAGGAAATGTGTTTCCCAGGATAGCAAGCAGCGGGATGTGTGTTTCCCGCATTTGGCCTTTGGGGAGGGGGAATGATTCTGGTTACTAACTTGACCTTCGTCTTAGTATGTAGATTATTATACACCCTAGTGATTGTGAGTAGTTGGCTCTGATTGTCCGAATCTTTCTCTTGTTGATATTGATGTTGGTGCAGTAGTAGGCACACCCTGGTACATTTGGGAACATAAGTTGGCCTTTAAAATGGAAAGAATGCAACATGAGAATGGGAAACGAATTAGATATGTTTTTAGTGTCGGGAAATAATAAAGACTTTATTTATCGTAATGATGAGATCATTTCCCAGATAAAGGGGAAAGTGAAGAGTATCATTTGTAAGGTTAAAGTGGTACCATATTGGGGTACCATGGTTGATGTAAGTACTTGTATACACTACCTAGTGGTGTGGTTACGAATTGTTATCTTTTCGATTATGTGAATAATGAATTGAAAGGAAATGAGAATTGGTGTGAAACAATTTGAGTGTGATCAGTGGATATTTGTTATGTGAGATTTGAAAGTGTACTGTCGATCTCTCGATGTACCAAAATTGTCGACCGTTTTCAAGAATTTAGCTTGAGCTGTAGACTGTTTTCCATCGGTCCTACATTGTTAAGCCTTATGAAGTCTGTTTGAATATTGCGGTTAAGCACGTCTTGAATTACCAACCACAAGATCAATAATGAGAATGGCATATGGGGGATGTGAAAAGCATTGCTTAATAAATAAGGCATTTGTGCTGAACTAAGAAGGATTAGAGGGTACTGGGTTAGGGTACCATGAGTGACATGTATACTTGTTCTAGCCAGTAGTATGGCATGCATGATAAATTGGAATGAAATGAGAGTTTTGTGTTGAAACAACTCGATCATGTTTAGGGGATATTTGTAACGGGAATCTGTTATATTCATTGGGAAGAGAAATAAGCAATGTACTAGGATGCCAAGTGTGGGACCCCTACCCGGATCCTCCAGCCAAGCAGAAGAACCCTAGAGGGTGGCCCAGAGGGGAAAAAGAAGAAACAAACGGGAGGTAGACTTGCCATGCATGCACACCTAAATTCACATATACCTGAGAATAAATCTGACAACGGAAGCATAACCACAGTCAAGGCATGCATCTCAAAACACAACTAACCCATAGGGCTACAACGTTTACATATTTATAAGCAAACTCAAGAACTCAAAAGACACAACAACCCTGTCATACAACACTACCACATGGTAAGGTCAACATGGATTGCCCTGTATATCGTTTACTTAGGTAGGTCCAGCACCACTAGACTCACCCTCAACTTTGGCATTGCCCTTACTTGGAATGAAGAGAAGCAAGAGTGACTCATAAGACTCAACAAGCATATAAGAAGGAAAGGCTGGCAGGAATAAGAAGCTAAAGAATACCCACACCCAAGTGCCAAAAACTCATGCAAAGTATGTCAACCAATCATATAAGAAATGACAGGTACCAACTATATAACAAAGATATATGCACGTACCGGATCTTGGGGCCCAAATAAAAATGCACTAGCACCTAAGTCTATATCACAAACCTGTTGTTATCCTGAAGGTAAGTTGTACCTGTAACTAGAGTCGAAGTTTACTCGGGTGGGAGCAACCAACACCCGCTGGGGCATGCATAAACGTCTATAATATAAGCTGGGGCACACCAAAGCGTCCTTAGTATATAAACTCGATTCAGGAAACCCGACATCGTACAACTATATCTTAAAACTAGCGCCAAGACTATGCAATGCATCATATAAAGGGTGGTGTAGTAGACCAGACAAAATACAAAGCTCCCATAAGCCAAGTATCCTACCAAGCCTCACTCGTATAAGAAGTCACATGCTAAATGTAATGCTTGTGTCTAACAACAAAAATATTTAAATCATTGTCATGCTCGTGATTAAGCACATACTCACATGTAAACCTCTAAATGAATAGTCCCAAGTCCTTGCATGCATCTGAAATGACATAATAATAATAGAAAATAAAATAAAATAAAATACATGCAAGGACTCTTAGCCACACATCAACACCCTGGCTCTAACTTTTGAGATCCTATCTTCACTCCTCAATAAATTAGAAAGGAAAATAACTCTTTGTAGCCATACAAACAAGAACCAATAGATCAGGCACTCAGATAAATTATCATCCTTCTTTAGATGTACAAATATTAGGAATTGCTCACTAAACATAACCAAGTCAAGCCTATGCCTTTTCCTATAACATCCAACCGAAATAATCCCCTAGAGAATCCATTAATGCCTCAGCCAACTCCTTACTAGCCATGCATGTACATATATATTTAGATATATATTTAACTCACACAACCTAACACTCAACATCATCAGAGCATGCTTGAAGCTCATTAAGGGTTGAGGAAGATAACTATGAAGAGAGGAAAAACATGCATTGAGGAGAAGAAAAGAAAAGAAGAACTTGCAAATAAGGATAAATAGCTTGCTTGTACTTCCTTTTTCTTCTTCTTCTTCTACTTATTCACTGTTCACGCCTGAGCACATCTTTGTAAGTGAAAATAATTCTCTTTTCTCTCAATACTCAATATATATATATATAAGACATTTGGAAGTGGGAGAATATACATGTCAAGAAAGGAGGATAAATTCCCGACATGTCTTTGAAAAGCCTCTTTTTTATTGAGAAAATGGCTTGGGTACTCACTGAAAGTGAAGGGTATCTAGATATGGCAAGGGATATTTGGATATGAGGGTATTAGATGAAAAATGAAGATTATGGCAGATTCAACACACCTACGTATTCTGGTCATAAATCTCTCATACGAGCTCCGATTGAGGTGATTCAAGATGATATGGAATAAGAGAAAGATCTACAACTTTCATGTTTTAAGTTTTTTGAGATTCGAAATAAATCAAGGTCAAAATCGAGCTATAAGGTGGAAACCGCATTGCTGAAACATGTCCATCCGAATGCAAAAGCTCATATCCAAATATCACCAATTCATATCCGGATGCTACAGTCCCATATCCGGATGTTACTCACAAAAACTCAAAGAGACATCCAGATATGCCTTCAACCTTCTGGATATCACTCACATAACTCAAATAAGTCATCTGAATACTCCACACCATATCCGAATAACCATGACTACCTATTCGAATATAAATCACCCTCATATGGATATCTCACCACCGTATCCGGATGCATCTTTGCCTATCCGAATAGCCTCATTCCCTATTTGGATCTTTCAATATATTTTTAAATATATACACATACACCATACTAGACATTCAAATACTAAAAAAATAATTATGAAAAAGTACCCACTACACATGTAGGCTAACTAATTCAACCCTAGAGCATAATAAATACTGCATAATTAGATTTGGGTCATTATACCAGGTCCTAGCAAGAGAATTCTCTATAAACCCAAATCCATTAAAGATCAAGAATTTTGATGTAAATTTTTGGACATGGATTTATTGTCCTAATATCTAATACGACTGAACTCGAATTAGAATGTCTCACCAGTGAATCGTGGTTATTTGAGGAATGTGCAGAGCTTACAATTAATATGATTAGATAGATGTACAAACTGGGTTATGGGATGGCTTGCCAGCTAAGGAGATCGTGTGTGTTTTGAATAAGGTGATCATTAAGAGTTAACATTAGTTACCCCATTTGATGATCCAAGACATTTTCTTTCTAAGGCCGATGTGTAGTTAGGGTATTTTTAATCGAGGGTAAAATAAGAGAAAGAGATGTTCCCAAAGTGGCATGTTTAAGTCGGGATGTGGCAAATGTGAGTACTTGAATATGCTTTTGGATGTGACCAATGCGCCAGTAATGGTTGTGGATTTTATAAATTGTGTAATCGAATTGTGTTTGGACGAGCTTACCATTATGGATAATGTATGATAATGCACTCACCGAGTAAGAAAGCTCACCATAAACACTTAGGGATTATTCTGTCCACGTTGAGAGATCATGAGATGTGTGCTCAAGTAAACCTCATGATAGATGCACTGAGTTCAAAGAATTACATGTAGAGAGTTTGATTGGTCACTCATTTGCGGACCTTGATTAAGGAATTTGTGAAATTAGCTATCAAGATAGAGTCATGCACTATAGTCATGGTGCCGATGCCCTTGCAGGTTGACTTGCAGGAAGAGATTAGCAGGCTATGGCTCAAAGGGGTTGTATGAGGTAATGGGTGGAGGAGAATGGAAAATGTAAGCAACTTTAATTTAAACACTATGGAGGCTCATGAACTATCCAAGTGTGCAGTGGAAGGATGTATGTGCCTATGGTGAGATACAACTGGAAATTCTAAGTAAGGTGCATCGGACCCCATGTGCAGTGCACCCTGGAACCCTATATTGGTGGCTGGGAATGTAGGAAAATGTGGTCGAACTTGATAGAAAATTTAATATATGAGTAAAGGCTAAGCACCAAAAACCCTTGGGGAATTAATGACCTTTTAAAACTTTTGATTGGAGATGGAAACATGTGGTGGCAGATTCTAACATGGGTTTTCCCTAAACTGTAGAAAAAGTCAAAGTCATTTAGTTGATTGGTGAATTGATTGATGATATTAGTGCATGTCTTATCAATTGAAAGCACCATGAGCACTAAAATAGTTGACTTGACTTCATGTTGAGGGAAATGTTCTGTGGTATGGAGTTTCAGTGAGTATCAAGCCTAATCGAGATAACTGATTTATGTCCATTCTTTGGAAGATTGTATGAAAGGAATTTCATCATTTGAGAATCATGGTTAATTTTGGAAGTTCATATGTGATATTCATGGTCATAATTGATTCTGAAAGTGTATATGCGATTTACATGGTTATTCAAAATTTTGAGGATAAAATTTATTAAGGAGGGGAGACTGTAACATCACTGACTTTGGAAATATTTAATTATCTTATTTGGGAATATTTATGGAAATAATGAAAGAATAAAATGAATTGATCTGGTGGATTTCTGGGAATATTTGTGGCATAAGTGGAATAAGGAGAATGAGGTGTTAGGTGCGTGCATTAATTTCTGAAAGTTATGGGGTTAAAGTGGAAATCCTAAAAATGGGATAAGAATTGGTTTAAATTTAATGGGATGCATTATATAGAGAGCAGCTGGCATGGACGGTCACACGTGCGTGTGTGTAGGTGGGGGGTGCAGGATTTAACCTTGGTAGGTGCAAGGAGAAAAGCTGGAATTTTTCCAGTAAGCCCAAGTGCCAAAACGACGTCGTCTTAGGGCGCCAGATGGCACCCATGCGCTCGGCCTTGCCGCGCCACACGACACTGCTAGGCGTTTTCCCTAGCCACCCAACCATCTCCTTTTGCTGCCACGTGACAGCCACTTGGGGAAGCCTTAGGCCCCAAGCTACCTCTCCCATTTTAGACGATTCCCTCCCTTTATTTAAGGCCCATTTTGCCACTATTAAGGCCATTTGGCCATGCAAATTCTCTTTCTTGTGAGGAATTAAATTACGTAGAGATCCTATTAGTTATACACGCAAGAGAAAAATATGTAAGTGATATATATATTTATTTAAGATTAATTTAGCGTGTCTTGCTGGATTAATTTATGATAATTTATGTTAAAGGAATATTGGGAAATGATATTGGTAATTCCGATGTTATGGAGAAATATTATCGGAGCAAGCTATCAAGGCAAAACGTCGGTACGCTTAACGAGAATACACAATTAATGCTAAATCGGTAAGGATTTAAGATGGCTTGCATAAGTTATTAAGGGAGTGCCTAGGCATGGGGCGGTGGATTTCTGACTGTGAGGGTCTTAAGATGGGGTCGTAGAGGGAACCACTAGGGGTCACCTAAAGCCTAAGATAGGTGTGGTGGACGGGCTTGCATGGACGCTGCACTTCACTTTTATCTATGATGTCACACTCATTCATTTATTACATTGCATATTGCCTTTACTAAGTCCCCAAACTCACCCCTTTACCCCCACTAACCCAACATGTGGCTCGGGGTCTAAGAAAGGGAAAGCAGTGTTGGTAGAAGAGTCGCCAGTTAACAATGATTGCAGACAGTGAGAATGTGGGTCGTGTTTTTGTGTCATTTATGTAAAATATATATATATATATATATTTATATGCTCTATATTTGAATACGGGAGATGGCTACGGTTTAAATAAAATTCGATTAAGATCAAATTAAGGTTCCCACTATGAGTAACTCAGTGTATGTGTTTGTTGGGTGTTTGAACCGGTCAGGATATAAAATCTGTTTAAATATGTTTGACTGTTGGTGCGTCTAATAAGCATGTTGGTATTTACTTTTATTTATGGAAACTAGATTTATATTTAAAAGGCTTACTCGAGCGCGAGAATTGGGTGAATTTCCATTGCTTATGTATTTTAAACCCGAGTTCTCGATAGTCGAAGGCGGCAAAGCCTTGACCCCACCTAGGGCACCCTGTTTATTTTAATAGTTCATGTTAGTAGGGCATAGCCATCCTTGTCGGAGTTGTAACCGCGGGTTACAATGACACCTAGTAGTGGGGGTTAGGGTGTCACATCAGCTCAGGGATCGCATGAGCTAGGGGTGGGGGTCATCTCCCTTTCCTTGTAGCTCTTGCTCGAAGGTTAGTGATGTGTATTTCTCCCTATTCTAACTGTCCTCGGACCCTAATCTCAATTTTAGGGTCCTCTTCTAGGTGTTTTACTTACGTATTTGTGGCATCGTATGCATATTGATAATGTGAAATATTGCATCAACTGTTTTACTTATGAAAGAGTCAGTGCATGGTTCGTGTTTTTCTCATATCATTGAGGTGTTGATTTTGTGTAATTGTTACCGGGATGGGGTTTTCTTGAGAATGAGGCAAGGTTCATCCCAATGATCGGGTGACATGGATGGGCATCCGGGGATTATGTTGCGGCAAGGTCAACCCTAAAGGTGTGTGGAATGGATTTCCACTAAAGGTTAAGTATACCAGGGAGATTTCTCAAGTTAGACGTGTTGCATGTTATCTTTATCTGTATATGCCATGTTCGTATGTTATTTATGCATTCAGTAAGCTGTATCATGCCATCACTTAGATGTATTATCATCTAATCTGGGTTATGCCCCTGGAACATTCAACATTTCAACTAGAAACTGCTGTGAGGGCAAGGACGTGGCTAGTTAAGGGCCAATGGTGTTTAGTGTGATAGCTGTTATATCATTTTAAGGCGATAGTATTTATTTGTTGTATGTATGAATGGTCGCATGATAGTGAGTTATCATTTTGTAAAGTTGTAATACGTATTTTGCTATGAAAACTTTATGTATGAATCCCATGGTAGGCCACGACATCTTGATGTTATTATATCCGCTACGTAATATTATGACTCGTTTAGTTTAAGACTACAAATCTTGTTAGCTAAGCGGGCAAGACTAGGGTATCCAGGATTTCATCTGCACGTGAAGATTGTTCTTGGATTCACCACGGGTGTCGGCCTATGTGTGCATGTGAGACTGTTCATTGGATGGTCGTATGTGTCGAGCATGTAAAAGCATGCAAAGATTGTTATTGGTGTGTCGCGAGTCATAATCATGAAAAGAAAAAAGATCCCTGGGAATTCCCTTATAGTAACGCGCACAGGTAAGTCGAGGTGTTACAATTGGTATCAGAGCCCTAGGTTAGTTAAGTTGTTAAACTTAGCTTGGTTAGAATTGTTGGACGGAAACTTAAGGTGCTGTATCACTCACCCTGCATTTGTCACTTTATGTATTCTTTTTGGATTAACTTGGATTATTTAGCAGATATTTTTGTTCAAAGAAAGGGTGAGGCATTTAAACTCGCCAGTGCACGAGTGTGATTGTAGCAGAAATTTATTTTTTTATCGGGCAAGTCCAGGTCGATTCTCAGGGAGATTACTCATGGACGGAGATAATCACACCAGTTCACTTGATCAATAAGACAACAAGATGACATTAAACTTAATACAATGCAACTATAATCTGGATATGGTGAGTTCTTGGGTCAAGACAAATCTGGTGCCAAACCCAACTGATTTCCCATATAGTTTTCTTTGTTATAATTGAAAGTTCAAATAACTTGGGGTTTCATCATTAAATATACTACTGAGATAATGATAACACTTTGCTAAGCAACCTCCATACATGGCATGGAGACTCTATGTCAAGCCGCTATCATAAATCAATGTATAAATAACGTTTTAGCAAGATCATCACTCGGGGCTTGGGTATGAGAACATTTCCAGGTCAACCAACTCCCATACATGGCATAGGAGCTCTAAGTTAGGCATACGAACTAATCCAAGCTTAAGGTTTTCATTAAGAACATTTCTCAAGCTATTTTTGTTTCTGTTACTCAAACATTTGAAGTTTTGCTATTTTTGGGTTATCAGTGGCTTTGGATTGGATTAGCCACACATCTTCATGAGAAGTGCACGACTAAAACTAATCTCAAATGACGATAATGAAAATAAGCGATAACAAATAATGAGAGCAAGACGAACTACTGTTATATTAATTATTGAAATGGAACTACAACTTAATGAGGAACTTGCAGTCCATTTGAAACAAACCAAGAACTAGGAATTTAAGAACAATAACTTGAGTGCGAATGTTTAAAGTACAAACAAGAACTGAAACTACTTAAACAAGAAAAAATGAAAAGACTTGTAACTTTCCAATGTTTCTCTTTTTTTGTGTTTTCTGAGTATTCTGGGCTATCCACCACACTTGATTCCAAGGAATGTTGGCTCTTTTTTAAGTTTGTCGCACATAGAAAAGGGGGACCACTTTGGTGTAAAGCTGCTGAAAGAGTTTCCTATATTTACCTTAGAGCCACCGTGTTCATTTACGCATGTCAAAGAGTTTTTGGGTCTTCAATCGAATATGCGAGCAGAGACATTTGAATGTGCACTTGATTTTCCTTGGTCGCTTAGATCATTCGAATGAATTCAAAGCTTATTCGAATGAATTTCATACTTTACTGTTTATTGCACAGTGATTTCCTCTATCATTCGAATGCAACAGTTAATCCATTCGAATGAATTTCTAATTTTTCTCTTTAACTTCTTCTAAACATCATATGACTTAGGCATTATTCGAATGCTCTCATCTTCATACGAATCACCTTGATTTCTTGAGTTGCTACTTCTTATTCGAATTACTTTTATTTTCATTCGAATGTGGACTTGGTGATACTCTCATTCGAATATCTTCACGGTTCATTCGAATGTCTTTAATTTTCTTCTATTACTGCCTTCCATCCGAATTGCTCTATTTTCATCCGAATAGCTTCTGATTTCCTCAATTCATTCGAATGTCTTGCTTTTCATTTGAATGTCTCTTTAGCATCTTCATACGATATATTCATCCGGATGTCTACTAATTTTTGTGTATTCATTCGAATTACTTAGCCTTCATTCGAATGATTCCTTCAATATCTTCCTTCATATTTTTCTCTTTTGATCATGCCTTTGGGGGATTAATTCAACCTTTGGTTTCTCCATCCTCCTTGGGCCTGCAAACAAGGGTCTTTGATGTTTTAGCTTATTAAATGAATTAAGAGGCAATCAAAATATAACAAAATTTGGCATTTGTGAGCATCAATCACACCCCCAACTTAAACATTGCTAGTCCCTTAGCAATCAAATCAAATGCAAGAAAACCTAATCATTCACAAACTCATTGATAGATTAAATCGCCTGTATGAAGCAAAAATGTATGATTAGCAACATAGGGACGTTGGACATACAAAGAAATATTTATATTTGAACGTTTGTTCAGGGCATATTCTCAAGAGAAATGTGGTTAAATCAATCAGCATATCACATTCAATCCTCTAAGCTTTGATGGCAAATCTCACTGTGGATATGTCTCTCTTCAATAAACTAATCACTCAAAGTTACCCTCAAAAGATGTACCTTAATTTTGAGTAAATGTAGTGCAAGTTTAAAGAGGTATCATCTAATTGATCAAGAATGCAATTAAGAACAAAAGGGATTTTGACATAGCTTCATGATCAGAACAGTATCTCAATGATTAATATCTAAAATTTAACCATGTCTCCTTACTTTGAAGTTGCATCCTGAAATCACATGGATCATAAAATCAAGAGAGATCTTACTGGGATGCAATGGGGCCAGATGGTGATGTCGGATAGCAAGGATATTGGAGGAAATCAGAGGATGATGTGTTGTTTACACACTGTAAGAAGAAGCTGGGTGATGGTGGCAGTCTACCAAACGTTCAATACTAAGATCTTCTCAAGAGCTCGAGGAGGAAGATGAGAATGCGCTAATCTACACTTGGGCAGAATTCAAGGAAATATTTAATGACAAATACTTCCTTACGAGCTGGAAGGAGGAAAGGATCTAGGAATTCATGAGCCTTAAGCAGACTAACGAAATGTTTGCGAACTAGTATGATAACTAATTCACCTAACTAATCAACTACGTGCCCATGTACGAGACTGAAGAGGGTCAGACGGCACAAAAATTCGTTTCAGGATTGAGAGTGAATCTCCAACAAGTTTTAAGTGGGTGGGATATCGATTCCTATAAAGAAGCATTACATCGAGCCCTAACCATCTAAAGGAATCTAATGCCAATAAGGATAATCAAGTCTGAGGAAGGAAGCAAGGGCGGTAAGCCAGTAAGTTCAATGGCTCAACCCAAGGATGAAGGGAAATGCCCTCGATGTAAGAAGAAGAAACACCCAAGGAAGAGATGTTTCATAAGATGTTATGGATGCGGCGAAGAAGGTCACATCGGGAGGAATTATCTGAAGAGCAAAGAGATTCCCCAAGTTGGGTATTAAGGAAAGATTGTATGCTACAACTGCGGACAATCAGGACATATCTCACGAGAGTGCCCAAAGAGGCAAAAGATGGAGCAACCGAGCGGGGGAGTGTAGAACGTTTGTCAAGGTCGTGTGTACAACTTGACTGGCGAGGACGCAAAGACCGACCCTGCAATTATCGAAGGTACACTATTCTTTTCAGATATTCCCGTTCATGTATTAATAGATCTAGGTACTATGCATTCATTTGTTTTGCATGCATCAATAGACAGTTTAAAGTTAGAACCAAGAAAATTGGGTTATCAAATGGTAATAGCTACTCCTGTGGGTACGACTCTAGAAACCACAGTAGGTTGTGAAGAATGTATTTTCAATATGGGAGGAGAAAATCTCAAGATAGACTTAGCGGTACTAGATATTAAAGATTTCGACGTAATCATAGGAATGGATTTTCTATTGGTAGATGAGGCTAAGGTAGATTGTAAGAATAAAATGGTAAGCCTACTCCAACCTAGTGGAAGGTGGACTGTCTTTCAAGGTCTGAATAGTAAGGGTGAAAGAAAGCAAGGCATGACTTTGCAAGCATTGCAAATAGTCAAACCCAAATCAAGTAAGAAAAGTCTTGTGTTGGAAGAAGTAAGGATTATGGATGAATATCCTGAGGTTTTTCCCGAAGATTTACCAGGATTACCTCCATGTCGAGAGATTGAATTCTTGATAGACATTTTACCAGGCACTCAGCCTATATCTATACCTCCATACAATATGGCCTTAGTCGAAATGAGAGAATTGAATGAGCAAGTACAGGCCTTAATCGATAGGGGATTTATTAGGCCAAGTGTATCGCCTTGGGGAGCTCTGATACTTTTCGTAAAGAAAAAAGATGGTACCTTATGAATGTGTACTAACTACTAGCAGTTAAACAAGGTAACCATAAAGAATAAATACCTGCTACCTAGAATTGAGGAATTATTTGATCAGCTTCAAGGAGTTAGAGTATTTTCAAAAATTGATCTTCGGTCAGGGTACTACCAAATGAAGATCAAGCTAGAAGATGTACCTAAACCACCTTCCAATCTTGGCATGGTCATTATGAATATCTAGTGATGCCATTCAGACTGATAAATGCACCTGCTGCATTCATGGATCTAATGAAACAAACTTTTAGACCCTATTTGGATAAGTTCGTGATAGTATTCATAGATGATATCCTGATGTACTCTGCAAGTGAGAGTGAGCACGAGGAACATTTGAGGGTAGTAATGCAAACCTTAAAAGACCACAAGTTGTATGCCAAGTTCTCAAAGTGTGTGTTATGGCTTACATAACTAGCATTTCTTGGACATATAATTTCAACAAAAGGTACCGTCATTGATCCAGCAAAGATAGAAGCAATTCAAAATTGGCAAGCACCCAAGATTATCAGGGAAATTCAGAGTGTTCTTGGACTAGCTAGATACTACAGAAGATTCGTGGAAGGATTCTCAAAGATATCTACTCCACTTACCTGATTGATGCAAAAGGAAGTTAAATTTGAATGGAATGAAAAGTGTGAGCAAGGCTTTCAAGAGCTTAAAGCACGATTAACCACAACACTGATCCTAGCAATGTCGACGGAATCAAGAAAATATGTAGTGTATAGTGATGCTTCTAGGACAGGCTTAGGATGTGTTCTAATGCAAGACGAGAAGGTAATTTCTTACGAATCTCGACAACTGAAAAGGCACGAGCAGAACTACCCAACTCATGAGTTGGAATTAACAGCCATAATCTATGCCTTGAAATTGTGGAGACACTGCCTATACAGAGAATAGTTCGAGATTTTCATATACCACAAAAGCCTGAAGTACATATTCTCCCAGAAAGAGTTAAACATGCAACAAAGAAGATGGGTGAAGTACTTGAAAGACTATGATTGTATCATCTTCTATCATCCAAGGAAGGAAAATGTAGTCGCTGATGCTCTTAGCAGAAGGAATTCAGAAATTTTGGCAAGAATGATGGTTAAAGAATGGAGGATGGTTGAGGAATTCAGTCACCTGACAATGAGTGTCAAGCTGAAACCAACCAAAGGGTATTTGGAAAATTTAACCATCAAATCGGATGTGGTAAATCAGATTAGGTCAGCTCTTCAGACGGATGCAAGAAAAACTCAGTGGATAAACGAAAATGATCAAGTGAGGGCACCTGAATTCAGTTACCGTGATGGTATACTTCAAATCCAAGAAATGACCTATGTGCTAAGAGGTCAAAACTTGAGACAAGTTATTTTAGGAGAAGCTCATTGAGCTAAGTACACCGTCCACCTAGGGTCCACAAAGATGTATAAGGACCTTAGGGAAATTTATTTTTGGCCTAGAATGAAAAAAGACGTGGCACGGTACGTGGCACAATGTGATACTTGTCAGCGCATCAAAAATGAACATCAGCGCCCAGGAGGAATGCTACAACCTCTGGACATTCCTGAGTGGAAATGGGATCACATCACCATGGACTTTGTGACCAATCTACCTCGAAGTCCCAAAGGAAACGATGCTATATGGGTGATACTAGATCGATTGACAGAGTCAGCACATTTCTTTCCTATTAAGATAGGGCAGCCAATTCATACCTTAGCTTAGCTGTACATAGAAGAAATAGTTCGATTGCTGGAATCCCTGCAAGCATAGTATCAGATCGAGACCCATGATTTACATCAAGATTTTGGAAAAGTTTCCACAAGTGTATGGGAACGTAGCTGAAGCTTAGCACGGTTTATCATCCTCAAACCGACGGACAGTCCGAGTGAACAATTCAAATGCTTGAGGACATGTTGAGGGCATGCATTTTAGATTTCTCATAAAGTTGGGAGAAACAACTACCACTAGTCGAATTCACTTACAACAGTGGGCTCCATAGTAGTATTGGAATGGCCCTCTACAAGGCGCTATACGGACAAAAATGTGGAACCCAACTTTGTTGGGTCGAAACTAAGGAAATAGGATTGATTGGACCCAAGATAGTGCAAACCACTACTGAAAAGATCAAAACAATTTAGGAGAGAATGAGAACAAGTCAAAGTCATCAGAAGTCGTACGTTGACCACTAAAGATGAAATTTGAAATTTCTAATCGGTGATAAGGTATATTTGAAGGTCTTCCCATTCAAAACAGTGATTCGAGGGAAAAATAAAGGAAAACTAAGCCCAAGATATATCAATTCATATGAAATTTTGGAGAAAATTGGACCAGTAGCCTACAGAGTAGCCTTGCCAGTAACATTAGCAAATATCCATAACGTGTTTCACGTGTCCCAACTATAGAAATGTGAGCCAGATCCTACGCAGGTTCTTCGAAACGAGACCATAGAGATACGAAAAGATTTGACTTACCCTGAAGAGCCAGTTCGAATCTTAGATCAGAGGAATCAAGTCTTAAGAAACAAGGTTATCTCGTTGGTAAAAGTGTTATGGAGAAACCATAACGAAGAAGAAGCCAACTGGGAATGCGAATAAGAGATGAAAACTTCTTATTCACATTTGTTTAATTATGCAAATGAGTGATTTCGAGGACAAAATTCCTTTTTAAAGAGGGAGGTTGTAATACCCAGTATTTAATATCAAAGGTATCTTTAGAAATTATGGGGTCAAAATGGAATTTATTAAAGTTTTTGGCCAATGTGTAATATCCAAAACATGAAAAAAAAAAAAGAGATAGTCCATGTCAAAGTAGGTTAAGGAAGGTAAAATTTCCCAAATAAGTAGGATTTGACAAAATCAAAGGATTCGCAAAGGTCTGAGGTCGAAATTATGCGATTAGGGGCATTCGAGTCAAAGTGCAAAATCTAAAAACTGATGGAGGGTAGTCATAATGAGAGTTTTCTAGACTTTCAAGGGTATAGCGACACATCTTAAACTTGTGGGGTCTAATGGAATAAGTGAAAAGTCCAGAGTTTGAGAGATAGGGGCAGAAACATGAAATATCAAAATTTGAGGGGTGAAAGTGCAATTAAGAAAAATCAGGTATGGAACCTGCAAATTACCGGCCAACTTTGCAGCGATCATCGTCCGGACTACCAAGGGGCACCAGGATGTGCTCCAGGCCATGATGGTTCAAATTGGCATGTCATTGGGCGGGATCGACGGTGTAACGATGTGAATTAATTTTTAAAGAAAATCATAATCTGGCTAAAAATTTTGAGGCAATTTGATTGACATTTAGCTCAATTCGAGGATTGATATGATGAGGATTCAAAGCTTAGCGACTAGGAAAGCCTCTATATGGTCAAAAATCCAGTGAAAATCGGGTATAAATAGGGTTCAAAGGGCTGAGGGTTTCATTAAAAAATTGAAAGAAATCGGCCATGTTTTAGCTTGAATTGAGTAATAAGGTTAGAGGGCTTTGTTCCTTGAGTGTTAGGGAGCATTTCTATAGATTTTGGGAGAGTTTGGTATAAGTTTAGAGGGTTTTCAGTGACTTGGCGAGAAAATCGGGCTCGCCGGAGCCGCCACCTGCAATCGGACTTTAAAGCCTTTATTGGTGACTTCTTTGGCCATCTAAGGGCACCCCTAGGGTCGCCTTGTTGAGTACTTCAAGCCCCTAGAATCGGTTTGGCTGTTAAAGGTCATCACCGGTGGTCGTCGTCGGAGAAAACGATCGGGGAAGACAAGGAGCGTGAGTGCACACGTGGACTTCAGATGCAACCCACTCGCTTGGCACGTGAGGGTGCGTGAGGTACATTCTAGCTCTGAAATTAATTTTATTATTTTCGTAAAATTATTTTAGGGCTATTTATGCAAAAATATTTGGAAAAACTAGGTGTATGGTATTTATTATGAATTTTCGAAGGAAAGAAATGTTTGGAAAAATAGAGAAAAATAAGGAAAATTGAGGAAATTATGGAAAAAATAGGAATATTGATTTCTATAGACATAATGGTAAATAATGTTAGATTTGAATAGCTATGGCACTAACACCAAGAGGGGGGTGAATTGGGTTGTTTTAAAAAATTGATTGAACTTGAAAATCCTTTAAATGAAAAATGTGATTTTAGTGAAAGTGAGGATTAATGAAATGCTTGAAACAATAAATGAAACAAATATCACAAGCATATAAGAGACACAACGATATATAGTGGTTCGGCTTAAACCAAGCCTACTCCACTACCTTAGCTCCTCACTAAGGATTTTTTCAATCAATCCACTAAAAACCTCCTATCTCTCCGGATAGGCCCTCTAACAACAAGCTAGGAAATACAACCCCTTGCTTCAACAAGCAAGTCCTCTAGTACAACAAGCTAGGTATTCAACATCCTCCTACAAGTAATGTAGTCTCTCTAGCAAAACAAGCTAGGAAAATTACAAAGAGATATACGATTGGAGAGGATCTGAGAAACAATATTCTCAGTCACAAACTCTCTCAAATATAAATACAAGGCTTGATAATGAATTTAACAAAATGAATACAAAGCCTTGAAGAGAGAACGAATTTACCAATTAAGCACAACCATGATCTTAGCACTTGGGAGCTTGTAATGTAATCTCTTGGTTAGCTTGAATCATCCATTTGACTTGTATTTATAGTCTCTTGAAAGCCCATTGACGAATCTTGCCATTGGTAGTGGGAAAGCCACTTTGAGTGAATAGAAAAACTAGTCGTTGGGGGTTTCTGTAACACAAATGGTCGACAGATTAGCAAGAATTCAAAATCCGGTCGACAGATCAAAAGGAACGGTCGACAGATGCTTGTGCGAGTATTCTGCCGGTCGACAGATGCAAAGGCATCGGTCGACAGATGGTGCATACCATCGATGTATCACTGAATGGCATTCTGTCGGTCGACAAATGCAAGAGCATCGGTCGACAGATGGTCTAAAAATGAAGAATCGATCGACAGATGGTGAGACATCTGTTGACAGATGAAGCCATCC
The DNA here is from genome assembly GCA_036245055.1 of Diospyros kaki. Classification (NCBI taxonomy): domain Eukaryota; kingdom Viridiplantae; phylum Streptophyta; class Magnoliopsida; order Ericales; family Ebenaceae; genus Diospyros; species Diospyros kaki. The sequence continues at coordinate 26,777,227 of BSEG01000003.1, read as the reverse complement.
TTCAGGACATACATACAACACAACTTATTTACCTTCCATTTTGTTTTAAATAAGAAAGTACCCCCCATTTGGATTCAATAAAAATATCTAAAAAATCAAAATCCATAAGAATAAAAAAATAGAATTTGGGTTTTAGTACAAACTTAGGATTTTGCGATTTTACCACCTCCAAGATATACACTTTTCATTTCTTGAAAAATTCATTAAAAATCGTTTTAGCACTAATGAATGATAGATATCAAATTACTGGGAGTTTGTTTTCTAAAAAGAAAACTCTTTCTCATACTTCTCCTTATAAGGTACTAATCTCCCAAACTTAGAAAAATTTTGAGACGTTATCAAAACGAGTTTCAAAATATGATGCATGAACTAAAGGATTTTTCATACGTTTAAATTTCAAACCAAAACCTTTCATGCATGCTTCAAAATATGAAAACTTATTTTGAAATATGAGATTAACATAAATGATTTTCATACTTAAGATTGAATTTTCATCAAACACATTTATGTTCAAGTTGGTCTTTTGTCTTAGAACAATTTTAGCTCTATGTTGACCAACGACTTCAAAGCTATTTTGAAAATCATTTTAGAAGATTCTTTTAAGACTAAATACTTGACTTTCCAAATCTCCAACTAATATAGAAAATCATAAATCATTTTAGTTTTCATTTTAACAAAGTAGATCTTGATATTGAAATTGATATATGTTGAAAACCATAGCTTTGACTCATGACTTGGGGATTAAGACAATATATATTTTTCATCATCAAAATTAATATACAAAAAGGTGCAACATCAAATAAGAGATGATTAAAAGGAAGGATTGCATGATTTTCGAGGTGCGACACACTTTTCAAGGCAAAAATCAGCTTTTCCTGAAATAAGGTGAGTGGTTTTTTTTCAGTCTTACCTTTGTCTTGAAAGTGTTTTTGTGTTTGTGGAGTGGGTTCAGGTGAGCGGTTCTACCCTCCCGAGCTTAGGATTGCATGTGTTTGGACCAGTTCCAGCGAGCGATTATACCCTCCAGAACTTGAGATATATCGTATAGGCGTTTTAATTACGTATTTGTGGCATCGTATGCATATTGATCATGGGAAATATTGCATCAACGTTTTTATTTATGAAAGCGTCCGTGCATGGTACGTGTTTTTCTCATATCATCGAGGTGTTGATTTTGTGTCGTTGTTATCGGGATGGGGTCTTCTTGAGAATGGGGCAAGGTTAATCCCAGTGATCGAGTGACATGGATGGGCATCCGGGGATTAAGTATGTCGTAGCAAGGTCGATCCCAAAGGTGTGTGGAATGGATTCCACTGAAGGTTGAGTATGCCAGAGAGATTTCTCAACTTAGACGTGTTGCATGTTGTCTTTGTCTGTATATGCCATGTTCGTGTGTTATTTATGCATTCAGTAAGCTGTATCATGCCATCACTTAAATGTTTTATCATTTAATCTGGGTTATGCCCCTGGAACATTTAATGTTCCAGCCAGGGACTATTGCGAGGGTAAGGACGTGGCTAGTTGAGGGCTAACGGTGTTTAGTGTGATAGTTGTTATATCATTTTGAGGTGATGGTATTTATTTGTTATATGTATGAACGGTCACATGATAGTGATGTTATCATTTTGTAACGTTGTAATACGTATTTTGCTATGGAAACTTTATGTATGAATCCCGTGGTAGGCCCTAGTATCTTGATGTTATTATATCCGTTGCGTAATATTATGACTCGTTTAGTTTAAGACTACAAATCTTGTTAGCTAAGCAAGCAAGACTGGGGTATCCGGGATTTCATCTGCATGTGAAGATTATTCTTGGATTCACCGCGGTGCTGGCCTATGTGTGCATGTGAGACTGGTCGTTGGATGGTCGTATGTGTCGGGCATGTAAAAGCATGCGAAGATTGTTCTTGATGCACTACGCGTGATAATCATGGTAAAGAAAAAATCCCTGGGAATTCCCTTATAGTAACGCGTCGGGGTAAGGCGGGGTGTTACAAGGAAAGTTTTGAGAAGATTAAGATCGGTTACCAAATGTTTAGATCCCATCCATCGTGTTGTATCTTGCCTTTTATAGAAGTTAACATCGAGATGATTGATTGGGAACACGTGTGCAACAATTTCTCTGGCTTTTCAAAGAGACTTCTCCGAGAGAGGATTTTCCCAGATACACTCCTCATAGGGCCTCTCTGAGAGGGCATCTCGGTAGCTGCCAAAAGTCCTTCTCAGCTTCCTCTTCGAGAGACCCTCTCTGAGATAGCTTTCTTAGAGAGGTAGGGTACGACAACTATGTAATTGTATACATTTGGTATTTGTGATGTTTTCTCATATTTATGTGCACCTTAATTTATTTGAGAAGACACATCTATATAAGATCAAGAATAAACATAGGGTTTGTTCATTAAGTAATGATTGCCAAAAAAAATATAATTCTTAAGAAACTAAATGCATTGCAATACATGGAGGGTAATATTCATTGTTAGAGGACTTACAACTATGATTCATGAATTTATTTCTTAAGAAACAACAATCAATGAGATTAAGTTAAGGCATCAAGTTAAACGTTTGGACCAAGTGGGAGAATGTAAAATTCCTTAGTTGTGGCCCAAATGTTTTTCCATTATTGTACTGGTTATGGGCTATAAAGGAACTCCTTGATTGATTATGGTCCAATTATTTTCATGATTATGTTTCCATGTTTATACCAAATATGTTTTCTTATTGATTGAGTTGTAAAGTGGTAATAGGTGCATGTTCTTGCTAGAAGAATGTTGTATAAATTCATGGTTCTGGTCCCTAAGCTTGATCATCCCTTTCTCTTCATCATACACCATCATTTGGGATGTTTAAGAGCTTAGAAGAGCCAAACCAATAGAAACATATCAGATTGTAAGGAACGGAAATGGCTTGAGGTAATATTCGATTCATTTTCCCCATTGATCTAAATGCTATTTTGATATTTGTAGCATGTTAGATCGCTTTATTTGTTTAACAAAGAGATGGTTCCAAGTTCTTCCTATGATTGAATTTGCATATGACAGTTCTGTTAAAAGAACTACGAGCCAGAGCCTTTCGAGATTTTGACTAGATTAACTACTAGAAAGCCTATTGATCTAATTCTAATACCTACTGAGGCAAATCCTAGCAGCTAGCATTGAAGCTAAAGCTTTTGCCAAACATATTCAAGAGCTACATGAAGACATCAGAAAGAGAATTTCTTTCAACAATGAAGACTATAAAACACATGCTGATATGAGAAGACACTTGGCTGAATTTTAATAAATGACATGGTTATGGTCTAAATCAAGCATAAATATTACCCTAAAGGGAAGTATAACAAGTTGCACTCAAGAAGTGACAATCCTTCTAAGATTCCAAAGAAAATCCCTGTAATGCATGTTCTTGACTTGCTAGCTGATATGGGTATTAGAAATATCTTTAATGTGAAAGATATAACCTTATATGAAGGCTATGATGATGAAATGAAACAAGATTCTACTAGAACTAGAACACCACCAGCTCCTCACTTGAAAGAAGAAATTGATCATCAAATTGTTTTGACAATTAAGAGAAGTTTACCAGAAGTATCAAATCAAGTGGATGTGATATCCATTGTTAGAATCAGAATGCACTTAGATAGCAGATCAACAGTTTTAAAGGCTTGATCATGATTTCTATGATAGTATCATGATTTCAACTGGATGGTGCTTATTCTTCTCCAGCCAAGGAAAGATGGTGCAAGATGTTGGCAATAGTTTGCAATGAAATAAAAGAGGCATCCTAAATCTGGTTCTAAGGCCCAAGTATGATTTGAGATGTTTTGGATGAAGAATGACCCTCTTGGAAGCTTTGTCAGACTTAATTTTGATGTTTTATGCATCAATGGTATTTTTGTTACTACATAACGTCTAAAGTGTGCCTTTTGTGTCCTGGATCTTTTTTTTTGATTATGTACCATCACGAGCGTCCCCCACTATTCGGCTCCACGATATCAGCAGGAGAGGTAAATTAGGAACCCAACAGTTAGGATTCGATCCCAAGCACACCCGCAAACGTGAGGACGAAATAGTATAACCTTATTTTTAATATGTTTAGTATTATTATTAGTAGCATCAGTTTTTGTTTAGTTTTCCTAATAAGAATAGGATTTTCCTACTTCGAATAAGAATAGCATTACTAAAGCTCTATAAATGGAATAATTAATCACAATTTTCTCTAAGCATGTTATGCTTTCTTTGAATTGTGTGATGTAATTCTAAGTTCTAACCTAGTTGTGATACCCATAAAACCCAAAGAGTGATGCCTATAAATTATTTCTCTTTTCCGCCCTGCTCCGCTTCCCCACCCCTCCCCCCCAGAAAAAAAAAGAAAGAAAAATTTTTAGTTTCAAATTATTACTTTTGTAACCCTACTTCCAGATCTATTTTCCTTATAAACTCTCTCTCTTTTCCAAGTCTGCAACACCCCACACCAAAAAAAAAAAAAGAAACAAAAATATTTAGTTTTCAATTGTTACTTTTGTAACCTTGCTTTCAGATCTATTTTCTAGCCCCCAAAAGTCATGTTTTCAACCTGATTTTAGCTCTAAATTTCCCACCAACCAATTGACCTCCAATTTGTCAGTATTCTCATAATTCTAGACCTGTCGCGCAACACCACAACTACCATCTAATCATCTCCATGGTTAGTCTATTTATTCGCTTCAACTCTCTACCACACTAGTGGGAGGGTCCTTGTAAGCTAGACGTCAAACATATAACAGACCACAATACAGTCAATGATAAACCAACAAATCCGATCGGGGTTCATTCGGCACCATCCTTTTTTAGTTGCTTTTTTTTTTTTCTTAAAAAGAGAAAATTCCATTTGGTAGCTCATTTTTTTTAACTTAAATAAAAAGCTCAAAAAACCAGGGTAAAATTCGTTTGATTGAACCTAATCGACTCCACCTAGTAGGATCAAGACTTGATATGTTGTCAAAAATAGAAGACTCAATAAGGAAAAACTGTTAAAAATAAAGATTCATCACTTTAATGAAAGAAATAATATATGTTATCTATGGAACTCTTCTAGAGTTTGAAGGTATTTATTGTCGTAAATCAAGGCAAAGAAATTAAGGTTGTGTTTATATGTGATTAGTCAATACTCTATAGATTTAAAGTTGTAATTAAGACGTGATTATGTCTACATTATTAAGGAATTTGTTTCCATATCTAGGTAAGCATCTTTTACATATATACTTGTCTACTAGTTCAATGCAGGATATATCCATATTTTTTCACATGATATTATAGCCTAGATTAGATACCTAGGACTCTCTTTCTCTAACTCGAGCCTTCATTAACGATCGATTTGCATTCGCCGATAGCCCTCCTGCTACTACCGACAGCCCACCACTAGCAGCCTTCATTACTACGATAGTAACTTATTTTTCATTCTTCACTCAACCTTTTCGATTAACCAAAAATGTCTGATACCACTGGCGAAGTTAGTTTCCATGACATAAGAGAAGCACCAGCAACCTCTGGGCTTTTACCCTCGAGAGAATTGTAGCAAATCAATGCTGCCAATCGGTTGGACAAGAAGAATTATCTCAAATAGTCCCAATTGATTCAAACCATTTTAAAAGGGAAAAAAGAGATTAGACATATCATAGGGATCGGACCAAAGGAAGACTTAGCCTATGCAGCATGGATGAAGAAGATTCCATGATAATTGCATGACAAAGTAAAACTGACTAAAGATAGAATTTGGTTTATTTATGCTACCTTTGGCGATAAGATGCCCCACAAATCTCACTATAAGTTAGGAATTTTAAAAATTATCATGCGTTCTTATTTAATTAAACTATTATAGAGATAAAAGAAGTTATTAAAATAGGAATAGACTCATTATAACCTAAAGATAGGGTAACAAACGCATTAGGAGATTTCATTGTGACATACTCAATTTATCAATTTATTCACATAAAATCCATAATTTGCACGGCATGACTAGGTTTATACATGTGTCTTAATTATTAAAATTTATTGATTTCTTTTATTTGACTCACCGTCTAAATTAGATTTATTTTATTAATTTAATTAATTAATTTAATTTAATTTAATTCTTAAAATTTGATAGATTTAACTTAAGTAATTCCATAATTCTAGTAGTTAAGTACGTAGGGTTCGCCCCTGAGGGACTGATACTTGGACTCATGTCCATTATATTACTTGATACAAACTAATATATTTGCTAGGTTTTAGGCGACCATTTTTTTTCAAAAAAGTGTAGTTGTTAATTAGGGATGGGCAAAAAAACCGTCAAACCGTGGAAATCGCCCGCATCAAACCACACCATGTGATTTATTGGAGGGTGCGATTTGGCAGGATTTGAGAAATTCTCAAACCGTGCGGTTTGCAATTTTCTTGGTTCAGTTGAAACCGAACCAACCAAGTAGGGTATTAATAAAAAAATTTAAAATATATAATAATTTAAAAATTAAAAATATATACTAGCTTGACAATGAATTATATTATGGATTTTGGTGTTATTTTTATATTATGGACATGTGGTTATATTGTAGATTTTAAATTTTTAAGTTTGTATTTTTTATTAGATTGTAATTTCTTTTACTTTTGAACTCCAAAATACTATAAGAATTTAAAAACTATGATTTTATGCATTGATTTTATTGTTTTAATTAAAAATTCATAAGCTAGTAGAGGAAGCACCAAATCGCAGAAACCGCACCACACCACACTGCAAAATGCGATGCGATTTGGTGCGGTTTCTGCACACTAAACCAGATCACGCGATTTGGTTTAATGCCAAACCGCACATGCGGTTTGGCATATTAAATCCCTCCTAAACCGCCCAAACCACACCGTGCCCACCCCTATTATTAAACGCAAATGTATTCATACAAAAAAATGTGGTGTACAAAAATGTGTTATTTTACCTGCAATTAAATAGTTATAATTGTAAATAATAAGGTAAGTAGAGTTTCATCAACTACAATTCAACATATAGAATTTATAATTCTATGCGTGTATTGTAATCATTCTACATATACATAGTAACAATGATATCCATCATGTATGTCAGTTAATTTAACTATTCTATATATTTGTTGGTGACCATTCGTGCCAACAATATGATTTATATAATTCTTGTTCAAATTATATAATTCTCTTTTTCCACTATTCAAAGTAAATTGTCCCATTTATATTTTTGGTAGCTAGAGAATGAAATATTTCGAAGAGTTGACAAAACAATGAGAAAGGTAAAACCGTTGGAAAATTTGAATATTTTTATGTCCAAATTGATATTTCGGTGAATGAAAAATTGATTAAAAAATAGTTTGAGGCATGTGTATTACAATGCATAATTTGTATTATTGTAAAAGTAAAATAAAAATAAAAAATACAAAAGTATACTATGCGCTAAATTATAAGGGTGCATTATGCATGCACTATGCAAGACGGCTTTTGAAATTAATAATGCTGAGGTACTATGCAAGTTACTAATATAATTTTTAATATATATATATAAGGGGCCTACTTCATAATATATTTTAAATATATTAAATATATATATTTATATATATTATTTGAGGGAGGAAAGCCTCCCACGGCTCCTCAATGAGCCGCCTTCTTTTCCCTTCTTCTTCTTGTTGAGCCAGATTGCTCCAATCAACCTATTGTGTGTTTTGATGATTAACAAAATATAAATTTAGTAAAACTATTTTTGGTATATTTAAAACCTCTAATGTATTTTTGATATGTCTTAAGTATTATATTATTTTGTGTATCAAAATGAACCAAGTAATGTTTTTTTTCTAAGTCTGGAATATTAGCACACTATAAAGGAATATATTAGAAAATGTTTTCATTTTGAAAAACTAACTCCCGGTATTTTCATATCTAATATTCAATAGTGTTAAAATGATTTTTAATGAATTTTTTAAGAAATAGAAGGTATCTATTTTGAGGGTTGTAAAATCGCTAAATTTCGATTTTGTACTAAAACCCAAAATCTACTTTCTTATCTATTTGAATTTTAATTTTTAGATATTTTTATTGAATCCAAATGTGAGGTACTTTGTTATTTACATTTATGTATTAAAGTAAATGGAAGATAAAATATAAATAAAATAAAATGAGGACATTTACTTAAACTAAAGAAATGGAAATAACTTATAGTGTATTCATGCTATATGGATTATGCCTTCAAACAATTGCTATATATTTAAAATCCATTTTCTATAAAATCTGGCCCAAAAGTCAACTCTTATATATCTAGAGTCGAATTCCTTTCAGCTGGAGTCGACTCTTGCAAAGTGAGAGGCGACCCAGCCGAGAGCAGTTGATGCAAAGTCGACCTAGCAGCATGGTGTTTTCGAAGAGTTGACTCTAGAATTAGAGAAGTCGACTCTTGTATAACTAGAGTCGACTCCTACTTCAAATAGGAGTCGACTCCTGTTTTAGAGAAGTCGACTCTCGGTTCCAACGTTCGAATTTTTCTTAATCGTTACAGATCCATTGGAAGCTCTAGTATAAATATCAAGGTGAGATTTTTGGAGAAGGCTAATGCACAATCAAGATCTATCATCCTAAAGCACTTCCAAGCTCCCAAGCATTCATTTCAAAGCAATCCAAGGCTCAATCTCAAAGATACATCCATTGGAGCCCAAGGCAAAGGAGAAGAAGATATTCTCTCCAAGTTGGTAAAAATTGTATCATTGTATTTACATATTTGCCTTGTATATTGTTCTTATATTGGTATCCATTTTAGTCCAAGTGTGTTGTACATAGGATTGATTATTTGTATTTATTGTGGATTGTGAGTGGCCTCCTAAAGACCAAGTAATCTAGGTGTGTTTTGTTGTATTAGTTTCTGAGGTGAGCTAAGGGGAAAACCTCGGTGTTATGTAAAAGTTCTCTAGGTGAGCTTGTTGAAAACCTAGGTGTGGTTTTAGTGGAACCTCAAGTGTCGGGTTGACCTTGAGAGAGTGGAGTAGGTGTTGGAGACACCGAACCACTATATTTCTTGTGTCGATTATTGTGGTTGTTTGTGTATTTATATTGCTATCATTTTCAAACAACATATATATTTATAACAAGGGTATTTTGTTTATAATAAAATCTCAAGAGTTTTAAAAGGGAAGAATTTGATTTAATTAATTTTAATCACTCAATTCACCCCCCCTCTTGAGTGGCCATTATGTGTGTCAAGGGACCAACACTTCTTTCATTTCTCTTCTTCTTTCCTTCTTCTCTCCTTCCTCCTCCTCTATAAATAGAGGGCTCTTCATTTAGAAAATATTGAAAAAATTCTTAAAAGAATTATTAGAGTGAATTCAAGAGGAATTTTTCAATAGAATTTTTTAGAATAATTATTCTATAAAATTCTCTAGTTTTCCAATTTTTAATAGTGATCAATAAGTGTTCAAGTTCGCTGAAAGACTTTGAAGTTTGTATTAATTTCTTATTCTGTAAATTGTTATACCCTGGGGAACAGACGCCAACAAGCCTCTAGCACCTTCAGTGAGGCGGCGAATCTGTTTTAAGGGAACTATGTATTACACAGGCCTCGGTTTTATCATATATATATATACTATAATGCTTTTAATTTCTTTACGCAATGCTGTTTTATTTTAATATTTCTATTCTGCTGATTTAGATACAGTAATTATATTTCTAAGCATTAAATACAGTAATTATATTTTTGAGCTTTAAATACAGTATTTCAAAAACTATATTTCAAAGCAATAATTTTACTTCTCAAAATATAATTATTGTTCAATATAGTTATTTTTATTCTAATTGGCTAACAATCTTAAAAGAGATTTCTCACGGATAAGTTTTGGTTCAAAAATGGCTACTCCTGTGAACTCTGTTGGAACCTCTAAAGAAGTGGCGCAAGGATTTGTTCCTACAGCCCAGATGCCTATTGTGCTCACAGGTCATGGCGAAAAATCTGAGAAATTCAACGGATTGAATTTTAAGAGGTGGCAGCAAAAAATGTTGTTTTACCTCACTACTTTGAATCTTGCGAGATTCTTGACTAAGGATCATGCTCCTTCTATAAAGGAGGGTGAAACAGATATGCCAGTGATCAATGAAGTTGAGGCATGGATGCATTCTGATTTCTTATGCAAAAATTATGTTTGAAATGGTTTGCATGATTCATTGTATAACATATATATTATAATGAAAACTGCCAAGGAGCAATGGGAATCCTTAAGCCGGAAATACAAATATGAGAATGTTAGAGCTAAAAAGTTCATAGTTGGTCGATTCCTTGATTTCAAAATGATAGATTCCCGGTCTGTGGTCAGTCAAGTGCAAGGACTTCAAGTAATCTTACATGAAATTCATGCAAAGGGGATGAACCTAAGTGAATCTTTCCAAGTGGCTGCTCTTAGTGAAAAGTTACCTCTTGGTTGGAAGGATTTCAAAAATTACATTAAGCATAAGCAAAAGGAGATGAACCTTGAAGAACTGATCGTAAGACACTTCGAATTAAAGAAGACAACAAATGGTCGGAGAAGAAAAGTTTCAATCATGCTACTATCAAAGCAAATGTATTGGAGCATGGGCAAAACTCCAAATATAAAAAAAAAACAAGTCAAAGCTGGGACCCAAATGAGGAGTCTTCAAAAACAAGTTCCAAGGCAAATGTTTTAACTGTGATAAGATGGATCATAGATCTATCAAGTGCAGACTTCCGAAGAGGAAGACCAAGTCCGATGAGGCACATGTGGTGGATATCATGATCATCAATGTGTCTAATATAAACCTGTCAGCCATGATATGTGAGGTGAACTTGGTCGGGTCTAACCCAACGGAATGGTGGATTGACATTGGTGCCACTTGGCATGTGTACTCAACCAGGGAGTTGTTCACCACTTTCAAACCACTTGATGGGGAAAAGGTTTTCATGGGTAATTCTGCTTCTTCTGAAATTAATGGATAGGGGAAGGTGTTCTTAAAAATGACATCTGGAAAACATCTGACTCTGAATGACATGTTGTATGTGTTAGAAATCCGTAAAAACCTTGTGGCACCCATACTTACTTACATGCTTAATGATAATAATATTCATATGAACTTCAAGATTTAGCACAGAAAAACTTGAGAAACAAGACTTTATAAACTTAAGTAATGTTTCAAAACATAACAAAATTCAAAGCAAGTTTAGTGTATGTATAAAGTTTGACACAAAAAACATGGTTTCAACAAAAGAAAGAAAGACTTCGCGAACAAGCTTTGTAGCAATAACATCCATATAAAACTATCTAGAGCTTAAAACCAAAATCATACTTCCTCTAAATCAACTAAAATTCCAAGACATGCTTTATTGCATACATATAGAAAAATATTAGAGTTCAACCCTAGAAACATTGTTTCAAAAGGAAACTAAACTTAAATTCTTAAAAATCCTTTTTAAACGAACCACCACGCTCCATAACCATGTCCCGATCTCCTCATTCATGATCACCTGGGGGGGGGAGAACATAAGGGGTGAGATTACACAAATCTCAGTAAGTACAAGAGAACTATCAAACATATTTAAACATGACATGAACTTGCAACATGAACATATAACATAAGGGGACACGATAGGTTCTACCAACTTGCAGAGGTAAGAACCTCCGTGCGTAGCGCTACTAAACCCCGATCCCGTAACTTGCTTGAGAACATGAAACTTGCTTGAAACATAACACGAGGGACCACATAAACATGATTCATGAGCATGCTTAAATGTCGTAGATAGTTCATAGTGTACTTACCTCAACTTGGTTGGAAAGGACCCAAATTTTCTGACGATACCATTTTGCTCCTGTTTGTACACTAAATTTGCTTCTTCCTTTTGCAGAAGTTTCCCCTTACTCTTTATCTCAAAATCCTCTCTTCTAATTCTCTCAACCTTGCCCAAATTCTTATAAAACCTGTGAACTACCTTAAGGCCTATTTATAGACATTTTTGGCCAATCATGTTTTTCCATATGTCCCATCATCTGAGGCCTCATTATTACCTTCCATGTGTGGAAAATAAATGCTTACCACATGTCCTTAAGGATAAGATTTGGAGACTTTTGTAAACTTGGAGGCTAAGTATGCTTTTCCCTAGCCAATCACGCAATGCCACCTCAGGGGGTCATCATGAACTATCATGAGATCTTATCTTATCTTCCAAATGACCAATGGAAGCTTGCCATGTGTCCTTGATATTTTGAGCCTCACATGCTTAATTAGATTTTCAACACTTCCATCATTACATCTCACATGGTTTAATTCATTTTTTCTGCATTTCCCATCATTACTACCACATGGTTAATTGATTTTCTACATTTGCCATCATTACATCTTTAACTAGTTAGCTATATTTGGTTACCTTAACTACTTAGTTTAAGATATTTTGATAAGATATTTTAAGGTTTCAAGAACTACACCTTGATCCGATCCTTTCGGATAATTTTCACTTAGGCCCTTGCAACTTGGTCCCCGAACCATTTTTTTAATTGCATTTTAGCCCTCGAAAAAAGGATAAATTACGCTAATATCCTAAGATTTTAGGTAAATTACACTTTCACCCGAACTTTAATATTTATGATTTTTCCTTTGGCTTAGAAACTGAATTTTTGTCTCAAGACTTTCATAATCATTTGAAATATATTATTCCCTCAAGTATTTGAATCTAAAAAACTACATCATATTTCAGTCTAAAAATCTCGGGTGTTACAATCTACCCCCCTAAAAAAAAAAAAAAATTCATCCTCAAAAATTTACCTTACTTCTCGTCATCAAATAGCTGGGGATATTTGGATCGCATCTCATCCTCGCACTCCCAAGTTGCTTCTTCGACTGAATGATATTGCCATAACACCTTGACCAATGGTATATCTTTATTACGAAGCCTTCGTACCTCCTGAGTAACAATGCTTATCGGTGCCTCCTCATATTTCAAGTCTTACTAGATCTCTAATGGTTGATGCTTTATTACATGAGATGGGTCGGGGACATACTTTTTGAGCATTAATACGTGGAAAACGTTACATATTGTTGAAAGATCTGGTGGTAAAGCTAGGTGGTAAGCCACATTCCCAACCCGCTTCAGGACCTCAAATGGGCCTATAAACCAAGGTCTAAGCTTTCCTTTCTTCCCAAACTGTAAAACTCCTTTTATAGGTGTAACTTTTAAGAATACCTTATAACCAATGGCGAACTCCAAATCCCTTCTTCTTTTATCTACATAGTTTTTCTGTCTATCCTGAGCCTTCTTCATACTATCCTTGATCTTTTCAATGGCTTGTACAATTTGTTCCACAATTTCTGGACCCAAAATCTTCAACTCGCCAACTTCATTCCAATGAACAGGTGACCTGCATTTCCTTTCATATAACGCCTCATAGGGTGCCATGCCAATAGATGCATGGTGACTATTGTTGTATGTGAATTCAATTAATGGTAGATGTTTCTCCCAATGTCCACCAAATTCTAGGGTACAAATACGAAGCATATCCTCTAAAGTTTGTATTGTCCTTTCAGATTGTCCGTCTGTCTGAGGATGAAAAGTTATACTAAAACTCAATTTGGTTCCCATGGCTCTATGTAAGCTTTTCCAAAAGTTTGATGTGAACCTCGGGTCCCTATCTGATACAATGGAAACTGGAACACCATGTAGTCTTACTATTTCCTTAACATATAGTCGTGCAAGCTGATCCATTGTAAATGTCATCCGAACAGGTAAGAAGTGAGCTGATTTGGTAAGTTGATCCACGGTCACCCAAATAGCCTCATGTCCTGCTATTGATTTTGGAAATCCTACAACAAAGTCCATCGTCACATGTTCCCATTTCCACTCTGGAACCTCCAACGATTGCAGTAACCCTGCTGGTCGTTAGTGCTCAACTTTCACCTGCTGACATATCAAACATTTTTCAATAAATTTAGCTATGTCTTCCTTCATATTTCTCCACCGAAACACTGTCTTTAGGTCACGACACATCTTTGTACTTCTAGGATGTACATAATAAGGAGTGGAGTGGGCTTCTTCTAGAATTTCTTGCCTTAGTTCCTCAAAGTTTGGTACACACAGTCGCCTTGGTAGTAGAGCGTGTCATCACTAGCTATTGTGAAGTCTTTCCGCTTCTCAGTATTAACCTCAGCCTTGATGTACTCAAAGAATTGGTCTCCCCTCTGATGGCTCTTAATCAGATCACGGAGGGTCAGTCAGATGGAGAGTGCTTCCATACGAGCATTAGAATTAGATGGTGTAGCAACAATCTCGAGCCTTAACCTCTCAAACTCCTTCCACAAAGGCTTTTGTGCTGTTAAAGCTGGTACTTAGCCCATTTTCTTTCTACTAAGGCATCCGCCACCACGTTTGCTTTACCAGGGTGGTAATGGATTTCACAATCATAATCCTTCACCAATTCCATCCATCTTCTTTGCCTCATATTCAACTCTTTTTATGTGAAGATATACTTGAGACTTTTATGATCAGTATAGATATCGCATTTACCTCCGTACAGATAGTGTCTCCAAATCTTTAAAGCATGCACTACTACTGCAAGTTCTAGGTCATGCTTAGGGTAGTTTTGCTCATAAGGCTTCAATTTCCTTGATGCATAAGCAACTACCTTACCTTTTTGCATCAATACACATCTAATTCCTTGTTTGGACACATCACTATAAATAACAAAAAAATTTTACCCTTCAAGAATAGTTAATATTGGCGCGTTGACCAGCCTCTTCTTTAATTCTTCAAAACTAGTTTAACACTTCTCTGTCCATTCAAACTTAATACCTTTGCGAGTTAGCTATGTCAATGGCCCTGCCAGTTTGGAGAATCCTTCAATGAACCTCCTATAGTATCCAGCTAAACCCAAAAAGCTACAAACCTCAGTTACATTGGTTGGTCTTGACCAATTCAATACCTCTTCTACCTTGCTAGGGTCTACTTCTATTCCTTGAGATGTGACAACATGCCCAAGGAATACCAACTATTCTAACCAAAACTCGCACTTCTTGAACTTTACAAATAGCTTCTTTTCCTTCAAGATCCCTAAAACAACCCTCAAATGTTTTTCCTGCTCTTCTTCACTTCGAGAGTACACTAAGATATCATTAATAAAGACAATTACAAATTTATCCAAGTACTCATAGAAAACTCGATTCATTAGGTCCATGAAAACTCCAGGTGCATTAGTTAAACCAAAAGGCATGACTAAAAACTCATAATGACCATACCGAGTTCTGAAAGCTGTCTTTGGGATGTCACTAGATTTTATCCTCAACTGGTGATATCCTAACCTTAGATCAATCTTTGAGAATACCTGTGCACCTTGTAACTGATCAAACAAATCCTTGATTCTAGGAAGAGGATACTTGTTCTTAATAGTGATTTTATTTAATTCTTTGTAATCAATGCACATCCTCATTGATCCATCTTTCTTCTTGACGAACAATACCGGTGCTCTCCACGAGAATACACTAGGTCAAATAAATCCTTTCCTCAATAGTTCCTCTAATTGAATTTTCAACTTGTATAACTCCTTTGGTGCCATCATATAAGGAGCTTTAGAAATAAGTGCGGAACCGGGCACTAGATCAATAGTGAACTCTACTTCTCATTCTGGTGGCATTTCAATCAAGTCATCAGGGAAGACCTCTGGAAAGTCCTTTACTACATTAACGTCATTTATTACTAATTCTTTTCCTCCCTTAGCCACTATTGACATTAAGAATCCAATACATCCTTCCGATTGCAATAGTTTCTTAGCTTTTAATGCTGAAATGACACAGGGAAGGTGTTTTGTCTCAGCCACTGAAAGGCAAAGTTCTACCCCTTCAGGATACTTACAAACTATTTCCTTTTCGAAGCATAGAATGGTCGCATGGTGCTTGGAAATCCAGTCCATTCCCAAAATCACGTCGACTTCTTGCATATCTAAGACATATAGGGTCGTTTCTAAAAACTTTCCCTTAACCTCCACCTCAGCTGTTCTTACTACATGATTCATGCTTATTATACCTCCTGAGGGTATCGCTACTCGTAAGGGAGTACTTACATGTTCCACATATGCATTGAGTTTGCTGGAAAACTTAGGGGATATAAAAGAATGGGTGGAACCAGAATCAAACAAAGTATAAGCAGGTATTCCAGAGATGAGGGTGTTACTTGCCAACATCTTATGATCTTAATCCTCCTCCTGTCTTGTGAGTGCATAAACCCTAGCTTGACCTTTGGGGGGATTTCCTGGCTGCTATTCATATGGTTGTTGTTGTTGTTTCTTTAGCTAACCCTTGGAACAGAATCTGACCACATGACCTATTTCTCCACAATTATAGCATGTGCCGGTTCCCATGAGACACAGTCCAGTATGACGCTTCTGACATTTGCCACACACTGAGTTCATTTGATAATTTCCTGATGTTGGACCTCCTCCTTTATTCTTCTTCAAATAATCCTGCTTCCCTGTACCTTTATCCTCCCACTTACGCTTTTCTGGTGGTCCAAACTGCAATAGCTTGCTATTGCTGCTAGAGCTTTCTCTAAAGTTCGCTAACTGAGCCTTAGCTAGCACCTCATGGTACGTGCCTAACTCAAAAGTTACGACTTTCTGTCATAAATCATCTCTCAACCCTTGCTCAAAGAGCCTTGCCCGCTTTTGTTCTGTATCCACTAAGGCTAGGGTAAAACGTGACAGCTCATCAAACTTCCTTTCGTATTCAATCAAGGTCATGCTACCTTGTTTTCACATGAAGAACTCTGCTTCCTTCTGGTTACAAATGTTAGCAAGGTAATACTTCTTAATAAATAGTTCCTTGAATTGATCCCAGGTCCACACATGTCCCTGGGGTCAGGATCTGGTAGTAGAATCCCACCAATGCCTTGCTCCATGTTGTAACATATATGTAGCGCAAGTTACCTACCTAAGGTCTGGACAATCTATGAGATTAAAGATCCGTTCAATTGCTGCTATCCAATCTTCAGCTACCAGAGGGTCCAACCCACCCTCAAAAGTTTGAGGTTGAAGCTTCCAAAACTGCTCAACCAGGGTAGCATTGTTTCTTGGGTTTTCTTGGGGAGGTGCAACTAGTGGTGTGGTAGGTGGCGTCATGTTGCGAATGACGTCAATGAACTGCATGAATTGCTCGTTGAGATTGTTGGTTCCATTAGCCTCATTTTGTGGCTGCCTGCCCCTACTATTGGCACTTCTTGCACGGGTTTCCATAACCTTATGTGAAAAAGAATAATTAATTCTTGAATGTAGGGTCCCTAAGGATAAAGAGTACTATTGTGGAACTACGTGTTGACTATGATTTGTTAGTCCATCGTTTCATTTACCAATATGTATAACATGCAACTAAAGGGCTTCTAAGTAAGGAAGGGGGCCACGTGGACCACTTAAGTCCCAAGCTCGCCTTAGACAGTTTAGGTCTTTGTGACAAAGCCCCCTTAGCGCGATCACACATATCAATTGTAACATCTCGAAATTTTGAGATTTAGCAATTTTTATTTCATCACTTGAAGGGATTATTGAATATTTGAGGATTTAAGTATAATTTCTTCAGTTATTAGTATCGAATTGACTGCAGGAAATGCCTTGGAATGAAGATGTCTAAGGAAAATGATGTGGTCTTGATGAGCGTTCCAAGATATGAATTATGGTATTAAAAGAAATTGGAATCAAGATAATTTTCGGTACAGCTTCGATTTAGGCCGAAAAACTGAATGATTGTAGGGGACATCCGAAAAGTCCACAGAACCGTGAGGGGGCTCCAATTTTTCATGACGATCAACCCTGAGGTGCTTTTGGGTTGAAACAAGGGTTCCGTGAGGGCGCAAGGACAAAATCGACCTTATCTAGTAACCTTAGATTATTAATTTTGGGTTTGGATAGTTTAATTCAAATAAAATTGCTATTTGTAGGTGTAATTGCAAAGTGAAAGATTGGAGTGAGATTAAGAATATAACTTATGAATTTATATATAATTATATAATAAATTATATATGAATAAAAGTATAATATATATATATAAATGCTCGAGGGACAAGCAAAGCATGCAAACTATAGGCAAATTCATGGTATTAAATTCGAAAATCAATGGGCATGAACTGTGGGTGAAAAGTGGAAGAAAAGTTAAATAAAATAATATATATATATGTATATGTGTGTGTAAGTATGTATATGCGTGAAGCTGTGGGTGAGTCAAATGGTAACTTGGAAAACAGTGGGTTAAGAGGAAACAATGGGCTCTTTGAAGTAATGCCCAAGTTATAACTATGTATAAATTTGGTGTGTGTGGTGGAGAAGGCTCCCACTTGCCTGCCAATTCAAGTCTTATATATACATACATACATAGCATAAGGGAGGAAATTGGAAGCTGATATTTTACTCTTGGTAATAAAATGGTTTTGATAATGACTATATGAAAATCAATCTCTACTATGTGGATTATATAAATGAGAAAATGAATTTTTAGTATATAAGTTTTAAAGCAAGATATGAAAACTTATAGAAGAAATATTGAGTATGGTTGAGAGTGATTTGTTTCAAAATATACTTTTGATAATCTCAACTTGCTTTCAAAAGAATCAAAATGAGGATTCAAAAGAATCAAATGAGGATTTGATAAATTTTCAATCTTTTCAAAAGGATAGTCGACTATGTTTTTCATTCTGTTGACTATGCCTGAAAATAGTCGACTATTCTGTTTGATCTGTCGACTATTCAAGGCATCTGTCGACTATTTTTGCATCTGTCGACTATCGAGTAAGGATAGTCGACCATGCCTTTTCATCTGTCGACTATGCAAGTGTATCTGTCAACTATTGGATATTTGTGTTATAAGATAGTCGACTATTCGTTTTTGTCTGTCGACTATTTCTTGTTTTACTTGTAAAAATAGTCAACTATGCATTTTCTTCTGCCGACTATTTCTTTTTGCAGAAAGCTATAACGGCTAGTTTTTCAATCTCCAACGGCTAGTTTCTCTTTCTCTAACGGCTCAATAACGGCTAATTTTGAGCAAGACTCTTGGGATGCTTATATATACATATTAAGGAGATCAAGAGAAGGCTAATGGACGTGAATGAAATGATTTGAGCTTACTGTTATACTCATTTGTATTTAAAATCGTCTGTGCTTTGATTTTCTCTCTTCAAGGATTTGATCTTCACTTGTAATTATTTACTTCAAGCCTTGTATCATTTTTGAGAGATATTGTAAGTAAGAGATTCATCTCTTAGATTCTCTCCAATTGCACACTTCTTGTATTTCCTAGCTTGTGTAGCTAGAGGGCCTACTTGGATTAAGTAGGAGGTTGTATTTCCTAATTTGTGTAGCTAGAGGGCCTACTTGTGTAAGTAGGAGGTTTTAGTGAATTGGTTCAAAATCCTTAGTGGGAGCTAAGGTAGTGGATGAGGCTTGGTTTAAGCCGAACCACTATAAATCCTTTGTGTCATTTATTCTTTTTGCTTTACATTTGTCATTTCTTATGTTCTATGTTTTAAATCACTAAAACCTCAATTGGGTCAAAAAGTTTTCAAGTTCTATCAAGATTTAAAAAATATCCAATTCACCCCCCTCTTGGTGTGCACCATAGCACCTCCCGTTCTAATAGAAGCAGCAGCGTGGGACGCAAGAGCTAAGTCTCCCATTAATTTTACTTTTGGATTTCAGCTTGGTTGCAAGGCATGCAAATGCTATAAACAGTAAGGGAAATTAAGGGAATTGAAGGAAAAAGTGGGAGGATGGAGCAAAATTCAAGTAGCTAGAATTTGCGAGAAGAATTTGAGAGAAATCAAGGTATTTTTAGAGTCCTCAGTGTTTAGAATTTCAGGTAAGTGGGTAAAATTATTAAGAGTATTGTATGTCAAAATTATAAATTGTTTCGGCTAAATCATGAGTTTCACTTGATCAGATCTGATTATTATGAGCTGTAATTCTATTATTTTTCGACGAAATATTTTACTTCATAGCGGGAAGACAAAGAGGACAAGAATTGGTCATTTGAAGGCAAGATTCTAACCCTCTCTTTATGTTCTTTAATTTCTACTCAAGTCTCTGTTGTTTTCCATAATTTATTACCTCCCTTACCATGAATCGGTTCCACGCATTAATTATGCAAATACACGTGGTAACCATTTTATAATATGCGAGTTGTTTTTAAAACTATATATGTGACTCTTAGAGATATTTATTTCTAACCGTCATGGGATTTTGTATCACCCCTACTTTTCTTGGGAATGATGTCGAACCAGTTGGAGCTAAGTTCTTAAAGAGTAGGGAGACTCGATGTAATTGTGGCAATCAACGGACCAGTCTCCGTCTAATATTTAATATTATCAAATATGCGGGATCAGCAAAAAATGTGAGTAATGAAGGGCATTACTCGTAATCTCGAAAGCAAAGTGGTACAAATACTTACGCCGTATAGGGGTTCATATCTTAACCCCGAAATTATATGAGATATCAATATGTCGATTTGCAAATATTGGGGCTAATGTCCTATGCCATAAATGGGTTGGGAACGTACCAATATGGGTTCAAAGATGTGAATTGCAAAGCGTGGAACATGTGACCTTTTGCCCTTAAACTGCTCAAGTAAATATTCCCATAGCAACTGTGTAAAGACCTTTGCCTATGCATGGTGGTGTGAGTTGCATATGTTCATGCATGATATTTTTATCAAGTGAAGTTTATGATGGGTATTTGTCCCCTCGACCTCTGAGCGAGGGCATTGCTATAGCTGTGCCGGTGACGTTCGGGCAGGTTAAGCATGTGCTGCCATGCCAAAGAGGGTGATGTATGGTTAATGAGTATAAAGGGTTATGATATTGTGCATGTGCATGTGTAACATTATGATACGCAACCTTATATGGGCATATGATGTAAAGTATAATGAATGTATGCAACAACTTATGACATGCGTGAGATTGAATAAGGAGAGCCTTGTTAATGCTAGTCGCGATGATTCCTTCCGAATACAATTTCCTATGATGCCCATTTGTTCAAGATATGCTTGTTGAGCCTTGTGGCTTACATTGTTTTAACATCATTCTAAGATAAGGAAGGGAAAGTTCGAGGTCAAGCTTAGTGGTATAAGATCCTTGCCAATAGCCATGTGTACGGGGCTCTCCCAACCTAAAAGATCCTTGGAGGTGAGTGTGAACAGGGGCTCAGATGGGGTGTTTTGTTAGCTTTGTGTAGCTAATGTTGTGATTTGTAAGTAAGAGCCCCTAAAATGTGAAATTTTGTCAGCTTGCTTCCACTGTTGTAAATAAAGAGTGAGATGAAAATTTTCGATCGTTACATCAATAAACTCAACAATAGATTCGTGCTTAATTACGATTCATTATGCAAGCTCTTCTTGATGGACTTGATTCCTAATTGATTTCATTCTTATAAGCCCTTCCTAAACAAGTATTTTCGCTATAATCATGAACTCTTGAGTTTGAAGCAATATCACTAACGCAAAACGCATACTAATCAATGGAAAATAAGAATCATATCTCTCACATACTCATTCCAACGTGAGCTTCATACGTGCGCATACATATAACAACATATGCTCAAAAAAATAGCTTGAGAGAATAACTGCATAGTTAAGGGGGACGTGGCTTGCATGAGAATAACTATGAGGTATAAGCATGGTATCCATAAGAAATATGCATGGAAATTCTTATAACTTACCCAGAGATTGGAAGCTTAGATGGGATGTGGTGCATTTCAACTTGCCTTGAAAGATTTACCTTACAAATCTTTCTAAAAACTCATAATTTTTCTTTAAAAACAATTTGAGTTTATAGGAAAGTAAAACTCTGCTCTGATACCACCATGTGGCACCGTTCTTACTTACATGCTTAATGATAGTAATATTCATATGAACTTCAAGGTTTAGCGTAGAAAAACTTGAGAAACAAGACTTTTATAAACTTAAGTAATGTTTCAAAACATAATAAAATTCAAAGCAGGTTTAGTGTATGTATAAAGTTTGACACAGAAAACATGGTTTCAACAGAAGAAAGAAAGACTTCGCGAACAAGCTTTGTAGCAATAGCATCCATATAAAAATATTCGAAGCTTAAACCAAAATCATACTTCCTTTAAATCAAATAAAATTCCAAGACATGCTTTATGGCATACATATAGAAAAAGATCAGAGTTCAACCCTGAAACATTGTTTGAAAAGGAAACTAAACTTAAATTTTTGAAAATCCTTTCTAAACGAGCCACCACACTCCACATCCATGTCCCGATCTCCTCATTCATGATCACCTAAGGGGGGAGAACATAAGGGGTGAGATTACGCAAATCTCAGTAAGTACAAGAGAACGATCAAACATATTTAGACATGACATGAACTTGCAACATGAAAATATAACATAAGGGGACACGATAGGTTCTACCAACTTGCAGGGGTAAGAACCTCTGTGCATAGCACTACTAAACCCCGATCCCGTAACTTGCTTGAGAACATGAAACTTGCTTGAAACATAACATGAGGGACCACATAAACATGATTCATGAGCGTGCTTAAACGTCATAGATAGTTCATAGTGTACTTACCTTAACTTGGTTGGAAAAGACCCAAATTTTCTGGCGATACTATTTTGCTCCTGTTTGTACACCAAATTTGCTCCTTCCTTTTGCAAAATTTTTCCCTTACTCTCTATCTCAAAATCCTCTCTTCTGATTCTCTCAACCTTGCCCAAATTCTTATAAAACTTTTGAACTACCTTAAGGCCTATTTATAGACATTTTTGGCCAATCGTGTTTTGCCACATGTCCCATCATCATGACGCCTCATTATTACCTTCCATGTGTGGCAAATAAATGCTTACCACATGTCCTTAAGGATAAGGTTTGGAGACTTTTGTAAACTTGGAGGCTAAGTATGCTTTTCTCTGGCCAATCATGCGATGCCACCTCAGGGGGTCATTCTAAACCATCATGAGATCTTATCTTATCTTCCAAATGACCAATGGAAGCTTGCCATGTGTCCTTGATATTTTGAGCCTCACATGCTTAATTAGATTTTCAACATTTCCATCATTACATCTCACATGTTTTAATTCATTTTTTCTACATTTCCCATCATTACACCTTTAACTAGTTAGCTATATTTGGTTACCATAACTACTTAGTTTGAGATATTTTGATAAGATATTTTAAGGTTTCAAGAACTACACCTTAACCTAATCTTTTCGGATAATTTGCACTTAGGCCCTTGCAACTTGGTCCCCGAACCATTTTTTAATTGCATTTTAGCCCTCGAAGAAAGGATAAATTACACTAATACCCTAAGATTTTAGGTAAATTACACTTTTACCCAAACTTTAATATTTACGATTTTACCCCTAGCTTAGAAACTGAATTTTTGTCTCAAGACTTTCATAATCCTTTGAAATATATTATTCCCTCAAGTATCTGAATCTAAAAAACTCGAGTATTACGTCATATTTCAGTCTAAAAATCTCAAGTGTTACAAACCTGGTGTCCGAGTCACCACTGAACAAGCATGGATTCCGTATGGTATTCTAGTCTGATAAAGTCATTTTGTCAAAATATGGAATGTATGTTGGGAAGGGTTATGTGTCAAATGGGATTTTTAAGCTCAATGTAATGACCATTATGAATAAAACAAATAAGCCTTTGGTTTACTTGCTTGAGTCTTCCAATATATGGCATGGTAGACTAGGTCATGTTAATTATGACACATTACGTAGATTAATTAGCTTGGATCATATACGTTCTTTTCATATCGATTCAAAACATAAGTGTGAAACTTGTGTAGAGGCAAAATTGATGAGATCATCTTTTCAAACAATTGAAAGGAAGACTAAACCCCTTGATTTAATTCATAGTGATGTGTGCGATTTAAAATTCATACAAACAAGAGGTGGCAATAAGTATTTTATTACTTTTGTAAATGATAGCACGAAAAATTGCTATGTGTATCTAGTTAAAAGTAAGGATGAAGCTTTAGAGAAATTAATTCTCTATAAGATTGAAGTTGAAAATCAACTTAACAAGAAAATAAAGGTGTTGAGAAGTGATCGAGGTGGTGAGAATGTAATACCAATTGGTGAATTCTGTGCACAACAAGGAATTGTACACAAAGTCACAACACCTTATTCACCTCAATCAAATGGTGTTACAAAATGTAAAAATCTCACATTGAAAGAAATGATGAATGCAATGTCAATAAGTTATGAATTAGCTCAGAACATGTGGGGTGAAGCTATTTTATCAAGCAATTATCTTTTAAATAAGATACCCCAGAAGAAAGAAGAAAAGACTCACTACGAACTCTGGAAAGGTATGAGACCATCCAACAAATACTTAAGAGTGTGGGGGTGAGTGTGGGGGTGTTTAGCAAAAGTTATTATTCCGACACCAAAGAAAATGAAAATAGGTCCTAAAATAGTGGACTGTATTTTTATTGGGTATGCACATAATAGTAATGCTTATCAATTCCTTGTGTTTGAGTCTAAAGACCTAGACATACACAAGAACACTATAATGGAATCAAGAAATGTATCGTTCTTTGAAGATGTTTTTTCCTGTAACTCTAAGAAGGGTTTAAGTTCGTTTAAACGAACATTTGATACTATGAATGAAGAGTGTCATGATTCAGAACATAAATAAGAACTTCAAAATAAATCTAGGCAAAGCAAAAGAATAAAAGTACAAAAATCTTTTCCCCCAGATTTTCTAACTTACTTATTAGAAAATGAACCACAAAATTATGAAGAAGCTATAAGTTCTTCAGAGGGACTTTTGTGAAAAGAAGCTATTAAAAGTAAAGTTGATTCTATTTTACAGAATCATACTTGGGAGCTAGTAAATCTGCCACCTGGGTGTAAACCTTTAGGATCCAAGTGGATCTTTAAAAGGAAAATAAAAGCAGATGGCTCTATTGATAAGTATAAAGCTAGACTTGTGATCAAAGGTTATTAGCAACAAGAAGGCCTAGATTACTTTGATAAATATTCTCCTGTAATGAGAATAAATTCCATTCGGATGAATCTTGCAATTGCGGCTCTACAAAATTTAGAAGTACATCAAATGGATGTGAAAACAGCTTTCTTAAATGGAGATTTAGATGAAGAAATTTATATGGAACAACCTGAGGGTTTTATAGTTCCAGAACAAGGAAAGAAAGTCTGTAAATTGGTAAAATCATTATATGGTTTGAAACAAGAGCCTAAGCAATGGCATGAAAAATTTGATAATGCAATGATAACCAATGGTTTTAAAATCAATGAGTGTGAAAAGTGTGTATGTATTAAAGACACAGAAAATGGCTATGTCATTTTGTGTCTTTATGTAGATGATATACTCATTATTGGTAGTAATGATAAGATAGTCAAATCTAACAAGAATATGTTAAATTCAAAGTTTGACATGAAAGATATGAGACTTCCAGATGTGATTTTAGGGGTTAAAATCACAATAATATCATATGGTCTTATTCTAAATAAGTCACATTACGTGGACAAAATTCTAGAAAAAATCATCAAGAATGATTCTAATGTGGCTAGAACACCATTAGACATTAGTCTTCAACTATCTAAGAATAGAGGTGAGAGTATTTCTCAAGTAAAATACTCTACAGTAATTGATAGTCTAATGTATTTAATGAGTTGTACTAGAGCAAATATAGCTTATGCAGTCAGTAGACTAAGCCGATATACGAGAAATCTCAATGCTGACCATTGAAAAGCAATAGTAAGAGTACTTAGGTACTTACAGTACACTCGTAACTATGGGCTGCACTACACCAGATACCCAGCTGTCCTAGAAGGATATAGTGATGCAAATTGGATATCTGATATAAAAAATTCAAAATCTACAAGTAGATATGTTGTAACACCCCCTCTCCTAGAACTGCCCGAGAAGAGGCGATACAGAAAATAAAATAAAACTAACTGATAAACTGAAATTTCATACCAATATGAATAACTCAATCAACTAAAATAAAACTCTGAGTCAACAAAATTGAAAACCATAAACACTGTCTAAGGGAAAATCACTCAACTGAAAAATAAACTAATACTAAACTGTCAAACGCTCTAAACTAACTGATAAAACTCCCAGACATCTTTGGTCTTGAGCGGCTCCACGTACACACAGTAGTGGACACTACTGCTAGGCCCCACATCTGGTACTCCCCTGCTGGACTTGGAATGGTGAAGAGTACAAGGTGAGCTACAAAGCTCAGCAAGTAATAAACTGGAAAGAATAACTGAAGTTGAATTGAAGAATATCGATACTGAAGAAAAACTTACTGAACTTTTACTGAGTGTAACACTATCTGTTTGCATTCATAAATGTAATGCACATAAACTGTAAGATAAATGTGATGTTCTACCCTTATGTTTAGTTTTGATGATGAAAAATAATACTTTGTTTTATCCCCAAGTCATGAGTTAAGTTTATGGTTTTCAACAAAAATCAATTTCAAGTACCTTTGTGAAAATGAAAACCAAATGATCTATAGTTTTCTATAAATGGAGATTTGTTCAAACAAGTATTAAGATTTAAAAGCATCTCCTGAAAAGATTTTCAAAATAAGTTTTGAAGTCGTTGGTCAACATAGAGCTAAAATTGTTCTAAGGCAAAAGACCAACTAGAACATAAATGTATTTAATGAAAAACCAATCTTAAATATGAAAAATCATTTATGTTTATCTCATCTTTCAAAATAAGCTTTTCATATTTTGAAACATGCATGAAAGATTTTGGCTTGAAATTTAAACGTATGAAAAATCCTTTAGTTCATGCATTGTGTCTTGAAACTTGTTTTGATAACGTTTCAATATTTTTCTAAGTCTGGAAGACTAACACCTTATAAGGAGACATATAAGAAAATGATTTCATTTTGAAAAACTATCTCTCGGTATTTTGATATCTTCTATCCATTAGTGATAAAACGATTTTTAACGAATTTTTCAAGAAATAGAAAGTGTATATCTTGGAGGTGGTAAAATCGCAAAATCTTAAGTTTGTACTAAAACCCAAATTCTACTTTTTTATTCTTATGGATTTTGATTTTTTAGATATTTTTATTGAATCCAAATGGGGGGTACTTTCTTATTTACATTTATGTATTAAAGTAAATGGAAGGTAAAATATAAATAAAACAAAATGAGGTAAATAAGTTGTACTGTATGCATATCCCGAAGGATGGCTTCATCTGTCAACAGATACCTCATCATCTGTCGACAGGCCTCTTATTTTTAGACCATCTGTCGACCGATGCTCTTGCATCTTTCAACCGACAGAATGCCATTCAATGATGCATCGATAGTATGCACCATCTGTCGACCGATGCCTATGCATCTGTCGACCGGCAGAATGCGTGCACAAGCATCTGTCGACCGTTCTTCTTCATCTGTCGATCGGATTTTGAATTCTTGCTAATCTGTCGACTGATGCCTTGCATCTGTCAACCGTTTGTGTCGCAGAAACCCCCAACGGCTAGTTTTTCCACTCACTCAAAGTGGCTTTTCCACTACCAATGGCAAGATTCGTGCATGGGCTTTCAAGAGACTATAAATACAAGTCAAATGGATGATTCAAGCTAACCAAGAGATTACATTACAAGCTCCCAAGTGCCAAGATCATTGTTGTGCTTCATTAGTAAATTTGTTCTCTTTTCAAGGCTTTGTATTCATTTTGTTAAATTTATTATCAAGCCTTGTATTTATATTTGAGAGAGTTTGTAACTGAGAATATTGTTTCTCAGATCCTCTCCTATCTTATATTTCTTTGTAATTTTCCTAGCTTGTTTTGCTAAAGGGACTACATTGCTTGTAGGAGGATTTTAATTCCTAGCTTGTTGTGCTAGAGGACTTGCTTATTGAAGCAAGGGGTTGAATACCTAACTTATTGTGCTAGAGGACTTGCTTGTTGAAGCAAGGGGTTGTATTTCCTAGCTTGTTGTTAAAGGGCCTATCCGAAGAGATAGGAGGTTTTTAGTGGATTGATTGAAAAATCCTTAGTGAAGAGTTAAGGTAGTGGAGTAGGCTTGGTTTAAGCCGAACCATTATATATCGTTGTGTCTCTTATATGCTTGTGTTATTTGTTTCATTTATTATTTCAAGCATTTCATTAATCCTCACTTTCACTAAAATCTCATTTTTCATCAAAAGGATTTTCAAGTTCAATCAAAATTTTAAAACAACCCACTTCACCCCCTTCTTGGTGTTGGTGCTATTGCTATTCAAATCTAACAAAATGCAGGTATACAACTTTAGCACATAGGCCCACATAACTGTAATACATACCTGGCTAATCTGAAACCTGCAAACATAAAAACTGTAAGCACATACTGTGGGATATTGCCTCTAGCTCCCTGGTCGACATCAGGCAAGTGACACACAAACTAAAACTGAAATTGGTGGGTTCCCCGTGGACTAGCCACCTGGCATGCATAATGCAATTCTCACATACATGGTAGCACACAATATGTAGTGTTCCATAGAAAGTCATGCTTAATGCTCATACCAAGATGTATGCACATAAACTCACAAAATAATGTTGATCATGTCAAATTAAATACCAAACATGTAATCTGATCTAATATATTGGAATATAAACATTTACTCATATTTTCCCTTGAATTGCAATATTTTTTTACATTTATTTAATTATTTAATAATTTATTTATTGCAATATGAAGACTTCCCAGGGGGTCATCCATCATAGAATTACCCCCACCCGAGCATGCTTAACTTTGAGGTTTTTAAAGATATTGGAACCAATATGAGAAAATATGGAATTTCGGTGCAAGTGTTATACACCCTAGGCCCATTGGGATATGAATTTCACCCATCCGGATACAAGACACATGAATTTGAATTGAATTGTGAGAGACATCTAGATGAGTAAGGTCTCATCCGGATACAAGACACATGAAACTTTGGATGGGTTCTGAGAGACATCCGGATGAGCAAGGTCTCATCTGGATACAAGACACAAATGTATTTCGACACATCCGGATACATCACAAGGTATCCGGATATCACTCACAAAAAGCCTTAGACTCATCCAGATACGACACAAAGCATCCGGATATCACTCACAGACAATTTAAACACATCTAGATACGACTCAAGGCATCCGGATACTACTCACAATCACTGTTGGACACATCTGGATACGAAAACAAAGCATCCGGATATTACTGGACCATCTAGATATGAACAAGATCTATCTGGATGTCACTCACGTAAAGCTTTTTAACCCATCTAGATAGCCTCCAACCTATCCGGATGCTACTCACATGCTCTGAAAAATCTGTCTGAATATGAAGGATCCTATCTGGATGTCTGCAACTTTTAAACCCAGAAACGAACGAACACAGAGACTGAAACTTGATTCAAACTTAATCGAAACTATAGCATTCCGAATAAAATCTTGGGAAAACAAAGCCCAATCGATAAGAAACAACTTTAGGAATGATTTAATGATCATAACTAATGAAAATGCTGCAAGAACATGCATGAACTGGCTGGAACTCACTGTATTGCATATATATATACACGTATCTAGTTAACTAATATAAATCTGAATCTTAACAAAGCTATTAAATAATCTGAAACGAATTCACAAGGGCCTATAATGGAAGGGATTATAGGAAGATTACTTACCTTGATATAGCTCGGATCGAATTCAAACGATTCTAATGAAAATCGAAGACTCCTGCACCCAACTCTCTCTCTTCTTGGCTTCTGTTCTCCACAGCGTGAAGACAACCAAGCCCTATGCATATATTCATATACATAATGGAGAGGCCCTCAAAAGCCCTTTATCAATCTCCTACTGAAACTTTGAGACTTATAAGCCCAAGCCTTCTCGTACATGGACTCCTAATCTCATAATAACTCCTAATTAAACAATTAATTTCTAATCACCAATTGCTAATTGACCTTCAAGTCCTACCATTTAATTTCCACAATAAATAAAGAAATAAATGCTATTTAAATGTTAATCTCTCAATTAAAAATATTCTAAATTGCCACATTAAAATTAAATGGAAAATTCTCTTAATTAAATGCCTCACTAATGAATAAAATAATTCTAATTAAATACTGGGTCCACTAACGGGTCGTTACATATGTATTCACACTTGCACGTGCAGCTGTGGCCTGGAAATCCTCTAAGCAAACTGTTATAACCAAATCCACTATGGAATCTGAGTTTATTGCCTTAGACAAATATGGTGAAGAGGAAGAATGGCTATGCCATTTCCTAGAGGATATTCCAATATGGCAGAACCCTGTGCCTCCAATATGTATACATTCTGATAGTCAAGCTGCAATTGGTAGAGCACAGAGTAACATATATAATGGTAAGTCTAGACATATACGTCGTAGACATAATACCATTTAACAACTACTCTCAACTAGAATTATCTCTATTGACAATGTGAAGTCAAAACATAATATTGTGGATCTGCTAACCAAAGGGTTAAATAGAGAGTTAGTTGAAAAATTGTCAAGGGGAATGGGACTAAAGCCTTTGAAAGAATAAGTTGATATAATGGAAACCCAACCCAGTTAATTGGAGATCCCAAGATCTAGGTTCAAAAGGACAACCTAATTGTAAAAACTTTATTAGGTCATTGTGGGGGATTTTATCCTCTAGTCCATTCCTATAATGAAACAATGAAACCCATGGGAAAAAGGATAGCAATGTTTGCTTTAATGATTCTTAAACTTAGATGTTTTGATTGGAGTAAGTGGATTACTCTGAATTAAGAAATCACCTATATGAGAGAGAAGTGGGGCCGCTTCAAAGAAGAATTGTATAGGGCTCAATTCTTTAAAAATCTCTTCTGGAACCAGGCTGATGTTCATGGCCAAAATGAACATAATCATGAGAACTGAAAAATGATAGGAAGATTCCTATGTGAGATATGTTATCATTTACATCGATAACAAAACAGTTCAAGGACATCATGTCTACTGGAAAGTTAGTAAAGTAAATATATTTTCACAAAAGAAGGTTCAAGGGGTAACACCTCCTACACAGGTTTCAACCAATGAACACTATCTTCGAGTTAAAATATTTTCTTTATTAATTTTCATTCACGTGGGAGATTGTTGGAAAATTTGGATATTTTTATGTTCAAATTGATATTTGGGTGAATAAAAAATTGATTAAAAAATAGTTTCAGGCATGTGTATTACAATGCATAATTTTTATTATTGTAAAAGTAAAAGAAAAAGAAAAAAAACAAAAGGTACACTATGCGCTAAATTATGAGGGTGTATTATGCGTACACTATGCAAGACGGCTTTTGAAATTAATAATGTTGAGGCACAATGCAATCTACTATTGGGACACTATGCAAGTTACTATTATAATTTTTAATATATATATATATATATGAAAGGGGCATACTTCATAATATATTATAAAGATATTAAATATATATATTTATATATATTATTTGAGAGAGGAAAGCCTCCCACGGCTCCTCAATAAGCCACCTTCTTTTCCCTTCTTCTTCTTTCTTTTCTCTTCTTCTTTCCTTCTTCTCTCCTTCCTCCTCATCTATAAATAGAGGGTTCTTCATTTAGAAAATATTGAAAATATTCTCAAAAGAATTATTAGAATGAATTCAAGAGGAATTTTCAATAGAATTTTTCAGAATAATTATTCTATAAAATTCTCTAGTTTTCCAATTTTTAATAGTGATCAATAAGTGTTCAAGTTCACTGAAAACTTTGTAGTTTGTGCTAACTTCTCAGTCTATAAACTGTTGTACACTGGGAAACAAATGCCAATAAGCCTCTAGCACCTTCGGTGAGGCAGCGAATCTATTTTAAGAGAATTGTGTATTACACAGGCCTCGATTTTATCATCTATATATATAAACTGTAATGCTTTTAATTTCCTTATGCAATATTGTGTCGCTTTAATATTTCTATTCTGCTGATTTAAATACAGTAATTATATTTCTAAGTAATAATTTCAATTCTAAAATATAATTATTGTTCAATAAAGTTATTTTTATTGTAATTGGCTAACAAATACATCATATATTAAGTAGTGCTTCAATTTGAACACATTTTACAACTTTTAAACGAATGGTTAGCTATATTAGTGACTATTCTATTAGTGGTAGTTCTTCGTGTAAATGTATCAACATAAGTAATTAACCACTCAAAATAGTTATGACTGTGACTTTTTGGAAAAAGTACAAATTCTTGAAAAAGAGTATGAATAAGTCTATAAATAGATTTTTCATTTGATTCTAATAGTCATGTCTTATGGGTATTGGTGATTACTAAGAGGTTTGAGTACATTTTGTACCATACATATTCAAATATAGGCTTTTCTTGCATCCTAAATACTATTTTAGGATACTCAAATTCACACCAGTTCAATTTATAATGGGGTGGGTTAAGTTTTAAGGAAACTGTAAGTGCATATTGCCATAAGTCATACTTTGTATCATTGCCAAACAAATTTTCAATGGTAGCATATCGCAAAGCAACATTTGTGATTTTTGTACCTACTATTGCATTTGTCTTGTGTAATGAAATATTGGAGATCTATTGTAAAACCCCATATTTGAAATAAATAATGCGTGAAATGTTTCGTAATTCATGGCATTCAGGGCCTTATAAACTTGAAGGGAGTATTCTGAAACTCAAACGATCAAAAAGAAGATCACATCGTCATTGAGCAATTCGAGATATGATTTTTAGCATCGAAAGAAATCGGATGGGAGTTAGTTTGCGATACAGCTTCAGATCGGCCTGAAAACTGAATTGTACTGAAGGACTTCCAAAAAATCAACAAAACCCTTAAAATAGTCAAATTTGCCCTGATAAACAACCCTAAAGTGGTTTCGGGGTGAAACAAGGGGGTCTTGCAAACAAAGCATAAGTCTGACCTAAAGTACAATTTTTGAAATTACTCGAGGGAGGTTGAAATGACATATTTCCTGGAACCTAGGGGGTCAAACAAGAAATTTAGAATGTAAGGGTCTCAACAGAAATATTGGAAAACCTAGGGGCCTTATGGAAAGGGCTAAAATAAAATTCAAAAAAATAAGAGGGGTGATAGTGTAATTTCCAAAAGAGCTTAGAAGCCATGGCCGACCAAGCTCCATCCCATCATCGAATTCAGCCATGGGAGGCCCAAGAAAGTGGCAAGGGACCTCGGGGTAAGGCCCTAGGACCAATCTTGGTTGACAATCAGCCTTGGCAAGGCCGAAAATGGCCAAATGTTTAGGCCGAAAGTGGTCGTATTAATCGAGGGTTTTGAGTGCTATTTTCGGTGGATTTGGACTCATCTAAGACAAGTAAAAGTGCTAGGAACCTGATGAGGAGTTAATTTTTTCTAAATCTTAATGAATTATATCCCTATTTTTATCTTATATTAATGTTTAAATTGAATAATTATACACATTATGTAATATTGTCAGGATGATATGAAAAAATTAACATTTATCGCGTAATTGAACA
This sequence comes from Diospyros kaki, assembly GCA_036245055.1. Taxonomy (NCBI): domain Eukaryota; kingdom Viridiplantae; phylum Streptophyta; class Magnoliopsida; order Ericales; family Ebenaceae; genus Diospyros; species Diospyros kaki. Next base: position 26,743,736 of record BSEG01000003.1, on the reverse strand, counting down.
TGTTAAGGAGTCAATCAGATGGCCAACGTTACAAATCAAATTCAAGTGCAATTGGATCAACTATTAAATGAAGTCCAACATAAAGAAGGCCCAAACATTTTAATCACAAAGAATGCCCAAATCCAACATAAAGAAGACCAAAAACCCAACTTGTGAAAATCTATTTTTATTTTTATTTTTTATTTTTAAATATATGTTTTATGAGTGCTTCTTTAGGTGCATCTTTTAGCTAATTTTCTTCCACTAGTTAGGTGAATGTTTTGTGAGTGTCCATTAGATATAATTATGTCTAGTTATATAATTTTAAATTGTATGGTTTGTATTGCATCTTGTGGACTATAAATAGCTCACTTGGTTGCACTTATATGAATCTATCATTCTTGAATAAAAATACAGTTGTGTTTTTAGAATTTCTCTGTCAATTCTTCAACTTTAGTTTATATATAGTTATGTTCCATTATTTTTCTGTCATCTTTATTATCCACCGCCTGAGTATGGTCGGTTAATTTCTGCTATTTTAATTCTCATCTCTTTATTATCCACTGCCTGAGTATGGCCGGTTAATTTCTATTTTCTATTCTTCTCATTTTAAGCGGTGTAATATAGTTTTCTTTTGAAGTTTTATTTTATGTTCTGTTATTTTTTTATCTTTACTATCCATTGCCTAAGTATGGCTGGTTAAATCCAATCTTGGGTTAAGGCAATAACAGTGGCCAACGTCAATAATTTCCAACGAAAGTTGCACTTTAAATGAGTGACATTAATTTAAATTTCAGTATGAGTGTGTATTAATTATTCTGAAATCACTAGGTTTGCATTAAAGCGTAAGCCTAACTTAGAGCTTTCATGCCACGTATGGGAGTTTCTAGAACTGGAAACACTATCATACCCAAACCCAGATGATTAATTTAGTTATTTTGCGTATAAATTGCAATCGAATTTATGGTAGTTGCTTAAACTAGAATCCCGCATATCATGTATGAGGATTGCTTAAACTAGAACTATCATCATCTCTAGTTGTATTTAATAGCAGACCCTCATATTTGAAATTAAATTAATGTTACTAATCTTTTCTGCAAAAAATTGGGGATCAACGGGTTGGTGTTGAAATTGTTTTAACTCAAGTGTTATCCAATTTTATATTCTCAAATTCAGTGTCTATTTTAATTTATGCCTTGTTTTATTTCCTAGCACCCGTTATCTAAAAATTCCCAAAAAAAAAAAAAATTGTATTGCCAATTCATCCAGATGCGTGTGTGTGTGTGTGTGTGACATTCCTTTTCCTTAGCTATAAATAAATCTCTTAGTGGACAATCTGGACTCATCCAGAAAATAAATTAAATTTGGACTACAATTGCACTCGTACACTGGCGAGTATAAACCTCTCACCAAAATAAAAGAAAAAAAATTAATATAAATTTTGCTGTGTTTTAATTGCAGGGCAAGACTGCAGCCAAATTTTGGCGCCGTTACCGAGAAGATTAAGGCAAAAACAAAAAGAAAAAAATAATAATAATAATAAGCATCTCTTGATAAATTTGGTAACTCTGTTTTTTTAAAAAAAAAATTGGCTTATTGGTGAATTTATTTTTGTTTGTGCATAGTGTATAATACTTAGGTCAGGTAGGATTATAGAATATCAAAATCCGTTATATAGCCCTATTGACTCTCTATCTACTATTGAACTATCACTAACACAATCACTCATGTCTCAACACAACGAGAACATGCCACCTGCACCTAATAACATGCCACTTGTACTTGGGAGTGATCATGGTGATCATGATTCTTTTGAACCTGATACATGTAGGCCTCTTAGGGAATATCTCCACCCTCCTAGGCAAATTACACTGTCTTGCATAATGCTTCCAGTTAATCATCATAGATTCAATCTTAAACCTAGCATTATCCAACTGTTGGCTACTTTTCATGTGATGGATTCTGAAAATCATTACACTCACATGAAGGAGTTTGACGAAGTTTGTGGAACTTGTATGGAATAAACTGTCAATGAGGATGTGGTTAGATTAAAGCTCTTTCCATTCTCATTAAAAGATAAGGTGAAGATGTGGTTAAACACGCTTGTGCCTCGATCTATTGGAACGTAGAGAGAAATGCAAACCACGTTCTTGAAAAAATACTTTCCAGCAAATAGAACCGTAAATCTCCAAAGGCAAATGATGAATTTTTCCTGCAAACCCAATGAAAATTTATCTCAAGCATGGGAACGATTCAAGGACCTTCTTAATGCTTGTCCACATCACACTTTCGAGCAGTGGAGAGTGGTTAGCTTCTTCCATGATGCTTTGGCTCCCAATCTTAAGATGATAGTGTCAACCATGTGCAATGGGAAATTCTTCAACAAATCGCTTGATGAGGGGTATCAGTTCTTTGACACTTTAGTAGAAAATACTAGAAGTTGGGAAGTTCAACCACTATCAGCCAATGATTAAAAAGACTATCCACAGCCCAGGGGTAAACATCAGTTGAATGAGAGTGATGATTTGAATGCCAAGTTAGCTACGTTAACCTAAAAGATTGAAACTTTAGAGATAAAGAAAGCCCAGACTATTAATGAAATTGAGGTTAGGTGTGCCGTGTGTGAGACTTCAAACCACAATATAGAGGATTGTCATACATTACCTGCTTTTAAGAATGTATTGTATGGTCAAACTGGAAACACACACTCACACAAGAATGAAAGAAGGCAATATTCAAACTAAAATCAATGGGGGAATTTTCATTCCAAGAGTCACCATACAAACTTCAATTCTTATCATCCCAACCTCCGTCGTCATCCTCACTTCTCATGGAGAAATGATTCTACAGCCCAACCACCCTTCCCTTCACAACCTCCACAATTTTAGGCTAATCAGGGGTCTATAACCAACACATATCAACCTCCCCATAGGAGATCCTTAGAAGACACCCTCAATCAATTCATGCAAGGCCAAATGGGAACAAATGCACAAGTGGCCAAATTTCAAGAACAAACCAATAGAGTCATGGAAGACATTAGAAGCCAATTGACCAAGCTGACCCAAACATTGAGTGTAAGAGAACTTAGACGATTTCCTTCCCAACCCAATCCAAATCCCGTAGGTCAAACCCATTAGGTAGAAGTCTCATCCAGTGAAAATAAAAGTCATGAGCAAGTGCAAGCAGTAACTGTCTTGAGGAGTGAAAAAATAATTGAGAAACCTGAAGACCCTAGGATGTCTCACCCTATTATGCAAGAAAAATAAATAACCAATCACAATGATTCGGTTATCAAAACAACCTTGGAGGAAGAGCAAGAACCAAGCAAAAAGGAGGACAAAGGTAAAAATATCGTAGAGGAAACTCAATTCAAGCCCAAACCTCCTTTCCCCCAAAGACTAATCAATGCAAAGAAGGATCAATAAAATACGGACATATATGAAGTGTTCAAGCAAGTGAGAATCAACATCCTGCTGTTGGATGCAGTCAAACAAACACCTTCATATGTAAAATTTTTGAAAGATCAGTGCACTGCCAAAAGAAAAATAAATGTGCATGAAAAGGCATTCCTAATAGAACAAGTGAGTGCCATTCTCCAATTGAAAACTCCTCCCAAATACAAAGACCTAGGCTGCCCAACCATTACATGCATTATAGGAAGTCAAAAGGTTGATTGGGCACTCTTTGATTTAAGAGCTAGTGTCAATTTATTTCCATTGAGCGTGTATCAACTGTTGGGATTAGGTGAGCACAAACCCACTAGAGTGGCCCTGCAGCTGGCTGATAGATCAGTTAAAGTTCCACAAGGAATTGTGGAGGATGTTCTAGTACAAATCGATAAGTTCTACTTTCTAGTGGATTTCATTGTTTTGGACACCCAACCGCATCAGGGGCCTTGATCGATGTTGTCGAACAACGATAGATTAGATGAAATATAGATTCGGATTTGCAATAAGGGTGCAACCCAAAGTCATCTCCCAACGAACCTCAAACGGATCTGTCAAAACAAGACTAAACAAAGGGGGTTGTGATGAAAACCGAAATATAAACGTTCAAGAATGAAACAACGATGAAGTAAAACGTAACCCGCTACAAACCCTACCTCCTTACCACGGTAATCCTCGTCTCACTTATGAAAACAATCTATTTGGTTTGATTTTGTTTTGATTTGAAAAACTCTTCTACAACCGTAAAAGATTAAACCAAATCGAGCAATCGCTCATACAAATATACCGTTTCGTTTCTTTCTAATCAAAGCCTCAACCGAGTACATCAATTAAACCCATCCAAAGATCATGCATGCATTCACACAATCGCATAAAAGCAACATACATAAACTTAGAGAAGGAAAAGAAACAAAATCATCCATAAAAACATGAAAATCGAGTTCCAAACCGGATTCGACTATATGACCGAGACTCAAACCGGGCAAGGGATACAAGAATGTAGCGAATCACAAGCGAATTAGCCTTCCATCTTCTTGGTTGAAATCATGAGAATTTTCCCAAAATCGGCCACGCCCAAACTCGGCCACTTAATGTGCTTAAATAGAGCTTAGGGAGGAAACCCTAGGTTATTGCAACTTCAAAGCCGATTTAGAATAGGATAACGTGCGTTCTGGGATTCGGCCCCTTCATTAAAATTGTAGATCAGGAAGAGTAGATGAATTTGGGATTTTAAATCACTTGAATTGGATATTTGAAGCCCAAGTTATTTCTTTTTAAAGATTCAGCATCTGTGCAGCTTTCCTAATTTGACCCAACTTTCTAGTCCCGACTTTGAAGCGATGTTTGGAGGCCCAAAAGAACTTGGATTTGGACCTACCATACCATTCCAGAAAGCCCAAGAAGTCCTCTACAATATCTCTGAAGACATCATTCACGTTCTAGAATTATAACTTGGCCAAAAACTTGAAAGAAGCACAGAAGGTCAAATCTGTGAGCACACTTTTGCTTCTTTGTCTCCAATCTCCTTGTTTCCCTTCTTGCCATCAAAATTCCTCATGACCCAAGAAGCCCAAATCTGTCCAAAATAAGATAAAATAGTGTGAAGCCCAATTCCTATAAAATAAAATAAAATAAAATCAAGATGAATAAAATGACACAACTAACGTGCAAAAAGACTAAATATGAGGGCTAAATAATATGAAAATATGCGCTCTATCAGGCCTCAGCCTCCTTTGTGTAACGGCCTGCCTCCCGGAGCCCCCGCTAGCATAGAGGATCAGTGAGAAGGTCATTACTTGAATGATATAAAACAATAATACAAACTAAAACTCACACACAACCCTTAATAGAACCCTACACTTTTTATTACATAATATATCATAACCATCCTCAACATGTTCTTACACAAGCATTCACACTGTGAGCCCACCTGGGCTTACATAATACACATACATTTAAAAAACATAAAACATTAACCTCAACACAAGCACAATGACACCCAGGATCTAGTCTCGAGAGAACTTTACACTTGTTACCATGACTAAGCGATCTGGACCCAACCCCCCTGAACATACCTACAACCTCAAGACTCTCTTACCTGGAATGATGGAAAGCAAACGTGAGTCACGAGACTCAGCAAGCTCATGAAAGAAAGGCAACTGGTTACGAATAGGACTCTTCCCCCAACATCCTATGCAATTCATGCCAATGCATCAACACACCATGCCGTGATTAATACATGCCTTAACTCTAAATGCATAACATAAAATCAACTGCACATAAAGGGTCTTTGGGGCCCACATAAGCCACACATTTGCACCCAAGTTCCACATACAAACCTATTGCAGCCTAATATAGGCTACCATATCATCATTCAATAAGACCCGCCTTTTCCTGAACTTGGTCGACTTTTCCTGACATTCATAACCTACTTTTCCTATCATCCATCACATCATCATATCATCCTACCATGCTGCGATTATCGTCCACTGCCACGGCCAACGATCTGTGGTGGGTGCTATGTAACACCCCGTCCCATCGAAGGGCGTGCCACTATGCTGGGGTCCATCATATCCATACATTACCTCTTCCCTTATACATTTCTCATACATCAATACCTTATTTCAAAAGGAAACCCCCCAACAAATCATTCACAATACGGAAGCGATAATCGAAACCTGATATGATACATACACAATTCACTTATATTATATTATAAAGAATTCGTACCATATATTACCATCATATTCTCAAATACATAAATACATTGAGACACGTCTCCCAAGATAACATCTAACACCCTAGGTGCAAATCATATGAAACCTCGAGTATACATCAAATACATAGCCATTTCTCAATAAATAAAATACTGAAATCTCCTGCTAAATCCATCGGCCACGCCATCACGTGCCGTCATATCTCAACCTACTCCTTGACCTAACTGCAAGTCTCAACTGGAACGTTGAATGTTCCAGGGCCATAACCCATTAGAAGATGCAACTTCCAGTGAGGGTCCAAAAACATATATATGATGCATGATGCAATAATATGAACAACATATACCCATAAAGTAACTTCCCAGGCCTCCCTAGCCCGGCTAGGAATCCTAGGCAAATCCCGAACCTCTGCGGGATAGGCCTAACGTTATTCCCTTAACGCCCTAAGGGAATTACGGCTACACTCTGAGGGTATCATCCCAACCCCATACACAAGTTTCAATATGACAATAATATCGTGCAATGTAAATATCACGACTTTCAATGCAATATGACAAATGAATATTGCAATTCATAAATAGCATGCATATAACAATCATATCATGAATATAAGTTCTTGTGAGAATACCACTCACCTTTGCCCAAAGACAAAGACACCTCAAAATGCGTGCCCCACCTCGATTTTTGTGCCAACTCTCAAAAGTTGCACCAACTTCATCATCTCGATCTCCTCAATCATAAAATAATATTTAACCACTAAATATCCTCAATATTTCATTTATTTTCTATTTCCTTTCATTTTCCTTCATTTTTCCTTCTAAAAATCCCAATAAATATACCGAGACTATTTTCTCAAATCTAACTTCACAACAATTCATCATATGCTATGAACTTTCAAGGAAAAATACCGAACTTACCCGGATGTTGCGTTTTCACGTAAAATGAGGCTCTTTAGTGCGAAAACCGAGGCATCGGGAATCCTAAATCCCAATCTTTTTGCACAAACCTCCATAAAATATTTTTCCTGATTTTTCTAACATTTTTGCTGATTTTTCCAATGCTCCACGCGCCCACACGTGTTAGGGCGACTGGGCGCGCGTGAAGACCAACGCGTGCATGCCACGCGCCGGTCGTCTTCTCCGGCGTTCCGATCGCCGGCGATTTGAGGTGACTTCACCATCTTCAAGCCCTTTCTTAGTCGATCACCATGGACCTTCTTGGGCCTCGAAAGAAACACCGGAAGGCCGTCAACCGACGGCTCAAACTCTCAGCCAAGGCGTCCGCCTTCTTTTTCCGGCGAGTTTCGAATCGCCATTAAACCTCGATGAAAATTGCCCAAAGTTTCCAGATTTCATCCTTAGGGCATGGGCAACAAAAGCCCTATCCTTTGGCGGCTCAATTCATTCAATACAACCCTCGATTTGAAGCTAAAATTTCTCCAACTTTTGGCCACTTTTGCCTATTTATAGGCAAACCCAAGCACTCAAACCCCTTTGGACGCCTTACCCATCACCTTAAGAGTCTCACCCGCCCCTGGGTGAGCCTCGAATCGACCCAAGCCAACCACAATCGTGATTTGCAGGTCGCGACAATCCAACCAGTTTTCTGGTCGGCTTTTCCTTCAAAATTCGACCACTCGAGTGGTCTTTGCCAGCCAAGCCTTTACAAAAGTTGGTCCTCGACAAGCCCTCGTGCCATCCCTATGGTTGGATCGACCGAAATCGAGGATCAGAGACTTGGTGGTCAAATCCTATTGGCCAAACTTTGCTGAAATTGCAGTTTAGCCCCTCAACTTTTGGGCTATCTCATATTGGCCCTTTTCACTAAACCCCTCAACTTTCCATAATTGAATTTTGGCCCCTCAAGACCTAAAACAACATTTTGACCCTTGAGGATTCCAAAAATACCTCATTTCGGCCTCCCTCTAGCAATTTTCAAAAACTGCACTTAGGCCCGAATCTTCGTTTTGGCCCTAAACCCATTCGTTTCTTCCTGAAACCTCCGAAGGGTTGTTCCTCGTGAAAAACGGAAGCCTCCCTAGGGTTTCGTTGACTTCTGAGAAGTCGTCTATGATAATTCGGTATTTCAGCCTAATTGGCAGCTGCCTTTTTAGCTATACCGAAAACTGTTCCCGATTTCATTTCTTTCGACACCATAAATTCTATCTCGGGGTGCTCATTAATGCCACATCATTTTCCTTTGGCATCTTGGCTCCAGGGTACTCCCGGCAGTCGATTCAATCATCTATATGGTATTAAATTACCGTTATACCCTCTATTTATCCTTAAATTCCATTTTTGCCCTAAAATAAATTACCCTTGAGTCCTTTAGAATTTCTCGGGTATTACACGCTACCTATCCTTATCACTTATAACCACACATCCTCACTATGTAGTGCAACTAAATAGGAAATGCAATAGCTTTTATAGCATAAACGTGATGACAAGGCCCCCATAAACCAAGCATCAGACCATGCTACACCCACATAGGAATTCACACATGCAATATGCTCTAACTGCATCAGCTCACCTAAAGAACCCAAGTTGGCTCTTAGACCAACTGGGTCATGAAAATACTCACACATCCCATCACACACAAGGCATGTTCCCCAAATGAATGCAACCCAATCCCCTACAACACACACATCATGATATGCCCACAATCAATGCGGGAATTTGGCGATACCAGTTCTTCTGGCCCATCTAGCACTTATCGTAACAGCCGATTATTGGCGCCCATACATCCAGCCATCCACTATCATGACCCACGATCGACAGTCAGTGGCTCTGTATTCCATACCCTTAGACCCACATAGACAACATTACATTTATATCTCCTAAACTTAGCAACTCATAACCTTCCTTCATAATTCTTCATTTACATTGCCAAATAGACATCATGATACTATTCTCATTCACGCCTCTTCTTAAACATAGAGAACTGTCTCAGTACACATTTTACCGATCACCACACTTTTCTCATTAAAACTCATAACATAACCCCATTAAACCATAATCAACTCTTCCAAGAACCTAGTCCAACGAGTTTGGCATCATTCCCAAAGAAAGCGGAGCGATACGAAGCTCCGTGACGGACGAAATGGAAAACACCGAGACATCACTGCTTAACTCATTCCGTTAACAATAAACTCATTAATAAAATATAAGTCATAGGGTGGTTGCCACGCGGATTATTATTATTAATGCATGGAACTGAATCATGGTGAGGGACAGAATGAAATACTAGAAACCACAGAGACTTTCACGAAAAATAAAGAACATGAGGGAAGGGTTAGGAGCTTGCATTTATTTGGTTGATTCTGGCCTTTCTTGCATTCCTGCTGCAAAGTAAAACGTTTCATGGATAATAATAAGATCTAGGCTCAAGATAATTGAATCTGACCGCGTAAAAATTATAGTCGAACCATGAATAACCCATAAACTAGATATACAACACTTCTAGTAATTTTCTTCCACTTACCTGAATACTTTAAACACCAAAAAACTCCAAAAATCCCTTACTTTTTCCCTTCTTCTTTTCCTTTTTAGCCACTGGCGTCAAGTCCCCTTCTTCTCCCTCAATCCCTCACTTTTCCCCCTCCGTTTAAAGCTTAAAAGAACCAAAATCAGGCCAAAATTGGCCTTTTATAGCCAAAAATATAGGAGACTTGGTGGCCAAGGCGGGAGAAGCTCCCAGCAGGTGCCACGTGGCGCTACCCCATCCGCACACAACTGCCACCGTCCTAACTCGAAACGACGTCATTTCGGGCTGGCTTTACTGATAAAATCAATAATTTCTTCTCCCACCGCGCACGCATCTCCCCCTGGCTCGAACCCACGACTGCCTGCTCCTTCCCTCGCACGCGTACCGCCTGATTCAGCTACCACCTTCAACCAATATGCACCCTCAATTAAATTTAAGGTGACTTCCAGCCACTTCCCAGATTTTACACCAACACCCCTGAACTTTCGAATGCCAGCATTTGCACCCACTTTCATAATTACACTTATACCCCAAAACTTCTGAAAATCCCATTTACCCTCTAATTTAATTACCTTAATTTCCTTTTTCCTCAAAATAGCATAAATTATTATTTTCCTTAAATCTCTAATTACTTAATAATGACCTCAACACTGGCATTAATAACTACTATTTATCTCCAAATTTTAGAATGTTACGTCGACCATTCCTTGCCACATCAAATGTCATCATCAACTGTAAGAATGAAATCTTGAAATTGTCGTTTGGAAACATGACTTTGGAAACAAACATTTTTAAGGTTTCCAAACAACCTAACATGGAGAACGAGACTAAAGAAGCTGACTTGATACAGACACTGAGTGAGGAGTACATTAAGTGTGAATTTGTTCAGAAAAATTTTGAGTTGGAGGAATTTGTGGAGCAGCAAGATTGCTCTCGAGAGAAAACTGAATCTGTCTTATCCATAGCTTACTGTAACCCAAAACTAGAACCTCTCGAATCTTCACCAAGTAAACCTCTGCCATCATCAAGCTGCTCACTCGCACCTGAAAGGAAACCATTGCGAAACAACTTTAAGTATGCATTCCTAGGTGAAAGAGAATCTTTTTCGGTGGTGATCTCATCAAATCTGAATCCTCAACAAGAGGAGCAATTGATGAATCTGTTAAAGGCACATAAGAAAGTTCTAGGTTGGACTATAGCAGACCTGCATGGCATTAGTCCCCTAATTTGCACCCACAGAATTTTCTTGGAAGATGATGCAAAGCTAGTGAGATAGATGCAGAAAAGGTTAAACTCAAACATGAAGGAAGTGGTTAGGGGGGAGGTGTTGAAACTCTTAGATATGTTGGCATCATCGACCCTATATCTGATTTTAAATGGGTTAGCCCGACATAGGTAGTACCAAAGAGATTTGGAGTCACTGTTATAAAAAATGAGAATAATGAGTTGATTCCTACACGCATCCAGACACGATAGCGTATGTGCATTGATTATAGAAAGCTCAATTCTGTGACAAGGAAAGATCATTTTCCATTACCTTTTCTAGATCAAGTTTTGGAAAGAATTACAGGATAAGCTTACTACTGTTTCTTGGATGGATACTCCGGATACAACCAAATAGAAATTGCACTTGATGACCAAGAGAAAACCACATTCACATGCCCATTTGGGACATTTACATACACACGCATACCCTTTGGTATATGCAATGCACCCGCCACTTTTTCGCGGTGTATGATGAGCATATTCAATGAAATGGTTGAAAAAGTGTTAGAAGTCTTCATGGATGATTTCTCAGTCTACGAGAACAATTTTGAAACTTGTCTAGAAAATTTAGAGAAAGTGTTGAAACGATGTGAGGAGACCCACTTAGTTCTCAACTAGGAAAAGTGTCATTTTATGGTCACTCAAGACATTGTGTTAGGGCACATTGTTTCATCAAGGGGATTAGAGGTAGATAAAGCCAAAGTGGAAGCCACAAAAAAATTGCCTACCCCTCGAAATGTTAAAGACATCAAATCTTTCTTGGGTCATGCTGGGTTCTGCCAACGATTCATTGCTTCATTCAGCACCATGGCAAGACCTCAATGCCACTTGCTGTCTCAAGATGTTCCATTTGAATGGACATCAAATTTCCAGAATGCCTTTGAGAAACTGAAGAATGCACTTGTTACCGCGCCCATCATTCAATCACTTGATTGGTCCCTACCATTTGAATTGATGTGTGACGTTAGTGACTTTGCAGTGGGAGCAGTGTTAGGGCAAAGAAAGGATAAAAGACCATATGTCATTTACTACTACAGCAAAACTCTCAATGAGGCTCAAAAAAATTACACCACCACTGAAAAGGAATTGTTGGTTGTAGTCTTTGTTAGACCGGGAGGTACTATGGCACACACCAAGAGGGGGGTGAATTGGTTATTTTAAAAACTATTTTGAACTTGAAAGACTTTTTGATACAAATTGAGGTTTTAGAATTTAAAATTTGAAGCATGTAAAATAACATATGTAAGTTTACAAAGATAAATATGTGAACCAAGAGGAATAATGAAATGCTTGGAAAGATAAATAAATCAAAGAGCACAAGCACAAGAAACTCAAGGATTTATAGTGGTTCAGCTTAACCCAAGCCTAATCCACTACCTTAGCTCCTCACTAAGGATTTTGCAAACAATCCATTAAAACCTCCTACTTAAACCAAGTAGGCCCTCTAGTCCAAGACTAGGAATTACAAGCTCTTGCTTATATAAGCAAGCCCTCTAGCACCTAGCTAGGAATTACAACCCCTTGCTTAAACGAGCAAGTCCTCTAGCACAGAGCTAGGAGAATAAGAGTGATACAAATGTAAACGAGATGCTAAGAGTTGGCACTCTTAGTAACAAGTTCTCTTACAATGAAAACATGGCTTGAATGAATTAATACAAGTTAAAATCAAAGCCTTGAAGAGAGAAAAAAAATGAAGCACAATCACTGTAAATACAAAGGAGAGTAACAGTAAGCTCAAATTATTTCATTCCCATTCATTAGCCTTCTCTTGATCACCTTGATATGTATATATAAGCATCCCAAGAGTCTTGCCCAAAACTAGCCGTTATTGAGCCATTGGAGAATGAGAAACTAGCTGTTGGAGATTGAAAAACTAGCCGTTATTGATTTCTGAGAAACACACAGTTGACAAACAAAATAGGTTAGTCGACTATATTTTCAAATAACACTGGGCATTGTCGACAGTCAAGAAAGCGTAGTCGACTATTGCTCAACCAAAACTACTCATAGTCGACAAATTCTTTTACATAGTTGACAGATCAAAAATACAAAGAAAATTTTTTAACATCATATACATACATAGTCAACAGAACATGCAAGCATAGTCGATTATCTCTAGGCATAGTCGACTATCTTCAGGCACATAGTCGACTATCCTTAGACATAGTCGACAGCACTTATGCATATTGTCGACTATCCATTTGAAAAACCTGAACACTTAACTGATAACATGTAGAAGCACACTTGATTGATACAAAACATCACAACATGTAGAAGTAAATGTCCTCATTTTGTTTAATTTATATTTTATTTTCTATTTACTTTAATACATAAATGTAAATAAGAAAGTACCCCCCATTTGGATTCAATAAAAATATCTAGAAAATCAAAATCTATAAGAATAAGAAACTAGAATTTGGGTTTTAGTATAAATTTAGAATTTTGCGATTTTACCACCTCCAAGATATACACTTTCTATTTCTTAAAAAATTCATTAAAAATCATTTTATCACTAATGAATGTTAGCTATTGAAATACCGGGAGTTAGTTTTCTAGAAAGAAAATATTTTCATATATGTCTCCTTATAAGGTGCTAACCTTCCAGACTTAGAAAAATATGACTTTGAAATCTCAATACTTGAAATTCATTTGGATTTCATTCTCACAAAGTAATACCTGATATTGAAATTGATTTATTTTGAAAACCACAACCTTGATTCATGACTTAGGGATTAAATAAAATATTATTTTTCATCATCAAAACTAAGTATACAAAAGTAAAACAACAGTCTTTTCCCTAGATAAATTCAGATCATATTTAGTGGGATCATTGGTCATAGTTTACACTAATCACACCGCATTAAAATACCTGCTTACCAAGAAAGACGCCAAGTCGCGTCTCATTCGATGGGTCTTACTCCTGCAAGAGTTCAACATTGAAATTAGAGACAAGAAGGGTGTTAGATCGAGAGGTACTATGGCACACACCAAGAGGGGGGTGAATTGGTTATTTTAAAAGCTTGATAGAACTTTGAAGTTCTTTTGATGGAAAATTTGATGCAAGTGGAGATTATTGAATTGCTTGAAATAATAAATGAAATAAAAGCACAAGCACAAGAGAAGAACACAAAGGATTTATAGTGGTTCGACTTAACCCAACCCTAATCCACTACCTTAGCTCCTCACTAAGGATTTTTCAAACCATTCACTAAAACCCCTTACTTAAACCAAGTAGGTCCTCTAGTCCGAGACTAAGAATTATAACCTCCCACTCAAATGGGTCCTCTAGCTACACAAGCTAGAAAAATAATAACAATACAAATAAAAGAGAGAAGTTAAGAGCTAACACTCTTAGTTTGTGAACTATTATGTGTTGAGAACCTTTGGTTATGCCGCTTTCTCTCATCAGAGTGAGGGAAAGCTAGATCCTAGAGCTAGGAAATGTGTCTTCTTAGGGTATCCTGAAGGTGTTAAGGGATACAGGTTATGGGCTAGAAGCCAAAAGGGTGTTAAAATCATTATTAGTCGGGATGTCACATTTAATGAAGAAGATATGTCATCTCTTCAGGATGAGTTTGATTTGGTGAGTGAGAAACAGCAAGATAGTGAAGAGCCTAAAGTTGAGGTAGAGAGAGTGAGTACCCACATTGCCGTTACCTCTAGTAAGGTGGAGAATGATACTCAAGATCAGTCTATTACTGAGGAAGAGAGTAGTGAGGATGTGGAAAAGGAACATCCTGTTGACCTCATTTTAACTGATTACCAATTGACTAGAGATAGAGAGAGAAGACCACATAGGATTCCTCAAAGATTAGGAACCGACTATAGTCTTGCTTATGCCAATTATTAAGAATTAGTTGACAAAGAGCCAAATACATATGATGAGGCAATTAAAAGTGAAAACTCTAAGGAATTAGTTAAAGGAATGAAAGAAGAAATGAATTCACTTTATAAAAATCAAACATGGGAATTAGTGCCTAAGCCAAAAGACAAATCCTTAGTGGGTTGCAAATGGATTTATAAAGTTAAAAGAAGGTATTAGTGGGAATGAACCAATAAGATTTAAAGCTAGGTTGGTAGCTAAGGGTTTCACACAAAAGGATGGGGTAGACTATAATGAAATCTTTTCTCTCGTTATCAAGTATAGTTCTATAAGAGTAATGCTTGCCTTAGTTGCACATTTTAATTGGGAACTTGAACAACTAGACATAAAAACTGCATTCTTGCATGGGCACCTTGAAGAAAAGATTTATATGTCTCAACCTAGGGGTCTTGAAGACAAAGATAAACCTAATCATGTGTGTTACCTTAAGAAATCTTTATATGGTTTGAAACAGTCCCCTAGGCAATGGTACAAACGCTTTGACTCTTTTATGCATTCAATTGGATTTAAAAGGAGTCAATTTGATCACAACCTATACTTTCAACAACATGATAATAACTGTGTTTTCTTATTGTTATATGTTGATGATATGCTTTTAATTAGCCCAAATTTAAAGGTGATAAATGAAATAAAAATAATTCTAGATAAAGAATTTGACATAAAAGACCTAGGAAATGTTAGAAAAATCCTAAGAATGAAAATTGAGAGGAATAGGTCAAATTCATGTTTATTTCTACACCAATCATCTTATGTTTTGAAAATATTGAAAAAATTTAGTATGCATTGTAAACCAGTTTCCTTACCTTTGGCTAGCCATTTCATATTGTCTAAAGAACAGTCACCTACTAATGAAGAAGAAAAAGAATACATGAGTAAAATACCGTACTCTAATGTTATTGGATCTATAATATATCTAATGGTGTGTACTAGACCTGACTTAGCTCACGCAGTTAGTACACTTAGCAGGTTTATGTCTAATCCTGGTCCTAAACACTGGGAAGCTCTGAAATGGTTGTTAAGATATCTGAAAGGTTCATGTGACATTGCCTTAGTGTATAAACATAAAACTAAAAGAATGAAACTAAAAAGATTTACAGATTCTGACTATGCTGGTGATAGGGATAATAGAAAGTTCATGTCGTCCTATGTGTTTACTTTATGTGATGCTTACATTAGTTGGAAGTCACAACTTCAACACATAGTTGCATTTTCTGCCACCAAATCTGAATATATAGCTGTCACTAAAGCAATTAAAGAAGCATTGTGGTTTAAAGGTTTACTTAAAGAACTAACTGTTTTAATTAATGAAGTGAATTGTATATTCAGATAGTCAATCTGCTATTCATTTGTGCAAAAATCCTGTGTTTCACAAACGCACTAAGCACATAGATGTCAAACTTCATTTTATACGTGACATTGTGTCTCAAGATATTGTTAAACTTGAGAAAATATTATCTGAGTATAATCCTTCAGATATGGGAACTAAGGTTCTCATGTTGGCCAAGTTTAGAAGCTGTCTTACACTTCTAAATGTTGGTAAAGTTAAGTGAACTTTCAATTTCTTTGGTACTTGTGTCAACTAATAAATTTGTTTGCTTGTGTGTAGGCCTTGTTAGGTATCAAGGTGGAGATTTGTTGAGATGTGATACCCAACAAGTCCAAGGCGATGATCTTTTTAGTCGGGTAAGTTATCTATCATAGGCCTTGGCCTAGGATTGATAGTTTTTTATAGAGAAATCCAATCCCACAAAGAGGTGGCCCAACAAGAAGATGACCCAAGCACATTTACCTTGTGTTTGAGGAAAGCTAGGCTTGGCCCAGCTGCTCAAACCAAGGACCAAGCCCATTTGTCTAAGCCCAAAAAGCCTTATCTAAAAGCTCACATATATATTCCTTATCTTGACCAAGTCTCTTCATTCTGTTGAAGATTGTTGCACCTGTTCTTCCTTGGCCAATTCCAACGCAGGTTCGGTCTCTTCCCCTATCTTATCTCAACATATCGGATAACCCTATGGTTATCCTCATCCTTGGAGATCTCTATTTGGTTCTTGGAGGTTATCTCTATCTTTATACTAGGGAAATAGGGGGCGCCGAAAGGAAGTGAATGCGAGAAGAGAGAGAGAGAACCGAGAGTGAGAAAAGTGTTCTCCTTAGTGGGGTTTCTTCGTCCTTGTGTGGGTGTGCTATTCTCGATTGTGGGTTTTGTGATTGAGGTTGTTTTGGGTATCGATTGAATGTGGTTCTTGGGATGTGCTTGGAACCGATTATGGGTTATCTTTTGTGGGTGTCAGACCGATCAACACTGATCCTTGCAAATCACTTTCTTCTCCATTGACGAGCATCAATAGGGAGTGTGATGTTTCTTTTGTTTCAGTTTGTTGTCTTCGATTTTTACTAACTGTTTTTGCGATTTCTTTGACCTAACGTGTGGATCTTATGGTTGTTTTGCAAGGTATAAACTCTACACTAACTCTTCCCATACGGTAACATTTAACACATTCGAATTAACATGTCACATTGAGTGAACCATATAAGGAACACATTAAAACTGAAAATACAATACACTCAAAACTAGAAGTATATATGTCAAGACCTGTCAAACGAACCCCACAAAAAAATAGAGACAATCCAAACAGAAGAATCAAAACTACCCAGAACAAAGCTTAAGAGATCTGGTCACAAGCATACAAAGCAGCCGCTCCTAGCACCATGAAGTACCATATATAACAGACCTCCAGCCACTGTAAAACAGCCATCTAGCTCTGCGGGGGAGCAGGATCCGTATCTGGAAATATTTCTGGCTGCACAAGAAGTGCCGTTCCCCATTGTTCTTGTATTTCCTTTACCTTCTTCTCTGCCTCCTTCGTTGCATTTCGAGTTTTGATATCGGTGAGCAAAAACAAATATGCCAACCAGCAGGTGCGACCTAGAAGAAGAACCAGCACAACCAAACAACACGTCCACCCTAAAATAGCAACGCCATTCCAGCCACGTTGCCCGTCTTTTCTAGAGGTTGCGTGGATCGACAACGTGTAAGTAACAGCTGTGCACATAACTGTCTGCAACATAACACACACCAAAATCACGATATTCTTCAAGGACTGTTCCCAAGTTACCAGAAGAAAGATTATGGTTATAGATCCAAGGAATCCGAACGAGTTGAACACGAGGAAATTAGAGTACGTAGTTGGCCGGTTAGAAGCCATCACACTCTCTCCAGCTTTGTGCTCCTGTTTATTGTCCTGCCAGTATCCACCAGGAGGGCTCAGCGCGGCTTGGAAAGTCATGGCCGCGATGAGCGATGCCACCACCATTAGGCTTTGGCGTTGCATTGACAGCCACTCACCCTGATAGATTTCTTTGGCTTTCAAGCATCCAGCTGCTCTTAAGGTGTAAATTTTATGTTCATTCCAGTCAGTTTGCTCTAGAATGTCCAGTGGCGTGAACCCACACTTGTTTTTTGTGTTTAAGCCCTCCTCAATGTTTGTTGGTTTTGCTTCCATTGCTTCTTTTGCGTGGAGCAAACGTTCCAGTGTCTGCGTGCAAGTAACCATTAGATCAGAAAAATTAGGAAGCTAGTAGTTAGCAGGGTTATAATAGGAAGCTTCAACTCCTATTAAAGCCGGATCAAACCTAGAATTCAATATCCCTAATCAAAGCTTTGGTGTTCCAAAATTCAAAGACCACCTTACAGATTCCAACAAGCCCATTAGGTTGGGCTGGAGCCTAACCAAGCCCATTGGGTTGTCTTGTATTTTGTGTTTTAAAGAAAACGCACCTACTTGGAATTTTGATTGTTGTATACAACTCCATGTTACTTCCTTTAAATAAGGAAGGAACATTATTACTTGCCTCAGATTGAAAACTCTTGACAGCCAAATGTAATACAGTGTCGCCGTTGGCATCTCTAGTACTGAGCAGTACAGGAATCCTATGAGGCTGGGCTTCGAACAATTCAATCAGGACGTCGATATTCCCCTTGATGGTAGCAAGATGAAGCGGGTTCCTGCCATCAGCATCCAGGGCAGTGCACATCTCAGGATTGGCTTGTACTAATTCTTTGACGACAGAGCGGTGTCCCTGAGCCGCCGGTAGTTGAAGTGCCGACCGCCGCCGCAGATCCAACACGCCGGCGAGGTGTGGGTTTTTGGACAGCAACGTCCGGACAAATTCCAAGTGTCCCCTGAATGCAGCCACGTGCAGAGGAGTGTGAACCAATGAACCCACCGAAACCCTACCGAGGATGAGGGGGTCTCTCTCAAGGACTTGATCCAGTAAGTGTATGTCCCCCAAGATGGCGGCTTCATGGAGACTCTTTTCACTTCCATTCTTCCCTCCATTTCTCCTACCTTTCTGGGTTCTGGTTCCAAGACAAAGGCGCGCGGATCTTATATGGGTCGATTCCAGTCGATTTGGATATTTTTGGTGAAGTATCGACACATTTTCCTTTGGAAACGCGGGTACAGATCTGTCCAAACCACACCGACCTATACGGTTCTATTTTACACTCCATTAATGAGCTAAGACTAAAATTATTCATAAATTTACAATGTAAAATATAGTAAAATTAAGTGTACAAACTACATTTATATATATATATATACACATATAAATAGCATTTTGTATAAACTTGTGTAATATTTTTTATGGGGCACTTTAAATGAGGTACAACTAGTCCATTACTAATTTGGGAGAGTTTTCTTCTTTAATTTTTATTTTTATAATTATTTCAACTTCAAAGCAAAAAAAAAAAAGTGGTTTAATAGACTCTATTTTCACTTTAAAATAACCAAATATTTTTAGAATAAGCTGCTTAGTAGACTCTATCAACTTTTTCGGAAAAGCATTTGCTAAGGGCAACGTTGCTTGTAAAAGCTAACCCATTTCCTTTAAAAAAGAAAAACAAAAGCAAATTAAGCTACCTTTTAAACAAAATACAAGTGGTTTCCTATATTTTATATCGTTCTCTTTCTTCATAACTAGGTCATTCCCTATTTTTTTTTTTTTTTTTTGTTGAGATACTCTCCATAATAGTTATTTAATATATTAATATATTTTTAATCAATTTACATATCCACAATACAACAACAAAATATTAACTAAAGACATAAGACTTGTTTTTAATATTAATAAGCACAACACATTACAATAAAGCACAATACCGCACCCCTAGCTTGACAATTCCAAAGAGGCCCTAAAACTTGGGTACTAAGAAAGAATCATTCTTTTGTTAAGTATTGAATTCGTTGCATGATTTGCAACTTAATGTTTTAATGCATAACAAAACAAGTGACAAGCGTTTAAGCACATACATTAAGTGTTTAAACATCCTCTCAAAAAATTATTTTTCTTAGACTTATATTTTTAAGTCAAAATAGATGATATATGAAGTTTGAAAAATATTAGAATAAGTTTCAAATATAATGAAAAAATAGAAATTTCAAGTGTTTGGCAATGTGTTAGTCGAATAGAAACTTCGATTAATCTTATATTAAAAATGTTACTCAAGCATCAGACTTCATTACTCAAGTAATTGTACTAAGAAACTAAGGACTTTAAAATATTAATCAAGTAAGGTTAAACAATACTTAAATAACCAGTATAGAAATTAATAAATCCTAAACATTATTCAAGAAACCCTGTATATTATTCAAATAAACTGTAAATTTGTCAAAATATTCCAAAAATTACTCGAGTAATCTAATATTTTAGTCGAGTAACCTTTGCTCCAATTTTGAAATTCAAAATATTAGTCGAGTAACACCCATACATTACTTGAGTAATATGGTCTGTGAAACTTTAAATTCAAATGTTCTAGCTATTAGATTGTTTTCAATGCTGACCTAAGTACATTTAATGACATTTGAACAACATTAAATGCTCTAGGAGTCTCTATACATTGGAATATACATGTTTTTATTTATTTTTTTCTTTTTCTAACTTGATTTGCATTGCAAAAATAGAAATTAGTTGTTATGACAGCAGAAAAGCTATTTGTTCTATAGATTCAAAATTGAAATCACTCATATCCTTAAGAGAAAGTCTAGAGCAAAAGGCTTCACTTCGAAATCAAATGACCTTGCATTGTGTGGATTATTGATTCAGTCCGAAAGTGAAAAAACATTATAAGGGTTATCACTTGATCCTTAGAAAAAGCAAAGTGAAGTTATAACTAAGCCCATGAAATGTTATTGTCATAAAGAGGATAGCGCTTGCCTCTTGTCCGCTTATTCTGTAACGCCCCGTTTTCTTAGGCGCGTTATAATTTTGAACAATTTTGGGATAATAAATTTTTTCTTTCAAACTTAAAGCTCAATCATATCATTCCTCATATTTATCCCAAAATCTTCATACATTTATCTCGAAAGAGAATCATCATAAACATTAATTTACAGAAACTAAAATCGAACCTAATATCTTAACATTAATCATAAATCCATTCTTATATTTTCTTTAATCATAAATAAGGTTATACATCATCATTAACTATAAATGAGACTATACATCATCATTCCTCAAAACGTTCAGAATTTAAAGTAACAGAACTTAAATACATGGGCTACATAACAAAACACTCAACTAATCATACAACTCATCATGTACTTTGCTAAGTGCCATTACATGCCTCATTTATCCTCGTTTCTGCTACAATCTTCATCTGAAACGTTTGAATATTCCAGGAACAAAGTCCACGTTAGATGATGAATAATCTAAGTGAGGGAACAATAAACATATTCTGTGCATGAATGCAAAATGTAAAATATCATTTTCCATTTCCTTTTGGTTTGAGCCTACCGTACCTTATTGCTACTCCCCATTTTCGCAGCCTCCTTACCAGACCGAGGTGTATGGGTGCACCCTTGGAAGAGCAGCGGTCCCGACCCGTACTCTCAAACCTTTATGCGAATGCATGATCAACAATATCATCATGTACATATATATATTTCATCATCAATACATGTAATGCAATCTATATGAACATATTCACCTTAATACATGGCAACATGATAAAACTATTTACATAAAATTGGGTTTTGGGAAAAATTACTTACAAACCAAACATTTTCATAAAACTAAATATAGTTGGGAAGTACCACCTACCTTGCAAAAAGATAATTTTGCCCTTAACATAATTTTTCTTCAAAATTTGAGTCGGACTTCCAATCATACTCAATTATGAATCTTGACATATCCTGGGCATCATAATTACTTAAGAAAATCAGATTTATAATTTTCTCTAATTTTCTTAATTTCTCCCATTTTCTCCTATTATTTCTTCCAGATTATGAAATAAAAAGCTTCTCATAAAATTTTCTCAATTTCTCTTCACAATAATTCCTAAAACAATATTCCTAAGCTCCATAAATTTCCTCATAATTTTCAGAATTTATATTCTATTTGTGTCTTATTTTCTCTTTGATTTTCAAGCATCTAATACCTCAAAAATTCATAATAAATACTAATCATGTATTTCTCTTCCAATTTCACCATAAAAAATCTTAAGATATCATTCTCATATTTGTAGAATTTTTGAAAAAAATTTCAAAGATATCTCACCTTCTCATAAAGCGATTCGGTATTCTTCAACACTGCGATGACACCTCAATTTGCGTATTCAACAACGCCTTCTGCCACAAATTTTTACACAAACTACTAAACCCAGCATATAGAAGTTTTCTATAAATTTCTTGGTATTTTTCTCTCTCTATTTTTTTTTCTTTCTCTTTTTCAAATCTCTCTCTCACTCTCAAATCTTTTTTTTCTTACAACATTTCTCTTTCTAATCTAAGTCCTCAAACCTTTCAAGTTCTCTCTATTTATAGAAGGTTGAATTAAGTTTAGCATAATTGTAGTGACCCACTACCTTTAATTATTTTATCACATTTCTTAATTATTTTTCACTAAATCTCATCCATAATTTTTAATTATTCATCCACACCCTACTTTGTCTCCCACATTTCTCAATTATTTCACCCATTATCTTTGATTATTTGTCCACACCCTACTTTGTTTCCCACATTTCTCAATTATTTCACTCATTATCTTTAATTATTTTGTCACATTTCTTAATTATTTCCTACTAAATCTCACTCATAATCTTTAATTATTTGTCCACACCCTACTTTGTCTCCCACATTTCTCCATTAATTCATCCATTATCTTTGATTATTTGTCCACATCCTATTTTGTCTCCCACATTTCTCAATTATATCATTCATTATCTTTAATTATTTTGTCACCTTTCTTAATTATTTCTCACTAAATCTCACCCATAATCTTTAATTATTTGTCCACACCCTACTTTGCCTCCCATATTTCTCAATTATTTCACCCACTATCTTTAATTGTTTTGTCACCTTAATTATTTTCCATTAAATCTTCTTTTGAATAGATTATTCTTTCATTTATTAATTTTAAGCCCATTTTCTTAGTCCATTAATTTTAATCTCATTTACTTAACCTTTCCTTTTTCAACTTAGTCTACTAACTCTAAGTCCATTTACTTAACATTTCATTTTTCAACTTAACTCGCTAACTCTAAACCCATTAGTTTTCTCAACTAAAATCTCTAATAGATATCAAAAAATATTTTAATACAATAAAAATTAATTATTATTATTATTCTCAAAATACTAGGATATTACATATTCTATCCCGCAAGTGGACGGATCGTGACAAGTAATATAGCGATGAGTAGGGGTGTCATATCCACGAGAACTAACTTTTGACGTCTACTCTAACTAATTTAACCTTAATCTAACACACACATTACTATAACTATTAACAATGACTTCAACTATAATGAAAATTGATTAACTAATAAAAGATGCAACTAAAACAATTTATTTGATTCAAAACTCACAAAACTAAGGCACTAGGGTTTGTAAATCCATCGTCGACCTTCTATGATTCAATTGTTCATTACTCGGATCTTGTTATTCCTTATCTTAGGTTGAAAATCGATGATCCAATTATAACCAAAAGTCTCTCTCGATGGTCATTCGGTTCTATGTATATATATGGGATTAACTATCTCTAGTTAACCTTCGAACATATAAACATGCATTCAATCACAGTGATCATCACAAAATGATTTCACATGGCATAACGACATAACGGTATCTCTAACTATTATAGAACCTTATGTTATTTGTTACCATATTTAATCCGTATTGAATCTCTCAAAAGCAATACAAATCACAAAGTAAAATTCACTAGAGATAGAATTGGATTTCTTTATGCAGCTTTTACCGGTAAGGTGTCTCACAAGTCTCATAGTAAGTTAGGAATTTCAGAAATTATCATAAGTTCTTATTTAATTAAATTTTCATAGAGATATAAGAAGTTATTAAAATAGGAATAGACTCATTATAATCTAGAGATATAGTAGCAAATGCATTAGGAGATTTCGCTGCGGCATACTCAATTTTTCAATTTATTCACATAAAATTCATAATTTAAACTACACAACTAGGTTTATGCATGTGTCTTAGTTATTAAAATCCATTAATTTCTTTTATTTGACTCGCCATCTAAATCAGATTTATTTTATTAATTAGTTTAATTTAATTCTTAAAATTTGATACATTTAATTTAAGATAAGTAATTTCATAATTCTAGTAGTTAAGTAGATTCGTCCCCGAGGGATTGATACTTGGACTCGTGTCCATTGCATTACTTGATACAACCTGATATATTTGCTAGGTTTTAGGCAATCATTTTGGTTCAAAAAGGTGTAGTTGTTAAACACAATCACATTCATAGAAAAAAAATGTGGTGTTCAAAAATGTGTTATTTTACCCACAATTAAATAGTTATAATTGTAAATAATAAGGTGACTAAAGTTTCATCAATTACAATTCAACATATAGAATTTATAATTCTGTGCGTGTAGTGTAATCATTCTATATATACATAGTGACAATGATATCCATCGTATATGTAAAGTTAATTTAACTATTCTATATATTTGTTGGTGACCATTCGTGCCAACAATATGATTTATATAACTCTTGTCCAAATTATATAATTCTTTTTTTTTTTTACCACTGTTCAAAGTAAATTATCCCATTTGTATTTTTGGTAGCTAGAGAATGAAATATTTGGAAGAGATGACAAAACAATGAGAAAGGTAATACATCATATATTAAGTTGAGTGCTTCATTTTGAACACATTTTACATCTTTTCAAAGAATTGTTAGCTATATTAGTGACTATTCTATTAGTGATAGCTCTTCATGTAAATGTATCAACATAAGTAATTAACTACTCAAAATAGTTATTACTGTGACTATTTAAAAAAAGTTACAAATTTTTGAAAATAGTATGAATAAGTCTATAAATAGATTTTTCATTTGATTCTAACTGCAATGTCTTATTGTTGTCAGTGATTACTAAGAGCTTTGATTACATTTTGTAGGATATTCAAATTCACGCCAGTTGAATTTATAACTGCGTGAGTCAAGTTTTAAGAAAAGTCATACTTTGTATCATTGCCAAACAAATTTTCAATGGTAGCATATCGCAGAGCAACATCTGTGATTTTTGTAACAATAACTATTGCATTTGTGTTGTGTAATGAAATATTGGAGATTCATTAACAGTGATGATTGATCTTTGGTGATCATTTAGAATCCTTATTGTACTTCATTTATGTCCGATCAAGATCAAGAGAATGTTCCAAGCACTATAACTCACTTTAATCAAATGGTATCCTAATTTGTGGGGAGATAAAGAGAGTAAGCTGCTAAAAGAAAATTTCAAGAAATACTAGTTGAGCAAAAAATGGGAATACATTTATATAAAAGAGAAATGCTACGTCTTTCGAGACAGTAACACTTCAACACATTCGAATTAACGTGTCACAGTGATTGAACTATAGAAGGAACATAATAAAACTGAAAATACAAAACCCTCCCAAAACTCACTACAAGAGGTTTGTTTTTTTCCGACAGTTAAAAAATTACCGAAAAAATAAAAAAATCGTCGATAAAACTTTTACCGGCGGTTTTTAACCGTCGGAAAAAAAAATGTATCGACGGTTTTTTAAAACCGCCGGTAAAAATAAATATTCCCGGCGGTTTATAAAAACCGTCGGAAATTTCCGATGGTTACAAAAAACTGCCGGCAAAGTTAACTTTTCCGGCAGTTTAAAAGCCACCGGTAATTCCTTTTTACCGACGGTTTACAAACCGCTGGCAAAGTTTTAACATTGCCGGCGGTTTTTTGTAACCGCCAGAAATTTCATAAATTTGTCGGTGGATTTTACAAAAACGGCCAGCAAAAATGCGGCAAAATTTACCGGCGATTATAAAACCGCCGACAAAGGTTAACCGCGGCCAAAAATTGCTAGCCATAAAAAAGGATTTTTACCCCCGGTATAAAAATGATCAAATGCAACAAAACCTGTATAACAAAAAACCACCAACAATTTTAAGTATGTACATTAACTATGCAAATAATCTTCATTACACAAAACTTGTCTCGTCTCGTCTCATTAACTATGCAAATGTATCAAGAATATGACTGTAACTTTGAAGGGAAAAAAAAAAAAAAGGTATATTTATTATATTTTATTGAAGTATATTAACTATTTGGTAGCGAATTACCTCTAAATGATTATCACATTCTGGTATCGATAATCCAGCGCATTCAGCTTCGGGTGATGGTCTGCTTGCATGTGTGGCAGAAGCACTAGCATATGAGGATGGTTATATTTCAAAATAGTTTAGTTAATATATATAGTAAACATGTAATTTTAAATCACGAACTGCACTAACGAACGACATACCTGTCTCGGTTGTGGTGTATTGTCTGGAACTGGTGGTATATGTCTCATTGCCTCAAGTATTGCACGAACTTGCATTTGAACTTGACTTTGGATTTGAACTTGAAATTTTTCTTCTAGCTCGGCAGTAATTTGCGCACGCATTTGGTCATACTGCTCTTGGGGCACCTGACACTGTTGTCTTTGTCTCACCTTAGTTGGGCATGTTCCAAGTCCTCTCATCCTTACCCTGCCATGCCCATCTTTGCCTAGTATTTGAGTGAAGACATTCTCTAGCGAATCTGAGGTTTGTTCATCAGTGGGAATTTGTGACAACCTTTCATCCATTTGTTCCTCAAGAAACATTTCATAAGTTAGTTACATAAGTCGACAAGTAAAAGAAATAAAATATATCTACAACTTTCAAATTTTAGAAATACATACGATTATATATGAAGATGTAGAGTCTACTATCTCTCCGCTCTTTTTGGTGTGTGTCTTTTTAAAAAGCTTGATTCTATCGGGCTCTTCTCCACTTTCAATAATCATCTAAAAACATATATAAGATATGAAATATATTAAATGTTTAAAGTTTAGGCATTACTAATTAAATTATCAATAAATATATATAACTAATATTCATTCTATTCTTACCTAGTGTCTAACTTGAGGATGTGATCGCCTACCGCTTGTGTGACCCATCTTTTGCTTATCTCGATTGGCACGATTTGTCATACTACGTTCCTACTTGTAATATGATATTAGAACTAGACATAGAGAATCCATCTGATATATCTACCCATACATAAATCATACATACCTGTGCTTGCTCACATCCCCAATACTCCACAAGAACCTTCCACTGTTCTGGGTCCACCCCAGGCAGTATTTTTGACAGACGAGCCGCATCTGTCTCATGGCAATCATAATGCCTCTTCAAAGTGGCTTTGTATTATCTCCACTTCTTGAAAGCATGTTGCAAACAAATTGATCTCCATGTTGTGGGTACATCAGTGTTATCCTGCAATGATATCTTTATTAGAGTATAAAAGTTTAAAGTCAAATAACTAAGAATCAAAGACGTTATTTACTCACCAAGACCTCTTGCCAGATGCGCTCCTTATATGGTTCCATCCCCGATGATCTCCAATCAGTAAATGTAAGGGGAGCAATACTCCTTACCATCACACCTAGTTGGGTTTCCAATTTAGTTGCCATCTCCCCAACTGGTTGTCCTTCAGCATCAAATTCAATATGAATCCTTTCCTTTCCCCCACTTTGAAATTTGTCTTGATATTCCTCTTCCTTTCTTGGCAGTAGATGACATGGAGCTTGTACCTGCTAAAACATAATAACACAATAAATTCAGATTGAATTAGGAAAGAATAGTAATTTATTATTGTATAAATTTTTGGTATTTACCTTGCTGACTATGTGAGTTTTGGGGGTTGGATTGTGAGTGAATCAAGTCCTCTTCAGGATGCTGGGGATGTGGTGGGACTGGGTTTGGGGTTGGATGATGAGATGAAACTGATTGTGAATCATTGTGGTGTGAATCTGTACTACGTGACATGGATCCAATTGGCCAACGAGTCTGCCTCTTGGGTGCCATCAGTGTAATTGCCTATTATTGATTTGAATGTAAAAAATAATCTGTTAGCATATCAATTTAGGTTAAACAAAAATAACAAATCAAAACATAAAAAGATAAAAACATAAACATATATACATACCACATCATTAAATATTATGCAAGGAAGACATATACATGCCACTTCAATATTAGAAATCATTATCATCACTATGTGCAGTATAAGGAATGGAATTGTCGTCGTCATCTGATATATCAACTAGCATACCATCCTCATCAAATTCTCCAGAAGAGTAGTCTTCATCAAATTCTCCTAACTCTGCATGTAAGGACTGATCATTGTTGATTTCAACATGATTACTAATTAAAGCTTCTTCCTCGTCACAGCTCCCTGCCACATTTCTTTTACCCATGTTATACAAATCTCTAGGTGTCATCTTCATTACAACGTGCCATTCTTCATCAAGAGGATCAGCCACATACCACACTTGTAATGCTTGAGTTGCAAGTATAAAAGGTTTGTCTGTTGGTTTATTCTCTTGATACATTAAACAATTAAAATTTACAGTTATGAAATTCAAACTGTCAACCTTCATCCCTCTATTATTGTCAACCCAATCACACTTAAACAAAACAAATTTGAATTCGTTAGAGTATCGTATCTCAACAACATCTGTTAGGACTCCATAAAAGGTAACATCACCACTGATAAGACGTTTATCTTTTAAACTAGCATAACTTTCAGTATTTGCAGTTAGTAATACTCCACTGTTTTGAGTCATTCTTCTCCTTTCTCGACGCCTCGTGTGGAATTTGAATCCATTTACAATGTACCCAGAATACTTCCATGCCCATGAGTGAGGCCCAGCAACTAATGTTTTCACTTCATTAGGTACATTGTGACCACTTACTTGCAATTCATAAACCTGTTTTGTAACATGTTTATAATTCGTTATACAAATAAATATATGTTAGTTCTAAAATGGTTAGATATGGATGTTTAGGGTGTGGTGGCAGCATGTTAAGACATCACTTACATGTTTTTGAAACCATGATGGGAAGTTTTCATGGTGTTTTTGTGTAATTTCATGATTGCTAGCACCTCTTCTTTCCAATCTGATGGATTGTAAGTGTGTCCTACATTGTATGCAAATTATAAGAATTATGAAATTAAAGTACAATTTTTTTTTGTTTATTATGAAACAAAATTGATTAACCAGATTAAGTTATAATATTATCTTACTCTCGATAAGACGAAATTGTACTACAATTTGCCAACACATAACGATGGGCTTGTTGCAATGAAATCTCATCCAATGTGACTAATTTCCCCTTTTTTGGGATAGGTTGACCATGTGCAACCTCATAATTTCGAACCGGCCTATTAAACTTTGTTTCCACATCATCCAAGTACCTTGCACAAAAATTCAAACACTCTTCTGCCAAGTAACCTTCAGCAATAGATCCTTCTGGATGACTTCTAGTCCTTACATACTTTTTCAATGTCAATAAGAACCTACATGATAAGTTATATTGTCAAGTAAATTCACAATATTTACTTAAAAACGAACAAACAAATTCACAAATAAAAAAAAATCATGGCTTAATATACCTCTCGACCGGATACATCCACCGGAACATTACCGATCCCGCAATTTGGACTTCGTCAGGCAGATGAACAACTAAATGCTCCATTATATTGAAGAAGCTCGGTAGAAATATTTTCTCGAGGTGACAGAGCACCAATATAATGCGTGACCTCAATTGGTTACACTCGTCTACAGTAATGTTTTTAGAACACAACTGTTTAAAGTAATTGCATAATTCAATCAAAGTTTTACTGACATACTTCCTCTTGAACACCCTCCTAATTGCCAATGGAAGCAAATGTTGCATCAAAACATGATTGTCATGGCTCTTAAGTCCACTCATTGTGTGTTCTTTGAGTTGAACACGACGTGATATGTTTGATGAGAATCCATTGAGTGATTTTATACTTTTCAATACTTTTAAAAATATATGTTTCTGTTCTCGATTCAACGTGAAAGATGTAGGAGGTAAATACTTCTTCCCACCTAAACGATCTTCAGGATGCAACTTTTTTCTTATCCCTAGTTCTTTCAAATCAAGACGTGCTTTCAAGTTGTCCTTTGTTTTACCTGAAACATTTAATAACGTCCAAATTATGTTGTCACAAACATTTTTCTCAATGTGCATGACGTCAAGATTATGTCGGATCAAATTGTCTTGCCAATATGGAAGCTCAAAAAATATACTATGTTTTTTCCAACCACCCATTCCTCTCCCAACACTAGCGCCAGAATTCTCACGGTTTCCATACATCTTCTTAACAAATTCAACATCTTTGAATACATCATAGCCAGATAACTGAGGAGGAGCAACACGGTTCTCAATGGTTCCATCAAAATTCTTCTTGTCTAACCGAAAATGATGACTCATGTCCTCCAAGAATCTACAGTGACCCATATAACAAAACTTACTACCATGTTTTAACCATTTGGACTCCGTCTCTTTCATGCAACAAGGACAAGCAACTCTTCATCGAGTACTCCATCCAGATAAATTAGCATACGCAGGAAAATCATTAATCGTCCACAACAATGCTGCATGCATGTGAAACGTTTCTTTTCTTGAAGCATCATAAGTTTCTATCCCCTCGCTTCATAATTCTTGTAACTCTTGAATCAACGGTTGCAAAAACACATCAATATTGTCTCCTGGTGCACGAGGTCCATCAATCAATAAAGACAAGATGAAGTAAGGTTATTTCATACACAACCAAGGCGGTAGATTATATGGCATTAACACAACTGGCCAAATGCTATAGCTAATGGTCATTGTTCGAAACGGATTAAACCCATCAGAAGCCAAACCAAGTCTAACATTGCAACTATCTTCAGCGAATTTCGGATGTTGTTCATCAAAAGATTGCCAAGCCAATGAATCAGCAGGGTGCCTCATTATACCATCCTTTGTTCTACCTTCTTCATGCCACCTCATTAACGATGTTGTTTTGTTAGACATAAACAATCTTTGCAGTCTCGAAATCAAAGGAAAGTGTCGTATTTGTTTAGATGCGACTTTTTTTCATCTTCGTTATATCGTCATCCATGTGCACCTCGTATTCTTTGTACCTTGACTCCCCACAAAAAGTACATCTATCTAACTTTGATGCATCTTTCCAAAAGAGCATACAATTGTTAGGGCATGCATCGTACTTATAGTACTTAAAACCTAAATCCTTACTCAATTTCTTAGCCTCCCGATACGATCGTGGCAATGACACTCCTTCTGGAAATGCCTCATTCAACAACTCAAGCAACATATCAAATATTTTATCCGACAACCCACCCAATACCTTCAAGTGTTGTAAACAAACAATAAACGATAATGTCGTGAAGTTCTTACAACCAGGCCATAACTCTGTTTCTGCCTGCTCCAACAATTTATAGAATCTCATAGCTTTTTCACTACTTCCAACATTGTTTATGGGAACTCCATGTGCATCATGTATCATTCCCACCATATCATCTCCAATATTACATTCCTGATCTTGAAATTCTTCTCGACTATGACGAGGCACATATAGCTCTCCATGAACCGTTCATATTATGTAATTAGTGTCAAACCCATTCAGAATGAGGTGTTCCTCCACAACATCTCATTTATGAAAATATCTGTTAACACATTTAATACACGGACAATATATGCTTGCCCTAGGAGACTTATGTCTATAGGCAAACTGAATGAACTCCTGAATTCCTTGTTCGTATCGAGGATCTAGCCTGTTCGATATGTTAATCCAACTCTTATTCAGCTCCATTAAAATAATTTATATATCAAACCTGCTAAGAATAAGGATTCAAAGGGTGCTCTAAGAATGGGGTAGTCAATAAATCATTAAGACAAATATTAATTTATTTCTTATTCATTGTATTGTTAAATTTAAAATGTTAAGACTATAAAAGTCAATAAATGTTTATAATTAGAAAATAATAGTTTAGTAAAGATGCAAAAGAAAGAGACACCAAAGATTCCATTAATGTAATTTGGCTGTGTTGAATTGAGATCTTGATCCAGCAAAAGGATGTCTCAATTCCTTCTATTTTTGGAATGCTGACTCCTCACGTCTTGGGTATGGGTGTGGGTTGGATTTGTCATAATCCTCATTTACACCAAAAATAACAAAACAACAAAAAAAAAAGCTAAAATATTGATAGAATCTGGATACTAATTTTAGTACTCATGGGAACGGATAAGGGAACAGAACCTGTTTAGTATTACTATATATATAGGACTTTGAAGGAGAACTTATGTTTTTCGATTACACTTGATTTGTATCATGTCATGACCAATTTGCCATAATAATGTCAATTCATATATGTTGGATCAAATATTTAAAAAGATGAGTGATTGATAACAATATTACCTATATATATAGTCAAGGCATAATAATCAAGACGGAAAAGTGCATGTGAAGTTTCATGTAATAATAAGATTCTAATAAAGTTTAAAGAAATATTTTATGAAACAACTATAACATTAACTTCATCCTATAACAAAAGATGTTAGATAGTGTAGGTAAATTTAATTAAGGTAAGTGTCAATTAAATTTTATGCAATCTTGATAAATAAATATTTTAAAATAATATTATCTAAATTAAAATTAGAATTCAAATTGATCTTAGTCTCCTAAACTTTATGAGTGAGCCTTGTACACAAAAAATCAAATTCAATTAATTTCCTTTACCAAATTAATTGTGGGTATTTGAGATGTGACTAGAATGTGTTTTTCATCTTATGATTACACACTTGAATTATGAAGAAGTTGGTTGCATGACACAAGTTAAAAACTCACGTAATTAACTAAGTATGTTACCTTTGTGATAATTAACATAATGCACGAGTTTATATATCCATTAAAATTCTAACAATAGTAAAGCTCGACAATATCAAAATATGTGTGATGGATATGAAGATGCTAAAATGTATGCTTGAAGTTTAATCAATATATATAAGGTTGATGATGTGAAGAGAAGTAATGTAATAAAACAAATATTTGACAAAATAGGCAGATATTGAGTCAACAAAATTTTGTGGGAGAATCTCGAATAGGGTATAAGTTATAAAGATTTTATAAAAATAAAATAAAATTATATATAAAAATATTAAGTTATTAAAACTTGATATGTTATTAATATCATCATATGGGTTTGGGTGACTCCCAAAACGGACAAGAAATTACCGGACTGCAAATAATTATTCAGAAATTATATCCGAGAAATTTTAGTGAAATAATAAAGATAATTTTACAAATTAATATTTTAGTAGATCATGCAATTACCAAGTTAAAAGCAGATTACATTATGAAAAAAAAAAAAAAAAAGCTCGGCCTGATTCGTCCCTTGGGCCAGGCCCAAGGCTTGCCATTGGTTAACAAACGGTCCTGGCCCATGGGAGAAAACTATTTTGCTTTTAGATTTAAAAAGATTTTCAATAGCGTTAACAAAATCTAATTACATTATTATACTCAACAAAAACTATATTATACTGCATTTTATTTAGCTTAGGAATGGGGATAATATATAATATCACCTATTTCTTTTGTGGCCCAAATTCTTTAGGACATGTTGATTTCGTTTTTAGTTTTAAGTTTTTAAATTTGTGTTAATTTTTTATTTCAGTTAAAGAATAAAACCTAAATCTGTCATTTCATTTGTACTGCCATCTTAAAAAAATTTGAAAATAGAACATAAAATCGTTTGATAAATCTATTAATTTGAACCTTTTTCTTCATACAGTGATATAATTTCTGCAAATCCATGTTACTACCGGGAGGGCACTAGCCACTGGCCAATACGAGAAGGAATTATTAATAACTAAGGACTAAGGCCGAGGTTAGTGTTGGTGAAGATGTAATTATATACTTTATTGTTAAAATTAAAAATCATTGAAATGATCAAATCAATTTTACTCCAATCAACACTAACTCTAAAAACAACAATGTTGATCTAATAGAATGAATTATCATCTAAATCTCAACCGATAAACAGAGGATTTGGGATAACATGCAAGATTCATACATATAGACAGATAAATAAACGATAGAGATACATTATACACAAGTTGGAGACAAACCTGATCAAGGAAGAACAACTATCGCAGAGCAATTGAACTGTAATTTACCCCAATTCCAATCAACACTTCTCTGGTTGCATGTGCGACTGATCAGTGAGCGAGGTCAAGGGCGAGAGCGACTGAGAGTGAGCGAGGGAAGGCGAGGCCGAGGGCGAGAGCGACTGAGAGTGAGCGAGAGAGGGCGAGGCGAGGCGAGCGAGCGAGGGAGGGAGGGCGAGAGAGACTGAGAGTGAGCGAGGGAGGGTGAGGTGAGGCGAGCGAGCGACAGAGGGCGAGGGCGAGGGTGAGAGCGACTAAGAGTGAGCGAGGGAGATCGAGGGAGGCAGCGAGGGCGATCGAGGGAGGCAGCGAGGCGCGAGCTAGAGAATGTTAGGGTTTGCCAAAGGGGGGGAGATTTTGGAAGAGATCGAAGGGGGTGAGGGGAATAATTGAGCCGGGTGCGCGCGGGGGAAAATTGGGCTAGGTGCGCGGGGGCTTATATAATTCTATCCCCGGCGGTTACAAAATCGTCGAGAATGGTTAAACACAACCGACGGTTTTGTTAAACCGTTGGTTATGCTTCAAAATGACCGGCGGTTTATTAAAACCGCCAGTCATTTTGACCTATCACCGGCGGTTCAAGAAATCGCCGGTAATTGTGGTGTTTTCCCAACGATTATTAAAACCGTCGGGAAAACTTCGCCGCCAATTACCTTTTTTCCTGTAGTGACTAGAAGTATATATGTCAAGACCTATCAAATGAACCCCACAAAAAAACAGATACAATCCAAAGAGGAATCAAAACTACCTAGAACAAAGCTTAAGAGACCTTCTCATAAGCATACAAAGCAGCTGCTCCAGAACCATAAAGTACTATATATAACAGACCTACAGCCACTCCAAAACAGCCATCTAGCTCGGTGGGGAAGCAGCATCCATATCTGGAAATTCTTCTCGCTTCACAAGAAGTGCCGTTCCCCGTTGTTCTTTTATTTCCTTTACCTTCTTCTCTGCCTCCTTCCTTGCATTTCCAGTTTTGATCACGGTGAGCAAAAACAAATATGCCAACCAACAGCTGCGACCTAGAAGAAGAACCAGCACAACCACATAACACGTCCACCCTAAAATAGCAACGACGCCATTCCTGCCACGTTGGCTGTCTTTTTTAGAGGTTGTTGCGAGAATCGACAACGCGTAAGTAACAGCTGTGCACATAACTGTCTGCCACATAACTAGCACCAAAATCACCATATTCTTCAAGGACTGTTCCCAAGTTACCAGAAGAAAGATTATGGTTATAGATCCAAGGAATCCGAAGGAGTTGAACACGAGGAAATTAGAGTACGTAGTTGGCCAGTTAGAAGCTATCACACTCTCTCCAGCTTTGTGCGCCTGTTTATTGTCCTGCCAGTATCCACCAGGAGGGCTCAGCGCGGCTTGGAAAGTCATGGCCGCGATGAGCGATGCCACCACCATTAGGCTTTGGCGTTGCATTGACAGCCACTCACCCTGATAAATTTCTTTGGCTTTCAAGCATCCAGCTGCTCTTAAGGTGTAAATTTTATGTTCAGTCCCGTCAGTTTGCTCTAGAATGTCCAGTGGCGTGAACCCACACTTGTTTTTTGTGTTTAGGGCCTCTTCATTGTTTGTTGGTTTTGCTTCTTTTGCGTGGAGCAAACGTTCCAGCGTCTGCGTGCAAGCAACCATTAGATCAGAAAAATTAGGAAGTTAGTAGTTACCGGGGTTATAATAGGAAGCTTCAACACCTATTAAAGCCGGATCAAACCTAGAATTCAATATCCCTAATCAAACCTTTGGTGTTCCAAAATTCAAAGGCCACCCTACAGATTTCAACAAGCTGGGGCCTAACCAAGCCCATTGGGTTGTCTTGTATTTTGTGTTTTAAAGAAAACGCACCTACTTGGAATTTTGATTGTTGTATACAACTCCATATTACTTCCTTTAAATAAGGAAGGAACATTATTACTAGCCTC
Organism: Diospyros kaki; assembly: GCA_036245055.1. Taxonomy (NCBI): domain Eukaryota; kingdom Viridiplantae; phylum Streptophyta; class Magnoliopsida; order Ericales; family Ebenaceae; genus Diospyros; species Diospyros kaki. The sequence goes on along the minus strand of BSEG01000003.1, from coordinate 26,707,472 downwards.
AGATTGAAAATTCTTGACAGCCAAATGTAATACAGTGTCGCCGTTGGCATCTCTAGTACTGAGCAGTACAGGAATCCTATGAGGCTGGGCTTCGAACAGTTCAATCAGGACGTCGAACAGTTCCTGCCATCTGCATATTAATTTAAAAATTTAAAATCAAAAATATTTTGTTGTGATTTATAAACCACCGCAAACTATAATGTTTTGTGACAGTTTTTAAAATCGCCTCAAAATATCCCTTTTGTAGTGAATTTTGCGATGGTTCTTAACCGTCACAAATATTAATTTAATTTAAGTTTTTAATTACTAAATTATTTTTTAAAATTTTGCGATGATTCTTAACAGCTGCAAATGCTAATTTAATTTAATTTTTTAATTATTAAATTATTTTCTATATTTTAATGGAGTTTTTTAAAAATTGTTGTAAAATTTAATTTTTTAATTATTAAATTTTTAAATTTTGCATAATTTATTAAAATCACCGCAAAATGTTGAAGAAACAGCCACAAAATATCCCCTTTTTTGTAGTGCATACTCAATTTATCAATTTATTCTCATAAAATTCATAATTTGTACTACATGGTTAGGTTCATACATGTGTCTTAGTTATTAAAGTCCATTGATTTCTTTTATTTGACTTGCCATCTAAATATCTTTTATTTTATTATTTTAATAAATTAGTTTAATTTAATTCTTAAAATTTGATAAATTTAACTTAAAATAAGTAATTCCATGACTCTACTAATTAAATAGGTTAGTACATGAGGGATTGATATTTGGACTTGTGTCCATTATATTACTTGATGCTAATTAATATACTTGGTAGGTTTTAGGCGATCATTTTTGTTCAAAAAGGTGTAGTTGTTGAACGTGATCATATTCATACAAAAAAATAGTGTCCAAAAATGTGTTATTTTACCCGCAATTAAATAATTATAATTGTAAATAATAAGGTAACTAAAGTTTCATCAATTACAATTCAACATATAGAATTTATAATTCTGTGCGTGTATTGTGATCATTCTGTATATACATAATAACAATGACATCTATCATGTATGTAAAGTTAATTCAACTATTCTATATATTAGTTGGTGACTATTCGTGCCAACAATCTGAGGCTTCATGGGTTGCATAAAAAATAGAGCCTGTAATGTATGACTTACAGAGAAATGAGATAAAAGTAATTTATCTCATTTCTCCTAATTCTGTGAATTTCAATTTTTCCTAATAGACTATTACATAAAATATATGCTTATGTAGGTCTGAAAAATAGCTCTTCATGTAAATGTATCAACATAAGTAATTAACTACTCAAAATAGTTATGACTTCATTATTTAGAAAAGTTACAAATTCTTGAAAAGAGTATGGATAAGTCTATAAATAGATTTTTCATTTGATTCTAACAGTCATGTGTTATTGTTATTGGTGATTCCTAAGAGGTTTGAGTACATTTTGTACCATACACATTTAAATATAGGCTTTTTTTTGCATCATAATACTATTTTAAGATACTCAAATTCACGCTAGTTCAATTTATAATAGGGTGCGTTAAGTTTTAAGGAAAGTGCAGGTACACACCGCCATAAGTCATATTTTGTATAATTGCCAAATTCATGATTTTTGTACCAATAACTATTGCATTTGTCTTGTGTAACGAAATATTGGAGATCCATTAACACTGATGATTCAACTTTGGTGATCATTTAGTTCTAGGCACTATAAGTCACTTTAATCAAATGGTATCCTAATTTGGGGAGATAAAAGAGAGTAAGCTGCTAAAAGAAAATTTCAAGAAAAATATTAGTTGAGCAGAAAATGTGAATACATTTATATAAAAGAGAAATCCTAACTCTTCCGAGACAGTAACACTTAACACATTCGAATTAACGTGTCACGCTGATTGAAGCATAGAAAGAACATATTAAAACTGAAAATACAAAACACTCCCAAAACTAGAAGTATATATATGATGACCTATCAACGAACCCCACAAAAAGACAGACAATCCTCCAAACAGATGAATCAAAACAACCCAGAACAAAGCTTAAGAGACCTTGTCATAAGCAAACAAAGCAGCCGCTCCAGCACCATAAAGTACTATATATAACAGACCTCCAGCCACTCCAAAACAGTCATCTAGCTCGGCCGGAAAGCAGCATCCATATCTGGAAATTTTTCTCGTTGCACAAGAGGTGTCGTTCCCCGTTCTTCTTTTATTTCCTTTACCTTCTTCTCTGCCTCCTACCTTGCATTTCGAGTTTTGATATTGGTGAGCAACAACATATATGCCAACCAACAGGAGCGACCTAGGAGATAAACCAGCATAATCCCATAACACGTCCACCCCGAAATCACAACGCCATACGTGTCACGTTGCCTGTCTTTTTTAGAGGTTGTCGCGAGGATGGAAATTGTGTAAGCAATAATTGTGCACACAACTGTCCCAAGCATAAGTGGCCCCAAAATAAACGTAAGGCGGGTATTAATCTTGAAGAACGGTGCCTCCATTACCAGAAAAAAACAGGTTGTCATTGTAGATCCAAAGAATCCGAACGAGTTGAACACGAGGAAACTAGGGTACATAGTTGGACGGTTAGAAGCCATCACATTGTCTCCAGCTTTGTGCTCCTCTTTATTGTCCTGCCAGTATCCACCAGGAGGGCTCAGCGCGGCTTGGAAAGTCATGGCCGCGATGAGCGATCGATGCCACCACCATTAGGTTTTGGTGTTGCTTTGACAGCCACTTACCCTGAATGATTTCATTGGCTTTCCAGCATCCAGCTGCTCTTAAAGTGTAAATTTTATGTTCTTTCCTGTCAGTTTTCTCTAGAATGTCCAGTGGCGTGAACCCACACTTGTTTATTGTGTTTAGAGCTTGTTCGGCATTTATTGCTTTTGCTTCCATTGCTTCTTTTGTGTGGAGAAAACGTTCCAGCGTCTGCGTGCAAGCAACCATTAGATCAGAAAAATTAGGAAACAAGTAGCTAGCAGGGTTATAATAGGAAGCTTCAACTCCTATTAAAGCCGGATCAAACCTAGAATTCAATATCCCTAATCAAAGCTTTGGTCTTCCAAAATTCAAAGGCCACCTTTACAGATTTGAACAAGCTGGGGCCTAACCAAGCTGCCAAATGAGTTGTGTTGTATTTTGTGTTTGAAAGAAAACGAACCTACTTAGAATTTTGATTGTTGTATACAACTCCATATTACTTACTATAAATAAGGAAGGAACATTATTACTTGCCTCAAATTGTAAATTCTTGACAGCCAAATGTAATACAGTGTCGCCGTTGGCATCTGTAGTACTGAGCAGTTCAACAATCCTATGGGCCTGGGCTTCAAACAGGTCAATCAGGACGTCGATATTCCCCTTGATGGTAGCAAGATGAAGTGGGTTCCTACCATCTGCATCCAGGGCAGTGCACAGATCAGGATTGGCTTGTACTAATTCTTTGACGACAGAGCGGTGTCCCTTAGCCGCCGCTAGGTGAAGCGCCGACCACCGTCGCCGATCCAACACGCTGGCGAGGTCTGGGTTTTTGGACAGCAACTTCCAGACAAATTCCAAGTGTCCTCTGAATGCAGCCACATGGAGAGGAGTGTTGTAATACCCGGGAATGATTTGAGAATATAAACGGTATTTAATGAAGGGCATAAATAAAATTTGTGGAAAAATGAGACTATAGAGTACACTAACGCAGATTTGGATGACTGAATTAGTCGAAGGGAGTACCCGAACCCTAGATGACTAAGAAGAATGGTATAGTATCGACGAGTGATTTAAATTATGATTTTTAGTGATGAAAGAAATTGGGTCGGGAACATTTTTTGGTACAGCTGTTGACTGGGCTGAGAAAATCGAATCAATGTAGGAGACATCCAGAAAGTCAACGGAATGTGTCAAGGATCAATATTTTATGTATAGAACAACCTTTAAGTGATTTCGGGTTGAATCGAATGGATTTAAGGTCAAATCGATCAGTCGGGCCTAAGTGTAATTTTCTAATTTTGCCCGAGAGAGGTCAAAACAGTAATTTTTCAAAATTTTCAAGGATCAAATGAAAAGTAAAAGTCTTGTGGGCTCTAGTGATGGTGTTAGAAAGATCAAGGACTCAAGAAAAATGGCAGAAATGTCAATTGAAGAAATCAGGGGGTAAAAATACAATTTAGTAAAAATTGAGTAGTGTGAACGCGAAAGAGAAGTCAGCCGCCGCACTGCCACCACATGTGGCCGCTGTTTCTGACGATGGGATTGCCGAGGCTGGTTTGGGGGAGGTGCTATACGATGTGAGGATGCTTGGTGGCCAAGCCTTGGCTGCTGATTGGCCGGATTTTGGCCAGAAATTGGCTATAAAAGGGAAGGGTTTCAGCCGAGAATGAAGGCACAAATCGACCGCATTTTTGCATGATTTTGAGAGAGTGATTAAGGGGCTTTTGGTTGCAAGGCATCAAGGATCACTTTGGGATCGTTTTTAGGCATTTTGGAGTGAGTTTGGTGGCCGTTTGAAGCTCGGTCGAGTGTTGAGGACGGTCGGCCATCGTCGACCTGCAACTCGCCTTTCGAGGCATTTTTCGGTGTTGTTTTAGCCTGAAAATTACACCATCAGGATCGATTCTTCAAGAGCTTTAAGAGGGTACCAGTTTCAGGGTCATCGGAACAACCGCCGGCAACTGGCTAGAGGAAGAAGACGGTGGCGTGTGCAACCACGCGCCAGCCTTTCCTTGCACCCAAGCGCCAAGCGCGTGAAGGCGCGTGACAAGGGGCTTTTTGGTAAATTCAATTCCAAAATTTTTATTTAGTTATTTTAGGATTTATTATGTTGAAATATTTGGAAAAATAGTTGAGGAAATAATTATTTTGGAATTATCGAGGTGAAAAATGAGAGAAAATAGAGAAAATTATGGAAAAATTGAGGAAAATAAATATTGATGATTTGTTAATTAAATATGATGTTTAGGAAGTGTTGTGGTTCGAGGTTGACTGTAAATTCAAGTGTCTGTGATCTAGCACGCATAACGAGGTTATGCACGAGGATCGAAGCAATCCGAATACGTCGAGGTGAGTGTTCGTCTCCAAAACTTTGTTTTGACCTGTGAATGATTCTATCCCCAAAGTTGGTTTTGAATTATTCATGCAAATGATTTTTGTTGCATGCAAATGATAACCGGTGACGATTGGTTTTATGAGAGAGGTTCGTCCCTAAACGTTTTGAACTCGTGCATTGCATTTTATAAATTATTGTTTATATGATGCATTGAATTGTGAAACGTGGCATTGTCTCGAGTTTTGTGTACGTATGGAATGTCAGCCTACGATGTTGTCTGGATAGTGTAGCCGTACTTCTCCAAGGGCGTGACGGAATAATATGGGTATTTGATGCTAGGTGTGCATGTCATGATAGCCGCCTAGGTTTCCGTGTCAGGCCGTTTGGCCAGGGACGTTGCACTAGGATGACTAGGTGGTCCATACTGTGTTGTTCGCGTGGGATGTCAGCTTAGGATGTTGTCTGGATAGTGTAGCCGTAATTCTTCAAGGGCGTGACGAAATAATAAGGGCATCTGATGCTGGTGGGCATGTCAAGATAGTCGCCTTGATTTTCGTACCAGGCCGTTTGTCCAGGAAAGTTGCACTAGGACAACTAGGTGGTCCATGTGAAATTTTAGAGTTGAGATTGTATAGTGGTTCCTGGATGCTTAAGGTAGGAACGTAATCTGGTGAGATGCGTTGGCAGCCCCATTTAAGCTAGGATCGCGTCGCGTCGTCGTGTCGTCGAGTCGTTATGGTGGCATAGCTTTTAGAGAGATTGCTCTTTTCCCGTGGTAAGGTTAAACGCGTGGGATTCTCTTGAGCTAGGGCTTATCGGGTATATTGGTTTATTTCATGTCTTGCATTCATTCATGAAAATGTGTTTTGAACTCTCACTTAGATAATTCATCATCTAATTTGGACTATGTCCCTGGAATATTTAAACGTTCCAAGTGAAGGCAGCGGTGCGAAAGGAAAAGGAATTACCGAGGAGTGACGGCGATTAGAGGATGTTTTATATTATGTCCTTTCAGTTATGTTGTTATTTTAAGAACGTCATGTAAATATTGGTTGACTTTATATTATAAATAAAGTGATTTCGGTTATGACCTGTTAAGGTTTCGATCTAGCTTCCGCATTTGAGTTGGTGAACCTGTCTTAGTTTATTGATGGTTCATAGTTGATATACTGAGAAGGTGTAACGGGATCTTTGGGAAACAGTTTTTGTGATGGGTTTTTAATTAGAAAAAAATTTATATCCCCAGAATCTTACATTACATTAACACTCCAGAGAAGTGGGGTGTTACAAGTGTGAACCAATGAACCCACCGAAATCCTACCGAGAATACGGGGGTCTCTCTCAAGGACTTGATCAAGTAACTCTACGTCCCCTAAGATGGCGACTTCATGAAGGCTCTTTTCCACTTCCATTCTTCCCTCCCTTTCTCCCACCTTGTCCTGGATGCAAGGCAAACGCCTATCACTAAAGCGCGGATATATATAAATAGCATTTTGTATTATATATACATATATATATATATATATATATATTCCAAAGAGCCCTACAACTTTGGTACTAAGAGGACGTTTGTTAAAATGAACAAGAAAATGTGGTATCAAGATGAGATTGGGATGCTTTCCGGATCAAGATATGGAATGGTCAAGATAAAGACAGGAAGCATTCCAAGATTTCTATCAGACTATTTGTTAAATTTTTTAGAACCTACTAGTAATTATACTTTTTCTTTTCATGTGTTTATTAATACAAATGATAAGCACCAAGATAAGGATTTTTTTTATCAAAATATCCCTATTACCAAATTTATGATTAAAATAGTATTTTATAATTAATATGAATTGTCAAAAAAATTAAGATTAAAATTAAAAATAATATTTTATTTTCTAAATTTATGTTCAAAAATAAATTTAAAAAGAGTTGAAAAGTATAAATAATAATTGTTAGAATTACAATAATTCTACCTAGATAATTAAAAATGGCCAAAACATATTTACATAATAAATAATAAAATATAAAATTAAATAAAATAATTTAAAAATTGATGAAAGGAATTATATTAGTTAATAAAATATATATAGAGAGAGAGAAATTTAAATTTTAAAAATCAATTAAATGAATAATGTCATTTAAATTTTAAAAATTGTCAAAACATATAATAATTTAAAAATATATTAAATACTATTAATTATAAGAGTTAAATAAATAAGTTTTTTAATAAATTTAAATCTTTAAAATGTATTAAATGGCATTAACTATCTTACAAGGGGCAGATAAGTAATTAAGCCTTATCTTGAAAGAGTTAGATAAATTTATTCGATGAGGGAGGTCGGATAAATTTATCTTGAAAGAGGGAGATAAGAGGTCACGTGAGATCTTTTCCGAAATGGTCAAATAAACTTAACAAATACGTTGGAAAGATCAAATATCCGGAATGCTTCCCATATCTGACATTTTCTCCCTCTTATCTTAATTAACAAACACTCCCTAAGAAAGAACCATTCTTTTGATAAAGAATTATTCTTTTGTTAAGTATTGAATCCGTTGGATAGTTTGCAACTTAATGTTTTAATGCACAACAAAACAAGCAACAAGTGTTTAAACACATATAATTAAGGTATATTTGATTGCATTACCTATAATTTAATTCTAGATAATGATTGTTTAGAAAACAAAAATCATCCTACCCTATTCGAAAATGAATTTCATGGAAATAAATTTTAAATGCTTGTACCATATACATTTTTTTATAAAAAAAATTAAGAGTGTTTGATTACTTCCATAAAAAATATATGTAATAATTACACATTTTCTATGATAAATATGTATAACTAAACACACTCTTTGAATTGTGTGATGCAATTCTAAGTTCTAACCTATAGTTGTGATACCCAGAAAACGCAAATAGTGATGCCTATAAACTATTTCTCTCTTCCAAATCTCCATTGCCCTGCCCTATTCCCTCCCCCCCCCAAAAAAAAAGAGAAAAAAGAAAAATAGAAAAATCTTTACTTTCAAATTATTACTTTTGTCCCTATGAACTCACTCTCTTCCAAGTCTCAAACAACACCCCCCCGCCAAAAAAAAAACAAAAAAGAAAGAAAAAACTTTAGCTTCATATTGTTACTTTTGTAACCCTACTTTTAGATCTATTTTCCAGCCCCCAAAAGTCATGTTTTCAACCCTATTTTAGCTCTAAATTTTCCACCAACCCATTGATCTCCAATTTGTTGGTATTCTCTTAATACCAGACCTATCATGCAGCACCACAACTACCATCTAATCATCTCCTAAATCATAATAAGTTAGATTAACTTCAAGAAAGCCAACTTTCTAGGACCCATATGGTTAGTCTGTTTATTTGCTTCAACTCTCCACCACACTAGTGGGAGGGTCCTTGTAAGCTAGATGTCAAACATATAACAAATCACAATACAGTCAATGATAAACCAGCAAAATACAGTACGGATTCATTCGGGACCAGCCTTTTTTAGCTGCTTTTTTTGCTTAAAAAGAGCAAAAGCCATTTGGTTGCTCATTTTTTTAACTTAAATAAAAAGCTCAAAAAGGCATGGTAAAAGTCGTTTGATCAAAACCTAGTTGACTCCACCAAATAGGATTAAAGCTTGATATGTTATCAAAAATAGAAAACTTAATAAGGAAGAAGTGCCAAAAATAAAGATTCTCTTTCTTCATTTTACTGAAAGAAATAATATATATTTTTTATGCAACTCTTACAGGGTTTGAAGGTATTGTATTGTCGTGAATCAAGGCAAAGAAATCAAGACTATGATTATATGTGATTAATTAATATTCTGTAGATTTAAATCTATAATTAGGATGTAATTATATCTATATTACTATAAATAGAAGATTGTTTAATTAAGGAATTTGTTTCCACATCTAGGTAAACATCTTCTGCGTCTACTAATTCAATGAAGGATATATCCATATTTTTTCACATGAAATTAGAGCCTAGATTAGAAATCTAGGACTCTCTTTCTCAAGCTCAAGCCTTCATTGTTGACCAATTTGCATTCGTATACTGCCTTCCTACTACTACTGATAGCTGCCCACCACCACCAGCCTTCATTGCTACGACAATTATTTATTTCCCATTCTTCCCTTAGCTTTTTCCATTAACCAAAGATGTCTACTACCACTAGCGAAATTTTGTCCCCATAACATAAATAAGCATTAGCAACCTTGGGGCTTTTGCCATCGAGAGAAGTGCAGCAATTCAATGCTGCCTACCGGTTGGATGAGAAGAATTAACTCAAATCCCAATCGATTCAAACCATTATGAAAGGGAAAGAGAAGATTAGACATATCATAGGGATCGAATCAAAGAAGAAAGACGCAGCCCATGCAGCATGAGATGAAGAAGATTTCATGATAATTACATGATAAAATAAAACCCACTAGAGATAGAATTTGATTTTTTTGTGTTGCTTTTAGCGATAAGGTGGCCTACGAATCTCACTGTAAGTTAAGAATTTCACAAATCATAATGTATTCTTATTTAATTAAACTTTTATAAAGATATAGGAAATTATTAAATAGAAATAGACTCATTATAATCTAAAGATAAAGTAACAAACACATTAAGAGATTTCACCAGGGCATACTCAATTTACCAATTTATTCACATAAAATTCATAATTTGCACTACATGACTAGGTTCATACCTAAGAGGTTTCGCCGTAACATACTCAATTTATCAATTTATTCGCATAAAATTCATAATTTCCACTGCATAACTAGGTTTATATATACATGTGTCGTAGTTATTAAAATCCATCGATTTCTTTTAATTGACTTGCTGTCTAAATTAATTTTATTTTATTATTTTAATAAATTAGTTTAATTCAATTCTTAAATTTTGATAGGTTTAATTTAAGATATGTAATTCCATAATTCCAATAGTTAAATAAGTTAGTCCCCAGAAATTGATATTTGGACTCGTGCCCATTATATTACTTGATACGAACTAATATACTTGTTAAGTTTTAGGTGATCATTTTTATTCAAAAAGTTGTAGTTGTTGAATGTGATCGTATTCATACCAAAAAAAAATGTGGTATACAAAAATGTGTTATTTTACCCCAATTAAATAGTTATAATTTTAATAATAAGGTAACTAAAGTTTCATCAATTACAATTCAACATATGGAATTTATAATTCTGCGCGTGTATTGTAATCATTCTATAAATACATAACAACAATGACATCCATCGTATATGTAAAGTTAATTCAACTATTCTATATATTTGTTGGTGACTATTCGTGCCAACAATCTGAGGCTTCATGGGGTGCATAAAAAATAGAGCCTGTAATGTATGACTTACAGAAAAATGAGATAAAAGTAATTTAGTTGTTTAATTTTGTGAATTTCAAATTTTCCTAATAGAATATGACATAAAATATATGCTTATGTAGGTCAGAAGGTTCTTATTTTTTATTATTATATATTTTTCAAATTATATAATTCGTTTTTTCAAAGTAAATTGTCCCATTTATTTTTTTGGTAGCTAGAGAATGAAATATTTTGAAGAGATGACAAAACATGAGAAAGGTAATGCATCATATATTTAAGTTGAGTGCTTCAATTTGAACACATTTTACAACTTTTTAAAGAATGGTTAGCTATGTTAGTGACTATTCTATTAGTGATAGGTCTTCATGTAAATGTATCAACATAAGTAATTAACTACTCAAAATAGTTATCATTAGACTATTTAGAAAAATTACAAATTCTTGAAAAGAGTATGGATAAGTCTATAAATAGATTTTTCATTTAATTCTAAGAGTCATGTCTTATTGTTATTGGTGATTACTAAGAGGTTTGAGTACATTTTGTACCATACATATTCAAATATAGGCTTTTCTTTGCATCCTAAATACTATTTTAGGATACTCAAATTCACATTAGTTCAATTTATAACGGGGTGGGTTAAGTTTTAAGAAAAGTGCAAGTACACACTGTCACAAGTCATACTCTGTATCATTGCCAAATAAATTTTCAATGGTAGCATATGGCAGAGTAACATCCGTGATTTTTGTACCAATAACTATTGCATTTGTCTTGTGTAATGAAATATTGGAGATTTATTAATAGTGATGGTTGTTCTTCGGTGATCATTTAAAAGTCTTATTGTACTGCATTTATGTTCAATCAAGATCAAAAGAACGTTGTAGGCACTAGAAGTCACTTTGATCAAATGGTATCCTAATACTAGTTGAACAGAAAATGTGAATATATTTAAATAAAAGAGAAATCCTAACTCTTCAGAGAAAGCAACACTTTTAACACAATCGAATTAACGTGTCACAGTGTGAGTGAATCATAGAAGGAACACATTAAAACTGAAAATACAAAACACTCTCAAAACTAGAAGTATATATGTAAAGACCAATCAAACGAACCCCACTAAAAAACAGAGGAATCAAAACTACCCAGAACAAAGGTTAAGAGACCTTCTCATAAGCATACAAAGCAGCTGCCCCAGCACCATAAAGTACTATATATAACAGACCTCCAGCCACTCCAAAACAGCCATCTAGATCTAGCTCGGCGGGGAAGCAGCATCCATATCTGGAAATTCTTCTCGCTGCACAAGAAGTTCCGTTCCCCGTTGTTCTTTTATTTCCTTTACCTTCTTCTCTGCCTCCTTCCTTGCTTTTCGAGTTTTGCTCCCGATGAGCAACGGCTGATAGAAAAACCGACGGTATGCGCTTAGATTATAAACCAGCACAATCAAATAGCACGTCACCGCAACAATATTAAAGCCATAATTGAGAGGTTGCCTGTCTTTTTTAGAAGTTGTCGCGAGGATGGACAATCCGTAAGCAACAACTGTGCACAGAACTGTCTCACTCATAGTGTTCACAAAAAACATTGTATGGCGGATATTCAAGTACTGTTCCCCAGTTACCAATAAAAAGGTTGCCATTAAAGATCCAAAGAATGCGAACGAGTTGAACCAGAGGAACTGAGAGTATATATTTGGCCATTTAGAAGCCATCACATTCTCTCCAGCTTTGTGCTCCTCTTTATTGTCCTGCCAGTATCCACCAGGAGGGCTAAGCGCGGCTTGGAAAGTCATGGTCGCGATGACCGATGTCACCACCATTACGCTTTTGCGTTGCTTTGACAGCCACTCAGCCTGTTCGATTTCTTTGGCTTTCCTGCATCCAGCTGCCCTTAAAGTGTAAATTTCATGTTCATTCCTGTCAGTTTGCTCTAGAATGTCAAGTGGCGTGAACCCACACTTGTTTATTGTGTTTAGGGCCCGTTCATTGTTTGTTGGCTTTGCTTCCATTGCTTCTTTTGTGTGGAGAAAACGTTCCAGCGTCTGCGTGCAAGCAACCATTAGATCAGAAAAATTAGGAAGCTAGTAGCTAGCAGGGTTATAATAGGAAGCTTCAACTCCTATTAAAGCCGGATGAAACCTGGAATATAATATCCTAATCAAAGCTTTGGTGTTCCAAAATTCAAAGGCCACCTTTTCAGATTTGAACAAGCTGGGGCCTAACCAAGCCGCCAATTGGGTTGTGTTGTATTTTGTGTTTTAAAGAAAACGCACCTACTTAGAATTTTTGATTGTTGTATACAACTCCATGTTACTTACTATAAATAAGGAAGGAACATTATTACTTGCCTCAAATTGTAAATTCTGCACAGCCAAATGTAATACCGTGTCATCGTTCACATCTCTCGTACTGAGAAGTTCAGAAATCCTAAGAGGCTGGGCTTCGAAAAATTCAATCAGGACGTCGATATTCCCATTGATGGTGGCAAGATGAAGCGGGTTCCTGCCATCTGCATCCAGGGCAGTGCACATTCCAGGATTGGCTTGTACTAATTCTTTGACGACAGAGCAATGTCCCTGATCCGCCGCTAAGTGAAGCGCCGACCACCGCCGCAGATCCAACACGCGGGCGAGGTGTGGGTTTTTGGACAGCAACCTCCGGACAAATTCCAAGTGTCCCCTGAATGCAGCCACGTGGAGAGGAGTGTGAACCAATGAACCCGCCGAAATCCTATGTAGAATGAGGGAGTCTCTCTCAAGGACTTGATCCACAACTCTACGTCCCCCAAGATGGCGGCTTCATGGAGACTCTTTTCCACTTCCATTCTTCCCTCCCTTTCTCCTACCTTGTTCTGGATCGAAGGCAAACGCCCATCACTGAAGCGTGGATATATATATATATATATGTTGTAAGTGAAGCTTCAATACGGCAACGTTTCTGGCAAGGCAAAAGGGTTATTTGACAACTCTTATGGCTGCCCAAAATGGCAGCGTTTTGGGCCCTGGGTGGAGGGACAAACCGGCAACTGTCTTGCCGTTTCACTTGGCGAGCTGATCTGTGTCTTCTTTGTCTTTTAGCCTGCCTCCTCCCGATTATCGATGCTCTGCTTCACCTTTATACGATGCAATCTGCACCGCTTGAATCTCCTTTAAATCTGCTACAGTCGCCTCGGGATGGTAAGCGAGACGACCTCCGATTATCCGCTGCATCTAGGGTTTGTTTTGATCATTCTCTTTTGCTCATTCTCTATATATAGATGTTTTTCTTTGTTCGATTCTCTAAGTGGTAAGCCTCTAACCTTAGATTGTGGTTATGGGACTGAGTTGATTTTCTAAGAGATTGTTTGTGTACAGTGAGATTGGAGAGTGATTTTTGTTTGTAAACGGTGGCTGTAAATTTTTATCCCTATAGTGCAGTAAACTTCCTTTGTTGGAGCTCAACGTGGATGTAACCCTCTTTAATGGGTGAACCACGATAAATCCCTTGTGCTGATATCGTTAATTTGTTTTATGCTTTGTGTTTGATTCTGTCCATTCATTTGTATAAGAAATCGGTCAGTTTTTATTTGAGTTTAAAGGGGGTTGATTAGGGTTGGGTTTTCGGCTCATCCCAACAATATATTCCAAAGAGGCCCTACAACTTTGGTACTAAAAAGAGCCATTCTTTTGTTAAGTACTGAATCCTTCGGATGATTTGCAGCTCAATGTTTTAATGCACAAGCGACAAGTGTTTAAATATATACGTTAAAGTGTTTAAACATCTTCTCAAAAAATGATTTTTCTTAAATTTTTATGTTTTTGTTGAGATACTGTCCATAATAGTTATTAAATATATTAATATATTTTTAATCAATTTACGTATCTACAATACTACGACAATAAAATATTAACTAAAGACATAAGACTTGTTTTTAATATTAATAAACACTACACGAGTTACACGACACTCAATTTTCAAATACTACTTTATCAATCTTAATTTTTACAATACATTACAATAAAGCACAATACCACACCCCTAACCTGACAACTCCACAGAGGCCCTGCAACTTTGGTACTACAATTCCAAAGAGGCCCTCAAACTTTGGTAAAGAATTATTCTTTTGTAAAGTATTGAATCCGTTGGATGGTTTACAACTTAATGTTTTAATGCATAACAAAACAAGCAACAAGTGTTTAAACATATACAATTACTGTTTAAACATCCTCTCAAAAAATGATTTTTCTTAATCTCTTATATTTTTGTTGAAATATTCTCCATAATAGTTATTTAATATATTAATATATTTTTAATTAATTTACATATCTACAATACAACAATAAAATATTAACTAAAGACAGAAAACTTGTTTTTAATATTAATAAGCACAACACAAGTTACACAACACTCAATCTTTAAATACTACTTTATCAAGTTTTTACAACACATTACAATAAAGCACAATACCACACCCCTAACATGACAATTCCAAAGAGGCCTGCAACTTTGGTAAAGAACTATTCTTTTGTTAAGTATTGAATACGCTGCATGATTTGCAACTTAATGTTTTAATGCATAACAAAAAAAAATAAAAAATACAAGTGCTTAAACACATACGTTAAGTGTTTAAACATCCTCTCGAAAAATATTTTTTCTTAAACTCTTATATTTTTAAGTCAAAATATATAGATGATATATGAAGTTTGAAAAATATTAGAATAAGTTTCAAATATAATTAAAAAATAAAAATCTCAAGTGTTTGGCAATGCGTAGTTGAATATTACACATAGAAACTTCAATTAATCTTATATTAAAAATGTTATTCAAGTATCAGAGTTTATTACTTAAGTAATTGTACTAAGAAATTAAGAGTTTTAAAACATTAATCAAGTAAGGTTAAACATTACTCAAATCTTAATATATATTAAAGTAGAAGAGTAGCTGCACAAAACTTTTTCGCCCAAAATCAGCTTCTATTTTTTTTCATTTTAAGAAATAAATTAATATTTAAAAGGTATACACAATTTTTTTTGGGATAATCACTAATGAGTTGCAGTTTTTATGCTATTACATTAATTATCCACTACCATTATTAATTAATTAGAATAATTAGATAATTAATATTTTAAATTTATGTTGTTATTAAAATGAAACATCATTTAATTTTTAATATGACCTTCACACTTCCTAATCGTCACACATTTTGAGATAATCAAATAAAATTAATTTAATTACAGTTTCAATGTAATTAAATTAATTATTCACTCTCATTATTAATTAAATAATTTATATTTTAAATTTATATTGTTATTAAAATGAAAACATAACAAAAGTATGATCCATATGAATCTAAAACACTAGAAAAGTAACACAACAATAACTCTCATGTCCAGTAACTTTACGGTTTTTTTTCTTTTTTTTTTTTTTTTGCTCTTTTGTTTTTTTATTAGTTTAATGTTTTTTCTTTTTCAAAAAATAAATTAATATTTAAATTTTCTATTGTTATTATTTAAAATAACACTTCATTTAAAAGGTATACACAATTTTTTTGGGATAATCACTAATTAGCTGGATACAGCTTCTATGCTATTACATTAATTATTCACTACCATTATTAATCAGCTGAAATAATTAGACAATTAATAGTTTAAATTTATAATGTTATTAAAATGAGACATCATTTAGTTTTTAATGTGACCTTCAAACTTCCTAAAAGTTACACATTTTGGGATAATCAGCTGGACAACTTCTATACAATTACATTAATTATTCACTATTATTATTAATCAGATAATTAATAATTAATATTTTAAATTCCTACAGTTATCTTAATATATAAAGTAACAGATTTCCTACACCTAGTTTTCCTCCAAAAAGTTGCCTCTAAAATTTGCATTTAATTTACATGGGTTTTTCAATACTATTAATTGTTCAAAAATAAATATTTTATGTCATATATTCTCATCAATTAATCCCTCAATCAATCAAAAATAAATATTATTTCTGATAAATATAAATAAACAGCTTAAACTATTAATTAAGTCATAAAAAATCGTCCATTTGTATAAAATCTTATCTTTTTTTATAATATATTAAATAAATTATAATAGTTTACAAATATTTTTTCCCTCAAAAAATTAATCTGGCAAACTATTTTTTGTCTCTAAAATTTGTGTTAAATTTGTAATGATTTTTCAATACTATTAATTAATCAAAAATAAATATTTTCTATCGTATCATCTTATCAATCAATCAAAAATAAATATTATTTATGTGAAATATGAATAGACAACTTAAACTATTAATTAAATCATAGAAAATCGTTCATTCGTATAAAATTTTATCTTTAAATCATATATATCCTATGTAATATATTAAAGTAGGATAGTCAACAAAAGTATTTTGTCAAATGACAATCAATAGTGAATTTTTTTCCTTCAAAAACTTCCATCAAATCAAAGATAGTGATTAATTAATTATTAATTTTAATTTAATAACTATATTATAGTTTTAAAAATATGATACCTTGGGTTTTTTAATGCTAATTAATTAATATTTAAGGTATCACATTTTCAAGACTATGGAAGAAATCAAAATCCATATATCATATTTTCAATACTAATGCATGGCTTTTTCGATACTAATTAGGATGTAAGATATCACATTTTCAAGACTATAGAAGAAAATTAATGCATAGTAAAAGAAAAATAAGTCAAAATCTATATTTTTGAAGTTTTGTTGCCATTGCAAAAATTAAATTTTAAAATCAAAGATTAAAAAATTTAAGAGAATTTTTAATTAGCATTAGAAAACCCATGCTTCCTCACATTTAGGAGTTTTAATTTATATTTATATTTATTATAAACTTATAAATAAATATATAATAAAATAAATAATTTTACCTTAATAATTAATTAATCATTACCTTTAATTTAATGCATGAATTTTTCAATGCTAATTAAGATTTAAGATATCATATTTTCAAGAATAATCCATGGATTTTTCAATACTAATTAAGATTTAATATATCATATTTCAATACCATGAAAGAACATTAATGCATTGTGAAAGAAAAATAAGTTAAAATCCATATTTTCAATGTTTTGTTATCATTGCATAAATTAAAAATTTTAAGAGAACTTTTAATTAGCATTGAAAAACTCATACTTCCTTATGTTTAGGAGTTTTAATTTATAATTATAATTTATAAATAAATATATAATATAATAATTTATTTTATTTTATTTTAATAATTAATTAATCACTACATTTAATTTAATGTTAATATTTAATGATTTGTTGTTCAAATGTAATAGCTCTTGTGTATAAATAGAAAATTTATTTCAAGATTTTTCATTTTATATAATGTTGTACAGTTTAATAAAAGTATTTTTAAAGTAACTTTTCAAAATATGGACGTTAAATGTTCTAGTTGTGAGACTTTGGGAGATTTTATGCTTTGAATAGGTCAAAAACTTATAATATTCCCATTGAGATGATTTTCATGGATGAACATATTTTTTTTCCCCTAATAAATTTATTGTTAATTATTTATATAGATTTTTCCATCAAATTTATAAAGTGAAAGGATTCATGCAAC
The DNA here is from genome assembly GCA_036245055.1 of Diospyros kaki. Lineage (NCBI taxonomy): Eukaryota > Viridiplantae > Streptophyta > Magnoliopsida > Ericales > Ebenaceae > Diospyros > Diospyros kaki. The sequence goes on along the minus strand of BSEG01000003.1, from coordinate 26,689,533 downwards.
AATCAAGCGTTAGTTGGTTTGATCTTTCAAAATATTGATTTGTGATGGATAATTATATTTTATGTCTAATTTTATACTTAGATACAATAATATGAAATATAAGACTACAAATCACAAGTACAAACTAAACTTAATATCAAATACTATTGTTGTAGATGTTATGGATGAAAGTTTTTTAATACAAAATTTTATCTTTAGGTCATTTGCTAATATTTTGAGTGCAGTTGAACTTGATGAACATAAATTATTTAGTAAGTATAAAGTTGATTATACAATTATTTATGCTTTTATAACTAATAATTTTTTTATTTTTATTAAAGATATAATTGGAGAGGTCATTAACAAAGACAATGTTAAGTGCCAATAATCTTATGAAATGACAAGCGAAAAAATATGACAATCTACTTAATATGTTAATTATTCTTTAACACATTGAATGCCGATATATTAGTTTAAGAACGTTCTTTATTAACACATTAAATAGCGAATAATTAATTAAACTTAAATTTTCATAAAAGGTTGAGTATTAAAATAAAAACATTGTATTTATCAATTCTATTATAATTATTTAAAATAACGAGTTTAATTTTTTATTTTTAAATTTATTTTAATTACATCTTCCGTGCATCGCACGGGTTTAACACTAGTAACTAGTATAGAAACTAAAAAGTCCTAAAAATTATTCGAATAACCTTGTATATTATTCGAATAACCTATAAAGTTGATAAGATATTCTAAACATTACTTGAGTAATCTGATATATTAATTGAGTAAACTTTTCTCCAATTTTGAAATTCAAAATGTGTTTAAAACATTATTCGAGTAACACCCATGCATTACTCGAGTAATACGGTATGTGAAACTTTAAATTCAAATGTTCTAGCTATTAGACTGCTTTTAATGCTGACCCAAGTACATTTATTGACATCTAAACAATATTAAATTCTCTAAGAGTCTCTACACATAAGAATATACATGTTTTTTGTATTTTATTTTTTCTTATTTTAACTTGATTTGCATTGCAAAAATAAAAACTAGCTGTTATGACTGCAAAAAAACTATTTGTTCTCCAAATTCAAAATTCAAATCAGCTTGATATATATATAAGGCTTGGAGCTCTGTTGCCAAAATATAACAATTGAGATTTGTTGTGCGGGAATGTTGTAGTCGCAGTTGAGCGAGGTGAACAACAGGCAGATGTTTACTCATGGAAATATGCGACAGGTGACTTCAGTCTCTGATTACCTGATAGGAATCTCAAATAAGCCCTCGAAGGCATCTTTGGTAGAGAATTAATCCATCAATGAGTATCTTCATGTGTGTTCAGGGCATAACCGCACTTACAAAAACAAGTTAGAAGGCACGTAGGGATTCTTCACCCTGCATATACCTTCCGATGCTTAAGTCAGTATGTGAAGGAAAATAGCTATTCGAGGGAACTCGTAGAGGTTTTGCTAGGTGTGTAATAAATAAAGGATGCAATTAATGAATATAAATTAGGTACATTTCCCGATGAGAGATGGGCTAGTTATAGTATTTTTACCAGATGTCGAGGATAAACATACACGTAACAAGCGTGAGGACTGCAGTCTTTGGTCTAATTTGGATAGGCTTAAGAAGAATTCCCCTGAATGACAAATAGATTAGGGAGTCCTCCGAGGAAAGATAGGCCATACAGCGAATTACTTGAGCAAGTTCTTGACCTCTAGGTGGCCTGCGTAAGTGAAATTCTAGGTTGTCAGATAATGCCTTTAGGTGTTGTTTATTATTTTGGATTTTGCATGATGTGTCCAAGAGGGATTGCACCGAATTAAAGATTGTAAGGTATTATATAATGCGCGGGGCTTCCACATGCAGCCTAATTGAAAAAATAAGAGCCTAGGGGCAACCACGGGGCTTAGCCAAGAGGGCCCACATGGGATTGTATGCATGTAGGTTGCAATGTGAGAGTAGGGGGGTTATTAAGAGCTTTTGGTAAGTTTTGGGGTCTAAGTGTAATTTTGAAAACTTGGAGCCAGATTAGTATAAGATTAATATATACGCGTATATAAGTAAGGGTGCTTGCAAGTTAAGTGGTCACACACACGCGGGAAACGGGTTGTGCCCAACCCAAAAGAAAGTTGTCTCAAAGAGAGTCCAGGAAGAAGCGCTTAGGAAGAAAAAAAAAATAAGCTTTCTCAGGAAGGAGGGCAAGCTGTTCGGGAAGAAATAACGTTCTCTCGAGAAGAAATAACACTCATCTGGAGAGAAAATCCTAACTCTCGAAAGTTGCACCAAAAGTTCCCACTTGGTCAGTTCAATGTGCTATTATATAGGGGACTATGCCACCTTTTCCCTTGTATAATTTTGTCTTCCAAATTATGATTATTAATATTATTAATTATTTTTTGTTATTTATTCATGATTTATTTTTTAAAAAAAATATGCCCACTTATATTTGATCATTAAACATACGCCCACTTATTGAAAACATCCCTAGGTGGATGTTTGACAATTATGTGGCACAACATGCTCCAAAATTAAAAAAAAAAATGAGAAGAAAAGATAATAAAAAGAATAAGGAGAAGAAAAGGAAAAGCAAAAGTTTTCATTACTAATACATTCTCAGCAACCAAAAAAACATAGAACTATTTTGTATCAATATTCATTCTACTTTCTATGAAACTAGGTATTCCTTTCATTAGTGCTATATTTTCATTCATCTCCTTGAGATAGAATCTAGAGCCAAAGGCTTCACTTTGAAATCAGATGGTCTTGTATTGTGTGGGTTATTGATTCAACCCTAAAGTGAAAAGGCATTATAGGGGTTATCGCTTAATCTCTAGAAAAAACAAAGTGAGGTTATAGTTAAGCTCATAAAAAACTATTACTGTAAAGAGGATAGTGCTCGTCTCTCACTCTTAAATCAGGCATTCTTGAATTAATTTTGAAAATTTTTGATGAGGAGTAAAAGTAATGGACATAGATATTTATTGTCAAACCATTATAACTAATATAATTAACTGTGCAATCTGTCTCTCTTTATTTATTACATTGTTGCATTTATTTCTTATGGTATTAAACATTAAATTTTGGTGAGAACTTAATTCTATTTCTTCACTAAGTAAAGAGAGAGAACTTTGTAAAGCAGGGTAAATTTTAATAATTACTCTTAAGTTTTTTTAATTATAAAAACAATCTCTTAAATTAAATTTAAGAGATATATTATATTTTATTATATTTTTATCACAAATTAAATTTCTAAGAACGTAACTCAATTTTATCATACCAAAGTTCATCAATTATAAGGAGATCATACAATTTTTACATTGCTTGGCAACAACATAACATAACCATTCTCGGAATGTAATCTTCTTGGTGAAGAGTAATACGTTTTAATTTTAATGTAAGAAGTGTTAAAGAAATTACTCAATCCTAAAGAAAAAGGTAAAAGAGTAAATACAAAATGAAAGGGAAAATTAAGACAGGAAAATAACATAAGATGGCAATTAACATTTAATATAATTCTCAAACAAGACAAAATGGCTATTCAATCTACCATACTAAATTACACTGCCATGGCCCAAAAAGATTACCAAAAGATGAGAAAATCTTATCGTTATAAAATTAGAAGAGAAAAAAGAGAAAAAAAAAAAAACCCTTATAAGCTATTGTTGCGGAAAATCTCTACAAAACAGTGGGTTAGTACTCAATCGAAATCAAACCAAAACAACCGAATGCAAGAACAAATCAAGGCATAAAAATAAACTCCCTTTTTCGGCAACAATGGCAGTCACGAAGATTGCTCCAAAGCTCAGATCTGGGCTCGTTCAATCACCACTTAGGCAACAACCAATGAATAGGGACACCAAGCCACAAAGGAGCTCAAAACCCCAGAGTATCGAAGCCCTCAAACCCCAAATATCTTGGCCGATCAACACCTCTCACCCAAGTCACACAAGCTTCCACACACAGGAGAATCCACCAAGGAACAGAGAGTGATCACAAAGATATGGGTTTAACAATGGCCGAAAAACTTCCCTCCAAGAAAAGACATAAACTCGGACTAAATAAACGTTGCAAACGCCATTGATGAACAGCCACAACGCACAAGTAAAGTGCGGCACGTAGCAAGGAAATAAGCATTTGACCAAGAAGGAAAGAAACCCCAAGAGGATCGGCCATCAATGAAAGGAGCAATCAGCCACAACAAAGACACCCAAAGAAGAGAATCGATTGCCATAGACTAGCGCTCAAAAGGGGAAATGATCATTTTTATATTAAGGGCTTAGGGCACAAAGTGAGAGGAAATGGGCTAATGGGCTTGGGCTTCATGGGCTTTCTCTCTCCCTTGAGGAAATGGGTTAAGGCCCATTTGTCCTCAAAATGGAGGGTTAACGGCTTATGTCCTGACTTCCATTTGGGCTACCAATAAGGGTGTTTGAACCGTCGCTTCAATCCCAGGTAGAACCCTATGAAGCTAACCTGAACCAACGTCATCGCCTTGGGCCTCATTAGGAAACACAAAACCCAACAGCTATCTCATGCATTAATCAATGAACTCTATCCCATAATTTCCCAACCCCAGAATCCAGAAAAAGGAAAAGAAAAACCTTCATGTAATACCTGAAAAATTCTTAAGGTTATAAATGAAATTTTATGAAGGATATAAATGGAATTTTCGAAAAAGTGGGGCTACAAGATACACTATCACAATTCTAAGTGATTGAATCGACCGCATGGAGTGCCCTGTACCCTAGATGTTTAAGGAAAATAGAATAGTACCAACGAGTGATTTGAGACATGATTTTAGGTGTCAAAAGAAATTAGATCAGGAACAGTTTTTGGTACAATTGTGGATCAGGCTAAAAAACTGAATCGCTATAGGAAACTTCCAAAAAATCAATGGAGTGCTTTGAGGACTTAGATTTTATATATGAAACAACCCTTGAGCGATTTTGGGTTGAAACAAAGGGATTTAGGGTCAAAACAATCAATCAGGTCAAAGTGTAATTTACTAAGTTTGCCTGAGGAAGGTCACAAAAGGATAATTTTTTGGGAATTTCGAGGATGAAATAAAGAGTACAAAACTTGTGGGCCTCAATGGTACTGTTAAAAAGTTCAGGAGTTTCAAGGAAATTAATCAAAAATAGCTGTGAAACCTACAAAATCGGCACCGACTTTCTTGTTGCCATTTTCGACGATATGACAGCCGAGAGAGGGCTGGGAAAGGTCGTATCCGGCGCTTGGAAGCTTGGGGGCCAAGCCTTGGCCTCTGATTGGCCAAGTGGTGGCTAGATTTTGCTACAAAAGGGGGGTCAAGGGTTTCAAATTTTGGCAAACAAATTAGCCAAGTTTTGGAGCGTTTTTAAAGAAGTGGTTAAATGGCTTTTGATCCTCACATTAAGGGAATGAATTCTGGAGATTTTGGTGCATTTTGGAGTGGCTTTGAAGTTGTTTCAAAGCTCCCCGAAAGAGCAAGGCGGACGCACTGGCTGAGGCTTTAAGCCTCCGGTTGAGGGCCTTCCGACCATCCTTTCAAGCATCAGGGCACACCATTAGGATTAACTAGGAGAAATGATCATCGAGCTGCAATCATCTCCCAACGCCGGTGTGTCGTTGCTGGATAAGAAGGTCGAAGCGTGGCCTTCACACGCGGGTTTTACTCGCAGGGCGCATGGGAAGCTGTTGTTGTACGTTTTGTATAATAGTTTTAATGATAAAAAACATATATTGGTTGAATCCCTAAATCATGAGTCAAGTATGTGGTTTTCAATATATATCAATTTCAATATCAAGTATATCATGTTTCACTGTCTGAAAATGAAAACCCTATTTTTTGGCTAAGTCTAGGAGATTAGCACCTTATAAGGAGAAGCATAAGAAAGAGTTTTCTTTTTAGAAAACAAACTCCCGGTAATTTGATATCTATCATTCATTAGTGCTAAAATGATTTTTAATGAATTTTTCATTAAATAGAAAGTATATATTTTGGAGGTGGGTTTATTGCTAAAACTTGAGTTTGTACTAAAACCCAAAATCTACTTTCTTATATATTTGGATTTTGATTTTCTACGTATTTTTATTGAATCCAAATAGGGGGTACTTCGTTATTTACATTTATGTATTAAAGTAAATGGAGGTACATTTACTTAAGTTAAAGAAATGGAAATAACCAGTGATGTAAACATGCTGTGGAATGTGCTTTCATATGTTTCTGAATCTATGTCATGTTTCTGTGCATGTTTCGAAACCCCTTTGAAATGGTTTTTAATGATTTCTATGTATGCTATTTCGAAACATCTATGCATTGCATGTGTTTTCAAATCAGTTTTTGGACTATGTTTCGAAACCTCATTTCTAGAGAGACATGTTGCGAAACCTATATGCATCATGTTTCGAAACCTCTTCTCCAGAGAGGTATGTTTCGAAACCTATCATGTCATGTTTCGAAACCTATCATGTCATGTTTCGAAACTTCTGACATTCTGTCAGCAAATTCATGTGAAAACCGAGATGCATTTGTTTTGTAATTTTGTATTTTATCAAAATGTTTCTCTATCATTTATTTAATGTACTCTCCATGCTTAAGAGATTCAAATTTGAATTTGAATGTGAGTGCCTTTTAAATATTCAAAGTGGGTGTAAGATTCTGTCTCCCACTTGTCTGTTGTCTCTAAGTGCTTTGTCTAGCTGGAAGCTTACATATTTCGAAACCTGAGGATCATATTTCGAAACTTTGGTCTATTTATGTGATGTTTCGAAACACAGTATGCATGTTTCGAAACTACTTTCCTGACTTGTCTCTAACGGCTATAAACGGCCAGATTTCTATATCTTGGTATAAATAGTAGGTATTTGAAGACAAGAAGAGGTTGATATAAGAAGATTGAGAAAAACCAAGATACAACAAGTGAGCACACACAAGAGACACACACACAAGTACAAATGATCTAAATCCGTTTGACAAGCTATCAAGAAGATCCATTCCAAGATGTGCATTGTGATGTGAAAAAGGAGAAGCAAGTGCAAACAACGAGTCTCATCCTCCAGCTCTCCTCACCTCAAGTTAAGAGGTTTGTACAACCACATTGGTAAGATATTCATTGCTATACATTCCATTGGGTTGTAAAGATAAACTTTATTTATCTTGAATATTGTAAGGTTTGAGTTGAGTCTAAAACTCATTGTGGTGTAAAGGTTTGAGTTGAGCCTAAAACTCATTGTGGTTTGAGTTGAACCTAAAACTCACTTGGTGCTAGGTTTGAGTTGAGCCCGTAAAAACTCACATTGTAAGGTTTTGGGGTGAACCGAGGTAAAACCCTTGTTGTGGTGATCACTAGTAAAAGTGATTGTGATTGCAAATCCTTCAAGTGGGTAAGCTTGAAGGTAGTGGAGTAGGCGAGTGCCGAACCACTATAAATCTTGTGTGCAAGTGTTCTTTAGCTTTTGCTTATCATTATTGCCTATTGCACATGTTTTCATATGTTTTGTTATCAAAGTCAAAAATAGTTTTCTTGTGCATAAACTTATACATATACATAGAAAAACTATCTTTGATATACAAACATCTTTGGTATACTCTTACTCATGTAAATCATCATTGCCAAAGATCATTAGTTTGAAATACAAAGTAAAGGATTTCGAATCAAGCAAAACAGTGAAGTAGATTTCGAAACATACATTCTATATTTCGAAACTAGCAAAACAGTGAGGTATATTTCGAAACATATAGAGTAAGTTTCGAAACCTACTTAACAGAAAGTCTTATTTCGAAACATATCCCATATATTTCGAAACCTAGTGTTTTGCCATCCATCAAAGTTTTTAAAGTATTGAAAATCTACCTAATCCCAATTCACCCCCCTCTTGGGATATATTTACCATCATTAGGAACCAACAGAAGCGAGTGGGGGCGCGTGCCTTTGAGGTATTTTCTGATTTTTTTTTTTTGTAAAATGCTTAGAAAATTATTTTGGCATTATTTGTGTAGAAATATTTGGTAAAATAGCTTGGGAGATATTTATTTTAGAATATCAAATGCACATACCCATTCATAATGCTCAGGGGAAGTAGAAAGACATTACTAATTTTGTAATATCTCGCATCGAGCGATAAGTTAAGGATCATATCAACTTACTCTGATGAGCCTACACGAACTTCCCAAGGGTCACCCACCCTTGAGCTACCCTTACTCAAGCACGCTTAGCCTGAGAGTTCTTTATTCATATTCAGCTCAAAAGATATCAAACTAGTATTGTTTTTTTCCTTACTATCCTCGATATATACTAACTTCTCTAAAATCTCTTCTTGGACCTGATCTTGGGCTCTCGAGGTATTACAAATTTACCAACATTAAGCTTGTTATGGGTATTTCCCGTCCAACTCTATGAGGGCCGGGCCCAACTTATTGGGCCGATACCACTGGCAAAGGAGCTGACAGGCCTCAAGCTCAGACCTATCAAAGCGAGCTCGTGCATGGCCGAAGCTCGCCTGGAACAATGTCACCTGGGCGAGCCCCCAGCGACCTCGCTGGTTACTGGCTTAGCTAACCAGCTCGCGAGATAAAGACTAAGGTCCAGACGAGCTGACAAGGCAACAGGCCGAAGGCCGCCCCAGCCATGCAGCCCAGACCCATCGTTCCCGGCCCACCTGGCTAGCCCATGCAAGTCCCATCTTGGTCCATTCGTAACAACATCATTACCACAGAGCCTGGATTTCCGCGCGCCCGCCTCCAATCCCATCTTCATTGAATGACAGGTCATCTCGCCGTTAATGACTGGTCTCGTCCACATTAATGAAGGGTCCATCAGTACCTTCTTACAGCATGGACATCCTTCGCCGGCATTAGGAATTCTGTCCCATCTCCTAGGACAGACATGTTACGCTTAAGGAGAGACATCCCACGATATATAGGCCAGCTCTGGTAAGAAGGGGTAAGACAACTACTTTACATTTGACACATTCTTTTCTCTGAAAAATCCCCCACAGACTCGCTTATTAACTTAAGCTTCGGAGTGCCTTGTAGGGACGGGAGACGAGGCCCAGAAGATCAAATACCAAACATCACCAACGCGTTCTTCGGATCCACCGCACCAGACGGGCCAAAAGAAACATAGTCGACCAATTCTGAACGTCGACATTTTGGCGCTAGAATGAGGGCCCGCTTTGGTCAACACATCAATGTCGAAAACCAGAAACACGAGAGGTTCCGGAGCAGCTACTAGCCGACCAGCGAACCATCTCGGTCGCTCACCAGGAATCCCCCGAATCGGAGGTACCACGGCGTCAACTTCCAGGCCACCTCCGATCGAACCTACTTATAATATCCCCGGCGAATGCTCCCACCCGCCTATGGCTCCTGCCACCGATGCAGAAATAACACGGCTCTGGCAGCAACGTCAAGAAACTTTGGAGAATACTGTTATGCAACTCGCAGACGCAGTCAAAACTCTCGCGCAAGTGCAAATTCAGACAGCGCAGAGGCAAGCAGCCGTTTCTCAGCCTTTGGAAGAAACACCCCCCCCAGAAGAGGAAAACGACGTCGGAAGGCGCCCCCGAAGAGCTGGTTCGGTTCGCTCCTCCAACCAGCGCTCCCGGGAAGAAGAAAAGCGGCGTCACCATCATAAAGGACCAAGGACGCGCGTCACTCAGCAGAAGACTGGTGTAAGCCTGGTTCGGAATGACCATGAACGAACCCGTGGAGAGAATCGCCAGCCCGGAAACCAACGGCAGGGCAACCCCTTGGAAAAGATTAGCAGCAGCTATGCCGTCCACCGCCATACCCCTGATCATGAACGTGGGGTACAGTCCACCCCGCGAGGTCACAATCGCTCGGAGCGGGATACCGCACCAGAAGAGCGACTTACTACCAGGCGGTCGGCAAATCAAGACCCCATGGTAGGGGAATTACTTTTGAGAATTCAGCAACTGGAGGCTAGGCAGGGGACGCATAATCAGAGGGGAAGCTGCGAAGAGAGAACCCCGTTTTCCCGAGAAATCGAGATGGAGCCCCTACCTCGCAGGTTTAAGGTCCCCAGCATTCCTCAGTATAATGGGGACAGTGACCCATACGATCATCTGGACTCCTTCAACGTCCAGATGGACCTTCAAACGTCCAGTCCGTTAGTCAAATGTCGGGTTTTTCCCGCAACATTGGGAGACGTACCCCGAGCATGGCTACGAAGGCTTCACCCCTGCAGCATTAACAGTTGGGAAGAATGTCAGAGCAAATTTGCAGACCAATATAGGTCACTCCGAAGGCAGCTCGCCCCAACATGCCACCTCGCCACCGTCTTCCAACGGTCCAATGAGTCTCTGAAAGATTACATAGAGAGGTTCAGGCGCGAGGTAAACAATGTGGAGAATCCATCCGACGAAGGGATATTGACTGCGATCTCCGCCGGGCTCCGCAAAGATGGGAAGCTCTACGAGAGCATCTATAAGTCCCCGGTGAGAGACCTTGGTGAGTTTTTTGAACGAGCTGCAAAGGAGGTGCGTTGGGAAGAGGCATTCAGTTTAAAGAAACCCAACGACCAGAAAAAAGGAGAGGGCCTCTCCAACCAGAACAAGAAAAGGGGTGAAGAGGAGACTCGCAAAGAGGGGCAAGGGCGGGCTCTCGATGACCAGGTTGCTAAAAAGGCAAAGTTCACCCAGGGAGTCGAGCGACCAGTCCGTCAAGGTCGTTATGAAAATTACAGTGTCTTATCGGACTCACGTGATAGGATCTTCGCCACAGAGCGTGATAGAGAAGACTTCGGGAAGCCTAATCCTCTGAGAACTCCCGACAAATACAGAACGAGGAGCAAGTTTTGCGCCTATCACAATGAGGTGGGACACACAACGTCCGAATGCTGGGCGCTGAAAGACGCAATTGAAGAGTTGATCAGAAGAGGCCGGCTACGTGAGTATGTGGTGCGTCCCAGAGAGCAGCAATCCAAGCAGCCAGCCCAACAGAGCCCACACCGAGCTCCCGAGCCGGACCAGGCACCCACAGTGAGGACTATCTTCACCATTCACGGAGGACCACATATCGCAGGGACCTCCAACAGGTCACATGAATGATACGTACGAGAGGCCGGACACCTTCTGCTCGTTAGGAACAGCAGCCAAGCGGGACCTTCCAAAAAGGCCAAGATCGCTTTGCCCGCCATCTCCTTCACCCAGGACGATTCCACCGAGGTGCACAGCCCGCACAACGATGCCCTCGTAATCCGAGCTCGCATCGGAAATATGGAAGTGCGGAGAATCATGTTAGACACCGGCAGCTCGGTAAACGTCATGTTCATGTCATGCTTCGACCAGATGGGGCTAAAGATCGACCAGCTGATATCTTCTCCGGAACCATTGTACGGGTTCACTGGTGATGCTATAACACCCAAGGGACGCATGAGGCTCCCCCTAACGGTGGGAGAATCAGACCTCCAGGCCACTGTGATGGCAGATTTCCTCATCGTCGATGGCCCATCGGCGTACAATGTAGTCATGGGAAGGCCTGCCATGAACGACTTGGATCTCATTATCTCGACTAAGAGCCTGATAGTTAAATTCCCTACACCAAAGGGTGCCGGATGCATAAAGGGTGAGCAGCAATCAGCAAGGCGCTGCTACGAAGAAGCGTTAAAGATAGGGTCCAAAGCGAAAGGGGTAAATGTAATCACCAGAGGCAAAGTTTCAACCCCCAGTGGCCAAGAAACTGACCACGATCTGGACCCACGCGATGTGGACTGCCACCGCACCGCTAGCCCGGCTGACGAAGTAGAAGAGGTAGAGATCGGTGGTCATGGCAGCAAAAGATCCCTCCAAATCGGCAAGGGCCTTCCCCCCGGCATGAAGGCCCAGCTGGCCGAATTCCTCAAGGCAAACTTAGATGTGTTCGCATGGACTCATGAGGACATGGAAGGAATAGACCCGAAGATAATGCAGCACAGAATCAATGTCAACCCCAACTACAAACCGGTGCGACAGAAAAGGAGGTCAATGACGGCCGAACGATACACAGCGTTAAAAGAGGAGATGGATAAGCTCATGGCCAGCGGGCTCATCAGAGAGGCCCAATATCCGACCTGGGTGTCAAACCCAGTCCTGGTAAAGAAAAAGAGTGGGAAGTGGAGAACTTGTATCGATTTTACAGATCTAAACAAAGCTTGTCCAAAAGATAGTTTTCCTCTTCCAAGAATTGATCAGCTCGTCGATGCCACCGCTGGCCATCAGCTCCTAAGTTTCATGGACGCTTATTCCGGGTATAACCAGATCCCTATGAACCCTGATGAAGAAGAACACACCTCTTTTATAACAAATCGGGGGTTATACTGTTACAAAATGATGCCCTTCGGATTAAAAAATGCGGGAGCTACGTACCAACGGCTCGTCAACATGATGTTCAGAGACCTGATTGGGAAAATCATGGAAGTATATGTAGATGACATGCTGGTAAAGTCCAGACGGGCCGATGACCATGTCAGCGACCTCACGGAGGCATTCCAAATTTTGAAGAAATACCGGATGAAGCTGAATCCGCTCAAATGCTCGTTCGGCGTGGCCTCTGGGAAATTCCTGGGATTCATAGTCAACGAGAGAGGAATTGAGGCCAACCCCGAGAAAATCCGAGCTTTGCTGGACATGCGGGCACCAACCAAGACTAAGGAAGTCCAGAGCCTTAATGGACAAATCGCAGCCCTCAGCCGATTTGTCTCCAAGTCATCCGACAAGTCCATCCTATTCTTTAACATCTTGAAACAGGCAAGAAGCTTCGAATGGACAAAGGAGTGTGAAAACGCTTTCCAGCAGCTAAAAGGATACTTAGGGCGGACTCCCCTAATGTCTAGACCAAAGGACGGAGAGGAACTGATCCTCTATCTAGGGGTATCTGAGTACGCCGTCAGCGCCGCACTCATGCGAGAAGAAGATCGGGTGCAATACCCTGTCTACTACGTCAGTCACAGGTTCCTCGACGCCGAAACAAGGTACTCTCCCATGGAAAAGCTCGCTCTTTCTCTTGTTGTTGCATCCAGAAAGCTACGCCCTTATTTCCAAGCCCATCCAATCGGCGTGTTAACCAAACACCCATTGAAACAAATCCTTCAGAAACCCGACTCATCCGGCCGCTTGCTCAAATGGGCAATTGAGCTCGCCCAATTCAGCATTGAATACAAGCCTAGAACGGCCATAAAAGGGCAGGCACTGGCTGACTTTGTTGCAGAGTTCACGGGACCAATCGAAGAACCCCCTCCCTTATCCTCTCCCATCTGGGAGCTATTTGTCGATGGTTCTTCCAACGAGCACGGGTCTGGGGCCGGCACCCTCCTGATAAGTCCGGAAGGACACAAGATTCCCTATGCCCTAAGATTCGGCTTCAAGGCCACCAAATGAGTAGTCCTTGGCCATTCGCCATGTGGGGGATCGATCTGATCGGGCCACTCCCAACAGCTCGCGGCGGCTGCAAGTACGTTATTGTAGCCGTGGATTACTTCACCAAATGGGTAGAAGCAAATGAGCTCGCACAAATATCCTCGGCAAAGGCAGAAGGCTTCGTATGGAACCACATCATTTGCAGGTTTGGAGTCCCTCAGCAGATCATCACCGATAACGGGACTCAATTTACCAGCGAACAATTTGTCCAATTTTGCGAATCATTCGGGATCAAGAAAAGCTTCACAGCCGTAGATCATCCACAAGCTAACGGCCAGGTTGAAGCTGTCAACAAGATAATTAAGCAAATCTTGAAAACCAGGTTGGAGGCCAGAAAAGGAGCCTGGGCAGACGAGCTACAGACAGTTCTCTGGGCCTACCGAACTACTGCTCGTTCGACCACAGGAGAAACCCCTTTCTCCATGGTCTATGGGTCTGAAGCAATGATCCCTGTGGAAAACGAAGTAATAAGCCAGCGGAGGGCCACTTTCGACCCGGAGAACAACGATCAGCTACTCGCTTCACATCTCGACCTAATCGAAGAAACAAGAGAGGCAGCTCGGTTAAGGATCGCGACCTACCAACAACGTGTCGCAAGATACTACAATCGACGGGTCCGAGTCCGACAGTTCAGTGAAGGAGATCTTGTGCTGCGCCTCGTCCTTCCCGGAGCTCGCAAGAGCAGTGAAGGGACCTTAGGCCCAAATTGGGAGGGCCCATACACGATAAGGGAAAGCCTTGGCAATGGAGCATATCATCTCACAGATCAGGACGGAGCAACCCTCCCGCGAGCGTGGAATGCAGAGCATTTGAAACAATATTTTCGATAAGAAAGCACTTCTCTCTCTCTTGTATTTCTTATTTTCTGAACGAATGCTTCACTTTTAAGTACCACTTTATATGAATGTTTCGCTTCGTATATGAACAACGAACCTTTCATACCTGAGTTATATTTCGCGACTGCAAACAAAAAAAAAGGGGGGGCTTGCGAGCTGGGGCCCATTCAACTTAGCTTTATGCTATGGTTTGTGGCTTACCTGAGCAGCCATTTATTTTTATTAAAAGGTTTGCGAGCTGGGGCCCATTCAACTTAGCTTTATGCTGCAGTTTGTGGCTTACCTGAGCAGCCATTTATTTTTATTAAAAGGTTTGCGAGCTGGGGCCCATTCAACTTAGCTTTATGTTATGGTTTGTGGCTTACCTGAGCAGCCATTTATTTTTATTAAAAGGTTTGCGAGCTGGGGCCCATTCAACTTAGCTTTATGCTATGGTTTGTGGCTTACCTGAGCAGCCATTTATTTTTATTAAAAGGTTTGCGAGCTGGGGCCCATTCAACTTAGCCTTATGCTATGGTTTGTGGCTTACCTGAGCAGCCATTTATTTTTATTAAAAGGTTTGCGAGCTGGGGCCCATTCAACTTAGCTTTATGCTACGGTTTGTGGCTTACCTGAGCAGCCATTTATTTTTATTAAAAGGTTTGCGAGCTGGGGCCCATTCAACTTAGCCTTATGCTATGGTTTGTGGCTTACCTGAGCAGCCATTTATTTTTATTAAAAGGTTTGCGAGCTGGGGCCCATTCAACTTAGCTTTATGCTATGGTTTGTGGCTTACCTGAGCAGCCATTTATTTTTATTAAAAGGTTTGCGAGCTGGGGCCCATTCAACTTAGCCTTATGCTATGGTTTGTGGCTTACCTGAGCAGCCATTTATTTTTATTAAAAGGTTTGCGAGCTGGGGCCCATTCAACTTAGCTTTATGCTACGGTTTGTGGCTTACCTGAGCAGCCATTTATTTTTATTAAAAGGTTTGCGAGCTGGGGCCCATTCAACTTAGCTTTATGCTATGGTTTGTGGCTTACCTGAGCAGCCATTTATTTTTATTAAAAGGTTTGCGAGCTGGGGCCCATTCAGCTTAGCTTCTATGCTACGGTCTGTGGCTTACCCAAGATCGTAGTGGACAAACTTAAAGTCATTTATCTTGACCACCAGTGGCATGGAGTGAAAGAGAACATCCTGTGTGGGGAGCTGTCATATTGCTCAGTCCACAAAAATATAGAAAGCCGAGGACCTCAAGCAATAAGGAAACTCTATTATTGAAGGGATCCGAGTACAAAGTCAAAGGAAAAGAAACGAAAATCTAAGGGCCTAGAGGGTTCGAGGCCGGGGCCGCGACATCCTGGGGGTTTGGATCGGAGGCGTCTTCCGCGGATAGGTCGACCACGACCTGCGAAGGTCCAGGCTCAGGGGCCCTTGTCTGCGAGGTTGCGACTTCGGCGGCATATCTCTTCACCGCTGTTATCGCCTCCTCACCGAAGCAAGAGACGTCGAGATCCGGGTACGCCTTCCATAAGGTAAAGAGGAACGCGCTACAGATATCGGACTCGACCTCCTCACGCTCCCTGGAAACCCGAACTTCGATGTCAACTTTCAGCTTTTTGATTCCTTCCTCCGCCGCTTCGGCCCGTCGAAGAGCCCCGTCCAAGTCACCCCGTATTGTGACCAGCTCCGCTTCGGCCTTATTCAATTTCGAGGTCACCTGAGAGAAGGTCGATTGATGCATCCTTCTCTCGCGGTCTAGCTCATCTTCGGCCTCCTTCTTCGCCCTTTCGGCATCTCGCGCCCGGTCCTCCAGGCCCTCTACCTTATTCCGGTATCTTTTGGACTCATTGGTCACAAAAGTAAGATTCTCTTCCAGTTTCTTCTTCTCCTTTTTCAGCGCCTCCACAGCGATCTCGAGCTTCTCTCTCTCCCTCGAGAAGCGAACTCTCTCCTCCTTCTGCTTAAAGACGCCTAGAGAAGCCTGCAAAGCTCGGAGATTCAAAAAAAAAAAAAAAAAAAACAACAAACGACACAAACAGTGACGACAACGAAACGTAAACAAGAAAGCAGGTCCCTTACCAAGAGACAGTGGCGTGCGACGTAATCGTCGAGTGCGTCGCCGGACACCTCTTTCCTGTCCAAATTCCTAGCGTAATTGCCAAGGACGTTGTTCAAATTGTCCAGGAGAGGAGTAAAGTACGACCCGCCAGCCGTGACCATAGAGGCGCTCGGCGCAGCAGCGGCGTCTGTCTTCTTCCTTTTGTCAGCCCGAGATTGCTGGGCGATCTGCGGGACCGGCAGAGTCTTCCTCTTTCCACCCGGGATCTCCTCGCCGACCACCCGCTTACCGCGAATCGCCGTCGCTGCATCGGTCCCAGGTCGCAAGGAGGCACCAGCAGGAGTTGGTTCCGAGGAGCCCGCCGTTGTCAATACGGGATTTGGGCCTGGCATGCTCGCGGGGCCGCGGCTTGCGCCTTCCGCATCATCAGAGGCGCCCCCAGCTCGAGCCTTTGCTGGGGAGGAGACCGCGCGAACAGCCTCGGGCACACTCGTGATCGCGGGAGCACCGGGGCGCTGGAGTTGAAGTTTCATCGCTCCCGATAACGGTGGCGGGGCTGCAACAGCGACTTCTTCGCGAACCCGGCTCTCTTCCACCATATCCACCCCGAAACCGGCAATGTCCAGGGCCGACCTTACTTCCCTCTGACCCCGGATCCCGATATCTTCTTTCCTAATTTCTTTGAAATCCAGCGGAGGAGCGAGCTGATAATCCCTCAGCAGGCAGTCTGTAAACTCGCAATCGTCTTCGTCAGTCTTTGCCTCGGAAGCGCTCTTTAGTCCTGCCGCCTCGGAAGTGGTCAGCTCGGGTTTCCCACCAGCAACACCTGCAAAATCAAGACGGACGAAAATTTGTAAATGCAGAGCACACAAACAGTTCACAGTCATAGGGACGAGTTGAAAGACCACTCACTCGGCACAAGGACAAAGCTGAAGTTGTTAAGATCGTGGAGGGAGCAACAAGAAATATAGAACCAATGGGACTTATAGTCCCCTACGTTGGATCTACCCTTTGCTTTCCCTTGTGGCAAAAGTCCCTTATGGTCAGACGAACGAGCTGCCATGTAATACAGCCCGTCCTTGGTACCCTTGAAAGAATAAAGGTACCTAAGAATTTTGGGAGTAGGGAAAGGGAGTTCGTTTTTCCTAAAGAGTAAGGCCAAAGAGGTTATTTGGGCGTAGGAATTTGGGGTCAGCTGAAAGGGGGCAAGTTTCAGATCGTTTAGAATGGTTACAAGGTAGGAATGAAGTGGGAACCTAAGGCCAAATTCTAAGTGCTGCGGGTTAACGGTCACGTATCCCGCTGGAGGGAAAGCCGCGTGGTCGCCGGGTGAAGGCACCATCACGCGAGCACTGCAGGGGAGCCTGTACTCTGAGGCGCACGACTTCAGCTCAGCAAACGTCATCTTCGAAGGATAACATTTGAAAACCTCGCGAGCCGCACGCTCCTCGGAAGCTCGCGCAGCCATCGATGAGGCGGCGCGTTGAGGAATCCTCTCAGCGACCTCAGAATCAGACGAAACTACACTTCTTGAAGCTCGCGGCAGCACCCTCCCTCCGGCGCTGGACGAGCTGGAAGTGTCGTCGTCTTCCACCCCGATGTTGCGGCGCTTCCGACCTGATGTAGACATCTAAAAGAAGGAGGAAAAGAGGGTCAAATCAGAGTGGTGGGTCAGAAGCACCTAAGAAACTCTCCAAATATCAGGCCTCGCGCTTCGCAACAGGGCATGACCCAAAATGAAACCGAAAGAGGAGACAGGAAGAAAAAGGGGAAGACCGAAGCCGAGGTTCCTGAGTTTAACAGGACCCCCTAAGATTCCCAGGAACCATTCCCGTGGAACCGACCACCATCGCCGAATGGCGCAATATGGAGGCCGAATAAAAAAAAAAAAGAAGAAGAAAGGAGAAGAAGTAGAGGAGGAAGAAGGGGCAAAGTCGAAAACAAAATATACCGAAGGGGCCCAAGAAACTTACAGTTTTCCGATGAATAGTTGCTGGTTTTTAAGCACAAGAAGAACCGTCGAAGAACGAAGACAAGGGAATCGCAAGATCTGCAACTATGGAACCTTGGGGTCGGGGAGAAAGCAGTTCCAGTAGCCCAAGGGGTTTTCAAAATGATGTAGTAGAAGGAAAGGAGGGTAAGCTTCCATCCCCGCTTTTATAGTTAAGGGCACACCACCGTTGGATGAAAAAACCGACGAGCTTCCCCAGGACCAACGGCGATGCGCAAAGGAGTGGGCCCTACAGACAAGATGATTGAACGGTTATGGGAAACGTGCGCATTAAATGCGCCGCAGACAAGACGTGCTGCATAAAACAATGTGATATGACGCGATTGGGCAGAAAGTTGAAAAGGCACTTCGGCTACAGGAATAGCTAGAACGTATCAGCTCCTAGTTCGAATGTCGCACTACGAGCTGGGGGGGCTTGATGTTATGGGTATTTCCCGTCCAACTCTATGAGGGCCGGGCCCAACTTATTGGGCCGATACCACTGGCAAAGGAGCTGACAGGCCTCAAGCTCAGACCTATCAAAGCGAGCTCGTGCATGGCCGAAGCTCGCCTGGAACAATGTCACCTGGGCGAGCCCCCAGCGACCTCGCTGGTTACTGGCTCAGCTAACCAGCTCGCGAGATAAAGACTAAGGTCCAGACGAGCTGACAAGGCAACAGGCCGAAGGCCGCCCCAGCCATGCAGCCCAGGCCCATCGTTCCCGGCCCGCCTGGCTAGCCCATGCAAGTCCCATCTTGGTCCATTCGTAACAACATCATTACCACAGAGCCTGGATTTCTGCGCGCCCGCCTCCAATCCCATCTTCATTGAATGACAGGTCCTCTCGCCGTTAATGACTGGTCTCGTCCACATTAATGAAGGGTCCATCAGTACCTTCTTATAGCATGGACATCCTTCGCCGGCATTAGGAATTCTGTCCCATCTCCTAGGACAGACATGCTACGCCTAAGGAGAGACATCCCACGATATATAGGCCAGCTCTGGTAAGAAGGGGTAAGACAACTACTTTACATTTGACACATTTTTTTCTCTGAAAAATCCCCCACAGACTCGCTTATTAACTTAAGCTTCGGAGTGCCTTGCAGGGACGGGGGACGAGGCCCAGAAGATCAAATACCAAACATCACTAACGCGTTCTTCGGATCCACCGCACCAGGCGGGCCAAAAGAAACATAGTCGACCAATTCTGAACGTCGACAAAGCTCAAAAAAGACAATGCACAACAAAAAAATTGGCATTTAGTAACGATTTTAACTGCCACTATAACGCCCCACTTTTCTCGGGCACGTCATAAATTGGGATAATTCTAGGACAATAAATTTTTTTCTATCAAACTAATGCTAAACCACATCATTTCTCGAATCCGTCCCAGAATTCCCATTCATTGTTCTCTTAAGAGAATCATTATACACATCAAATGCGGAAGCAAAGATCAAACCTGATATCTTACTTTAACATTAAATAAGTTCTTACATCATCTCTCCTCAACATAACTTAATACATAACATTAATTCCAAACTAACATTAACCCTAAATAGGGTTATACATCATCATTCTCTCAAACAATCAGAATTCAAAGTAGCAGAACTTAAATAAATGAGTTACATTACATACATTTCATTTATCATTCAATTCATCATGCATTTTGCTAAATGTCATTTCATGCCTCATTCATCCTCGTATCTACTACAATCTCCATCTAGAACATTTGAATATTCCAGGGGCAAAGCCCAAGTTAGATAATGAATCATCTAAATAAGGGTACAGAAAAACATATTTCGTGCATGAATGCAATGTCTTACTTCATCGTAAGGGTCAATTGCATACTTCATGCTACTCACCATTTTTGCGACCACCTCTTTCGAAGCTGGGGTGTATGGGGGCACCCTTGGTAAAGTAGTGGTGCCAGTTCGTACTCTCTATGGCCACAATGCTCGTGATCAATGATATCAGCGTGTACATATGCATTTCGTAGTCATGTCATATATGCAGTCTACGTGATGGATACATATCAAAGCATGTCAATATGATAAAAGCATCCCCGAGGATCGGCATTTGAAACATAAATCACCTACAAACCAAACATTTTCCATAAAGCTAAATCCAAATCCAGTTGGGAAGTACCATTTACCTTCTCAAACTTATCAGGCTACCTTGATATTCGCGCCTTGTCTCGAAACTCGTGTATCATCTCGATTTGCATGCCAACCTCAACATTCGCACAAGTCACTTCAACTTAAGCCTAAAAAACATCATAATCATCATATTTATTTAAATAAGTATTAAAACCTATTTTTTCATAATTTCTTGCATTTTTTTTATTTTTCTCTCTATTTCTTCTTATTTTCCTTAATAAATCCAAACTAAATATTTCTCAAATATTTCACTATGAAAATTCATAAAATAATATTTCTGAATTTCTAGAATTTTCTAAAAAATTTTACTTACCTTGACTTAGCCTCTCAAGTTTTCTTAGTATGCGTGTCATATCCCCGAAACGTGTGCTAGAATAATTTTCTTGCTCAAAATCTCCAGAATATTAATGCCATATCCAAATCCTATTTTTTTAGAATTTTTCTAAGAAATTTTTTCTCATTCTTTTTTCTTTTTTTCTCCTTCTTCTTCCTCCATGCCTCCTGCGCGCAGCACCATGCCCAGCTTCCTTTCCCTTCTTCATTTCTTTTTTTTCTTTTCTTCTTCTTCTTCCTCTGCACCACTTGCAACTTGTGCACACCAACCGCCGCCCCGAACCACTACCTCTGCCAGCATTGCCTACTGGCCTTACTGCCGTGCACCGCCATCTCCACAACATACCGCCCCAGCTGCCATCACCGCGACCTACTTCGCCGCGACTGCCGCCCTACTCGCTATGCTCTCTTCTGTAAGAATTATCTTGTGGCTTACATGATAATTAAGTAAATATCTCAACAGATATTATAGTGTTTATCTGATGAGATAATCAAGTTCATTATCAAATATAATTGTATTAATCTGATAAGATAAATATAAGGATTTAATAAGATAATGGTCAATCCTAATTCTATTTGATTTAGAAGATGTTAATGATAACTCCTAAGAGTCTTGATGGGAGACTACTTCTACTATTATAAATAGGGGTCTGGTCCTCTCTGTAATGCCCCAGTTTCCCGAAAGGGGGAGAAGCGAGCGTTATTCTCGAAATTTCGGGCACATAAATTTTTTTTTCCTCATTAATTGCCCATCATTTACTCAACGTAATTCGAAATCCAGACAATCCCGAGCCATTCTCTCAGCACATTAACTTAAGAATAAGCTGAGACTAACATCATCATTACATTAGCGGAAGCAGAATCGAACCTCGACATACATAACCGAATTCATTTCATTCATAACGTAGAAATCGTTCGATAAGACATTTCAAAACGAAATACATCAAGTCTCATCTCTCATTCATAACTACTAATACCTTGATCATAAACAAAATATATGCTAATGATTACCCATGAAATCAACAGCTACATCTCGATAACCCCTTTTCTTTTAGCGTCACTGCTTTCACCTGGAACGTTTGAATATTCCAGGGACATAGTCCAAATTAGATGCTGAATCATCTAAGTGAGAGCTCAAAAACATTTTCATGAATGTATGCAAACATGAATAACATCAACATATCACTTAACATTCGTTCAACATAAACTCATCCCGACATACCTCAGCCCAAGAGAATCCCACGAGGCACTTAACCCTAACCGGGGAAAATGCAATCTCTCTAAAGGCAACACATCCACATCAAACACTAACATAACGCAATCCGGCTTAAGAGGGGCAACATCAATGCATCTCTCCGACATCTCGAGAACAATCGTTACCTCTCCCTACCCGGGAAGGTCAAGATCAACGCAGGAACCCGGCTCTCACCATTATTTCGTCAGAGATTACGTTCCCACTCAAAAGCACCTGGATCCATATGCCAATGCCACGACCACGACCCTACTTAAGGGGGACAACCTCACGCATGAACTCGGGTATCACCCCCTATCATGCTAGGCTTTACGCTCACACCCAGTAGTTCGGATCTCGTCACACCCTAGCCACAAGATGATCAACACTATCCCTGGGAATCCATGTCCACCTCGGGAACAATACTACCGCTCAATGGTCTCGGGGTGAAGTCCGTCTCAGCCCCGCCACTTGAGCCGGTCTGAGGTGGTGTCCACTCGTAGCCCCGCCACCTAGTCCCATTAGGGTGAAGTTCGTCTCAACCCTCTCCCAGTGGGTATTTTCCTTTGGCACGCTACCCTAGTGCTATCACTCAAGTACCTCACACAGGTTGACGACACACATCCCACATAAACATCATAAAACATGCCAATACCAATATCATAAACCATGCATCGCTTAAACATCATTTCACGAACATAACTTATCGTATAAAATCAATGCATATGCGTAAAACATTTAGGGACGAATCGCCCTCTTTTAAAACCATCATTTCATGTTAAAATCGTTCACATGCAACACAACCTTTTCCGTGAAATCAAATCAAGTTTGTAATAGACATTTTCACATATCAAATCATTGCATGAACAAATCCAGTTTTATGCAGGTAGAACACTCACACACATCAAATCATTTACATGATAAATCGAGTTTTGGGGGTTGAACTCTCACCTTTTGACGCAACTTAACTTTTCCTTGAAAAGCGCGCCCAGCCTCGATTAGCGCGCCCAATCTCAACTTCGCACAGGTCACTTCACTTCGGGCCTCAAGGCACCCTAGACATCATATTTATCTCCATAAGTATCAACATATCATTTTTCCTTAATTTTCTCTCATTTTCCTATTTTCTCCATTTTTCCTCTTCTAAAATTCTAGTAAATACTTCTTTAATAATTTCCTCAAATCTTACTTCACTAAAATTCATAATAATCAAATATCTTCGAAGGAAAATTACTGATCTTACCTCGATGCTTCGATATCATGCAAAACGAGGCACTTTGATGCTAGAATCGAGATACCAGAAATTCCAAATCCAAAACTAATTGCAGACACTTCAAGATCTCGATTTTTCAAGAATTTACAAATTTTTTCCAAATTTTTCCAAGCCTTCACGCGCCCCCACGCGCCTTCATAGTACCTGTCACGCGCCTACGCGTGCGAAGTCGCGCGTGAACTGCACGCGCGTCGTCTTCTCTGGCGAGAAGTTCGTCGGCCGGCACCGAAATCCGCCCTCGATCACACCACTGGATAGCCCACTTCCATTCGATCCTAACCCCACCTTGAATGGCCTGAAAACATGGCCGGAGATGCCTCAAATGGCCGGCCAAAGCCTCGGCCAAACGCCTCGCCTCCAAACTCCGGCGATCCTCGATTACCCCCTCAAACCTCGACCAAAACTCCTCCAACTTTCCAGATATCTTCCTCACGACATGGGCTTCAAAATCCCTATGATCTAAGCCCTCAATTCGTTCGTTTGAAGCTTCAATTTGAAGCTCAAAAATGCAACTCTTGGCCGAAACCCTCTCGCGCAATTCAGCTATTTATAACCACAATCGAGCCCTAAAATCGACATGGACGGTCGACCCAACGCCTTTAGCTTCTCGCCCATTCCTTGGGCTACCCTAAAACGTCAACAATCGGCCTCGAACGGCCGATTACAGGTCGCGGCATTGCCGTGACAATCCGATCAAGCCACGGTCAGATTTTTCGAAAATCCGACCGCCTCGATGCTCGCCGCCGACCAAGCTTCGGCCCCTGAGCTCCCCCGACCCAAGGCCTCGAGAAGCCCTTGGTCAAAAACGCCAAACGATGGCCGGCAACATGCTGGTCGGCCATGGCAGCTTGCATTTTGCAAAATTACGATTTTACCCCTCTAACCTTGAGTTATTGCACTTAGGCCCCCTGAACTTTCTTTTATTACCATTGGGTCCCTCTTGCTCTAAAACTCACATTCCCTCTTTTGATGATTCTGAAAAAGCATCGTTTCGACCTCCTTCCGGCCGATTCGACAATTTTTTAAGAAATTGCACTTTGGTCCGAATTTTCGTTTCGGCCTTAAATCCTTTTGTTTCTTCCAAAAACCGCTTAAGGGTTGTTTAATACACCAAATATGACCTTCCTTGGCATTCCGTTGGCTTCCCGGAAGCCCCCTGCGATTATTCAGTTTTTCGGCCTCACACCTAGCTGTATTTTCGCTGTATCGAAAACTGTTCGCAATCCAATTTCTTTCGATGCTAAAAATCATTTCTTGACCTGCTCGTTAGCACTATCCTATTTTCTTTTGATATCCAAGTCTCGGGATGCTCCTTTCGATTGATTCGGGAGCTTATTTCTGCTATTAAGCCCATTTTCGGTATTTAAATCTCACTTAATTGACGTGGCAGCCTTATCTTGAAATGGGGTATTACACTCTCCCTACCCAACACAATCAAAAGCATCACAGTTATATTATTCCATTATTACGGTTGAGGTCAAAGGGGAGAAACCAAATTCTGGTATTTCGTCATCAGCCGGTATTTCTCATTACGGTATATCCTATTATGGATTCAGGTACGCATTTAATTACAGTTTATGTGATTTACATGAGTTTTACGATTACGGGCATAATGATTAAATTGTATATCATGTTTATT
Organism: Diospyros kaki; assembly: GCA_036245055.1. Classification (NCBI taxonomy): domain Eukaryota; kingdom Viridiplantae; phylum Streptophyta; class Magnoliopsida; order Ericales; family Ebenaceae; genus Diospyros; species Diospyros kaki. The sequence goes on along the minus strand of BSEG01000003.1, from coordinate 26,664,646 downwards.
ATATCACTACAAGAAAAACGAGTTTTAACGACGGGAAAATCAGTCGTTAAAAGTTGATTTCTGGTCGTTAAAAAGTTATAATGACGGGAATTTTCCTGTCGTCAGTCGTCGTTATTGTCTCCGAGGATAAAAGTCTTTAACGACGGGAATGATAAACCCGTCGTTAATTGTTTTAGCGATCGTATGATTCCCGTCGTTAAAAATAATTATTAACTACCAAATTATAACCCAATAACGACAATATTTCCCGTCGTTAATAGTCTAAACAATTAGCGACCGTATGATTCCTTTCGCTAAAAATAACTTTTTAATTATCAAAATACAAATCAATAACGACAATATTTCCTCTCGTTAATAATATGAACAATTAGCGACGATATAATTCTTATCGTTAAAAAAATATTTTTTTTATTTTTTTATTTTTTTTAATAGTATGAAAACAATTGCTAGTCATCAATGATAAAAACATCATGTTTTAATATAAACCACCAAATCTATATATCAAATTTGAATAAAACTCATAAAATTAAACATGTCATTCAAATAACACTAAAGTAATCATTATCCATTACCATTTACACACCAAAAGTAGTATATGTATGTGTGTTAATTGCTAACAAATTACACCAAAAAATATGTTAAACTAAAAATAACACTTTGACAATTGTATATACTATTCAAAAATGTACACCAAAAAAGATATTCAACTAAAAATAACACTTTAACAATCATATATACTATTCAAAAATGTACAACAACACACTATATATATAGTCAAAAAACTGTTCATGTACTCCAAGACAGGAGTTGCTTCCTTTAGAATCTTGTTGTCTCATTAACCTACAAAAAAAGAAATAAAACATGAAATTAGAATCAAAGAAGTGTTCATGCTTTCTTTATAAAATGTTAGAAATAGAATTAACAAAACCCAAAATGCTCCATCGCAAACTACATAACATACAATCACTAAAATGTATCCAAAAATAAAGAAGGAATTGCCATTAAGAGTAGCAATTCCTTCTTTTCCACCACCGTATCTTTTTTGTAAATACCTCCTGGAAGTCCCTCAAGAAATACTGACCATATGAATTCCAATTATTCCATGGCAACACAATAGATAAAGCTATCTTCAACAAGGTAGTTGAAAGTTGGCTATCGCATGTGTAGGTGTTAGCTATCACATTCATAGCAGAATTGTAGGCAAACTTACAGGTCACATTAAGTTCCTGGAGGAACTTAGAAGCTTGTGTGTTCTTAAAACTTAAAAGCAACTAATTAGCTTTGACACCAATCACAAATGCTTACAAGTCAATCCTACTCTGTTTTCTCTGATGAGGATTTTGTTTTTGTTCCGGAGAAGGATCAATGACAGTGAGAAGGTGGCAGTTTGAACTCTATGATTTTATGCTAAGAAGAAGTTCAATGAAATGCTTTCTTGAATTGTGTGTCAAATGTTGTAAGCCTTTTTGGCTGGCAGTGTGTTTGAAGTTATCTACTGCATAAAATTTTTAAGATGGCTACCAAACACCATGAAATATGATTGGTGTAGTCCTTTTACCTGTAATATGTTTCCCATTTACAATCATATTTATGTAAAATATTTTACTTCAATACAACCTCACATATAAGGGCTTGGCATGTTATTGTTGTTGTTTTACTTCAAAACAAGCCAAAGACTAAAAATTTTACTGCAAGCTGAATTCTGCATATCCTCTATATGGTAGTATAGTTAGTATTATTGAATGATAGTCTGCAAAAACATTTCCAACGATGATACAGCATCATATTGCTTCAAGATAAACTACTTTATGCAACCACCCATTTTTTGCATTCAAAATTATTTATATATGATGCTTATAGGCATGGAACTAAAACTTACAACAAAATCTTTAAAGGAATCTTATAATTTAATTTCTAACAGTTGCTTATTAAAGACATACCCTATGTAATATAATTAATCATTGGACAACAATTTGTGTTAGGATTTATGAAGAAGAATTTGAAACTTTTTTCAATTATAAGTTGATTACATCAACAATCTAAACTGAGAATTTAAAGACTTAAAGTTGGGATGTAGAAGGTTGATATATTACCTGAGTAGATTGAGATGTAGAAGGTTGATCTTGACTCCTAAATTGCATAAATTCCTTAAATGCATCTTCTAGAGCTTTCACCCGGTCTTTAAGCATCTTGTTCTCTTCTTCCAGTTCATTCTTGTATGAACTTTTAGAAACTAAACTTTAAAAGCAAGTAAACAAAAGTTTAGGCCAACTTATTACATGAACTATTAAAAGCTTGTTGAATTAATTAAAAGCTTGTGTGTGTGTGTGTGAAAATTATAATGTAACTTAACTTTTTAAGCATGTAAAAGTCAATCACTGTAAATTTGTTGAGGAGGTGGAGACCTCTGAAATTGGAGCATGATTAGGCTTGGGAGAAGAAACAAATTATTTTTTTTAAAGTAATTATTGTAAAATTATCACATTTCAAAAATGATTTTTACAGTAGTATCAAAAATTTCAACTATATCAACTACGCATTTAATCTTATCACTAGTGACGTGGCTCGCACTATATACATTTAAATAAAAAAAATTCAAATAAATATTCACAAAGTGTCACTTAATATTTACAGGAAACGCAAACACTCCCTTACGTTTATATACTTTCCAATTGATGGAAAGGAAATGTCAAATGGGCTAAAATAGGATACAGATATAGTTGTGTTAAGAAAAGAAAAGGTAGCGCCTTAATCCAATCCCAATACTAGCACAAAACAGGATCAGATTCAAAGTTGATAAATTGCATAATTTCATAATATATCAGGCAGATTGATAATTTGAATTATGCTTCCATTCAAGAACTAGTACTAGTATTAGATGCACTAAAAATTAAACCAGTATATTTTGCAAGTTATCAAGAAGAAGTCCATGATTCAGAAATAAACCCATGTAAATACGCCTGCAAACCAGTATATTTTGCAACATTGTACTGTGTTTGATGCTTAGGATGATGACTATATATGATGCTTAGGATGATAACTATATATGCCTACATGTTGATGCTGATGCTACCGCTGGATCACGGGACATTTGAGGTGTATATTTGCATTGCCACTGGATATGAATTGAGCAGTCAGCTTGATTGCCCCGGTCCACCTACAGGAAGTAATCTTCCCTCAGTTTCTGCATCTGATGTTGAATGATGAAATTGGTGAAAATGGTGGAAAGACAAGGTATAGGCTGCAGGCTGACGTGAGTAGGGTTAGTAGTACCGTTCGAAGCGAATTCGATGATTCACATGAGCTGCTTATAAATGCTTCAGTACTGGAGGATCAGCGAAATAAGAATAAAGACCAACAGAGTTCTCGTTATAAGGTAACAGTTTTATGTTCAAATATTCTTGCTTTTAGTTTTGTAATTATGCTACTTTTGATGTAAAGTTCATAAATTGGTTTCTTATTAGAGGTACTATTGTTCAGTTACAAATGGAGTTAAAAATCTCTTGCGATCCAATCTAAAACCTTGAGTGAAAACTGCAAAACATACAGAGATTAACTATCAAGTATCAACCCATTAACTGGTGTTCCTACCTGTTTGTATTTTATTTTTATTCTCCCGATATGTCTAGGTTGCTTTGTTAATAATATTTGCTCCTTAATAGAAATATTGAGTAACTACATGAGAGGTATTTATCCAGAGAGAAGAGAAAGAGAGAGAAAGGCATCTTGAATGCTTGCAGATCTTCATACTCTGTAATACATATACACACAGAGTTACATATTCACAAATATGTGAGTCTGTAATATATATACACACATATATATACATATACATATACTCACACAGAATATATAGACACACGCAGACTACATACACACAGAGTATATATATATATATATACACATACCTTCTTTGAGGCGGCGAAGGCGGAGGATAATCTGGCCGCTGCGAATGCGAAGGCGAAGCCCAATTGAGCTAGAGACGACAGCAACAAAAGGTGGAGGCAGCGGCAATGGGTCAATCGCGGAAGTACCTCACAGACAGATAGAGAGAGAGAGAGAGAGAAATTGGGGGGGTAACTTAGGGTTAGATTTAGGGATTTGGTAAAGGAGAAGGGGAAAGGGAGAGGGAGAGAGAGAGAGAGAGATACGGCGGGAACACTCTCGCCCACCCTTTTAGTTTTTAGTTTTTATTTTTTAATATCTATTTATTAAATAAAAAATAATAATTTATACAAATAATATTATTAATAATTTAATTGATAAAAATAAAATAATTTATGAAAATAATTATTACTTATTTAATTGATAAAAATAAAATAATTTATGATTATGATAACTAATAAAATAAAAATTTAAAATAATATAAAATATAGAATAATAATAATTTATGATTATGATAATTAATAAAATAATAATTTGTGCAGTTATAGAAAAATATAATTATATTGAAATTGACTATATATGTAGTACTTAAATCTTAATAATTTGTTTGTTATTATTTAAGATTATGATAACTGATCAAATAATTTAAATGATTGTATTAAATTAATAATTATTTAAAAATAAAATTATATTATAAATAAATCTAATAATTATAATAAATTAGTTTGATAAATTGTATTCTTTTTAATATGTTCATATTTTTTAATATATTATATTATCAATAAATAACTAATGCTCAATTATCATAGTTTAATAATTATATTTGTGCATTTATAGAAAAATATAATTATATTTAGAATTGCTTAATTATATAAGTGTCAGTTAAATTTTAATAATTTTTTTTATTATTTTATGGTTTGAATTAAAAATTTTAGTCATTAACGACGGGAAAATGGTATATTAACGACGACTTATTTTGCCTGTCGTTAAAAGTTATCTTATAACGACAGGATTTATATTTAGTCGTTAATAGTATTGTATTAACGACCAAAACTAAAGTCGTCGCTAATTTTTGGTCGTTAATGCCTGTTTTTGTTGTAGTGTATAATATTATGATTTTAACTTACATGTGGTATCAAAGCCTCGTTTATAAAACTCGTATATTTTTCATATAAATTTATTGAATGTTCGTATTTGCATAATTCAAGCATATACAAATAATTAATTGTTTATATTTGCACCATCCAAATATACGTACATATAACAAGATTAATGTATGTGCATTCATGATGTGTGCTTATATATTAAAATAAAATAAAAGGTTGGAAATCATGCGTTTACTTTTCAATGTTGATGAGTATATATATATATATATATATATATTTCATGCCATTACAGTGAGTTTCTTTCCTCTCCATTATTTTGCGGCCATTACAGTGGGTTACAGTGGATTTCTTTTCTCTCCATTATTTTGCGGCCATTACAGTGGGTTACAGTTGGGTTTCTTTTCTCTCCATTATTCTGCTTATATATATATATATATATGTTATCATGCCATAGCAGTGGATTTATTCCATTGTATTACTGTAGTTCATCTTTGTGGGTTTCTTCTCTGCGTGATCAAAGCTTCTTTTCTAGGTCGACCATATCAGTGGTCGATAGAACCTTAAGGCATATCTCTGGCAGCTTGTGGGATGGAACGACCGATTGTGGTAATCCATTCCTCTCCCTATAACAATAGTTGACAGCCATGGCCGATCAATCGAAGGCCGCGATTTCTTGGTCATCGTCGTCGATTCAAGCTCTTTACCATAACAGTGGCCGGTAAGAGCTTGTTGCTAGCCATAACTATGGGCGATGGAGCTTGCAACGCCATAGCCGCGCCATCTGCCTAATCACAGCCATGGCCGAAAATTTCAGTCATGGCAAAAGCTTCAGCCATGGCTGTCTGTACCTTCTTCTCACATAACGGTGGCTGGTGGAAGGAAAAGGATGAAAATGGCGGCGGCACAATGAAGGGCAGAAAACCCTAAAATGAAGAAGAAGATGGGTGACCCATTAAGCCTGTTGGGTCACCCACTGGGTCATATCCAAGGCCCATTACAAGGGTCACGCGGGTCTGGATCCTTTGGATCCTTTAATGCGATCCAGACCCAGACCCAATTACAGTTTTTCCCAATAAAAAAAAAGGGGGAATTATGATATTTATAATTTAAAATTTATATTAAGAAAAATTTATTAGTCACCAAAGTGATCAAATTTTGTAAAATAAATAAATTTTAAATTATAAATTAATAGATCCATAATTGGATTTATTTATATATACAATTATGGTGTATGTATATATATAATAAATGAAATAAATATTTATAACTTAAAATTTATATTAAGAAAAAATTTGTTAGTCACCAAAGTGGCCAAATTTTGCAAAGTAAATAAATTTTGAGTTATAAATTATTTTTCAATTTTTTCATAAACATTATAGTTGATGACAATAAAGTTTTTGGTTGATATTTGTTTGTGGTTAAATTGAAGTTTGCATTATAAGGCTATTCAGGATTAACCCAAAGGTTAATTATTTGTCCTTATAATTGTCAAACATAAATGTGATAATTATTATGTTCTGTTAATTTCATTTTGCATATCCAAAGATAGAAAATAGATTTAATTGGTGCATATTTAATTATCACTTATTGTTTTATTTTGTACATCTTAGTATCACCCAAAGGAGAACTATGATGTGCCTTATGATTAATATTTGAATCTGAAATTATGTGAAATTTTTATGTATTAATGTTGAGTATTTAAATCTCTTTTGCAGTATCTATGCCTGTTTCAATGCATTCGCAAGCATCATCTGTACCGTTTTTCAACGGATTAAATTTCTCCAACTGGAGTGAACAAGTTCAGTTTCACTTAGGTGTTCTAAATCTTGATTTAGCACTCAGAACCGAGAAACCCGCTAATCTCACGGATAAAAGCACTGATGAGCAGAGGGAATTCTATAAAGTATGGGAGAGATCGAACAGATTGTGCCTTATGTTTATGCGGATGACTATTGTAAACAACATAAAGTCAGCGCTTCCCAAAACTAAAAACGCTAAGGAACTTATGAATTTTGTGGAAGGGCGTTCCCAGATTGCTGATAAATCTCTGGCCGGTACATTAATGAGTTCTTTGACCACCATGAAATATGATGGTTCTCGTACCATGAATGAGCACATTCTGGAAATGACCACCTTAGCAGCAAAATTAAATACCCTGGGAATGATTGTGGATGAGTATTTTTTGGTACAATTTATTCTCAATTCCTTGCCTCCATAGCAATACGGGCCATTTCAAATGAACTATAACACTATAAAGGATAAGTGGAACGTCAATGATTTGACTAGTATGCTCATTTAAGAAGAGACGAGGCTGAAGAACCAAAGATCTCATTCCGTTCATTTTCTGAAGCATCAAGAAGCTGGTAACAATTTCAAAAAGAGAAGTGGCAAGAGCAAGAAGAAAGGTCCTTGTAACCTGAACGATTCTTCGAAAGGTGCTCATAAAGAATCTATGACTGTTAAGTGTCACTTTTGTAAGAAAAGTGGACACATAAAGAAAGATTGCCTAAAACGTAAAACTTGGTTCGAAAAGAAAGGTAAGCCTTGTGCTTTAGTATGTTATGAATCAAACTTTATTGACGTTCCACATAATACTTGGTGGATTGATTCCTGTTCCACTACTCATATTTCTAATATGATGCAGGGGTTCCTTACGATCCGAACCATAAGGCCAAATGAAAGCTTCGTGTTCATGGGGAATAAAAGTAAAGCTCTCATTGAAGGCGTTGGCACTTACCGTTTAATTCTGGATACCGGACATTACTTACATTTATTAGAAACTCTTTATGTTCCTACATTTACTCGAAATTTAGTTTCATTACAGAAACTTGATGTAGCTGGTTTTTCTTTTAAATTTGGTTCTGGATCTTTTAGTTTATTCAAACATAACAGTTTTATTGGTTCCGGTATATTATGTGATGGTCTCTATAAGTTTAAACTTGATAATGTGTTTGTTGAGACTCTAATGACCTTGCATCATAATGTTGGTACTAAACGCAGTTTAGTTAATGAAAATTCAGTTCACTTGTGGCATAAACGTTTGGGTCATATATCTAAAGAAAGGGTGGAAAGATTAGTAAAGCATGAAATCCTTCCATATTTAGATTTTACTGACCTTGAAGTGTGTATTGATTGTATTAAAGGCAAACAAACAAAACACACTAAGAAAGGAGCCACAAGAAGCACACAGCTTCTTAAAATTATACACACTAATATTTGTGGGCCTTTTGATGCTCCATCTTTTAGTGGAGAAAAATATTTTATCACCTTTATTGATGATTTTTCACGTTACGGTTATGTTTATTTATTGCATGATAAGTCTCAATCTATCAATGCACTTGAGGTGTATATTAAAGAGGTTGAGAGGCAATTAGATAAAAAGGTGAAAATTGTAAGATCAGATAGAGGTGGTGAATATTATGGAAAATTTGATGAATCGGGTTAATGTGCAGGACCGTTTTCCAAATTCCTTGAAAGACATGGTATTTGTGCTCAATACACAATGCCAGGTACACCACAACAAAATGGTATTTCTAAAAGGCGTAATCGTACCCTAATGGAAATGGTTAGGAGTATGATGAGTCACTCATCTTTACCCTTATCATTGTGGATGTATGCATTAAGACTGCTATGTATTTGCTTAATAGGGTTCCTAGTAAGGCAGTTCCAAAAACTCCTTTTGAACTGTGGACAGGTAGGAAACCTAGTTTAAGGAACTTATATGTTTGGGGTTGCCCAGCAGAAGTAAGGGTTTACAATCCACATGAAAAGAAATTGGACTTTAGAACTATCAGTGGTTATTTCATTGGATATCCGGGAAAATCCAAGGGGTATAGATTTTATTGTCCTAATCACAGTACTAGGATTGTTGAAACTGGAAATACCAGGTTCATTGAAAATGGTGAAATTAGTGGGAGTGATAAAATGCATAATGTCAGCATTCAAGAAGTCAGGGTTGAAGTTCCTATGCCCAAGACTGATACAATTGTTGTTCCTCAAGTTGCAATCCAACCAAATAATAATCAAGAATAACAAACACTCTCTGATGAACCGGTAACAGTTGAATCACAAGCAATAGCATTAAGGAGATCTCAAAGAGACAGAAAATCTGTTATTTCTGATGAATATGTGGTTTATCTACAAGAGTCTGAATTTGACTTAGCAATTGACAACAATCCAGTTTCATTTAAGCAAGCCATGGAATGTGATGATTCTACTAAATGGTTAGATGCCATGAAAGAAGAGTTAAAATCTATGGATCAAAATCAAGTCTGGGATCTCGTTGAATTGCCTGAAGAGTATAAAAGAGTTGGATGTAAATGGGTCTTTAAGACCAAATGTAACTCTAAAGGTAATATTGAACGACATAAAGCCAGACTTGTTGCCAAAGATTTTACTCAGAAAGACGGCATCGATTATACAGAGACTTTCTCACCGGTCTCTAAGAAAGATTCTCTTAGAATCATTTTGGCTTTAGTGGCTCATTATGATTTGGAATTACATCAAATGGACGTAAAAACTACCTTTCTTAATGGGGATTTGGAGGAAGAGGTCTATATGGATCAACCTGAGGGTTTTTCAGTTAAAGGAAAGGAACACTTGGTGTGTAAATTAAAGAAATCAATATACGGACTTAAGCAAGCCTCTCGCCAATGGTATCTAAAGTTTAATAATACCATTACGTCTTTTGGCTTTCAGGAAAACACCGTTGATCGGTGTATATATATGAAGGTCAGTGGGAGCAAATTTATTTTTCTAATCCTGTATGTTGATGACATTCTGCTTGCTGCTAATGATCTTGGTTTATTACATGAAACCAAGAAGTATATCTCTGAGAATTTTGAAATGAAAGATATGGGAGAGGCAACTTATGTGATAGGAATAGAAATATTCCGTGATAGATCACAAGGATTGTTAGGGTTGTCTTAGAAAGCATATATTAATAAAATTTTAGAGAGATTCAATATGGATAAGTGCTCATCAGGGGTAGTTCCAATTCAAAAGGGGGATAAATTTAACCTTATGCAATGCCCGAAAATTGAATTGGAACGAGAGCAAATGCGAAATATTCCTTATGCATCTGCAGTTGGGAGCCTAATGTATGCTCAAACTTGCACCAGACCAGACATAAGCTTTGTTGTCGGGGTTCTGGGCAGATATCAAAGTAATCCAGGTCTTGATCATTGGAAAGCTGCAAAGAAGATTTTCAGATACTTGCAAGGAACTAAAGATCACATGCTCACTTACAAAAGATCCGATCATCTTGAGGTGATTGGCTATTCAGATTCAGATTTTGCCGGATGTGTTGATACTAGAAAATCAACATTCGGCTACTTGTTCCTATTAGCTGAAGGAGCAATCTCATGGAAAAGTGCGAAGCAATCTGTCATCGCTGCATTCACTATGGAAGCTGAGTTCGTGGCTTGCTTTGAGGCCACCGTTCATGGTTTATGGCTACGGAATTTTATTTCAGGGCTTCGGATTGTCGACAGTATTGCCAAGCCACTGAAAATTCATTGTGATAACTCTGCAGCAGTATTCTTCTCTAAAAACGACAAGTATTCTAAGGGTGCTAAACATATGCAAATCAAATACTTGGCCGTTAAAGAGAAAGTTCAGAAACATACAGTGTCAATAGAGTATATTAGCACCAAACTTATGATTGCAGATCCTATGACAAAAGGACTGCCACCCAAAATATTTAATGAACATGTTGAAAGGATGGGTATTTTGGGTATTATGTAATTTGACTCTATTAAAATTTATGCATTTGACATTTTGATTTCATATGTTTATGATATTCCTGTTTTCTATTTGTATACATAACTGTTTAGAATGAAGTTGACAGGAATAATTAAAGTTGGACCGTCATGATCATCTTCATTAAAGGTCATGTTAAGTTGGAAGTTAGTGTTGTGGTACATGAAAGGGACTGGGTCAGAAAGAATTGACTCATAACTGTCATGACCCACATTAATATTTTAACTTAATAATGACATTATGGTAACCAAAATAAAGAGAATCAAAGGATGATCGTTTGTGCACATTATGATATTTCTTATTAAATCATAAATGTAATATCATATGAGCCAAGTGGGAGAATGTAAGAATTATCTTGTGGCTTACATGATAATTAAGTAAATATCTCAACAGATATTATAGTGTTTATCTGATGAGATAATCAAGTTCATTATCAGATATAATTGTATTAATCTGATAAGATAAATATAAGGATTTAATAAGATAATGGTCAATCCTAATTCTATTTGATTTAGAAGATGTTAATGATAACTCCTAAGAGTCTTGATGGGAGACTACTTCTACTATATAAATAGGGGTCTGGTCCTCTCCCTACCCAACACAATCAAAAGCATCACAGTTATATTATTCCATCATTACAGTTGAGGTCAAGGGAGAGAAACTAGATTCCAGTATTTTGTCATCAGCCGGTATTTCTCATTACGGTATATCCTATTATGGATTCAGGTACGCATTTAATTACAGTTTATGTGATTTACATGAGTTTTACGATTATGGGCATAATGATTAAATTGTATATCATGTTTATTGTACAATATTATGATTTTAACTTACATCTTCCGCCCGACCATGGCTGCCGAATAGTAGCTTTGCTGCTGCTGCCATGGCCGATTTCGGCCATTCCAGGCCCCTCTCTCTCAGCTCCAGCACACACATTCTCTCTCTCTCAATCTCACGAGCTCTCTCTACCTTTCTCTCAGCCATTGGCTTACCCAAGCTTACTGCCTTTCATTCTTGCTTCTTTCCTCTTCAATTTCCACTCCTATTTATAGGCAACCTCCATTGCCTCACGCATGGCTAAGCTCCTCCTCTTAGCGTGCAAATCCTTCCAATTTTTTGCAGGACATGGAGATTTGGAGTTGCAGGAATGGGATTTGCGTGAAGGACACTTAACTTGCAAATTGAAATTGCAGGGCATGTGTTTAAAGTTACAAAGGCATGGAGATTTGCGAGCCACCTACTACGTACATACATATATATAATTATATATATTATATTATACTAAGAACAAATTTATACATTTAAATCTCAAATTTTATCTTTAATTCATTAGAATAATTCTCTAATTGCAAGTACGCCCTCAAACGCTGAATTAAATTGCATTTCAATACTTAAAATCCCAAATTAATAATCCAAGATTACTCAATAATATCGATTTTTCCCCTGAATCCTCATCGGGCTATCGTTTCATCCTGAAACCACTGAAGGATTGCTCACTATGAAAAACCGGAGCCCCCTAAAGCTTCCATTGACTTCTCAAAAGTCCTATACGACAATTCAGTTTTGCAGCCTAAATAACAATTGTATTTTAGCTGTACGAAAATGGACTCAATTTCAATTTCTTTTATTACCATAAATCTTATTTCGGAACGCTCATCGAGACCATATAATTTTCCTTAGATAATTTCACTCCGAGACACTCCCTGTAGTCAATTCGGTACTTATAACTATTGTCTAGCCCATTTTTCGGTATTCAAATCTTGCTTAAATTACGTGACAACCTTATGCCGAAACGGGGTCTTATAGCCATAAAGTGATTTAGCAGCGATTTTGAAAACTGCAGCAGATACAACCGTCGTGGAGCATTTAGTAGCGGTTTCAGAACCGTCACTAAAAAATGCTAAAATCATTGAACTTTAGCAGTGGTACTGAAACTGCTGTTGTTTCCCGCGCACCACGTGGTTGCATATCCGTTTGCCACTTGGTAATGTTGGAATTTTATTCCAGCTGCTTTCCCTTACCCCGGTTTCGAACTCAAGACCTCTCGTACACGCGTTTGCGCGCGAAGCCATCCTATTTGCAAAGCCTTCTTATTATATACCTGTGCATATTAATTATATACTAATCCAACAACTATTTTTTAGAATTACATTTTATATTTTTTAATATAAATTAAAAAATAAATTAATTGATTAAATTATAAATATATTTTTTAGAAGAATAATGGAATAAATTAAAAATAAATTATTTAAATTAAATTAAATTAATTAATTGATATTGTGACCAACCGTGCATACCATTGTTCCTAAAATAAAGGGGAGACTCAAAAGTGTATCAATGACAAAAAAGCCCCCCATGAGGTGCATAGAAGGGTGTGAGGTACATATGAGGCGCATGATATTTTGGTTATTATACCCCTTATGTAGCCCATGATGTACAAAATTGTTGTACATCTAGCATGATCCATCCACAATGGATAATGCTATTGGTACACCTTTGTGTATACCTTGGGCTACACAAAGGTGTACCAATAACAAAAAAGCCCCCCATGAGATGCATAGAAGCGCGTGAGGCACAGGGTATTTTGATCATTATACCCCTTATGTAGCCCATGATGTACAAAATTGTTGTACATCTAGCATAATCAATCCACAATTTCTTTTAAAAAAAATATACTACCTGATTATTCTCCAAAAAAAAAAAAAAATCTCTCCATGATCTCCTCTTCTCCCCACGTTTTCTTCCCTGTTTCTTATTCTTTTCTGTTATTAGTTTTTTTCTATTCAAATGAAGAGAAAGAAGTAGTTTCTCGGAGGAAAAATAAGCATTCAAAAGAAAAAATTAATCTGTACAGCTAAAAAATTAATCAAAGGGTATTTGTATTACGACCTTCTTCAGTGCAAGGAAGGTCCGAGACACAGGTGATTTTGGATTCTTTTATCTTGGGCACGACAGGGCTGTTATATTGCTTGCACCACCTTGGGCAAAGTCCCAAAACCTCTTAAAAAAAGCAACATTGTTCACGACTTAACCAAAGATTTTTTGGTAACTTTGTTCGGTTTTTCTTTTTTTTTCTGTTGCAACACGATTTGTTTACTTTCTGCTGCTACAAGTTTAAGACGTTTTCTTTTTGCCGTGAATACTGAATCTGATTATGCCACTAATGATCTGAACAAGCCCTTTCGCTTTGAGAGGCTTCATTTTAAAAGATGGAGACAGAAAATGTTTCCTAAACATGAAAAAGGTAGCCTCTATCCTTAATTCTGACAAACCAGAATTGCCTAAGGAACCTACTGATACACAAACTAAAGAATAAGAGTCTTGGGTCGATACTGATTTTCTTTGCAAAAACTTTGTTCTTAATGGTCTGTCTGATGATTTGTATGACTACTATTGTTCTAAAAACTCTGCAAAGGAAATCTGGGATGCACTTCAATAAAAAAATGACACTGAAGAGGCTAGAATGAAAAAGTATGCAGTCAGCCGCTATTTGAAGTACCAAATGACTAATGACAAATCTGTGAGGTTCAGTCACACGAGCTGTAGAAAATAGCACATGAAATTATTTCTTAATGTATGGCTCTAGATGAAAATTTTCAAGTTGCTGTTTTGATTGACAAATTACTCCCTAGTTGGAAAGATTTTAAGAATGTTCTTAGGCACAAAACTAAAGAGTTTTCTCTAGAAAGTTTGATCACTCGTCTTCATATTGAGGAGAAAGCCCACAAACAAGATGAGAAAGATGAAGTACTTGTTGTGTCAAACAACAATAAAACTTGTTATGAAACTCAAAGGGAAAAACATGAAGAATCAGAATTGCAATCACAACCGCAACAACCAAAACCACAATGATCAAAACAAGAATGGTCCACGAAATCAGAATGGACCGCAACCCCTTCAAGGAATCATCTTTCGGAAGTTTATATGTTATAATTGTAACAGGCTTGACCATTTGGCTCAAAATTGCAGGAATAGGCATTGTCTTGCTCCACAGGCTAACCTTACCGAAGAGCAACTTATTACTATGATTTCTGAAATCAACATTGTTGGAGGATTCGAAGGGTGGTGGGTAGACACTGGTGCTTCTCAACATGTCTACTATGATCATGCTATGTTTAAGTCCTATTCTGAAACTAAGGACAAGAAGGTGTTGTTGGGTGATTCCCACTACTATTGTTGTTGGAATTGGTGAGGTGGAATTGAAGTTTACCTCTTGAAAGACTGTTATACTTAAAGATGTTTTGCATACTCCAAAAATCAGAAAGAACTTAATTTCAGGCTATCTTCTCAACAAGGCTGGGTTTACTCAAACTATTGGTGTTGATTTGTATACCCTTACTAAAACTGGTTCTAAGGCCTGAGCATTGATTTGGGATGTTTTGGATGAAGGCAACCCTCCCTATCCTAGGAGCTTTGATAAGCTTAGTTTTGAAGCTTTAATTCACGCATAAGGGGCATTTTTGTCACTCTACATAATGTCTAAAACGTGGTTCTTATGTCCTAAGGTCTTTTTAACTCTATCTCTGTTGTAGTTTTATGTATGGTCTTTTCCTGATCTTACTATTAGCAGTTTCTGTTTTTGTTTTTCCCCAACAGGAAAAGGATTTTCCCAATCCTAATAGGAATAGCATTTGTAGAGCTCTACCTCTATAAATACAATTACAATCTCTCTTTTTCAGTAGTGAATGAAATGATCAACTAAAGCTTTCTCTAAGCTTGTTATGCTTTCTTTGAATCGTACAATGAGATTCTAACGCTAGATGTAATGCCTCCCTCTCTCCCTTCTCCCTCCCTCCCTCTTCCTTAATCTTTAGTTCCAGATTATTATTTTGTATCCTGATTCCAAATCTGTTTCCAACCCCCAAAAGTAATCTTTGCAGCCTTATTTTACCTCTAAATTTCCTACCAACCAATTACATATATAAGTAATCTTTCAACAATTTTCCCAAGCCTTCTAATCTTAAATAAGTCTTCAATCAGTCAGTATTCTCAAAATAGCAAATATACCTAAATTTCCCACCAACGCATTACATATATAAACCCTAACTTTTTTTGTGATGAACAGCTAAGAAGCTCATTATTGATGGAGGAAGTTGTATAAATGTTCTTTCAACATCATTGAACCCCTCAAACTTCTAGTTGAACCCCTCAAACTTCTAGTTGAACCCCATCCTAAAACCATCCAAAGTTGCTTGGACTCAAAGGTGCCTTGTTACTTTTTTTGTTGGTAATTATAAGTATTCTGCATGGTGTGATGCAATTCATAGGGAAGTTGCCCACATTATTCCTAGTTGACAATGGCTATATGATCAGGATGTCAATCATTCCGGTAGATAGAATACTTGCACATTCACTTCAATGGGAAAACAATAGTATTGAAGTCCTATTACCACAGCTATAAAATGGAGAAAGTCAAAGCACCAGCCCCTATAGCTGCTAAAAGAAAGAAGACTTTTATGAGTGGTTCTACCATATTTTCTAAGATTGATTTGAAGACTTCAAATATGTCAATCATCTTTGAGCATTCTTAAAATCTTCTTTAAATAAGTTGTTCATCTTCACGGGCTACCTAAGGTGATAGTTGAGACGTGAAGTTTATGAGTTATTTTGTGTACTTTATGGAAGATGCTAAAAACAATGTTCCAATTTTCTTCTCTATTTCAAGCACAAACTGATGGGCAAACAGAAGCTATTAGTGGTAGTATGGGTGACTTGCTTGGTTGTTGTGTCAAGGATCATGTTACGAGATGGTGCCAAGTTCTTCCTATGATTGAATTTACATATAACAGTTCTGTTAACGGAACTACGGACCAGAGCCTTTTGAGATTTTGACTGGATTAACCACTAGAAATCCTATTGATCTAATTCCAATACCTACTGGGACAAATACTAGCAGCTAGCATTGAAGCTAAAGCTTTTGCCAAACATATTCAAGAGCTTCATGAAGACATCAGAAAGAGAATTTCTTCCAGCAATGAAGACTATAAAACACATGCTGATATGAGAAGACGCTTGGCATAATTTCAATAAATGACATGGTTATAGTTTGAATCAAGCCTAAATATTACCCTAAAGGGAAGTATAATGAGTAGCACTCGAGAAGTGACAAAGTGAGAATCCTTCTAAGATTCCAAAGAAAATAATCTATGCACTCAGAATCACGGAAAAGGAAAAAAATGGCCCAAAATGTTTTTCGAACCGTTTCACAAATTACATAAAATAGTCAAAAAGACGTTTCTGGAGACAAAAGGCGGTGGAAAGAGAGAAGATACAGTAACAGAGGGAGGGTTGTGCAGCGGTGGTGAGAGGTGGCAGAGAAAGAGGATGAGGTGGCGGAGCAAGAGGATGTAATGGCGGTCGGCGGCGAGAGGCGAGGCAACGAGATGGTAGGTGGTGAGAAGCCAAGCAGCAACAACAGAGGGAGGAGTGTGTAGCGATCGTGAAAGGCAACGGAGGGAGGATGTAACAAGAGGGTCGATGGTGAGAGACGAGGTAAAGGTGAGATGGTCAGTGGTGACAACAGAAGGATGGGTGTGCAATGACGACGTGAGGCAACGAAGAAAGAGTATGCAACGGTTATCGATTGCAAGAGGTAAGGGTCGAGGAAGTGGTGAGAGGTGAGGCAGCAGTGAGAGGGTCAACAATAGCACAAGGCGAGGCGAGAGGCAGTGGCTGGAGAAGAAAAGGAACAAGCAACAAGGGAATAAGAGAGAAAAAGAGAGAGAAACAGGATTTATTGGAGAGAGGTATAATATCTTGTATCTATATATATATGTTATATCGTATATTTATAAAATATATATCTAATATATATATACATTATCTAATCATAAAATAATATATTTATAAAATTATATTTTCAAAAAAAAAACCCTATATCTCTTTAATTTATATTTTATCCCGTGTTTTCATCTTCTACTTTTTTAGAAAAATGTCATTTCCCCTTTTTTGTGCAACCTAGTTAACGCATGTTCTTGACTTGCTAGCTGAGATGGGTTTAGCAATATCTTTAATGTGAAAGATCTAACCTTATATCAGGGCCATGATGATGAAATGAAACAAGATTCTACTAAAACTAGAACGCCACCAGTTCCTCGCTTGAAAGAAGAAAAAAAAGACAGTTGATCAACAAGTGGTTTTTACAATTAAGAGGAGGTTACCAAAAGTATCTAATCAAGTGGAGGTGGTATCCATTGTTAGTGCTCTTATTATTTCCTTTTGCTTCTTCTCTGCCTCCATCCGTGCATTTTGAGTTTTGATCTTGGTGAACAACCACCCATATATAAACCAAATCAGGTGACCTAGAAAAAGAGCCATCATAATCATACACCACGTCCACCCTACAATAACAACGGAATCCGTGAGAGGTTGCCTGTCTTTTTTAGAGGTTGTCACGAGGATCGTCAATGTGTAAGCAACAACTGTGGACACAACTGTGAGAAACATAACCAGCACCAAAAGCCATGTATTGAGTCTATTCTTGAAGGACAGTCCAGTTACCAGCAATAAGATTGTCATTATAGATCCAAAGAATCCCATCGAGTTGGCAAAGAGGAACAAAGAATACGTAGTTGGCCAGTTAAAAGCCATCACATTCTCTCCAGCTTTGTGCTCCTTTTTATTGTCCTGCCAGTATCCACCAGGAGGGTTCAGCGTGGCTTGGAAAGTCATGGTCGCGATGAGCGATGCCACCACCATTAGGCTTTCGCGTTTCTTTGACAGCCACTCAGCCTGATCGATTAATTCATTGGCTTCCAAGCATCCAGCTGCTCTTAAAGTGCGCTCAATTTGTTTACTCCTGCCTGTTTCCACTAGAAAGTCCAGTAGCATGAACCCATTCCTTTCAGTTTGCACTAGAATGTCCAGTGGCGTGAACCCACTCTTGTTTATTGTGTTTAGGGTCCGTTCATTGTTTAGAGTTTGTTCAGCATTTTTTGGTCTTGCAGCTCTTGCTTCCACATCTACTTTTGTGTGGAGAAAAAGTTCTAGCGTCTGCGTGCAAGCAACCATGAGATCAGAAAAATTAGGAAGCTAGTAGCTAGCAGGGTTATAATAGGAAGCTTCAACTCTTATTAAAGCCGGATCAAATCTGGAATTCAATGATACATGCAAATGTTGTGGGAAAGTGGAGGAGCAGCAAAGACTTGGTCAAGTCGTTTACTGTTTAAAGTTTAGTTAGTTAGTTGGTCAAGTTGTAGTTCTTCCTATTTCCTTGTTTTGTGGTTATTTTCTTGGTATTGTAAGACTAAAAATATAGCCAACTGATGGAATAAAAAGGAAGCATAGAAAAATTCAGAATACTCTATTAGAGTTTGTTGTATTTTTGTTATGTTGACATGTTTTGTATTAGAGTTTGTTGTTATGATTGATACGTTTTGTATTGTTTTGTTTTAGTTGTGTAGTGGCAATTTTGTAATTGGACAATGTATTAGTTTGTGGTATTTAAAAGAATGGGTCGTGATTGGCCTATTGGATCAATGAGGCATTATTTTCACTACCCTGTTTGCAAAATGGTATCAAAGCAATATTAGGGTTTGCTTCTCTCCTCGTTCTCCTTGTTCAAGTTGATTCATCTTGCCATCGATTCATCTTGTCGCCAACTCTCTAGTTTCGTTTTCTTCTCCAATAATCTATTTTGTTCTGACGAGTCATCTCCAATAATCTGTATCGCCTTTGTTATCGTTTTATCTCCATTTTTTCTGAGTTGGTTTTCTCCGGTTGGTTTATTATCTTGCTTCTCGTCGATTTCATTCGGCGATCTTGGATAGATTTTTGTTTCTTTCAATAGATTTGTGTTTCTTGTTGATTTCATCCGGCAATTTTGTGATCTTAAACAGATCTGTATTTCTTTCAACAAATATGTGTTTCTTCTTATTGTCTTCTAAAACCTTTGTTTCTTATGGCGTCTATACCTCCTGATGCGACTTCCTCGTCAATGAGTCATTTCGCCATCGATGACAGTTCTAGCCCTTTCTTCATCCATCATTCGAATAGTCTCGGTCTTGTCCTTGTATCTTAGCCCCTAACTGGAGAGAACTATGCTTTTTGGAGCTGTTCGATGACGATTGCATTGTCCGTAAAGAACAAGCTAGGTTTCATCGACGATACAATTATGCGACCTTCAAGTGATATCACTCTACTTAATGTCTGGATCAGGAGCAATAATATTGTCATTTCATGGATCTTAAACTCTATTTCTAAAGAAATTTCTACAAGTTTGATATATTCAGAATCTGGAATGATCTTAAAGATAGATTTCAACAGAGTAATGGTCCTAGGATATTTCAATTGAGATGTGAGATGATGAACTTAAATCAAGGTCAATTATCTATAAGCGCATATTTCACTAGACTTAAGGCTGTATGGGATGAATTAAACAATTTTAGAACTATGTGTACATGTGGAAAGTGTTTTTATGGGGGGTACAAAGGCACTTATGGATCATTATCATATGGAATATGTAATGTCCTTTTTAATGGGCCTGAATGACTCATATGCTCAAATCCGTGGTCAATTGCTCCTTATGGATTCTCTACCTCTTATAAACAATTTTTTTGCTTTAATATCTCAAGAAGAAAATCGAATAGCAGTGATGAATGCTAATGGAACTAATTTAGCCTTATTTTCAGTAAAACATGAAGCAACTAGATCTAACTTTAGTAATTCTCAAAGGAAAGAAAGATCTGTATGTACTTATTTTGGTTATAGTGGGCACACAATTGAGAAATGTTATAAGCTTCATGGATACCCTCTGGGATACAAACCTAGGCAAAGGAACAATATGAATCGGTCAAAGACTAATCAAATCAATTCTGCCTGTAACACCCTGCTTTTCTAGGGTGTTAGATAATGTAAGATTTCGGGGATATATTTTTTTTTTCCCAACAGAAACTCCACACATAAGCCGTTTCCCGACAGTCCCGTTACACCTTCTCAATATATAAACTTGAAATCATTACTAGATTAAAGACAGGTAAATCATCTGAAACCACTTTATTCATAACATAAAGCCAAACCAATGTTTTACATGACGTCGTCAAAAGCTAAAACATAATTGAAAGCTATATACTATAAACTATTCTCTAATCGCCGTCACTCCTCGGCAATCCATTTCCTTTTTGCACTGCTGCTTTCACCTGGAATGTTTGAATATTCCAGAGACATAATCCATATTAGATGATAAATCATCTAAGTGAGTTCAAAAACACGTTTTCATGAATATATGCAAGACATGAAACAAACCAACACAACCCAACAAGCCTTAGCCTAGGAGAATCCCTTACAGCATATATGTAACAGCCCACTTCTTCAGGGCGTGTTATGCCTTAGGAAATTTGGTCTATTTTTTTTCTTTTCATTACATTATCCCGAAATTCCCTAAGACCTTATCTAGTGCAAGATATCTACACTAGAATACAAAGCGAAAGCTGAATCGAACCTGCTCATGGTAATGCATATAATAATAACTGGACATGACATTCATTACAAAATTAATTCATAAGCGTCTGACGACAAATACAATGTACATGATTCTTAAACTACTCATATTACAACATAACATGGTACAATTACTCGCTTCTTGACGTCTCGCGTCACCATACATCACCAATCTCGAAATCATCTCTGCAAGTCCCGACTGGAACGTTGAATGTTCCAGGGGCGAACCCAAGTTAGATGATGAACCATCTAAGTAAGGGTACATAATGCTATGTCATGAGTGTATGCAATGTCTTTTATCGTAGGTGTCAACTGCACCCCTCATGCTACCTACTATTTTAGCAGCCACCTCTTTCGAAGCCGGGGTGTATGGGTGCACCCTTTGTAAGGCAGCAGTGCCAGTTCGTACTCCCCACGGCCTCATATGCGTGTGATCAATGATATCAACGTGTAATCATGCATTTCATAGTCATGTATGCATTCTACGTGATAGATACATATCAGGGCATGTCAATATGATGAAAACATTTTTGAGGAAGTACCACTTACCTTCTCAAGCTTATCGAGCTACCTCGATATCCGTGACTTATCTCGATTTGCGTGCAATATTCTCGAAAAGCGTGCCCAAGCCATTTTTTTCTCACCAAAATCTCCGGGATACCACCGAAACATAATTTCCTATTTTTCAGAATTTTTTCTAGAATTTTTCCCATCATTTTTCCTATTTTTTTTTCTTTTCTTTCTTTTCTTTTCTTTTTCTTTTTCTTTCCTTCTCTTCTTCCTCCCTCCTCCTTCTTCTTCCTCCTGTTCACCGTCTTCTTCGCGTAGCCCCTGCGCGCACCCAGCAACCACCAGCCACTGCCTCGGCCAGCTTCACCGGCCATCGCGGTCGCCCTCGCCGTGCATCGCGACTGCAACCCCTGCGGTCTTCCTCGCGGCAACCCACGGCCCCGCGACCAGCCGCTGCTCGCGGCCATGGCTGCCGCCACGAGTTTGCGGCCACTCTGGCCGCCTTCGGCCTCCATTGTCATCGTCGGTCGTCACTCCTGCATCAGCCGAGCTCGCCTCCACCTTCAATAGGCTGCCCCTGCTTACTGCCCTGCTTTAGTTGGTTGCGGCCATGGCTGCCATGGCCACGCCAGCTTCTCCCAACCACCTCTCCGAGCTCGAAGGTCACTGCTGCTCCTTGTTGGAAGCTCCTCTGCGAGCTGCCCGATCACTTCTTTGCTGCACAGCGGCTAGAGCTAGCGTCGCCCAGCTCACGGCCGCGGCTGCCATGGCCACGGCCCATCTTCCTTCCAACTCTCTCTCTCTCTCTCCCTTGCCTTGACGCTCTCGGCCACAACTCCCAATCTAATTTCCCTCCCTCGCTGCTTCTCAATCGGCCAAGATGGCTACCAATTTATAGCTTCCATTGCCTTGGCCGCTACTCCATTGTACATCACATTAATTGCTCCATCTTGCTGCCATACCTTTCTTAAATTCAACTGCTCAAATCGCACTGCCATTTCCTCAATTCTCGCTGGCACGATCTCTCCATTTGCAGCCAAGAATCGCGGCCATTAAAGCTTCTCAGAAGCTGGCCACGCACACACGCGCACATGCATACCTATACATATATATATATAATTATTTTTATACTTTAAATTAAATAAATTTACATATTAAACCCTAAATTTTATTCTTATTACACTTGTGCAATTCTCTAATTGCAACCAGGCCCTTAAACCCCAAACTAATTTGCATTTTAATACCAAAAATCCATAATTAATAACTTAAATTTTTATTTGATATAGACGATTTCGCCCCGGCGTCCTTTTCAGGTTGTTGATTCATTCCGAACTATTGAAGGGTTGCTCATTACGCAAAACCGGAGCCCCCCTAAGGTTCCGTTGATTTTTCGGGAGTCTCCTATGACGATTCGGTTTTACAGTCTAAATAGCAGTTGTATTTTAGCTGTACCGAAAACTGTTCCTGATCCGATTTCTTTCGATACCATAAATCCCAACTCGATACGCTCGTCGAGACTATATAATTTTCCTTAGACAATTTCACTCCGAGGCATTCCCTGCAGTTGATTCGGTACCTGAAATTGCTATAAAATCAATTTTTCGGTGTTCTAAACTTATTAAAATTATGTGGCAACCTTATCTAAACATGGGGTATTACATTCTCCCCTCCTTACAAAAATTTCGTCCTCGAAATTTGCCACATTCTAAACCTCAAAATTAGACTCTTGGGCTAACCACACTTATCAATTCCTAGACAAGTACACTTGTCAACCATGCATACCTTTCAAATCACAAATGCATAACTCGGTTTTTTGGGCCATGAGCCTTAACCTAAACTCCCATCCAAGCCGATACCCATATCATTATAATGAGCCCACGGCTCTCATATCCACATCCTCAATTTTCTTTTCACTGAGTCATCTAGTCAACACTTCTCTAATTTCGATTTCCAACGATGTCATCTATCCTGCACTAATTAATCATGCTTTGATAATCTTCCAATTTTAGCATAAAAGTTCCTGATCTCGATACATCTTGACTTTTATCAAATGGATCCTCAAAGAAATATTTTTATGTCATCACGTATCCTTAAATCCTCAAACATCACATATCTTGTCATCACGAGATTGTTTCATAGGCTTTCAGTTTACCAAAACAAGTCAGTGGTCTTCGTTTATCACATGTCTTCGAAACTAGCTATGTCTCTTTATGTTATCACAAACTTAATTATTGCTTAATCTTTACTTGTGCTAATCTATTCGAGATTTCTGTTATTTCCTCATTCTTGTAGGTATTCATCTCCCGGTATAACCTCAAGTTTTGACAATTGACCATAATCGTTTTCTAGTTGAGTCATATAACTATCTCATTAAGAAATTAATAGATTTTATTCGTCTCCAAATCTTCCTTTCGTAACCTAACTTTTAATATCCACTGAAATTTTACGTTTTCTTCCAAGTCTACTAATACTAGCACCGTCTGCTCCTTCGTTACTTAGTCGCCAACTAATACCCATTCATCCAAAACTCTTCACACTCTTCGAAGTGATCCTCAATAACATTTCATATCATACGATTAATCATTTCATCCCAAATTTGCTTAAATTAATCCTCGAGTAATAACGTCTCATATCAACTAGCTTTATCCTTAAGACACCATCTTATGCCAACCATACTTCATCATACGAAAATCCTCTGATTGCTTTCTTCGCATCTAACTATCGGCTCTCTTGACTTCTAGTCAACCGTAGCACAAGTTCACTTACCAACTCACACCCTTTTCGCATCTAACCATAGGCTTTCTTGACTTCTAGTCAACCGTAGCACAAGTTCACTTACCAACTCACAACCTTTAGATTTGCTCATCGACTCTATTGTCTACTTATCTTGGTAATAGTGCTATTAACTTTATTCGTACTATTTTAGCCTCTTAGTCCACCCGATCTATGACATCATTATCATCCAACCAAAATCTCAGGACCATTTACTCTCAAGCATCACAATGAAGAGCGTCACACGTAACCTTAACATTACAAGGGTCTGCTTCACATCTTGGTCGTTCATCAATCCTAAAAAAATATCATAGCCTCTTGCACCTGTTTATCAAGTTCGAGGTGAAGATATCACCTCTTTCAAAGCTTGATAGTTTATGTCCTCAATCGAACGACTCATAACTAAGCATCTAATATCTCCATCTATTATTGGCAATAAATCTGAAAAACCTTCTGAGAATAGGTCCTGGTATTTTCTATTTTTTTCTTACGATTTTTCACTGACCGTAAATGCGGTATCACAATCAACAGGCTTCTTATAACCATAACTTGCTGACATCACTCAGCTATATATCTCCCCGTTTGCCTACCAGGGCTACCTAGACTAACCATCTATTCATACGAGAGTTTCATTCTCCAAAATCGAAATCTTGGATTTCTAATTGATCTAAGCCTGCAGCATATCTATCATCACTTGATTCTCTCTATCACATCTTAGATTCACATAATCTTCTAGGTAACAATCCCTAATTATACTACCAGCTAGAGCAGGCAGGTACCTTTGTCACTTACGGCACTCCAATCATCGCCTAGCTACACATCCTCGATTTGCCTACTAGGGCTATCTTAGACTAATCGTCTATCCTAACAAGACCTTTATTCTTCAAAATCGAAAATTCTAGATCTCCAATAAATTTTGATCTATTAAGAACGCGACATTTCATACTATAATCTGACACCCTAGCACATTTGCTATTACTTGTCTCTCTCAAGCATGCTAAAGACTCTCAAAGACATCTATTCGTAATCATCTCGCTAACTGGAGTGGGTAAGTACCTACGTCTCCCATGGTACTCCAATCCTTAGGAAATCCCTCGCAAATCTAAAATTGATTCATCTTTGAAGATCATCATTCAGATCACGTTACCTGGTTTCAATTATTAAAAACAACCGAATCTTAAACCTACAAGAACTCTTTACCGAATGATACTTTAAAGCTCAAATAACGATTTAGGTCCATCTACTGATGCACAAGGTATAACTTATTCGCGAGTCTTCTCTTACAGACTTTCGAATCCTTAAGCTCACTTAGCACACCGAACCGTAGTCACAACCTCTATTAGCTAGGTTTCCTTATCATTCCTTTAGGGTCAATACGACCTATTAAGAAACTCTTTCATTTTTTGATACCCAAACTCTACTTGAACTGATGTTGCTATCTCACTATTTATTGTCAAAGCCTTGAACTGGTCATAGTCTCGTTTACCGAGAATTTCATTGACTCTCGCATTTCGATCTTTAGATCCAGCTGACTATCGGCACACGACCATTCATGACCCTATTGTCATACTAGATACCGAGGTAATCATGCATTTCATAGTCATGTATGCATTCTACGTGATAGATACATATCGGGGCATGTCAATATGATGAAAACATTTTCGAGGAAGTACCACTTACCTTCTCAAGCTTATCGAGCTACCTCGATATCTGTGCCTTGTCTCGATTTGCGTGCAATATTCTCAAAAAGCGTGCCCGAGCCATTTTTTTCTCACCAAAATCTTCGAGATACCACCGAAACAGAATTTCTTATTTTTCAGATTTTTTTCTAGAATTTTTTCCATCATTTTTCCTATTTTCTTTTCTTTTCTTTCTTTTCTTTCTTTTCTTTTCTTTTTCTTTTTCTTTTCCTTCTCTTCTTCCTCCCTCCTCCTTCTTCTTCCTCCTGTTCACCGTCTTCTTCGCGCAGCCCCTGCGCGCGCCCAGCAACCGCCAGCCACTACCTCGGCCAGCTTCACCAGCCATCGCGGTCGCCCTCGCCGTGCATTGCGGCTGCCACCCCCGGCGGTCTTCCTTGAGGCAACCCACGGCCCCGCGACCAGCCGCTGCTCGCGGCCCTGCTCGCTGCGTCAGCCATGGCTGAAGCTTGCGGCCATGGCTGCCACCGCGAGCTTGCGGCCACTCTGGCCGCCTTCGGCCTCCATTGTCATCACCGGTCGTCGCTCCTGCATCATCCAAGCTCGCCTCCACCCGCAATAGGCTGCCCCTAGTTGCTGCCCTGCTTCAGTTGGTTGCGGCCATGGCTGCCATGGCCGCGCCAGCTTCTCCCAACCACCTCTCCGAGCTCGAAGGTCACTGCTGCCATGGCCGCGGCCCATCTTCCTTCCAACTCTCTCTCCCTCTCTCTCCCTTGCCTTGACGCTCTCGGCCACAACTCCCAATCTAATTTCCCTCCCTCGCTGCTTCTCAATCGGCCAAGATGGCTACCAATTTATAGCTTCCACTGCCTTAGCCGCTACTCCATTGTACATCACATTAATTGCTCCATCTTGCTGCCATACCTTTCTTAAATTCAACTGCTCAAATCGCACTGCCATTTCCTCAATTCTCGCTGGCATGATCTCTCCATTTGCAGCCAAGAATCGCGGCCATTAAAGCTTCTCAGAAGATGGCCACGCACACACGTGCACATGCATACCTATACATATATATATAATTATTTTTATACTTTAAATTAAATAAATTTACATATTAAACCCTAAATTTTATTCTTATTGCACTTGTGCAATTCTCTAATTGCAACCAGGCCCTTAAACCCCAAACTAATTTGCATTTTAATACCAAAAATCCATAATTAATAACTTAAATTTTTATTTGATATAGACGATTTCGCCCCGGCGTCCTTTTCAGGTTGTCGATTCATTCCGAACTATTGAAGGGTTGCTCATTACGCAAAACCGGTGCCCCCCTAAGGTTCCGTTGATTTTTCGGTAGTCTCCTACGACGATTTGGTTTTACAGTCTAAATAGCAGTTGTATTTTAGCTGTATCGAAAACTGTTCCTGATCCGATTTCTTTCGATACCATAAATCCCAACTCGATACGCTCGTCGAGACTATATAATTTTCCTTAGACAATTTCACTCCGAGGCATTCCCTGCAGTTGATTCGGTACCTGAAATTGCTATAAAATCAATTTTTCGGTGTTCTAAACTTATTAAAATTATGTGGCAACCTTATCTAAACATGGGGTATTACAATATAACCCAACCATAGGGAAAGAGCAATATCTCTAAAGGCAATATCATCACACCGACACACTAACACAACATGGTCCTAGCTTAAGAGGGGTAAGGTCAACGTATTTCCCCAACACCTCGAAAAAAATCGTTACCACTCCTAGCCTAAGAGGATCACATCAACGCAAGAACCTGGCTCACCGCAATTATGTCAAGGATTATGTTTCCACTCAAAAGAATTCAGGAACCATTATCCAATCCCAAACTCATATCCCATACGGACTACCAGTCATCTAGTGCAACTTCCCTGGCCATACGGCTCGTCACAGAAACCTAGGCGGTCATCCCAGCATGCACACGAGCACAAGATAACCCTATACGTACATTATTCCGACAACACCCTCGGGGAATTGCGACTGCACTATCCAGACAACATTCCAAGCTAACGTCTCATATGAACAACACAAAATGGACGACAATACCACATATCACAACTCAATGCACCATATAAACAACATTTTATGGACATCATTTATTGCATAAAACACAAAGCGCGTGTATAAAACGTTTTGGGGACGAACCTCCCACATGAAATCAACCGTCACTGGTTACCATTTGCATGTAACAAAACCATTTTGTATGAAATCACAAGACATTTAGATAGAACAAATACTAAGTTTTAGAGTAGAACTACCCACAACAAAGAAAGTTTTAGGGTGAACACCCACCCCAAACATATTCGAAATGCCTCGATTCTCGCCCACAATCTCAATTTGCATGCCAAACCTCAAATACTCGTACTTATACACAACCTCAAGCCACGATACTCCTTAAACATCTTATTTATTTAAAGGAGCATCAAAATCTATTTTTCCATAATTTTCTCAATTTTTCTCCTAGTTTTTACCTCGATAATTCCAAAATAATTATCTTCTCAAACTTTTTCCCAAATTTTTCAACATGATAATTCCTAAAATAATTTTAGAAAATATTGAAACAAATTCCAAAAATACCCTTGGTCCCACATGCTCAACGTGTGTCTGCGCGTGAAAGATGGTGCGTGCAGCTCACGCACCAATCTTCTTCCTTTTTTTCGGCCACTGACAACTACTCTGATGCTCAGCCACCCCCTTGAAGATCTCCCTCTATCAATCTCAGTGCACCCATGGTTGCCTAAAAACTCATTGAAAAAGGCCCCAAACGGCCAGTTGTAGGTCCGGCCTTGGCGTCTGCCTCGTGCTTTCCAGCGAAGTTCGAAACAGCTTCAAACGAACACCAAATGCTCCCAAAATCTCCAAAAATGCTCCCTAGAATTCAACGAACAAAAGCCCTCTAACCCTATTGCTCGATTCAAGCTAAAACACGATCAATTTTCTTCGATTTTGTTTTGAAACCCTCAGCCTTTAACCCTTGTACCCATTTTCTCAATCGAAAATCACCAAATCCTCATTGATCTTATCCTTTAAGCGCCAAATCTAGCCTTTAACACACTCAAATAGCCCTAAATCATGACAAAAAAACCTTCAAAAATCTCAGCTAGATTTTCTATCACCTCCGCTATAAAATCAGATCACACCTCGACCATTTTCGGTCAATGGCCACCACCCAATGACTCATCATGGTCTGGAGGCTATCCTCGAGCCTCCAGGTGACCTTCCCAATGGCAAAACGCTACTGGCCAGCGTCCACAGGCAGCTGGTCGGTTTCCCATTACTTTTTGAAAATTTTGCACTTTCACCCCCAATTAATTTCCAAATGCATTTTGCCTCTTTCCTTGATACCCCTAGACTTTCAATAACACCACTAAAGCCCACAAGTTTTATACTCTTCACTTCATCCCCGAAAGTTTTAAAAAACTATCTTTTCAGCTTCCTTTGGGCAAAATTGGCAAGTTACACTTAAGCCCGGTTGATTGATTTGACCTTAAGTCCTTTCATTTTAACCCGAAATCGCTCATGGGTTGTTCTTCATACAGAATATTGGTCCTCAACACAGTCCATTAACTTTTTTGAATTCTCCTATATCGATTCAATTTTTTTAATACCTGAAAAATTCTCGAGGTTATAAATGGTATTTGATGAAGGTTATAAGTGGAATTTTCTAAACAAAGAGCCTGTAGGGTACACTATCGCAGTTTTAAGCGACCAAATCAGCTAAAGGGAGTACCCCAGACCCTAGATGATTAAGGAAAATGTAATGGTATCGATGAGTGATTCGAGTTATGATTTTAGGTGTCAAAAGAAGTTGGATCGGGAATAGTTTTTGGGATAACTGTTGATCGGGCTAAGAAAACCAAATCGACGTAGGAAACATTCAGAAAGTCAACAGAGTGTCTTCAGCACTTAGATTTTACATATGAAACAACCCTTGAGAAATTTCGGGTTGAAACGAATGGATTTAAAGTCAAAACGATCAATCAGGCCAAAGTGTAATTTTTTAATTTTGCCTGAGAGAGGTCAAAAGGGTAATTTTTTGGAAACTTCAAGGATGAAATGCATAGTACAAAACTTGTGGGCCTTAGTGGTATAGTTGGATTTATCATGGGTGTTATGGAAAGGGCATAAATGTCAATTGAAAAAACTGAGGGGAAAGTGTAATAAAACAAACTTGCAATGTGAACACAAAGGAGAAAATCGACCGCAGCAAATTCGTCGCACGTGGAGCTATTTTCGGTGATGGGATGGTTGCGGTAGGGCTCGAGGGAGGTGGTATACGGTGTGGGCTAGCTTGGGAGCCAAGCCTCGACCAGTGATTGGCCGAGAGGTGACCGAAATTTGGATATAAAAGGGGTCGAAAGTTTAAGAAATTTTTACATCAAAACTGTTGAGTTTAAGGATGAATCGAGGGAAGAAAATAGAGGGTTTTTTCTCCTTGGTGTGTGGGGATCAATTCTAGAGCATTTGAAGGTGTTTTGGGTGCGATTGAAGGCCATCTGAAGCTCGGTTAGAGACGGAATGCGGAGCGCCTAGGGCCGCCTGTAACTCGAATTTTGGGGCACTTTCTGGTGGTGTTTCGACCGAAAGTTGGTGCCATCCGAATCGACTAGTCGAGGGCTTCAAGGCGGTCGTCTCAGATCAGGAATTGGAGCCATCGCCAATGGCCAAATTTTTTAGAAAGAAGACCGGCGCGTGACTACATGCGCCAGCTTTCATGCATAGCCACGCGCAGGGCGCGTGGATAAGGGTAAATTTGGTATTTTTCTTCCAAAAATTTTCTTAAATTATTTTAGGATTTATTGTGTTGAAAAATTTGGAAAAAAGTGTGAAGAGATAATTATTTTTGAATTATTGAGGTAAAAATTAGGAGAAAATTAGAGGAAATTATAGACAAATTGAGGAAAATGGATTTTAATGCTTCCTTAATTAAATATGGTGTTTAGGGAGTGTTATGCCTTGAGGTTGAATATAAATTTGGGTATTTGTGATTTGGCACGCAAATCGAGATCGTGCACGTGGATCGAGGTATTTCGATTATTTTCGAGATAAGTTGTTCACTACCAAAACTTATTTACTGTGGGTGTTTTACCCTAAAAACTTGGTGTTTGTTCTATCTAAACGTATTGTGATTTCATTCAAAATGGATTTGTTGCATGCAAACGATAACCGGTAACGGTTGGTTTTCTTAGGGAGGTTCGTCTCTAAACATTTTGAACTTATGCATAGCATTTTATAAAATATTGTTTATATGATGCATTTGAATTGTGAAATGTGGCCTTGTCTTACGTTTTGTGTGTTCGTATGGAATGTCAGCCTAAGATGTTATCTGGATAGTGTAGCCATAATTCTCCAAGGGCGTGACTGAATAACAGGGGTATCTGGTGGTGTGTGTATGCTAGGAAAGCTGCCTTGGTTTTCGTGCAGGCTGTTTGATCAGGGAAGTTGCACTAAGATGATTAGGTGGTCCATATTGTGTTGTTCATATGGGATGTCAGCCTGGGCTGTTATCTGGATAGTGTAGCCATAATTCTCCAAGGGCGTGACTGAATAATAGGGATATCTTGTGCTGGAGAGTATGCCGGGATAGCCACCTTGTTTCCGTGCCAAGCCGTTTGGTCAGGGAAGTTTCACAAGGATGACTAGGTGGTCCATGTGAAATTTTGGAGTTGGGATTGTGTGGTGGTTCTTGGATGCTTCGAGTGAGAACGTAATCTCCGACGTAAATATGGTGAGCCGGGTTCCTGCATTGATGTGACCCTCCTAGGCCGGAAGTTAGTAATGATATTTCCCAAGATATTGGAGAGATGCATTGACTTGCCCCTCTTAAGTTAGAATCGAGTCGTGTCGATGTGTCTGTATGATGGCATAGTTTTTAGAGAGATTGTTATTTTCCCATGGTAAGGTTAAGCACTTGGGATTCTCTTAGGCTAGGGCTTACCGAGTTGTGTTGGTTTATTTTATGTCTTGCATTCATTCATGAAAACATGATTTTGAACTCTCACTTAGATAATTCATCATCTAATATAGACTTTTTCCCTAGAATATTCAAATGTTCCAGGTGAAGGCAGCGGTGCGAAGGGAAAGGGAATTGTTGAGGAATGACGACGATTAATGGATAGTTTATTTTATGTCGTTTTCAATTATGTTGTTAGTTTTGATGACGTTATGTAAATGTTGTTTGACTTTATATTATGAATAAAGTGGGTTTGATTATGGTTTATTAAGGTTTCAATCTAGCTTTCGCATTTGAGATGATTTACCTGTCTTAGTTTATCAATGGTTCATAGTTGATATATTGAGAAGGTGTAACGGGATTTTCGAGGAATGGTTTGTGTTGAGTTTCCGTTGATTGGAAAAAAAATATCCCTGGAATCTTACATTATCTAATGCCTTGGGAAGGCGGGGTGCTATAGTTTTTCAACCTGATCCATAATTGTACTGAAAACCATTCTGGATCCAATTTTTTTTTGACACCTAAAATCATGCCTCAAATCACTTGTCAATACTATTCATTTTCCTTAAACATCTAGGGTCCGGGGCACTCCCTACTATCGATTCGATCACTTAGAACTGTGATAGTGTACCTTATAACCTATTCCTTCGAAAATTTCACTTATACCCTTCGTGAAATCCCCTTTATAGCCTTAAGAACTTCCCAGGTATTACACTGCCATTATTAATCAGGTGAACGGTGATGGTACTAATCAAGTCAAGAGTTAAGACATGGGCAGTTTTATGCAGTCTTTGACTCTCACACAGTACCAAAATCTGCTAAATATGTTGAGTACTCACCTGTCTGATGTTAAGATTGATGCAGATGTTTCAAAAACCCTTGATTAGGTGTCAAGTGTATGTTTTTCAACAAATATTAATTCCAGCTTAAGTTGTCCTAGGTTTTGGATAATAGACTTAGGGGCTACAAGTCATATATGTTATGATCATTCATCTTTTCATCAATTGAGGCCTATTCACAATGCATTTGTGACCTTACCTGATCATCGACGGTTTTGTCTCTTTTATTGGAAACGTGTCTCCTTACATATTGTTAGAAAATGTTCTCTGCATTCCTCAATTCAAGTTTAATCTGATATCAGTGAGTGTTTTGGTGGCACAAGGTACATACTCCTTGTTCAATATGTCCACTGGAAAAATAGAAGAGGTTGTCTTTTGTTTCAAATAATAACATGTCTAAAAAGGCTTTTGATCTTATTCATCGTGACACATGGGGACCTTGTCACATCCAAACACATGCTGGTTATAGATATTTCTTGACTTAGTAGATGGTTGTACCCGATTTACTTGGGTATTTCTCATGAAACATAAATCTGATGCTAAGGTGATTATACCTAGATTCTTTACTATCGTGGAAACTCAATTTAATACGGTTATCAAGACTTTTAGGTCTAATAATGCACCCGAATTATCTTTCACGAATTTTTTTCCTCTTATGCACCCGAATTATCTTTCACGAATTTTTTTCCTCTTAAGGGGCGCTTCACCAATTCTCTTGTGTTAAAAAGCCTGAACAAAATTCTGTTGTAGAATGTAAACATCAAGATTTACTTAATGTGGCTAGGGCTCTATTTTTTCAATCTCTAGTTCCTATAAAATTTTGGGGGGAGTGTGTCCTAACTGCGACTGTCTTAATAAATCGAACACCAACTATTGTTTTAAATTCCCAAACACCTTATCAAATGTTGTACCATGTTCCTGTAGATTATGTTTCTTTAAGGGTGTTTGGATGTTTGTGTTTTGCTTTAACCTTACCTTCTCATTGGAATAAGTTTTCTCCTAAAACCACTGCATGTGTCTTTGTTGGCTATCCACCAAGCATGAAAGGATATAAATTGTATGATCTTAATAGCAAGTCTATATTGGTATCTAGGGATGTTATATTTCATGAGCATACGTTTCCTTTCCACATTGTTAACCCCTCTGCTAAATTAAATGATCATTTTCCTGATCTTGTTTTGCTTATGCCATCTCTAGAGATGACCTCTTCTTCATCTCCTCATGTGACTTATTCTTTTATTCCATCTTCTCTTATTGATTTGGCTCCAGTTCCTTCATCTGATTTGGTTGTTCCTTATTCTTCATCTACTGCAACTCCTACTGTTTCTGTTTGCAGGACAACCCGAGTTATCAAACCTCCATATCTTATCTTCAAGATTTTCATTGCAGCCTCTTGACTAGCAGGCCATTGTCCCATACTCGGACTCTTTATCCCTTGAATGATCATATTTTCTATCACAAACTTCCAGCTTCTCACAGTTCTTTCATTTTATTAGTTTTTTCTTCTCTAGAGTCACAACATTATTCCCAACTAGTTCAGTTTCCTCATTTGAGGACTGCTATGGAGGCTGAACTAGATGTTATGTATCAAAATCAAACCTGGTTAGTTGTTTCTCTTCCTCTTGATAAACATTCTATTGGATGTAAATGGGTGTACAATATTAAATATAACTCAAATGGTTCTATAGAGCAATACAAGGCTCATTTAGTGGCAAAAGGATATACTCAAAAAAAGCTTTAGATTTTTTTGATACATTTTCTTCAGTTGTAAAACTGGTAAGAGCAAAGCTTTTACTTACTCTTGTTGCTGTTCAAAAATGGTCCCCTGTACAACTTAACGTAAATAATGTGTTCTTAAATGGTGATTTGTTTGAAGAAGTGTATATGGACTTTCCCCCTAGTTATCAGCCTGAAACTTGTGTTTTGGGAGGGAGATTAGTGTGTAAGCTGCACAAGTCTATTTACGACTTGAAGAAGGATTCTCGTCAATGGTTTTCGAAGTTTTCTAGGGTTCTTATTAAGCATGGGTTTCATCAATCTCGGTTTGATTATTCATTGTTTACTAAGGGTATTGGAAATTCTTTTGTGGCCTTACCTGTTTATGTTGATGATATTATCATCATCGGTCCTAATGTTGCCACCATTACTTCTCTCAAGGAATTTCTTCATAACCAATTTAAACTAAAAGATCTAGGTTGGTTGAAGTATGGTCTTGGCTTGGAAATAGCTCGGTCTTTTAAAGGTATTTCTCTATCTCAACGTTATTACATGCTTTAGTTTCTAGAGGATGCAGGTTTCCTTGCTTTCAAGCCTACTTCATTACCCATGTTACCTAATAACAGATTATTATCATTTGAGGGTGACTTATTACCTGATCCTTCAGTGTATCGAAGGCTTATCAGTAGACTGCTTTATAGTAACATCTCGCATCGAGCGATAGGAAGGACCAAATCAACTTAGCCTAATGGGCTTACATGAACTTCTCAAGGGTCACCCATCCTTGAGATACCTTAGTTCAAACACGCTCAACCCGGGAGTTATTTATCCACATTCAGCCTAAAAGTTATCCAGCTGGTGTTCTTTCCTTCTTTACTATCCTCGATATATATACTAGCTTCTTTATAGTCCCTCTTGGACCTGACCTTGGACTCTCGAGGTATTACATTCTCCCCTCCTTAACCACATGACATCCTCGTCATGTGACCTTACAACTGGTGCCAAATCTTCTCCTTTTGGGGGGCTGCTATAATACCCCATATTTCGTTGTGTTAAGTAAGTTCATGGAATTAGAAATTAGTTTGAGAATTTAGTTAAGTAATTTCCAAATCGATGGAAGGGAGTACCTCAGAACGTAAACATCTAAGGAAAAAGGTATGTCATTGATGAGTGCCTTGAGACAGGATTTAAGACACTGAAAGCAACTGGAACAGAGACAATTTTTCAGTACGACTAATGTTAGCCTAAAAAATTGAATG
This sequence comes from Diospyros kaki, assembly GCA_036245055.1. Lineage (NCBI taxonomy): Eukaryota > Viridiplantae > Streptophyta > Magnoliopsida > Ericales > Ebenaceae > Diospyros > Diospyros kaki. The sequence continues at coordinate 26,628,736 of BSEG01000003.1, read as the reverse complement.
ATCATAAGAGATGTAATACTCGAGATTTTTAAATTCAGATACTTGAGAAAATAGGATATTTCAAGGGATTGTAGATGTTTGGAGACAAAAGTTCAATTTCTGAACCGAGGTAAAATCATAATTTTTTAGGTTTAGGTAAAAGTGTAATTTATCTAAAAACCAGGGGTATTAGCGTAATTAATCCTTTCTCTAGGAACTAAAATGCAATTAAAAATTAGCCTGAAATCTTGTTAAAAAGGGTCTAAGTGCAATTATCCAAAAGTTTGGGTCAAAGTGTAATTCTTGAAACCTTTTTACTAGGGGCATTTGAGAGATTGAGGAAAAGCCTCATAATGACTTTAGAGATAAGGATGAAGTCTCATGATGACGTTAGAGATAAAATGAAGGCTCATGATGACTTTAGAGATAAGATAAAGGCTCATGATGACGTTAGAGATAAGATGAAAGCTCATGATGACGTTAGAGATAAGATGAAGCCTTATGATGACTTTAGAGATAAGATAAGATTTGATTTGCATAAGATTTGAAATGATTACAGAAAATCTTAAAAAATTTAGAATGACTGCAAAAGATCTTAGAAGATTTTGGAATGATTATATAAAATCTTAGAAGATGTAGAATGATTGTAGAAGATCTTAGAACATTTTGAAATAATTGCAAAAAATCTTAGAAGATTTGGAATGATTATAGAAAATCTTAGAAGATTTACAATTATTGCAGAAGATCTTAAAGATTTGGAATGATTAGAAAAGATTTTGGAAGATTTGAAATGATTGCAGAATATGTATTTCTTGGTGGCTAAGTTTCCAAAGCCTATAAATGAGAGTTCATGGCCAAGGATTCTCTCATTTGAAATTGTGATAAATTCGTGCTAGATGAGAGTGCTTCGGGTTTAGTGGATAGAGGGCTTTTAAAGCGTATGAGAGACATCACACGTGCAAAGCACTTAGACAGCACGTGAGGGTGTGTAAGGGGGTGGTTTGGTCAAAAGACTTGAAGAGTTGCACAAAAATCGAGGTTGGGCACAAGATTTGAGATGTTCTGAGTTTCGTTCAAGGTGAGTGTTCGCCCCAAAAACATGATTTATTGTTGGTATTTCTACCCTAAAAACTTGGTGTTTGTGTTACTTAAATGTGTTGTGATTTCATGTCAAATGGTTTTGTTGCATGCAAATGATAAGTGGTGACAGTTGGTTTTATGAGGAAGGTTCGTCCCTAAATATTTTGTACTTGTGCATTGCATTTTATAAAATGTTGTTTATATGATGCATTGAATTGTGAAATGTGGGATTGTCATGCGTTTTGTGATTGTTCATATGGAATGTCAGCCTAAAATGTTGTTTGGATAGTGTAAACATAATTCTCCAAGGGTGTGATGGAATAATAGGGGTATCTTGTGCTGGTGTGCATACCGGGATAACCACCTTGATTTTTGTGTCGGGCCGTTTAGCCATGGAAGTTGCATTAGGATGACTAGGTGGTTCATATGGGTTTTGAGGTGGGATTGTGTAATGGTTTCTGGATGCTTAGAGTAGGAATATAATCCCCAACGTAAATGTCGTGAGCCAGGTTCCTTCTAGGCCGGGAGTTGGTAACGATTGTTCCCGAGATGTTGGGGAGATGTGTTGGCGTTGCCCCTCTTAAGCTAGAACCGCATCGTGTTGGTGTGTCAGTATGGTGGCATGTCTTTTAGAGAGATTGCTCTTTCCCCGTGGTAGGGTTAAGCACTATGGGATTCTCTTGGGCTAGGATTTGTCGGGTTGTGTTGGTTTATTTCATATCTTGCATTCATTCATGAAAATATGTTTTTGAACTCTCACTTAGATGATTTATCATCTAATATGGACTTTGTCCCTGGAATATTCAGACGTTCCAGGTGAAGGCAATAATGCGAAAGGGAAAGGAATTGCCGAGAAGTGACAGCGATTAGTGGGTAGTATATAGTATGTCGTTTTCAATTATGTGATTTATTTTGATGACGTCATGTAAACGTTGGTTTAACTTTATGATATAAATAAAGTGGGTTCAGTTATGATTTATTAAGGTTTCAATCTAGTTTCCGCATTTGAGATGATTTACCTATCTTAGTTTATTAATAATTCTAAGTTGATATTCTGATAAGGTGTAACGGGATCTTCAGGAAACGATTTTTGTGTTGAGTTTCCGTTGGAAAAGAAATATATCCCCGGAATCTTAAGTTACCTAATGCCCTGGGAAGGCAGGGTGTTACAGCTGCCATCCTAAAGCCTATCAGGAGCCATTTCTTGTTCAAGCCCTCGTGCCTCGGCACCACTCCTCGCCCTCATCGGACCACCTTCTCCAAGAGTCAGCTCTGATACCTCCAGTAACATCCCGCATCGAGCGATAGGAAAGACCAGAACAACTTACCCTGATGGGCCTACACGAACTTCCTAGGGGCCACCCATCCTTGAGCTACCCTAGCTCAAATACGCTCAACTCGAGAGTTTTTTATCCACATTCAGCTCAAAAAGTATCCAACTGGTGTTGTTTCCTTATTTACTATCATGGATATATATATATATATACTAGCTTCTCTAAAGTCCTTCTTGGACTTGACCTTGGACTCTCGAAGTATTACATTTATCTTACAATTTATTAGCCTAATATTACCTTTACTGTTCATAAGCTCAGTCAATTTATCTCACAGCCTCGTCAACCTCACTTAGGTACTGCCCATCATTTGTTATGGTATCTTAAAACAACCCCCGGTCAAGGTTTGTTTTTCTCAACTAATTCCTCACTTCAGCTTAGAGTTTTTTCTAATGCTGATTGGGGATCCTGTTTGGATTCAAGATGGTCTACTACTGGGTTTTGTATTTTTCTTGGTAATTCTATGATTTCATGGAAGACTAAGAAACAAAGTATTGTTTCATGTTCTTCTGCAGGGGCCGAATAAAAGGCATTTTTATCCAGTGCAAGTGAACTGGTCTAGATCACTCAATTATTATTGGATTTTCATGTTCATACTTCACCTCTTGCTCTTCTTTTTTTGTGATAACTAGATTGCCATTCACTTTGCTACCAATCCAATATTTAATGAGCGCACGAAGCACATCGAATTGGATTGTCATTTTATTCGTAAGAATCTAGTTACTGGAATTATTAAGCTGTTTCCCATTCAATCACGACACCAACTGGCTAACGTCTTCACCAAAGCGTCACCAGCATCTCATTTGTTTCCTTTGTTAACCAAAATGGTTGTTCATGACATACACAGTCCATCTTGAGGGTGCGTATTAGAGTTTCTTGTATTTTTGTTATGTTAACATGCTTTGTATTAGAGTTTATTGTTATGATTTATACATTTTGTATTGTAATGTTTCAGTTCTGTTTTAGTTGTGTAGTGACAATTTTGTAATTATATAGTGTTTTAGTTGTGGTATTTAAAGGAATGGGCTGAGATCTATTGGATCAATGAGAAATTATTTTCACTGCCCTTCTTGCAAAATACTCTCTCTTCTTCTCTTTAAATTCTGCAGATTCTCCCTTCCTCTAAATTCATTCCCTATCATTCAATATCCCTAATCAAAGCTTTGGTCTTCCAAAATTCAAAGGCCACCGTCACAGATTTTAACAAGCCCATTGGGTTGGGCTGGGGCCTAACCAAGCCCATTGGGTTGTCTTATATTTTGTGTTTTAAAGAAAACGCACCTACTTAAAATTTTGATTGTTGTTTACAACTCCATATTACTTTAAATAAGGAAGGGACATTATTACTTGCCTCAAATTGCAAATTCTTGACAGCCAAATGTAATACAGTGTCATCCATGGCATCTCTAGTACTGAGCAGTTCAAGAATCCTATGAGGCTGGGCATCGAACAATTCAATCAGGACGTCAATATTCCCCTTGATGGTAGCAAGATGAAGCGGGTTCCTGCCATCTGCATCCAGGGCAGTGCACATATCGGGATTGGCTTTTACTAATTCTTTGACGACATCGTGGTGTCCCTGATCCGCCGCTAGGTGAAGCGCCGACCACCGCCGCAGATCCAACACGCGGGCGAGGTGTGGGTTTCTGGACAGCAACCTCCTGACAAATTCCAAGTGTCCCCAGAATGCAGCCACGTGGAGAGGAGTGTGAACCAATGAACCCACCGAAACCCTATGGAGAATGAGGGGGTCTTTCTTAAGGACTCGATCCAGCGACTCTCCGTCCCCCAAGATGGCGGCTTCATGGAGACTTTTTTCCACTTCCATTCTTCCCTCCATTTCTCCTACAGGGGTTCCAAGACAAATGCGAGCGAATATTATATGGGTCGATCCCAGTCAATTTGGATATTTTTGGTGTAGTATCGAAACATTTTCCTTTGGAAAAGCGGGTACATATCTGTCCGAACCACACCAACCTTTCTGGGTCTATTTAACACTCACATTAATGAGCTAAGACTGTAAAAATATTTATAAATTTACAATGTAAAATATAGTAAAATTAAGGGTACAAACTACATTGATATATATATATATATACATATAAATAGCATTTTGGATAAACTAGTAATGTTTTTGATGGTGCACTTTAAATGAGGTACGACTAGTCCATCATTAAGAACTAGTTTGGGAGAGTTTTCTTCTTTAATTTTTATTTATTTTTATAATCATTTTCTTTTATTAGGTCATTCTCCCTTTATTTATTTATTTATTTTTTTGTTGAGACACTCTCCATAATTGTTATTTACGTATCTACAATACAACAATAAAAAATTAACTTAAGACATAAAACTTGTTTTTAATATTAATAAGCATAACACAAGTTGCTCCACATTCAATTTTCAAATAATTCCAAAAAGGCCCTACAACTTTGGTAGTAAGAAAAAATTATATATTCTTTTGCTAAGTGTTGAATCCGTTGCATGATCCGTAACTTAATATTTTGATACTTAACAAAACATGTGACTAGTGTTTAAACATTCTCTCAAGAAATAATTTTCTTAAACTCTTATATTTTGAAGTCAAAATAAATGATATATGAAGTTTGAAAAATATTAGAAAAAGTTTTGAATATAATGAAAAAATAGAAATTTCAAGTGTTTGACAATGTGTTAGTCGAATATTCCACATAGAAACTTTGATTAATCTTTCACTAGGAATGTTAATCAAGTATCAAACTTTATTACTCTAAAATATTAATCAAGTAAGGTTAAATATTGCTCGAGTAACTAGTATAGAAATTGAGAAGTTCTAAATATTACTCAAGTAACATTATAAATTACTCAAATAACCTATAAAGTTGTCAAGATATTCCAAATATTACTCAAGTAATCTGATATATTAGTCAAGTAATCTTTGTTCTAATTTTAAAATTCAAAATATGTTCAAAATATCATTTGAGTAACACCTACAATTACTCAAATACGGTCTATGAAACTTTAAATCCAAACGTTTTAGCTAGTAGATTGCTTTTAATGCTGACCAACTCTGCTTTCAATGCTGACCAACTACTTTTAATATTGACCCAAGTAAATTTAATAACATCTGAACAACATTAAATGTTCTAAAAGTCTCTATACATAAAAATATACATGTTTTATCGATTTTTTCTTATTCTAACTTGATTTGCATTGCAAAAATAGAAACTATTTGTTATGGCTACAGAAAATCTATTTGTTCTCTAGATTCAAAATTCAAATCAGCCTTGATATATAAGGCTTGGAGCTCGAAAATAAAAAATAAAAAAAGGAGAACAAAAGCGAACAAAAAGAATAAGAGAGAAGAAAAAAAAAGAGCAAAAGAAAAAACAAAAGTTTTCATTGCTACTGTATTCTAAGAAACAAAAAAACACAAAATTATTTTGTATCAATATTTATTTTACTTTTTGTATAACTAGGTGTTCCTCTCATTAGTGCTATATTTTCATTCATATCCTTGAGAGGAAATCTAGAGTCGAAGATTTCACTTCAAAATCAAATGGTCTTATATTGTGTGGGTTATTGATTCAGCCCTAAAGTGAAAAAGAGTAAAAAGATTATCACTTAATCTCTAGAAAAAACAAAGTGACGGTATAGCTAGGCTCATGAAAAGCTAATGCTATAAAGAGGATAGTGCTAGCCTCTCACTTTCAAATCAGGCATTCTGAATGAATTTTAAAATTTTTTGATGAGGAATAAAGGTAATGGACATAGACATTTATTGTCAAACTATTATAACCATTGTCCAATTTCTCTTTATTTATTTATTACATTATTACATTTATTTCTTGTGCCATTAAACACTATTTTCTTTTAGCTTAATTCACCTCTTTTAATATATTTTCACTAAGGCGACATTTGTTAAAATTAGTAAGATAAGAGGTATCAAGATAAGATTGAAATATTTTCTAGATCAAGATATGGAATAGTCAAAATAAAATTGGAAAGCATTCTAATATTTCTATCAAATTGTTTGTTAATTTTTTTAGAATCCATTGATAATTGTACTTTTTCTTTCTATATGTTTGTTAATGCATATAATAAACACCAAGATAAGAGTTTTTTTTTTTACCAAAATATCCCTACTACCGAATTTATTTAAAATTATTTATTAACATCAATAACAAATAGTATTTTATGATTAATATAAATTGTTAAAAAAAATAATGTCATTAAAAAGAAATTATCAAAACATGACAATTTAAAAATGTATTAAATAATATTAATTATAAGACTTAAATGAATAAGTTCTTTTAATAAATTTAAAATTTTAAAATATATTAAATGACATTAATTATCCTATACAAGGAGCATATAGGTAATTGAAACTTATTTGTAAAATGTCAGATAAATTTATCTGAGAGGGGAGGTCAGATAAATTTATCTTAAAAGAGAGAGATAAGAGGTTACGTGAAAACTTTTTCGGACACTGTCAGATAAATTTAACACATTGAAAATGCCAAACATCTGAAATACTTCTCATATTTGATAATTTTTTCTTCTTATCTTAGTTAACAAACACCCCCTAAGTAAGGAAAGAATTTTGTAAAAGAGACAAAAAAAAAAAAAAAACTCTTATAAGCAATCTCATGCTTTAATAAATGAACTCCTCTATCCCTTAATTTCCCAACTCTAGGGTCCAAACCAAAGAAAAGCTATTGCAAAGGAAAAGAAAAACCTTCATCTAAAATACACTCAGAATTCTCATCTACCTTTACTCTGCTGAGGCTAGTAGCCAGTGCAGAAACCTGTCAAAAACATTTTTTACCCATGATATATATTTGATGGAGCGAGCTCTTCGAACCTGATTCACTCACTATCCGGTCTAGGGGCGGAGTAAAAAATTTTAGGTAAGGTCGACAAGAGTTAAATAGCATAAAAAATTAAAAATAATATAATATTAAAAAATATATCGATAAATTATACAATCATTCTCGACATATTTTTATATTTTAATAATGCTGCATAATAATATTATTATCAATTTCGTTAAATATCTACTTTTTAATATACACAACTAAAATATCATTCAATTATTAATCTCTAATTCGATTGCGCAACCGAGTCTTAACAAGTTTCATGATAGACTGTCATTCAATCATTGATGCAAGGACTTGTTCTCGAAAGCCCCATAAACATAGGAGTTTTGAGAGAAAGCCCTCACGGAAATGGATACATATGCAAACCTAAACAAAACATCTCTAAAGAGCTTTTCATTAATATACATAACAGAAACAAAAGTCATATAGTATACATTCTTTGATGACAAAATTAGGGCCCACATGCCCGCATATCCCATAAGTAACACCATGTTTAGCATAGTAAGACAATATTCTTCCTGGACTCAAAACAAAATAAAACGCCCAAGAATCTTTCAGTTAAAGTGTCTCTGTACACAACATCTATCATAGGGCAAGCTAAGCTTAGACCACCCTTACCTGTCTTTCCACACTTACTTGGAATGATGTAAAGCAAGAGTGAGTCACAAGATTCAGCAGGTATATATATATATAAAAAAAAGGATAATATGGCTGAAAGCTGACTGCCCATAAATATCCCCACACATGATATGTATCGCATATCAAGCCATGTCATGTATCACGATGCCAAATCATAACGTAAATGCACTAATGCACACAAATAGCCCTTGGGGCCCACATAAGACACACTCTGCCACCCAAGAACTACATATAAACTTGTTGTAGCCCAATATAGGCTTCCATAGACTTCTGAGGTATACACCAAATCATTTCTCGAAGTCTCAAAGTACATTTGTGGAGTATACACTAGATCATTCCCCACTGGGCCCAAACAACTTCCATAACTAGAGGCCTCCAAGGTATACACCAGATCATTCCCCGGAGTCCCACATCCTCATCATGCAATGCAATAAGTAAAGAAATGCAATGACTTATGTAGCATAAACGTGATGTCAAGGCCCCCATAAGTCAAACATCAGATCATGTTACGCCCACATAAGAACTCATACATACGAATGCTCCATGTGTTTATACATATCTACAATACACATGTCGGTACTGACAAGCCAACCTGTCATGCCAATACTCACGTCTACACTGAATACAAAGCATGATCCTAGATGTATGCAAACCCATAGCCTAATGTCCCAATGCGTCACCATGTAATGTGTAATAGTAAATAAATTGAAATACAACACCATCCCAAATAGAAACCATCTAGAACCTACCCCAATAAGGTTCAGTATCATTCCGCAAGGAAAGGTAGGAAAAATAAGCCCTACTTGCCAAGCGAATACAAAATGCATTAGCAATACTCTTGAAACCCCTAGAAGCATTACCGTCTAACCCATCAATGGATCTCATCATACTCCAATCATACTTGTAATATCTCAAATTTTCTAAAGGGCTCAAGAGTAATTTTAACTTGGGTCATAGGTGAAATTATCAAAACATTAAGGGCTTAAGTATAATTTCTTACAATTATAAGTACCGAATCGACTGCAAGGAATGTCCCAGAGTGTGGATGTCTAAGGAAAATGATATGGTCTCGATGAGCTTTCCAAGATAGGATTTATAATATTAAAAGAAATCGAAATTGAGACTGTTTTAAGTAACCCTAAAATACAGCTTCTATTCAGGCTGAAAAATCGAATCATCATAGAAGACTTTCAAAAAATAAACGAAACCCTAAGAGAGCTCCAGTTTTGCGTAAGGATCAACTCTGAGGTGGTTTTGGGATGAATCAATGACCCAGCGAGGACACTGGGTCGAAATTGTCCTTATCGAGTAAGTTATGAATTATTAATTTTTCATTTTCAATATCGTAACGCAAATTAATTGGACGTTAGAGGGTGTATTTGCAATTTAACAAATTCCCAAGCGTAATAAAGATGTAAAATGAGAATTAATTTGATGTTTGAAGGTGTAATTGTAATTAAAGAATTACCCAAATGAAATAAGGATTAAATTAGAAGTTTATGTGGTAAAATATCAAAACTTGAGGACTTGAATAAGGGCCAAAATGGCATTTGGAAGAAGCGTGGGGTATTAGTTTTGGATTTCAAATAACATTCAATTCTAGTTTTGAGTTTTTGGAGTACAAAGCTTATCAAGGGACAAGTGATGTCATGTGATTGGTGGATTTCAAAACTCAATCCAATATTAATTTGGATTTCAAGCAATATTCAATTCTAGTTTTGAGTCTTTGGAGCACAAATCTTATCAAGGGATAAGTGGCGTCATGTGATTGGTCCGAGAAATCTATAAATAAGGACCATGAGTTCTTCTCAAATCATTTCAAGGGAGTTTGAGGCTTGAGGGATTCTAAGGTGAGGAACTTGTTCTTGAGATAGGGGAGAAAATTCTGCAAGAACAAAGGAAGGAATCGAAGGAGAAGCGAAGGAGAACGAGCCTTGCTAGAGTTTCAACTTTTCATCGGAATTCATCCCAAACGGTCAGAAAAAAAAAGGCAAGGTAAGCCCTTTTTTTAATATTCCTGTAGAGGGGGAAGAGAGTGACCTATAGGTTCAAACGAAAGTCGAATCAGAATTAAATAAGGGAGATATGGCCGAAATAAGAAAGTGACGCAGTGTTATCACGGCTTCGCTTGAAGGCGCATGGGCCAACTTCAAAGGGCACGTGAGGGCAAGTGTGGGGCCTATTTTCATTGAAAAATTTTATTTATGACTCATATTTAATTCCCTTCAATCCTATGTAAAATTTTTGGAGGTAAGGTTTATTGAAACTTGTGTTTTCTACATAAACTTAGGGCATTTGCTATGAAATCATAAGTTTTAGAGATAAACCTTCAAGGTGAGTAATATTAACTAAAAAATTTCAAAAATTCATGAATATTATTTTATGAATTGTTATAGTGAAATATTTGATTTGGATTTATTGAGAGAAAATAGGAAGAAATAGAGAGAAAAATAAAAAAAATGCAAGAAATTATGAAAACAAAGGTTTTAATACTTATTTAAATAAATATGATAATTAGGGTACTTTGAGACTTAAGTTAAAGTGACTTGTGCCAATTTTGAGGTTGGCACGCAAATCAAGATGATGCATGTATTTCAAGGCAACACTACAAGAAATTCGAGATTTAGCGACGGATTTTTAGCGACGAACATTTCCTTCGCTATTTTGCGATGGAATAGTGACGAAATTGCGACGGAATACGAAATTTTTTTTTCGAAAAATTAGCAACGGATTTTAGCGACGAAAAATAATTGTCGCAAAAAAATAAAAAAATAATTTTTTAGCAACGGAAACAATAATCCATCGCTATAATTAGCGACGAAAAATTATTTCCGTCGCTAAATTTTAATAATAATAAAAAAAGTAAAAATAAAAATTTTAATTTTAGCGACGAAAAAAAATTTCGTCGCAAAAAAAAAATTTAAAAATAATTTTTTAGCGACGGAAACAGTAATCCATCGCTATAATTAGCGACGAAAAATTATTTTCATCCCTAAATTTTAATAATAATAAAAAAATTAAAAATAAAAATTTTAATTTTAGCGACGAAAAAAATTCTGTCGCAAAAAAATAAAAAAAAATTTAAAATATAATTTTTTAGCGACAAACAGTAATCCATCGCTATAATTAGCGACGGAAAATTATTTTTGTTGCTAAATTTTAATAATAATAAAAAAAGTAAAAATAAAAATTTTAATTTTAGCGACGAAAAAAAATTTCGTCGCAAAAAAATAAAAAAATTAAAAAAATAATTTTTTAGTGACAAAAAAGTAATCCATCGCTATAATTAGCGACGGAAAATTATTTCCATTGCTAAATTTTAATAATAATAAAAAAAGTAAAAATAAAAATTTTAATTTTAGCGACGAAAAAAAATTTCGTTGAAAAAAAAATAAAAAAAATAATTTTTTAACGACGAAAACAGTAATCCATCGCTATAATTAGCGACGGAAAATTATTTTCGTCGCTAAATTTTAATAATAATAAGAAAATAAAAATTAAATTTTTAATTTTAACGACAGAAAAAAATTTCGTCGAAAAATTTTAAAATAAAAAATTAATTTTAATATTAAATGTTAAAATAAAAAATTAAAATTTAAAATTAAATTAAATTAAAAATATAGTTAGCGACGGATTATCCGATTCCGTTGCTGATTTAGCGACGGAAAATTTAATCCGTCGCTAAAATTAATTTTTTTATGTTTTTTATTCAGTTAATTTATAAATATTTAAATTTGGAATGAATATTTAAATATATAAATATTTAAATTTTATAAAAAATTAAATATACATTTAACCATGAGATGAATATAAAAAAAATTAATTTATAAAATTGAAATAAATATATTAATATTAAAAATCATAATATTGCTAAATTCTAACTCATCAATTAATATATTTCGTGTGCATAAAATAAAAAATATTAAATGTATAATAATTAATTATTTGTAATATTTATTAAATGTGTACAAAATATAAACAAACACTATATTTGAAAAATAAATAAAAAGTTTTAAAACTATAATATTATTGAAATTTTCTTTATTTTAAATTTTAGAAATCATAAAAATAAAACAATATTGAGGGATTACATTATATAGAAAGAATTCTAGGAGCTATCTTGTTAGTATTTTTCTCTCTATAAATAGGAGAATTTTTTGGTAAAATAAAAATTTTAAAAACTATAATATATGGATGACATTGTGTCTTATACTTGATAATAGTATCATATGTTACTATCTAATATATAGATATTATAACACAATTAAATGTATAATTAAGTCATTCATAATAAACAGCTAGAGAAGTGACATATGCTGATCAGGATAAGAAAGTATCAAAATAAGTCCGGGATGATTTTCGAACGAAGATATGGAATGATTTTCCCCCTTAATAGTTATACTATAAAAAAACTATATGGGTTAATTTTTATTTTTAAAGTTTAAGTATTATGTATAAAACATTAATGTTGACTAAGAAAAAAATAAATATATCTCTTTATCATTTATCCTCTCTAATTTTGCGTCTAAGTTATAGATGAAATTCAACAATTTAGAATCCATTGTGTTGATTAAATGAGTTCTCCCATTAGTATAAATATTATGTAGATTTTGTTTAATATAATTTTTATTTATAGAAAAAATTTATTTTTTTAAGATTACAAACTATTAATAAATAATTCAATATATCAAATTAATTTATTATAATTATTAGATTTATAAATATAATTAAATTTTTAAATAAATATTATTTTGAAATACAATAATTTAAATTATTTTATTATCACATTTTAGATCATTACAATAAAATTTTTTTAAATTATATTATTTTTATTAATTAAATAATTATTAATATTATTTTTATATAATTATTAAATATTAAAAAAATAATTTCAATTCCCGCCTCTGGCAAATCTCGCCCCCCTTCCCCCTACCTTTTCCCCCCAAAATCCCTAAAGTCCCCCCTTCCCCCCAAATCTCTAATCCTCTGGCTCTCTAGCTCTCTCTGGTTCGCTTGCCCTCACCTCTCGCCGTCGCTTTCTCATCTCGGTCGCTGCCTCGCCCTTGCCCCCGCTCTCGCTCGTTGTTTCGCCCTCACTCTCGCCTCTTGCTCGTTGTCTCGCTCTCGATCGCTCTATCGCCCTCACTGTCTCGCCTTTTGCTCGCTGTCTCACTCTTGCTCTCGATTGCTCTATCGCCCTCAGTGTCTCACTCTCGCTCTCGCTCTCGATCGCTCTGTCGCCCTCACTGTCTCGCCTCTTGCTCGCTATCTCGCTCTCGCTCTCGTTATCTCGCCCTCGCCCCCGCTCTGTCGCTCTCGCTCGCAGCTCGCCCTCGCTCTCACTTACAGCTCGCCCTTGCCTCTAGCTTGTTGCATCGCCCTCGCCCTCGCCCTCGCCTCTCGCTGGCTGTCTCGCTTTCGATCGCTCTGTCGCCCTCGCTGCCTCTCGATTCCTTGCCCTCGTCTCTCGATTGCTCGCCCTCGTCTGTCACTTGCTCGCTCTCGATCGCTTTGTCACCCTCGTTGTCTCACCTCTTGCTCGCTCTGTCGCCCTAGCTGTCTCGCTCTCGCTGTCTCGCCCTCACCCCTACTCCCGCTAGTGGCTCGCCCTCGCTCTCGCTTGCGGCTTGCCCTCGCCTCTCACTTGCTGCCATGTTGCCCTCGCTACTCGCCATCGCCCTCGCCTCTTGTTCAATTTTGTAAATTTGGTGTTTTCTCATTTTTTTGGTTTAATTTTTTTTATTTTTCTTTCTTTGTTTTTTGCTGCCCATCTTAAATTTTGTAAATTTGTAATGTTTGTTGCTGTGGTTTTTCCAGTGAATTATTAAAAATATTTTTTTATTTTTTATATATATTTTTATGTTATTTTATTAAAAATTTATTTATTATGTTATTTGTTGCTCATATAATATATTTTTTATGCTTCTTTCTTTTTTGTTGTATTATTTTATTTGTTAATATGTTTTATTTGTTTTCAATAAATTATTAAAAATATTTATTAGGATTTTAGTAAATTATTTTATTTGTTAATATATTTTTTAATAATTATTATTTTTTTATTATTTTTTATTTTTTTATATACTTTAGCAACGGAATATTTTCGTTGCTAAATATTTTTTTATTTTTTATTTTATATTAAAAAATATAAAATATATTTTATAAAAAAATTAAAAAATAACGACAGAATATTTCGTCGCTAAAATAATTTTTTTATTTTTTTAATAATTTTTTTAAAAATAGCGACAGAATATTCCGTTACTAAAATAATTTTTTTATTTTTTTAATAAAGTTTTTTAAAAAATAGCAACGAAAATTTCCGTCGTTAGTTTTTTAAAAAAAATATATTCAGAGATGGAATTTTTTTCGTCTTTGATCCGTTGCTAAATTGGCAACGGATCTGTCGCAAAAAAAAATAGCGACGTGTATTTTAGTGACGGAAAAAATCTGTCGCTAAATAAATTTAGCGACGGATTTTTGACTTTAGCGACGGAAATATTCCGTCGCTAAATGGAGAATTTCTTGTAGTGTAAGGCGCAAATATCAAGATATCCTGATAAGCTTGAGAAGGTAAGCGGTTCAACCCGAAAACCCAATTTCATGGAAGCATTTTATTATCATGTTGTCATGTATTGGTATATTATGCATCATATAGAGTGTATTTACATTTTTTGATGATCAAATATGCATACGAGTACGATGAGATTCACGGTCATACATTGCATGGGTTTGAGATTAGGGACTGACACCATTGCTTTGCCAAGGGTGCACCCATATATCTCGGTCTGGCAGGGAGACTGTAAAATGATGGGCAACAGTTGGGTGTGGTTAATCCAAACGTAAGAGTAATGATGTTATGTGTATTACGTTAATACGTGTGCGTTAAATGTTTTGTTCCCCTACTTAGATGATTCATTATCTAACTTGCTCTTTGCCTCTGGAATATTTAAACGTTTCAAAAGGAAATTGTAGCAGAAATGAGGATGAATTAAGCATAAAATAGCACTTAGCAAAGTGCATGATGAATTGAATGATGAGTTGAATGTATGTTATGTAGCCCATGCATTTAAGTTCTGCTACTTTGAGTTTTGAACGTTTTGAGAAATGATGATGTAAGAACTTATTTATGATTAATGTTAAGATGTTAGTTTCGATTCTAACTTCCGCATAATGATTCTTTTTTTAGATAAATGCATGGAAATTTTGGATTGAATATGAGGAATGATATGATTTAGCATTAAATTTAAAAAAATTATTATCCCAAAATTGTCCTAAATTATAACATGCCCGAGAAAATGGGGTATTACAATATCACAAAATAAATTATTTATCTCCCAAAAATTAGGGCAAAGCAGATCTCTCAAAACGGAAGAACTCCATATTTTAGGCCAAGATTGGCTGGATTGCTATGACCTCAATACACAATCAAATGGTCCAAGATATATTCCAAAACAAATCTTAATAAGCCTAGTTTGTGATACAAAAACGGATTTCAATTTGAATAAGACCAGAAATAGTTATGCCCCAAGCACCAAAGCATTATTGGATTGGAACTGAAGATTTAGATTTCTAACTGCTAGTTCACAGGGCTCCAAGTCATCCATTTTTTGTCCAAATACCTCAAATTATATACTAAATAGAATCTTATCGAGTCTAGTTTACAATATTTCAAACGATTTGTCAATCGGATATCTATACAAAAAGTTATGGTCAAAATAGTATAGGGTGTGTAGTGTAGAGTCTACTTATGAATAGTCGACTAATGAGATGATTAGTCAGCTATTGAAAGCATTAGTTGAATGGTCCGAGACTTAATCTTTTGGGGGTCAGCTAACCCACTTATTAGTCAACTATTGACCAAAATAGTCGACTAATGAACCCAAAAACGCACAAAAATAATCGAAAACACCCCAAAAACCGCACAAATCCTTTCCAAATCATCCAATACCTCATCCCAACTCTAAATACATCAAATCTTTACATGTTATGAAGTAAAACAACCTCAATCCCACAATCCAATTGAAACCAACTAAAATAAATCAAAGAGGAGGGAGATTTACATTGCTTTCTACATAGGCACCAACATGACTTTTTCTCCAAAAATTATAAAATTTCCCAAGCTTTAACCCTCAACCCAATATCATCGAGGAATAAAGAAGCAATGGGAGGAACCAAAAACTTGCATCCAACATGAAAGGGAAGGAAAAAAAACAAGAATGAACTTGCCTTATTAGACTTCCTTGAAGATTTTGCTTGAAGAAAACTTGCCACCAAGATCAAATTTGCTCTATTGAAGGTTCAATTTAGGAAGAAAATGGAAGGAGAAGAAGAAGAAGTGGAGGAGAAACCCTAACCCCCCAACTCTCTCTCTCTCTCATTGCTCTCTTTTTTCTCCCTTTTTCTTTTCTTTTCTCTTTCTTTTTCTTTTATTCTATTCCTTTTATATTAATCTTACCACTCACACCCTTATACATATACACACATGACACTCTATTCTTTCCCACAAATATATATATATATTGAACACAAAAATAATTTATTCTTAATTTTCTTAAAATACCGAGATGTTACAATTGATCTCCAATTCAATTGCGTAGTCGAGTCTTGACAAGCTTCATGCCAAAAAATAATTTTTCTACCACAATTTCAAATATATAATTGGTAAATCTGTAACAAAAAATTAAAAAAAATTAATCACTTTAATTAAAACACAGTTAAAGAAACAATCAAGGGAGGTTAAGATATACAAAAGAAAAGTGGGCCAAATTTTCATATATTTTATTTTTAATATTTGGCCAGAACTGAAAAATGCGTTGGCAGTCGCCACCAACCATTGTGATCGGTGATTTTCGACAATCAAAAGTAACCACCTGACACCCTTATTACCATCGACCAACATACCCAAAAACCAGCAAAATCTAATGGACAAATTTCATAGATCTAAGTTTAAACTTCCTCTCAAATCCAACAGGCGTAAATGCACAAACAGTCACCACCGGCAACCATGGCCTGTGGTTTCCGGTGATCAGACGCAACCATCTAACACCCTTATACCCATCGACCAACATAACCCAAAACAAGCAAAATCTAACAGTCAAATATTCGTAAATCTAAGTTTAAACTTTCTACCAAACCCAACATGCGCGCAAACGCACTGACAGTCGCCACCGACCACCGTGGTCATTCGTTTTTGCCAATCAGAGGTAACCAACCGGCACCTTTATCCCCATTAACCAACGTACCCAAAATCCAGCAAAATCTGACTGCTGAATCTTTATAGATGTAAGTTTAAACTTTCAGCCAAACCCAACGCACGTAAATGCACTTGTAGTCGCCATGACCACTATTGCTAGTGGTTTCTAGTGATTAGAGGCAACCACCCCACACCCTTATCCCCATTGACGAACATACCCAAAAACCAACAAAATCCAATGACAGAATCTTTATAGATTTAAGCTTAAACTTATGGCCAAACCCAACTCATAAACACACTAGCAGTCGCCATCGGCCACCATGACTGGTGGTTTCTAGCGATCAAAGGAAACCGCCCGGCACCCTTATCCCCATCAACCAACATACCCAAAAAAAAGTAAAATCCAACTACCAAATCTTCCTAGATCTAAGCTTAAACTTCAGACCAAACCCAACACTCGCGTATATACGTATATATCATGGATCTGTGATGAAAAAACTTACCTCCTTGTAGATCGAGGCCACTTTGACTATGAAAATACGATCAGATCGAAGATTAGACGTCAATTTGTGGCCGGGTGGGTTCTTTCTTCTTGCTTCAATTTGGTGCACGTGGATGAGGTGGAGGAGATGCAGTGGAGAGAGAGAGAGAGAGAGAGAGACGGTGGAGAGAGATAGAGAGAGAGTAGCTGAGTGGATGGGGTAGAGGAGACGCCAGTAATCGACGACAGGCATTTGACAGACCGACTGCCCGAGTTGAGTAGGTGAGAGAGAGAGAGAGAAAGAGAGAAAGAGAAAATGAAGGTTGGGTTAGGTAAGGTGGGTTGCTCACTTGCTCGGTATTCAAAAAAAAATAAAAAAATATTAAATTACATATATAAAGTAAAGCCCTGTTTGATACCCATTTTGTTTTTCAAGGAAAAGATTTTTTCCACCTAATTTTCCACTTATGTAGTGTTGATAGCTATTTTTTTCCAAGTAACTCATTTTCCCCCTTATGCTCACGTGATGGGTTTTTCCTTCAAATGAAGGAAACAAAATTCCTTGAGGGAGATGAGCTATGATTTTCCAAGCAATTGAAGCAGGCAACTTATTGAGCAAGAGAGTTGAGAAAGCCAGAGTTGCGGCAAGTGAGAAATTGAGGGGAGAACCGACGGTCAGTAAGGGCAAGCGATGACCGACTGAGAGGGGGTCGGGGGTTGATTGGCGAGGTGACAAGAGTGAGGTCGAGGCCGAGTTTGCGCTGACGAGTGATAAAGCCAGACAGAGGCCGAGTCGTCTGATAGAGGCAAAGAGGCCGGAGAGGGAGAAAGACAGGGGGATGGGCGATGACAGCTAGCAAAGCAAGAGAGGGAGATGGGCAGGGGGTGGGCGGCGGCTGACAACGGGCGCCTGAGTGCGAGAGGGAATGAGAGAGGGTTTGCAAATTTTATATTAGGGAATAATTGATAAATACAAATGTATAACAATAAAAAATTACGTACAAATTAATAAGTTTGGGCAACAAAAAAATTTTAATTTTGTAGTTTTATTTTTTTGGGAAAATGATTTAATTAACCTAAAATACGTTATTATTTTAATTTTTTTATAGGATTCAATGTTTTTCAATACATTTTCACCATTGCAAATTTTTAATTTTCAAAAATTTATTTTTCCTATAATTCAATTTCTTGAAATTCATTTTTTTTTTTCACTCAAATTCTACATTGCAAAAGGCAGCATAACATTTTTAAAAAATGCAGGGTAGGCAACTGCCCACCCTTGGCTGTGGGTATCTCTGCCTCGATCCAACCCGTCTTAGTCTTTTTATTCTTTCCAGGGCACCCAGATGAGAACATCCTCTCCTTTATCTTTCGCGACAACAGTGTCATCTCCAGCAGTACCTTCTTCATCAGCCTCATCCCACTTCCTAACCAAACCACCAAACACCGCAGAAGGGACATTTTTCTAGGTAATCTCAACATTTTCCTCGTCTTCTGAGTCACTCTTCTTTGGGAGCTCAATATCCTCATGGTTTGCGGTGACTCTTACTACACCATCTGTCTTGGACTCCTTCCCAGCGCCGACAAATCCCAATTTCCTGACACCATCTTTGGTGGCAGCGTCATTGGCTGCGGCTGCGGTAACTAAGTGCTTCTCTAAAGCAACCATTTCGTCTTCTGGAACCCCGGCTGCGGTAACTAAGTGCTTCAACGCGCCCATTGTTTCGTCCAGATTTGGCTTCTCCTTTTGCATCAAGTATTCTAGAAGGATGTAGTGAGTCTGGGAAACGAGAACGAAATTTTGTCACAATTAATTAAAAGAGCAACTGCAAACAACTGAAAATTATAGATCCAAGGCCCGGTTTGATAGAGTTTTCAGTTTTCATTTCAATTTCATGTGTTAGCTTTCTAGTTTTAGTTTTTTGTTCAGTTTTTGCATTTTGATTTTTTATTTTTTATTTTTTCTCTCAACCCATTCTACTGCCGACGACCAGAGTTGCATGCAGTGACGACGTGGGAAAGGGGGAAAAATTGAAAACAAAATCAAGATTGTGAAATACCTTTTTCTTATTTCAAAATTTTGAGAACTATAAACAAAAAATAATCTAATTGAACCCCATTTTCTGTTTTCATTTTCAAAATAATGAAATAGAAACTGCAATCTTAAAGAAAACCCTGCCAAATGCACTACAAAAAAAAGGGTATTTAGCAGCAATTTTTTTGCGGCGATTTTAAAACTTTCATTAACAAAAACTGCTGCAAAATTTTAAAATAAATAATTAAAAAATAACATTTTGCAACAAGTTTCTAAAATCTGTCGTAAAATTTATAAAATAATTAAAAATTTAAAAAAATAATTTAAATTATCATTTTGCGACTATATCAATTATGGAACACAACTATATCAATTATCTTCATTCACCACCATCTCATGAAATTTCTCCATGTGAAGATGGTGTTCAAACTTCATTTCATCATTACTCCGCTAGGGGATATTATCCACTGGTGGTCCCAAGCCCGGATAAAGGAGGAGGGTTGCGTTAGGTAGCCGACAGCCAGTGTAAAACCTAGTCGGATCCAAATATGAATTTTAGATAAACTATTTGTTGGGATGTAACCCACGTAGAAGTCTAGAATTCAAGTAGCCAATCCCACATAGTGGGATAACGGCTGGATATGTTGTTGTTGTTGTTGTTTATCATTTTGCGACGATCAGAAACATGCAATGAAAGAACACATGTTTCCCTAATAATTGAAAGAACACATGCAATTAGAATAAGAATCTAAATATACTAATTCCTTACAAATTTATGGTCAAACAGAAGCTATTTCTGGCTGTATGGGTGACTTGCTTGGTTGTTGTGTCAAGGATATCATGTTACCAGATGGTGCCAAGTTCTTCCTATGATTGAATTTGCATATAACAGTTCTATTAACAGAACTACGGGCGAAAGCCTTTTGAGATTTTGACTGGATTAACTAATAGAAAGCCTATTGATCTAATTCCAATACCTACTGAGGCAAATCCTAGCAGCTAGCGTTGAAGCTAAAGCTTTTGCCAAGCATAATCAAGAGCTACATGAAGACATCAGAAAGAGAATTTCTTTCAGTAATATGAAGACTATAAAACACATGGTGCTATGAGAAGACGCTTGGCAGAATTTCAAAAAATGACATGGTTGTGGTCTGAATCAAGCCTAAATATTACCCTAAAGGGAAGTATAACAAGTTGCACTCTAGAAGTGACAATCCTTTTAAGATTCCAAAGAAAATCACCTCTAATGCATGTTCTTGACCTGCTAGCTGATATCACTACAAGAAATTCGGAATTTAGCGACGAAAATGTCCGTCGCTATTTTGTGATGTAACAGCGACGAAATTACGACAGATTGTGAAATTTTTTTTGAGAGAATTAGCAACGGATTTTAGAGACAGAAAAAAATTTTGTCGCTACAAACATTAAAAAAATAAAAAAAATAATTTTTTAGTGACGGAAACAATAATCCGTCGCTAATTTTAGGGACATAAAATTATTTTTGTAGCTAAATATATAACACTAAAAGTAATAAAATAAAAATTAGATTTTTATATAGCGATAGAATTTATTTATGTCATTAATTTTAACGACAAAAAAAATTTCGTTGCAAAATTTAAAAATAAAAAATTAATTTTAATATTAATTTAAATAATTAAAATAAAATTTAATTTTAAATTTTTTATTATTAAAATTTAGCGAAAGAAACAGATTTCCGTCCATAGTTTTAGCGACGGAAATCTGTTTCCCCCACTTACTTTTATAATAAAAAATTTAAAATTAAAATTAGCTTAAATAACAAAAAAGTAAAAAATAAAAAAAATAAAGTTAGTGACGGATTTTCCAAATCCGTCTTTGATTTAGCGATGGAATATTCAATCTGTAGCTAACGTTAATTTTTTAATTTTTAATTTTTTTATTCAATTAATTTATAAATATTTAAATTTATGATGAATATTTAAATATATAAATATTTAAATTTTATAAAAAATTAAATATACATTTAAACATGAGATGAATATAAAAAAAATTAATTTATAAAATTTAAATAAATATATTAATATTAAAAATCATAATATTGCTAAATTCTAACTATATCAATTAATATATTTCATGTGCATAAAATAAAAAATATATTAAATGTATAATAATTAATTATTTGTAATATTTATTAAATGTGTACAAAATGTAAACAAACACTACATTTAAAAAATAAATAAAAATTTTAAAAACCATAATATTATTGAAATTTTCTTTATTTTAAATTTTAGAAATCATAAAAATGAAACAATATTGAGGGATTACATTATATAAAAAGGAGTCTATGAGCTATTTGTCAATCTTTTTTTCTCTATAAATAGGAGAATTTTTCGCTAAGCTAAAAAGTTTAAAAACCATAATATATGGATGACATTGTGTCTTATATTTAATAAAAGTATCATATGTCACTGCCTAAGATATAGACATTGTAACATAATTAAATGTACAATTAAGTCATTCATTATAAGCAACTAGAAAAGTGACATGTGTTGATTAGAATAAAGGAATATCAAGCTAAGTCCTGAATAGTTTTCAGACAAAGATATGAAATTGATTTCCCCCTTAATAGTTATACTATAGGGGTTAATTTTTATTTTTGAAGTTTAAGTGTTATATATAAAACATTAATGTTGAAATTAAGAAAAAAAATAAATATATCTCTTTATCATTTGTCTTCTCTAATTTTGTCTCTGAGTTATAAATGAAATTTAGCAATCTGGAAACCACTGTGTTGATCAGATAGGTTCTGTCATTAGCATTGTTCTACTCTGTAATTGGGAATCCTAAGTGCAGTAGAAGTTTTGGATTTTTATTTTTTAATTTTTTTTGTGAAACTCAAAATTTACTCTAATAATTTATAGATGTTATGTAGGTTTCGTTTAATATAATTTTTATTTATAGAAAAAAAATTAATTTTTAAGATAACAAACTACTAATAAATAATTCAATATATCAAATTAATTTATTATAATTATTAGATTTATAATATAATCAAATTTTTAAATAAATATTAATTTGAAATACAATAATTTAAATTATTTTATTATCGCATTTTAGATAATTACAATAAGATTTTATTTAAATTATTTAATAATAAAATTTTATTTAAATTACATTATTTTTATCAATTAAATAATTATTCATATTATTTTATAAATTATATTATTTTTTATTTAATTATTAAATATTAAAAAAAATTCAAGAGGCGGGAATCTCCCCATCTCTTTCTTTGCCAAATCCCCCCCTTCTCCCAAAAATCCCAAAGTCCCCAATCCTCCTCCCAAATCCCTAAGTTCCCCCTCTCCCCAAATCTCTAACCCTTTCTAGCTCTCTCTGGCTCTCTCGCCCTCGCCTCTCAATTGCTCGCCCTCGTCTCTCACTCACAACTCGCCCTCGCCTCTCTTTTTCTGTTTAATTTTTTTATTTTTCTTTCTTTCTTTTTGTTTGCTACAATCTTGATTTTTTCAGTGAATTATTTAAAATGTTCTTTTATTTATTTTATAAGTTTTTTTATGTTATTTTATTAAAATTTATTTATTGTGTTGTTGGCTGCTCATATATTTTTTATGCTTCTTTCTTTTTTTTTTTGGTGTTATTTTATTTGTTTATATGTTTTGTTTATTTTCAGTAAATTATTAGAAATGTTTGTTAGGATAGTAATTTTATTCTATTTTTGGTTATATTTAAAGTTCAAATATTTAAGTATTAATTTTTAATTTTAATTAATTATCTTCTTTTTTAATAATTTTATGTTTGTTAGAATTGTAGTGTTTTTTTTTTTTAACGAAGTGAAAATATTTTTTTATTTTTTAATTTTAAATTTTTTTATTTTTTAATATGTTTTAGCGACGGAATATTTCCGTCTTTAAAATATTTTTAAATTTTTAATTTTTTTATAATATATTAAAAAATAAAAAATATATTTTATAAAAAAATTAAAAAATTAACGCTAGAATATTTCATTGCTAAAATAATTTTTTTATAATTTTTTTTAAAAAATAGCTATGGAAATTTTCGTCACTAAATTTAAAAAAAAAATACATTTAGCAACAGAAATTTTCCGTCACTGATCCGTGGCTAAATTGGCAATGGATCCGTCGCAAAAAAAAAAAAAAAAAAATAGCGACGATGACCTCAGCAACGAAAAAAATCCATTGCTAAATTGATTTAGCGACGGAATATTTTCGTCGCTAAAACTCGAAATTCTTGTAGTGATATGGATATTAGCAATATCTTTAATGTGAAAGATCTAACCTTATATGAAGGCCATAATGATGAATGAAACAAGATTCTACTAAAACTAGAACACCACCAACTCCTCGCTTGAAAGAAGAAATTGATCATCAAGTGGTTTTGACAATTAAGAGTAGTTTACCATAAGTATCTAATCAAGTGGAGGTGATATCTATTGTTAGAATCAGAATGCACTTCGATTGCAGATTTTAAAGGCTTAATCATAATTTCTATGATAGTATCATGATTTCAATTGGATGGTGCTTATTCTTCTCCAGCCAGGGAAAGATGGTGCAAGACGTTGGCAATAGTCTGCAGAGAAATAAAAGAGGCATCCTAAACCTGGTTCTAAGGCCCAAGCATGATTTGAGATGTTTTGGATGAAGAATGACGCTCCTGGAATAACATTACTATTCCAAATAAGAATAACATTACTAGAGCTCTATAAATGAAATTGTAACACCCTAAGTCATTATGAATAAATTGTTTAATTAAATTATGCTCATGTAATTAATTTAGTTTATATGATATGTAAATAATTTATTAAATTATGTTTATGTAATTAATTTGGTTTAATTAAATTGTGTTTATATGATTAATCTATTTAGCTTAAGTATGCTTATGCTAGAAATTATACAAGTATGTAAATATAAATATGTAATAAGTATAAAGGTATAAATGTATAGGTATGTGTACGTATGTATGAATGTATGAAAAAAAATTTATTTAGTATTTAAATAGGATTTTTGCTATATATATATTTAGTATAGCCTGTTGTATAAATATTTTAGTATGTATAAATTAGTATGTATGTATGTAAGTTAGTATGTATATATGATATAGATAAAAAAAAAAATTTCAGAAAATCCGGATTTTGCAGAGCAGCGCGCGGCCAGAGCATGGTCGTGCCTGCAATCGATTTTTAGGGTAGGGGGTCATTAAATGGCCAAAGTGACGCCAGAGTGGCCTTTAGGACGTGTGGCCGACCATGATAAGTCGAGTGACGACGGGTTTGGGCTATAAATAGTCGCTCCTGGACTGCCCATTTCATCTAAAAATTTTCTTCTTAGAGCTGTAGATTGAGGCAATGGAGTTAGGGTTTTGATCCTTGAGGTGTGGGCAAGCATTTTGGAAACTTTGGGGGCCAACGGAGCAGAGGAGAAGCCGAATCGAAGCTTCGCCAGAAAACGCGCGACTCACCAGAGCCGAGGGGTATTCGACTAATTCGAGGTAAGTTTGATCTCATTTTGTGTTAATTTTTGCTCCATTGTGTTCGGAATAGCAAGATCTAGAGGATAGGAGGAGAAAAACAAACCTTCGGGGTCGGATCGCCGGCCGGCGGCGAAGAGAGCCGCTGGAGAAGATGACCCCAGGGGGGGTCGGGCACGTGGATGCACGCGCCCGCGGTTGAGGCGAAGACGCGTGGCCCACACGCACCTGCCAGAAGAAAAAAAATAAAATAAAATAAAGAAAAGAAAATAAATAAAAGAAAAAAATAAAAATAAAAGAGATAAAATTTTGAATAAAATTTTATTAAATCTGTAATGTTGTTTATGATTTAGTTGGTGTAAAATTTTCTGGAAATGCTAAATTTATTAATTATTTAAGTAGATTTTTCTATTATGGAAATAAAAAAAATAAGATTTTAATTCAAAAAATTCCAAGAAAATTTCAAAATGTTAGAAGTATTATTTAAGAAATA
Organism: Diospyros kaki; assembly: GCA_036245055.1. NCBI lineage: Eukaryota > Viridiplantae > Streptophyta > Magnoliopsida > Ericales > Ebenaceae > Diospyros > Diospyros kaki. Next base: position 26,603,171 of record BSEG01000003.1, on the reverse strand, counting down.
TTAGTGAAAAGAAATTGAATAAAATGAAAGATTAGATAATTATTATGTAATAATTATATATTTAGCTATTAGAAAATAAGGAAAAAATAGGAATTTAAGTTAGAAAATTCCAGAATGATAGAAATATTTTATAAGGGATATTAGTAAAGATAAATTAGATTTTATGAAATACTAGATAATTTTATGAAATACTAGATAATTTTTACGCAATTCTTTAATGTCTAGGAATCTTTGAAGGCAAGAAGTAGCCGCTTGACACGAATTTCGAGACTGACACGTCTTTCGAGGTGACTTAACTGTAAGTATGCCGCTTGAATTTAGTACAGTTATAAATGTAAATTTCGAGAATGTTTTCATCATATTGGCATGCTATGATATGAAATCATCACGTAGACTGCATCAATGACATGATTATGAAATGCATAAATACACATTGATACTGTTGATTACACGCATATGAGGCCGTATGGAGTACGAACTGGCACCGCTGCCTTATCAAGGGTGCACCCATACACCCCGACTTTGAAAAAGGCGCCCGCTAAAATGATAGGGAGCATGAGGGGTGCAATTGACGCCTACAATGAAAGACATTGCATACACTCATGACATTGCATTTGGTATCCTTACTTAGATGGTTCATCATCTAATATGGGTTGCCCCTGGAACATTAAATGTTCCAATCGGGACTTGCAGAGATGATTCCGAGATTGGTGATGAGTAGTGTCGCAAGCGACAAGATACGAATATATGCACAATGATATGTTGTAATTTAAGAATTGTGTACATCGTATTTATTGTCAGACGCTTATGTATTAACTTGTAATGAATGCCATGTCCAGTTATTAATATATGCATTGCCATGAGTAGGTTCGATTTAGCTTCCGCTTTGTATTTATTTTCTAGCATAGATATCTCATCTAGCACTAGATACGGTCTTAGGAAATTTCGGGTAAAAAAAAATATATATATATATATAGACCAAATTTCCTAAGGCATAACATGCCCGAGAAGGTGGGCTGTTACAGAAATAATTAACCATAATTTTCTCTAAGAATGTTATGCCTTCTTTGAATTGTGTGATGCAATTCTAAATTCTAACCTAGTTGTGATACCCACAGAACTCAAAGAGTGATGCCTATAAACTATTTCTCTCTTCCAAGTCTCCACCGCCCCGCCCTATCCTTCCCCCCCCAAAAAAAAAGAAAAAAGAAAGAAAAATTTTTAGTTTCATATTATTACTTTTGTAATCTTTCTTTCAAATCTATTTTCCCTATAAACTCTCCCTCTCTTCCAAGTCTGCAACGCCCCCACCCCCCCCCCCAAAAAAAAAAAATCTTTAGTTTCCAATTAATCGAACCAACTGTTGCAAAAAAACTCTACAAAACAAACGAGTTAGTGCAATAACATCGAACCAAATTTAATCGAATGTAAAGAACAATACACAAAGTACCGAGAACAGCAACAAGAAGATGAACACAAAGTAAAAACTCCTTGTTTAAATAACGTTCAAGGCTTAGATCTGAAGAGTTCGTTCACCACTCTAGTAACACCAGTGAATAGGAACCACAAGCCACAACGAAGCCCTCAAACTGAAAGTCCAGAAAGCCCCAACACCTCTCGGCAGAACACAAACGAAGCCCTCTCTCTCCTAATCGATCAAAGCCACACACAGTAGGTTACCACAGAAGGTAGATCGGTCACAAAGACAGAGGGTAGAAAGCACATAGCAAAGATAAAAGCTGTAGGGAAAATAATCTCGCACAAAGCCAACACACTTTCTGTTAGTAGTGAACAAATCGAATCACAAGTGATAGCAACAAAAAAGCAAGAACAGAAAGTATAAACTTCCCTGGAAAAACATGAATGAAGGTTACAGCTTATTCAAGGCTCAGATCTGTATATCGTCACCTACAGCGAACCAACGAGAAGCTCTCCCAAATCCGAAATCCAATCGGCCCAGCTCGGTACCAACACACAGCAAGAAGATCACACAGAGATGGTTTACACAGAGACCAAACGAGTTCAGCTAGGTTTCTCTTTGTTTTCACACCTCCGTCCCATCGAACCCACACCAGTTTTATAGCCATCAAGAGATAAACCGAAACTAGCAAAAAATCCGTCAAATGAGGATAAAGGAACTAGGGTTTCGGAGAAGATAGGAATGGCGAGATAGGAGGAGAGGATAAGCTAGGGTTTGGACGGAGTCGCAAACGGCCAGAGAAGAAGTAGGTCACAAAATGAGAAACGCGTATTATATACCTGGGAGAGGGCTGGCCGAGTTGGGCTTCAAGTTGGGCCTAAGCTGCTGGGCCAAAGTTGGCCCTGCCTCCTCAAAGGCCCTTTGGGCTTGCTTCTCTTATTTGGTGACCTGCACATTGGGTTATAACCACACAACAGTGGCCCACACATGATCATCATAGCCTTGGGAGTTTGGTATCACAAACAACAAATCTCCACCTTGATACCAAACATCCAGCAAATCGGAACCCACCGAGAATGCACAAAAAACCACGCATAATGCACTAAGCAAAAGCAAATAAATAGCACACAGCAATGTAATGGCAAGTAGCACACAGCAACAGCACATAGCATATCAGTACTTACACAGAAACTGATTATGTTATTTTACCAATATTTAAAAGTGATAAACAGCTCCTAAATTTTGCTAATGTGAGAACCTTAGTACCCATATCTGAGGGGTTATAATCAGTCATGATTTTCTCCAAATTAATAGTATTTTGAGACACTATGTCACGTATAAAATGGAGTCTGATATCTATGTGTTTAGTGCGTTCATGAAACATGGGATTTTTGCACAAATGAATAGCTGACTGGCTATCTGAATAAACTGCTACATTACTCTTTAAAACACCTAATTCTGTGAGTAAACCTTTAAGCCATAAGGATTCTTTAATTGCTTCAGTTACAGCTATATATTCTGATTCAGTGGTGGATAGTGCAACAATATGCTGAATTTGGGATTTCCAACTAACACAGGATTTACTTAATGTAAACACATAAGAGGAAGTTGATTTCCTGTTATCTCTATCACTAACATAATCAGAATCTATGAATCCTTCTAATTTAACTTCTTCATTTGTGCTTTTATACACTAAACCTATATCACAAGATCCCTCCAGATATCTTAATAACCACTTTAATGCTTCCCAATGCTTAGGACCTGGGTTTGACATAAACCTGCTAAGTGTGCTAACTACATGAGCTAGGTCAGGTCTAGTACACACCATTAAGTACATAATTGACCCTATGACATTAGAGTATGACACTTTACTCATATACTCTTTTTCCTCTTCATTAGCAGGTGATTGATCTCTAGATAAAATAAAGTGGCTTGCTAAGGGTAAGGAGACTGGTTTACACTCATGCATGCCAAATTTCTTTAAAATTTTTTGGATATAAAATGACTGATGCAAAAACAAAACAGAAATAGACCTGTTTCTTTTGATTTCCATGCCTAAAATTTTCTTAGCATGTCCTAGGTCTTTCATTTCAAATTCTTTGTTTAAAGTTGTTTTGATTTCATTAATCATTTTTATATCTGGACCTATTAAAAGCATATCATCAACATATAGCAGCAAGAACACACAGTAATTGTCATGATGTTGAAGATAAAGACAGTAATCAAAAGAACTTCTTTTAAAACCAATGGAATGTACAAAATTATCGAAACGTTTGTACCATTGCCTGGGAGACTGTTTTAATCCATATAAAGATTTTTTCAGGTAACACACATAACTAGGATTATTTTTATCTTCAAACCCCTTAGGTTGAGTCATGTATATGTTTTCTTCTAGATCACCATGCAAAAAAGCTGTTTTGACATCCAATTGTTTAAGTTCCCAATTAAAATAAGCAACCAATGCTAACATAACCCTTATTGAGGTATACTTAACAACTAGAGAAAAAATTTCATGGTAATCTACTCCTTCTTTTTGTGTGAAACCCTTGGCTACTAACCTAGCCTTAAACTTTACTGGTTCAGCCCCACTTGCCCCTTCTTTTACTTTGAAGACCCATTTGCAACCCACTAAGGATTTGTCTTTAGGCCTAGGGACTAATTCCCATGTTTGATTTTTATGAAGTGAATTCATTTCTTCTTTCATTACACCAATCCATTCTTTAGCATTTTCACTTTTAATAGCTTCTTCATAAGTATTTGGCTCTTTATCTAATAGATCTTGGTAGCTAGCATACCCAATGCTAAAATCAGTTTCCAATCTTTTAGGGAGTCTTTGTGGCCTTCTTTCCCTATCTCTTGCTAATTGATAGTCATTTAGGGAATCTGAACTTTCTGTTTCTTCTTCTAGATTACTCTCATTTTCATTAACCTGATTTTGTGCATTACTCTCCACCTCATTTGGGGTATTATGGATAAAAGTACTAACTTTCTCCACCTTACTTCTAGTGTTTTCTAGCTTGTTTTCATTTTCTAAGTTTGAGTCTTCCTTAAGGCATGGCATTTCCGATTCATTAAAGGTGACATCCCTACTGATTATGACCTTTGCACCCTTTTGGCTTCTATCCCATAACCTATATCCCTTTACTCCTTCGGGATACCCTAGAAAGACACACTTTCTAGCTCTAGGTTCTAACTTGCCCTCATTTTGATGTATAAAGGCAGCACAACTAAAGGTTTTTAAAACAGAATAATCTGCACATTTTCCATACCATTTCTCATAGGGTGTATCACCACCTAAAGCCACTGAAGGTGTCAAATTAGTTAAATAACAAGCAGTCACTATAGCTTCTCCCCAAAATGATTTTGACACACCTGACCCTACCATCATGCATCTAACTTTATCTAACAAAGTCCTATTCATTCTTTCGGCCACTCCATTTTATTGTGGAGTGTAGGGTACAGTCCTATGCCTGGTTATGCCACTTTCAGCACATAAGTTTTCGAAATCAGAATTACAGAATTCTAGGCCATTATCAGTTCTTAAATATTTCAGTTTTCTCCCTATTTGATTTTCAAATTGTATTTTCCATCTTTTAAATTTTGAAAAAGTATCTAATTTTTCCTTTAAAAGATATACCCATACACGCCTAGAGTAGTCATCTATTATAGATAGGAAATATCTATTTCCTCCAAAAGTAGGATTAGATCCTGGTCCCCACAAATCTGCATGAACATACTCTAGGATTCTAGACGTTTTATGATTGCTAGAGGAGAAGGAGAGTCTATGGTGTTTACCTAGGACACAAAAGTCACAAAATGGCAGGTCTGACACTTGATCCTTGCCAAAAACACCCTTATCACTCAGATATTTGAGACCCTTTAAGCTAATGTGTGCTAACCTATTGTGCCATTTTTGTGTGTGATCCATGTTAAGGGAGGCAACAGTGGGAGTTATATTACTTAACACTTGTACATTAGTTAAATAAATTCCATTTCTCCTTACAACTTTAAAAGCCCTAAGTGCACCCTTAAACATTTGGATCATCCCATTTTTAATTTCACCTGTGAACCCCAATTTTTCTAGTTCTCCAACAGAAATTAGATTTCTACTCATTTAAGGGATATATCTAACTCCAGTTAATACTAGCACATAGCCATTTTCAAATTTAACAGTTATATCTCCTACACCAGCTACTTTGTATGCCACATTATCACAAGTAACAACATGCCCGTTATCAGAATCATGTAAATGTGCAAACCAGTGTTTTCGAGACGTAACATGAAATGAAGCACCAGAGTCTACAATCCACTCATGCAAATAGGTGTTCACAGACAAATTAATTTCAGGTGAATTAGAGTTTACTAACATATAAACCTCACCAGACTCACCTTCAAAAGACACTACATTAGCCTCATTATTTTTCTTCTCCTTTTGTTTATTCTTTTCTATATAACAATCTTTTATATAGTGCCCAGGCTTTCCACAACCATAACATTTTCTCCCTTTTATTTTTCCTTGGGACTTAGACCTACTTCTACCCTTTTGCTTTCCATTCTTCTCATTCTTCTCAGAATTCCTAAACTGTGATCTACCCCTACCTCTTACCATATGAACTTCACCATTTCTTTTCTCATTTTTTAATTCCATTTCTTTACTTCTAAGAGAATCAATAACAATTTCAGGTGACAATGTATCTCTACCATATTTTATTGCATTTTTAACTTCTCTATAAGTTTTAGGTATGGAATTCAATAAAATAATGGCTTTGTACTCTTCAGACACTGTTTCACCACAATTTGTTATATCTTGAACCAATTTATTGAAAACATCTAGATTTTCATCTAAGTCCTTAGAAGATTCAATTTTGAAACTAAAAAATCGTTCAAGTAAGTAGAGTTTATTAGGAGTAGACTTCACAAGGTATAGAGACTCAAGCTTTTCTCACAATTCTTTAGTTGTGTTTAATTTCCCTACCTTTCTCAAAACAGAATCTGAGAGATGTAAAATTATGGAAGTGTATGCTAATTCATCCATTTCCTTTTGTTCTTCAATTATATCAGAAATTTCAGTTTCTTTTCCTTCTGTAGATGTACTAGGTTTAGCAAAATCGATTATAGCTTTTGAAACTTTCTGTTGTACTAAAATTCCTCTCATTTTTTGTTGTCATATTGAAAAATCACCTTTACCATTAAAAACACCTAGTTCAAAATGTTGTGTAGCCATTAGATGCATAGAGCAAAACAAATAATGCAACAGATAGATTTTTTAGAATGCAAACAACAACTAAATAGTCAGGAAATAGCAAATTACACAATTCCAAAATCAGCAAGTTCACAAAGAAATCACAATTCCAAAATAAGCAAGTTCACAAAGAAATCACAATTCCAAAATCAGCAAGTTCACACAGAAATCAGCAAAGTAGATAATCCTATATCTAGTAGCACGTAATTGTTACCACCACAGGGTAACCCCCAATCCTAATGACCACCCCACACGATGGTCTGCTACTTGCTGAAACAAAATTAGGGTTAGAAGAGTCTTACCAAAACTGACCAAATTAACCGTCAGTAAATTAAGAGAAACAAACCACTGAGGTTGGGCTGATAGTCGAAAAAAACCTCGCACGGCCGTTGGTGCTGCCACGCACCGTCGCCAGAGCTGCACACGTCGTCGGCCGCCGGTTGGCCCGAGCTACACAAGCCGGTCGTTGAGACTCACCTCAACGTCGGGAAGCCGACGAAGGGTCTCACACGGCTTAGAACAACCGGAGTGGAGAGATCGAGTAGGATTTTCGAATCGGGTTAGGGTTTTGTGAACCTTTCCCCAGATTCGAATGCAACCAAGAGATCGATGATCTCTTAGTCTCCAAACTCGGCTCTGATACCAGTTTGTAGGGAAAATAATCTCGCACAAAGCCAACACACTTTCTGTTAGTAGTGAAAAAATCGAATCACAAGTGATAGCAACAAAAAAGCAAGAACAGAAAGTATAAACTTCCCTGGAAAAACATGAATGAAGGTTACAGCTTATTCAAGGCTCAGATCTGTATATCGTCACCTACAGCGAACCAACGAGAAGCTCTCCCAAATCCGAAATCCAATCGGCCCAGCTCAGTACCAACACACGGCAAGAAGATCACACAGAGATGGTTTACACAGAGACCAAACGAGTTCAGCTAGGTTTCTCTTTGTTTTCACACCCCCGTCCCATCGAACCCACACCGATTTTATAGCCATCAAGAGATAAACCGAAACCAGCAAAAAATCCGTCAAAGAAGGATAAAGGAACCAGGGTTTCGGAGAAGATAGGAATGGCAAGATAGGAGGAGAGGATAAGCTAGGGTTTGGACGGAGTCGTAAACGGCCAGAGAAGAAGTAGGTCACAAAATAAGAAACGCGTATTATATACCTGGGAGAGGGCTGGCCAAGTTGGGCTTCAAGTTGGGCCTGAGCTGCTGGGCCAAAGTTGGCCCTGCCTCCTCAAAGGCCCTTTGGGCTTGCTTCTCTTATTTGGTGACCTGTACATTGGGTTATAACCACACAACAGTGGCCCACACATGATCATCATAGCCTTGGGAGTTTGGTATCACAAACAACACCAGCAAAATATAGCAGGGGTTTATTCGGCACCAACCTTTTTTAGCTGCCTTTTTTGCTTAAAAAAAGAAAAATCCATTTGGTAGCTCATTTTTTTTAACTTAAATAAAAAGCTCAAAAAGTCAGGGTAAAAATGGTTTGGTCGAACCTAGTCAACTCCACCTAATAGGATCAAAACTTGACATGTTGTAAAAAATAAAAGGCTCAATAAGGAAGAAGTGCCAAAAACAAAGATTCTATTTCTTCACTTTAATGAAAAAAATAATATATGTTATTTATGGAACTCTTCCAAGAGTTTGAAGGTATTGTATTGTCGTAAATCAAGGGACAGAAATCAAGGTTGTGATTATATGTGATTAGTCAATATTTTGTAGATTTAAAACTATAATTAGGATGTGATTATCTCTATATTACTGTAAATGAAAAATTACTTAATTAAATGATTTGTTTCCATATTAAGGTAAGCATCTTTTGCATATATATCTGTCTATTAATTTAATGAAGGATATATCCATATTTTTTCACATAATATTAGAGCCTAGATTAGAAACCCAAGACTCTTTTTCTTGAGCTTGAACCTTCATTGTCGATTGATTTGCATTCGCCGATAGCCCTCCTACTACCGACAGCCCACCACGAACAACCTTCATTACTATGACAGTAATTTATTTTTCATTCTTCACTCAACCTTTTCCATTAACCAAAAATGTATGATACCACTGGCGAAGTTAGTTCCCATGACATAAGAGAAGCACCAACAACCTTGTGGCTGTTGCCCTTGGGAGAATTGCAACAAATCAATGCTGCCAACCGATTGGATGGGAAGAATTATCTCAAATAGTCCCAATTGATTCAAACTATTTTGAAAAGGAAAGGGAATACTAGATATATCATAGGGACCAAACCAAAGAATGAAAACTCTGCCTATATAGGGATGAAGAAGATTCTATGATAATTGCATGACAAAGTAAAACTGATTAGAGATAGAATTGGGTTTCTTTATGCGGCTTTTACTGGTAAGGTGTCTCACAAGTCTCACGCTAAGTTAGGAATTTCAGAAATTAGCATACATTCTTATTTAATTAAATTTTCATAGAGATATAAAAAGTTATTAAAATAGGAATAGACACATTATAATCTAGAAATACAATAACGAATGCATTAGGAGATTTCGTCGCGGCATACTCAATTTATTAATTTATTCACATAAAATCCATAATTTAAACTACATGATTAGGTTTATGTATGTGTCTTAGTTATTAAAATCCATTAATTTCTTTTATTTGACTTGCCGTCTAAATCAGATTTATTTTATTAATTAATTTAATTTAATTCTTAAAATTTGATAGATTTAATTTAAGAAAAGTAATTCCATAATTCTAGTAATTAAGTAGATTCGCCCTCAAGGGATTGATACTTGGACTAATGTCCATTGCATTATACTTGATATAACCTGATATATTTGCTAGGTTCTAGGCGATCATTTTGGTTCAAAAAGGTGTAGTTGTTAAACACAATCGTGTTCATACAAAAAAATGTGGTGCACAAAAATGTGTTATTTTACCCACAATTAAATAGTTTTAATTGTAAATAATAAGGTAACTAAAGTTTCATCAATTACAATTCAACATATAGAATTTATAATTCTGTGCGTGTAGTGTAATCATTCTATATATACATAGTGACAATGATATCCATCGTATATGTAAAGTTAATTTAACTATTCTATATATTTGTTGGTGACCATTCGTGCCAACAATATGATTTATATAATTCTTGACCGAATTATATAATTCTTTTTTTTTTTACCACTGTTCAAAGTAAATTGTCCCATTTGTGTTTTTGGTAGTTAGAGAATGAAATATTTGGAAGAGATGACAAAACAATGAGAAAGGTAATACATCATGTATTAAGTTAGTGCTTCATTTTGAACACATTTTACGTCTTTTTAAAGAATGGTTAACTATATTAGTGACTATTCTATTAGTGATAGCTCTTCATGTAAATGTATCAACATAAGTAATTAACTACTCAAAATAGTTATGATTGTGACTATTGAAAAAAAGTTACAAATTTTTGAAAATAGTATGAATAAGTCTATAAATAGATTTTTCATTTGATTCTAACTGTAATGTCTTATTGTTGTCAGTGATTACTAAGAGGCTTGAGTACATTTTGTAGGATATTCAAATTCACGCCAGTTGAATTTATAACTGCGTGAGTTAAGTTTTAAGAAAAGTCATACTTTGTATCATTGCCAAACAAATTTTCAATGGTAGCATATCGCAGAGCAACATCTGTGATTTTTGTAACAATAACTATTGCATTTGTGTTGTGTAATGAAATATTGGAGATTCATTAACAGTGATGATTGATCTTTGGTGATCATTTAGAAGCCTTATTGTACTTCATTTATGTTCGATCAAGGTCAAGAGAATGTTCCAAGCACTATAACTCACTTTAATCAAATGGTATCCTAATTTGTGGGGAGATAAAGAGAGTAAGCTGCTAAAAGAAATTTCAAGAAATACTTGTTGAGCAAAAAATGGGAATATATTTATATAAAAGAGAAATGCTACGTCTTTCGAGACAGTAACACTTTAACACAGTCGAATTAACGTCTCACAGTGATTGAACAATAGAAGGAACATAATAAAACTGAAAATACAAAACCCTCCCAAAACTAGAAGTTATATGTCAAGACCTATCAAATGAACCCCACAAAAAAACAGAGACAATCCAAAGAGGAACAAAACTACTCAGAACAAAGCTTAAGAGACCTCATCATAAGCATACAAAGCAGCTGCTCCAGAACCATAAAGTACAATATATAACAGACCAACAGCCACTCCAAAACAGCCATCTAGTTCGGTGGAGAAGCAGCATCCATATCTGGAAATTCTTCTCGCTGCACAAGAAGTGCCGTTCCCCGTTGTTCTTTTATTTCCTTTACCTTCTTCTCTGCCTCCTTCCTTGCATTTCCAGTTTTGATCACCGTGAGCAAAAACACGTCCACCCTAAAATAGCAACGACGCCATTCCTGCCACGTTGGCCGTCTTTTTTAGAGGTTGTTGCGAGAATCGACAACGTGTAAGTAACAGCTGTGCACATAACTGTCTGCCACATAACTAACACCAAAATCACGATATTCTTCAAGGACTGTTCCCAAGTTACCAGAAGAAAGATTATCGTTATAGATCCAAGGAATCCGAACGAGTTGAACACGAGGAAATTAGAGTACGTAGTTGGCCAGTTAGAAGCCATCACACTCTTTCCAGCTTTGTGCTCCTGTTTATTGTCCTGCCAGTATCCACCAGGAGGGCTCAGCGCGGCTTGGAAAGTCATGGCCGCGATGAGCGATGCCACCACCATTAGGCTTTGGCGTTGCATTGACAGCCACTCAACCTGATAGATTTCTTTGGCTTTCAAGCATCCAGCTGCTCTTAAGGTGTAAATTTTATGTTCATTCCCGTCAGTTTGCTCTAGAATGTCCAGTGGCGTGAACCCACACTTGTTTTTTGTGTTTAGGGCCTCTTCATTGTTTGTTGGTTTTGCTTCCATTGCTTCTTTTGCGTGGAGCAAACGTTCCAGCGTCTGCGTGCAAGCAACGATTAGATCAGAAAAATTAGGAAGCTAGTAGTTACCAGGGTTATAATAGGAAGCTTCAACTCCTATTAAAGCCGGATCAAACCTAGAATTCAATATCCCTAATCAAACCTTTGGTGTTCCAAAATTCAAAGGCCACCCTACAGATTTCAACAAGCTGGGGCCTAACCAAGCCCATTGGGTTGTCATGTATTTTGTGTTTTAAAGAAAACGCACCTACTTGGAATTTTGATTGTTGTATACAACTCCATATTACTTCCTCTAAATAAGAAAGGAACATTATTACTTGCCTCAGATTGAAAATTCTTGACAGCCAAATGTAATACAGTGTCGCCGTTGGCATCTCTAGTACTGAGTAGTACAGGAATCCTATGAGGCTGGGCTTCGAACAATTCAATCAGGACGTCGATATTCCCCTTGATGGTAGCAAGATGAAGCGGGTTCCTGCCATCTGCATCCAGGGCAGTGCACATCTCAGGATTGGCTTGTACTAATTCTTTGACGACAGAGCGGTGTCCCTTGGCCGCCGCTAGGTGAAGCGCCGACCACCGCCGCAGATCCAACACGCCGGCGAGGTCTGGGTTTTCGGACAGCAACCTCCGGACAATTCCAATTGTCCCCTGAATGCAGCCACGTGGAGAGGAGTGTGAACCAATGAACCCACCGAAACCCTATCGAGAATGAGGGGGTCTCTCTCAAGGACTCGATCCAGCAACTCTACGTCCCCCAAGATGGCGGCTTCTTGGACATTCTTTTCCACTTCCATTCTTCCCTCCATTTGTCCTACCTTTCTGGGTTCTGGATCCAAGACAAATGCGCGCGGATATTATATGGGTCGATTCCAGTCAATTTGAATATTTTTGGTGAAGTATCGACACATTTTCCTTTGGAAACGCGGGTACAGATCTGTCCAAACCACACCGACCTTTATGGTTCTATTTTACACTCCATAAATGAGCTAAGACTCTAAAATTATTCATAAATTTAAAATGTAAAATATAGTAAAATTAAGGGTGTGTTTGATTACATTATCTAGAATTTAATTCTAGGTAATATTGCCTAGAAAACAAAAACCACCCCACTCCTTGGAAATAAATTCCATGGAAATAAGATTTAAATGCTTGTACCATATATATTTTTTTATAAAAAAGTTAAGAGTGTTTGATTACTTTTCATAGAAAATGTGTAATAATTACATATTTTCTATGATAAATATGTGCAATCAAACACACTCTAAGTATACAAACTACATTTATATATATATATATACACACATAAATAGCATTTTGTATAAACTTGTAATTTTTTTATAGGGCACTTTAAATGAGGTACAACTAGTCCATTATTAAAAACTACTAGTTTGGGAGAGTTTTCTTCTTTAATTTTTATTTTTATAATTATTTCAACTTCAAAACCAAAAAAAAAATGTGGTTTAATAGTCTCTATTTTCACTTTAAAATAACCAAATACTTTTAGAATAAGCTGCTTAGTAGACTCTATCAACTTTTTCGGAAAAGCATTTGGTAAGTGCAACGTTGCTTGTAAAAGCTAACCCACTTCCTTTAAAAAAGAAAAAAAAAAAGAAGCAAATTAAGCTACCTTTTAAGCAAAATACAAGTGGTTTCCTATTTTTTTATATCATTCTCTTTCTTCATAACTAGGTCATTCCCTTTTTTTTTTTTTTTTTTGTTGAGAAACTCTCCATAATAGTTATTTAATATGTTAATATATTTTTAATCAATTTACATATCCACAATACAACAACAAAATATTATACTAATTAAAGACATAAGACTTGTTTTTAATATTAATAAGCACAACACAAATTACACGACACTCAATTTTCGAATACTAATTTATCAATCTTTGTTTTTACAACACATTACAATAAAGCACAATACCACATCCTTAACATGACAATTCCAAAGAGGTCCTAAAACTTCGATACTAAGAAAGAATCATTCTTTTGTTAAGTATTGAATCCGTCGCATGATTTGCAACTTAAGGTTTAAATGCATAACAAAGCAAGTGACAAGTGTTTAAACACATACATTAAAGGTATGTTTGATTGCATTACCTAGAATTTAATTCCAGGTAACATTGACTAGAAAACAAAAATCATCTCACCCCATTGGAAAATGAATTCCATGGAAAAAAAGCTTTAAATGCTTGTACCTTACACATTTTTCATAAAAAAATTAAAAATGTTTGATTGTTTTCCATAGAAAATATGTAATCATTACATATTTTCTATGAAAAATGTGTGCAATCAAACACACTCTAAGTGTTTAGATATCTTCTCAAAAGTTTATTTTTATTAGACTCTTATATTTTTAAGTAAAAATATATGATATATGAAGTTTGAAAAATATTCGAATAAGTTTTAAATATAATGAAAAAATAGAAATCTCAAGTTTTTGGCAATGTGTTAGTTGAATAGAAACTTCGATTAATCTTATATTAAAAATGTTACTCAAGTATCAGACTTCATTACTCAAGTAATTGTACTAAGAAATTAGGGATTTTAAAACATTAATCAAGTAATGTTAAATATTACTTGAATAACCACTATATAAACTAAAAAGTCCTAAATATTATTCGAGTAATCCTGTATATTATTCAAATAACCTATAAATTTGTCAAAATATTCCAAAAATTACTCGAGTAATATGATATTTTAGTCGAGTAACCTTTGCTCCAATTTTGAAATTCAAAATATGTTCAGAATATTACTCGAGTAACACTTATACGTTACTTGAGTAATATGGTCTGTGAAACTTTAAATGCTCTAGAAGTCTCTATACATAGGAATATACAAGTTTTTATCTATTTTTTCTTTTTCTAACTTGATTTGCATTGCAAAAATAGAAACTAGATGTTATGACCGAAGAAAAGCTATTTGTTCTACAAATTGAAAATTGAAATCATTCATATCCTTGAGAGAGAATCTGTTGCAAAAGGCTTCACTTCGAAATCAAATGGCCCTGTATTGTGTGGATTATTCATTCAATCCTAAAGTGAAAAAGCATTATAAGGGGTTATCACTTGATCTCTAGAAAAAGTAAAGTACGGTTATAACTAAACCTATAAAAAACTATTGTCGTAAAGAGAATAGTGCTTGTCTCTCACTCCAAATCAAGCACCTTGAATGAATTTTGAAAATCTTTGATGAGAAGTAAAGGTAATGGATATAGACATTTATTGTGCTCTTATGTTAATATCTTTTCACTTAGCAAAGAGAGAGAACTTTGTAAAGCAAGGTAAATTTCAATAATTACTCCTAAGATTTTTTTTAACTATAAAATAATATCTCTTAAATTAAATTTAATATATTTTATTATATTTTTATCACAAATTAAATTTCTAAAAAAGTAACTCAATTTTATCATACCAACGTCCATATTATAAGAAGATCATACAATTTTTACATTGCTTGGCAACAACCTAACATAACCATTCCCGGAATGTGATTTGCTTGGTGAAGAGTAATACGTTTTAATTTTAATGCAAGAAGTGTTAAAGAAATTACTCAATCCTAAAGAAAAAAAAATAAAAAAAGCATATACAAAATTAAAGGGAAAATTAAGGCAGTGAAAATAACATAAGGTGGCAATTAATATTTAATATAATTCTCAAACAAGACAAAGTGGCTATTCAAAATACCATACTAAATTACATAAGGTGGCAATTAATATTTAATATAATTCTCAAACAAGACAAAGTGGCTATTCAATCTACCATACTAAATTAAACTACCATGGCCTAAAAAGATTACCAAAAGATGAGAAAATGCTATCGTTACAAAATTAGCGGAGAAGAAAGAGAAAAAAAGAAATTCTTATAAGTTATCTCATGCACTAATTAATGAACTCTATCCCTTAATTTCCCAACTCCAGAGTCCAAGCCAAATAAAAGCTGCTGCAGAGGAAAAGAAAAATCTTCATCTAAAATACATTCTCATCTACCTTCACTCTGCTGAGGCTAGTAGCCAGTACAGTTCTACCTGTCAAAAACATTTTTTTACTCATGATATATATTTGATGCAATGAGGTCTTCGAACCTGATTCACTCACTATCCGGCCCGTCTTAGCCTTTTTATTCTCTCCATGGCACCTAGATGAACATCCCTCTATCTTTCACAACAGTAGTGTCATCTCCTGTACCATCTTCTTCATCAACCTCATCCCACTTCCTAACCAGACCACCAAACACCATAGAGGGGATGTTTTTCACTACAAGAAAAATGACATTTAGTGGCGGATTTTTCTATCGCTAAAACATCAAATTCCGTCGCTAAAAAATTTAGTGACGAATTTAGCGACGGGCATCTACCCGTCCCCGTCGCTAAAAGTGGTGTCACTAAATTTTAGCGACGGACTTTGCAACGACTGAAATTAGCGAAGAAAATTTCCATCGCTGATTAAAAAAAAAATTATTTTAGCCACGAAAAATTTCGTCACTATTCAGCGACGGAACTTTCCGTCACTAATACATAATAAAAAATTAAATATTAAAAAAAAATTAAATAAATTTATATCAGCGATGGAAACATTTCCGTCACTAAATTACGAATTTTTTGTAGTGTTTTTGGGCAATCTCAACTTTTTCCTCATCTTTTGAGTCACTCTCCTCTAGGAGCTTAATATCCTCATGATTTGCGATGACTTTTACTACACCATCTATCTTAGACTTCATCCCAACGCTGACAAATCCCAATTTCCTGACACCATCTTTGGTGGCAGTGTCATTGGCTGCAGGCAATAAGTGCTTCTCTAAAGCAACCATTTCGTCTTCTGGAACCCCATTTTTTTTCAACGCATCCATTGTTTCGTCCAAATTTTCTTGTCCTTTTGCATCAAGTCTTCTAGAAGGATGTAATGAGTCTGGGAAAAGTGAACCATCATTGTGCTACCCTGCCAAGGAGAAAGGAAATGCTCGGCATTTGGTTACCTCGTTCCAACCATGTAGTACAGCCACGGCTACAAAATGTTGCATATGCCTCCCTGGGTTTTTCTTCCCAAAGTAAATGGGGAGCTAAGGCAACTTAAATCCCGGCTGGACTGGTTGTCTCTAGAGTCCTTCTAATAGGAGGAATCCCTTGGTAAGGGTTTCTCTAAGCATTGTCATTACCCATTTCTGCTCTAACACTTCCTCTATGAGCCTTTTAATGCTTGTCGCGTCTAGCGTTCCATGCTGTGTCTTCTCTCTGAGGAGGAGGGAGACAGAAAGCCCTAGAATGGGTACTCTCTGATATTCCTTCATACATCGGGGTCTTCCCCACCCGTCTGCCACTTTTTTCAAGTGGGTCCATCAGTATAGGGGCGCGATCACTTTGGTTTAGTGTCCCAATTCTTATCCCCGGTTGTGCTATTCTTGGGGCTTGACCTCGTGCCCCAGGTCTACTTTCTCTTAACATCTACATGTCCCATGTAAGGGATGTGTATATCAGGCATCAGCTCTTGCAGGAGGGTGGTGATCCCTTGCATTCTTCTTACTACTCTTCTGAAGCTTCTCATTCTGATGTCTTAACTTCTCATAGTTCTTCTGAAATCTTTTGTAGTCAACAAGCAGCACTACAGAAGGTACTACCCTTGAAAGTCTTAAGATTCCTCTTGGGGTTGTGGCTAAATTCTCCCGGCGAATCGATGATTGTCCCAATGAGTCCGGTTGTAACATCCCTGACTTTGGAAATAATTAATTATCTTATTTGATAATATTTATGGAAATAATGAAATAATAAAATGAATTGATTTGGTGGATTTATGGGAATATTTGGGGCATAAGTGAAATAAGGAGAAATGAGGTGTTGGGTGCATGCGTTAATTTTTGAAAGTTATGGGGGTTAAAGTGGAAATCCCAAAAATAGGCTGAGACTTGGTTTAAATTTAATGGGTGGAGTTATATAAATGAGGGAGCAGATGGAGCGAATGGTCACGTGTGTGTGTGCATGTGCAGGTGGGGGGTGCGGGATCGAACATTGGCAGGCACACAAAGAAAAGCTGGAATTTTTCCAACATGCCCAAGTGCCAAAACAGGCCATTTCAGGGTGCCAGATGGCTCCCATGTTCGCAGGCGTCACGTGGCATTGCTGGGCCACCTAGAGCCTAAGATAGGTACGTTGGATGGACTTGCATGCACGCTGGACTTCACTTTTATCTATGATATAATGCTCATTAATTTACTGCATTGCATATTTCATTTACTGAGTCCCCAGACTCACCCCTTTACCCCCACTAACCCAACAAGTGGCTCGGGGCCTAAGAAAGGGAAAACAATGTTGGTGGAAAAGTCGTAGGTTAATAGTGATTGCGGATAGTGAGAATATGGGTCGTGTTTTTGTGATGTTTATGTAATATATATATATATGCTCTATATTTGACTACAAGAGACAGCTATGGTTTAAATAAAATTTGATTAAGATCAAATTAAGGTTCTCGTTATGAGTAACTCAGTGTGTGTGTTTGTTGGGTGTTTAAACCTATCGGGATATAAAATCAATTTAAATATGTTTTATTGTTGGTGCATCTAATGAGCATGTTGGTGTTTACTTTTATTTATGGAAACTAGATTTATATTTAAAAGGCCTACTCGAGCACGAGAATCGGGTGAATTTCTGTTGCCTATGTATTTTAAACTCGAATTCTCAATAGTCGAATGAGGTAAAGCCTGTACCCCACCTAGGGTGCCCTGTTTATTTTAATACTTTATGCTAGCATGGCATAGCCATCCTTCAAAATAGGCTGGAGTTGTAACCGTGAGTTACGATGACACCCAGTAGTGGGGTCGGGGCATCACAAGGTGGTATCAAAGCTTAGTGAATATTAGAGCTTGGTAATTATCAGAGATTGGTAGTATCAAATGATAAATTTGGAATCTTGGGAGACTAATTGAAGTTTTGGAGGTACTTTCATATACGATTCTTATTAAAGACTATTTTATAGAAATTTGATAAAATTAGAATCTTAAGGATTCTGGGTAATGACCATTTGGAAAATGATATGGTGATCGATTTACATCTTTAAGGTGATTTGTTGATAGGGAATTAGTGGTTCAAGGAAATTAAATGGAAATTAAATTTATGAATGAGAATGAGGGAAATGTCATAGCAATCCAGCAAGATAATTTTTAGAGCAGGCGAATTTGAAAAAAACAAAAAAAAAAAAAGATGACATGGAGTAATAATTTGTGTGATCTATGGGCAATTATGGGTTTTAAGGAATTCGATTGAGGATATTAAAGTTTATTATGTTTACAAAATCTTGGTCATTTCACTAAGCCATGTTGAGGATACAACAGTTTGGTCGAGGATGAGGTCACAAGGGGTGTAATATCCAAAGTTTTCCTAGGCATTATTGTTCAAAGAAATAAAACATTTCCTTGGAAATCAAAGGATACATGTGAAGTTTTGAGGTAATCGCCGAGGAATGAATGAAGGGTTTTTCGAAAAATCATGGAAACAAGCGCGAGGGGGCATCATCTAAAGTGTTTTGGAGAAGTTTAAGGAGTTATAGGGCTCAAGGGATATAAGTGCAAAGATGTTTTGGGGTTCAAGAGTTATTTGTAAGAAATTAAAATATCTTGTGACTAGTTAGTTAAAGGAACCAAGTAAGCTAACATAGTTAGGAGACATAATCATGAGGAATCTTGAAAAAACTAAATTAACATGTGGTGGCACATGTCTAAAAGGACACATGTCGCAAGGGGGAGAAATGGCTCAAATCTCAAGGGACACTTGGCACAATCCTACGAAAGTGATGATTACAACCTTATCTAATTAGTGTCACATGGCAAGTGACACATGGCACTGTTGGATTGGCCCTAAATGCCTATAAATACCAAGGCCTTGGAAGGTAAAATCTCACCATTAATTAAGAGGAAAAGAGGAGGTGAGTTGAGAGGAGAACCTTTGCCCAAAAATAGAGTGGTAAAACGCTTCGTCAGAAAAGTTGAATCGCCACCATAAAAGGAGTTAAATAGTGACTAAACAGCAAGGTAGTTCGATAGATAATTGAATAAGGGTCGTGTGGGTTCAAACGGAAGTCAAATCAGAGTCCGGATGAGGGAGAACGGGCCAAAAAATCACAAGGTGTCAAAGCTGATGGGGCGGCGCGTGCAGCTCACGCGCCACCTGACTGCCGTGAATGGAGCTCGTGGGGATCTTTCCCCCAGCGCGTGAGGGCGCGTGAGAGGACCCCTTGGCCCCAAATTTTTTAGTCTTGGCCCTTAAATTCTTCCCTAGGACCCCATGTAAAAATATTTTAGGTTTGAGTTTCGAAATTATGTTATTTTTACAGAAAACCTTTCCCGAACCCTGTGAACAGCACCTTAGCGCTACCAAATCAGCAAGGTGAGTGATTCTTGCATATTTGTGACACTTTGAGCATTTGTTGCTTCACTTGTGTGAGGGTGTTGGCTCGCGTAAAATGCTTTGTGACTTACATGTCATATATTTCCCTTGGTTATGCATATTCCTTCTGTTTTGTCATATATCATGTTTGTGTTGGTGATTGTGGCTAGTTGTTGGGCCATCATGGAAGAACTCGTGCTCTTGCAGTAAGCCAGGGGTGACTATGATGACCGCGGAGGTGATTGCAACACCTTAGCATTGCTACCACAGGAGTGGATTTCATAATGGCATTTTTGCATTTGCACGCATGTACTTCATTGTTTGATTCACTCACTTAGATGTAATATCTAACTTGGGTTGATGCCCCTGGAATGTTTAACGTTCCAGGTATGTTGGAAGTGCCAGGTGTTTCAGGTACTAGTTCGAGCGTGAGTAAGGAGATGATGCTTGGCTAGCTTTGGGGTTTTTTTTTGAGTTGTTACGTGCCCATGTAATTGTACCATAATTATGTATTGTAATAGAAGCTAGGGAACTCAAGACTGTAAGAGGTGTGTGTGTGTGGGTGTTTTACAACTGTACCTACGGTTTATGTGTTGAGTCATTTTTAGAGTATTGGATGTCGCGAGCTTTTCTTATACTTGTAAAGGAAACCTAGTGGAAACCCCTTTATTTAGCTTTGATTAAGCTTTCAGGTTCAATCCAACGCTTTCGTTGGTAAGGGTTTCCATAATGCCCGTAGTGATGTTAGCTTATATCTTACATCATTGTGTATTTGGAAAAGTGGGGCGTTACAAGGGGGACCTAGGTGCCAAGGGTTTTGACTATTGCACAAGGTGCTAGGTGGGCCTTGGAATTTAGGAGGTTGTGAAATTTTTTAGGGATGATGAAATTATGGTTGCATACACGGGTCGGAGTAGGTCATAACCATGAGTGAAATGGTCCCCAATATAGGCATGTGTTGTGATATGGCCTTGCTTAGGAAATGTGTTTCCTAGGATAGCAAGTAGCGGGATGTGTGTTTCCTGGATTTGGCCTTTGGGGGTGGGGAATGATTATGGTTTACTGACTTGACCTTTGGCTTAGTATGCAGATTATTATACACCCTAGTGATTGTGAATAGTTGGCTCTGATTGTCCCGAATCTTGCCCTTGTTGATATTGATGTTGGTGCAGTAGTAGGCACGCCCTGGTACATTTGGGAACGTGAGTTGGCCTTTGAAATTGAAAGAAGGCAACATGAGAATGGGAAGCGAATTAGATCTGTTTTTAGTATCGGGAAATAACAAAGACTTTATTTGTCATAATGATGAGATCATTTCCTAGATAAAGAGGAAAGTGAAAAGTATCGTTTGTAAGGTTAAAGTGGTACCCGATTGGGGTACCATGGTTGATGTAAGTACCTGTATGCACTACCTAGTGGTGTGGTTATGGATTGTTGTCTTTTCGGTTATGTGAATAATGTATTGAAATGAAATACAAATTGGTGTGAAACAATTTGAGCGTGATCGGTGGATATTCGTTATGTGAGATTTGAAAGCGTACTATCGGTCGCCCGATGTACCAAAATTGTCAATCGTTTTCAGGAATTTAGCTTGAGCTGTCGACCGTTGTCAATCGATCTTACATTGTTAAGCCTTATGGAGCCTGTTTAAATATTGCGGTTAAGCATGTCTTGAATTACCAGCCACAAGATCAATAATGAGAGTGGCATATGGGGGATGTGAAAAGCATTACTTAATAAAGAAGGCATTTGTGCTGGACTAAGAAGGATTAGAAGGTACTGGGTTAGGGTACCATGAGTGACATATATACTTACCTATTCTAGCCAATAGTGTGGCATATGATTAGTGGTTAATTTTGTATAATTTTTGTTATAATTTCACTCTTATTTTGATCTCAAAATGGTTTAAATTGAATATTATTATGTATTTTGTGATTGCGTGCAGGTTTAAAACTATTAATATAAAAATATATATAAAATAAAAAATAAATATAATAATATATGGATTCTAACCCCAAAAACAAGGAAGGCCAAGACCAAAACAAGAAAGGCCCAAGCCCAAAACAAGGAAGGTCCAAGCCCAAAAATAAGAAAAGCCCATGTCCCACAAGTCGCTTACATCAACGCTTACATCATGGGTTGGAATGACATCATCGCTTACATCATGGGTTAGAATTACATCATGGGTTGGAATGGTGTCATCACTTACATCAAGTCACGAAGTTTCAAAAACTATACTTTGGCTCGAACATTTTAAGTAATTAGATATTTTATTTATCTTTATATTTTTAAATTAGGTATTTTATTTTTCTTTAGATATTTTGTATTATTAAATTATATATTTTGTGTGGTCTCCATTGCACCTTGTGGGCTATAAATAGCTCACTTGGTTGCATTTGTAAGTATTTAATTTTCTTATAATGAAAGCATAGTTGTGTTATTAGGATTTCTCTCTCAAATTTTTCACTTTAGTTTTTATATAGTTTTGTTCTTAAAATTTCTCTCTCAATTCTTCAACTTTTGTTTCTATGTAGTTGTGTTATGTTATTCTTATTGTCTTTTAATTATACACCGCCTATATGATCGGTTAAATATTGTTTTTCAATTACTGTCGTTTAATTATACACTGCCTATATGGTCGGTTGAATATTGTCTTTAAAATACTGTAATTTTAATTTTCGTCATTTAAATTCCTACCAATTTATTTTCAAATGAAGATGAGTAGCTAAATCCAATCTTGGTTAAGGCAAGGACAATATCCAACGCCAATGATTCCCAAAGAAAACTGCGCTTCAGATATGTTATATTAATTTGATATAATTTGATCAGTGTGCGTATAGTGTATCTTTGAGTTTGGATTGGAGCATAAGCCTAGCTTAAAATTTCCATGCCACGTATGGAGATTGCTAGACCTAGAAATGTTTTCATACTCAAGCCCAAATAATTAATCTATATCTATAAATTATGTCTGTGAAATATAATTCAATTTATGGTAATTACTTAACTTAGAATTTCCATGCCATATATGGAGATTACTTAAACAAGAATTATCATTATCTTGAAATAAAATTACTGACAGATCTGCAAAACTTAAATTAGATGACTATTACTGATCTTTTCTATTGAATTGGGAATTTATTAGTTTTGACACTGAAATTGCCTTGACCCAAGCTGCTTAAATTTAGTGTTAGTTTAGTTTTAATTCTCGCCTTTAGATCATCTTAATCAACTCCTAAAATCAAATCTTTTCAAATTTTTGTTTTCATCCATAACTAATCTCCCTGTGAACCGACTCGGACTCACCGAAATATAAATTTAAAATTGTACTACACGCACACTTGCACACTAGCGAGTATAATCACCCTACACCTGCTTTAATAAGAGGATTGACGTTTAATAAATTTGGTTGTAGTTTTGATAAATAAATGTGCAGGGTAGCGTAGCAATCAACATGCATGATAAATTGGAATGAAACAAGAGTTTTGTGTTGAAACAACTCGATCATGTTTAAGGGATATTTGTAACGGGAGGGGAAGAGAAATAAGCAATGTACTAGGATGCTAAGTGTGGGACCCCCACCCGGATCCTCCAACCAAGCCGAATAACCCTAGCGGGTGGTCCAGAGGGGAAAAAGAAGAAAACAAAAGAGAGGCAGACTTGCCATGCATACACACCTGGATTCACATAAACCTGAGAATAAATCTAACAACGGAAGCATAACCACAATCAAGGCATACATCTCAAAACACAACTAGCCCACAGGGCTACAACATTTACATATTTATAGGCCAACTCAAAAACTCAAAAGACACAACAACCCTGTCATACAACACTACCACATGGTAAGGTCAACATGGACTGCCCTGTATACCATCTACTTAGGTAGGTCTAGCACCACTAAACTCACCCTCAACTTTAGTTTTGCCTTACATGGAATGAAGAGAACCAAGAGTGAGTCACAAGACTCAACAAGCATATAAGAAGGAAAGGCTAGCAAGAATAAGAAGCTAAAGAATACCCGTACCCAAGTGCTAAAACTCATGAAAGCATATCAACCAATCATATAAGAAATAACAGGTACCAACTGCATAACAATGATATGCACGTACCGAATCTTGGGGCTCAAATAAAAATACACTAGCACCCAAGTCCATATCACAAACCTGTTGTTGCCCTGAAGGCAAGTTGTACTTGTAACTAGAGCCAAAGCTCACTCAGGTGGGAGTAACCAACACCCGTTGGGGCACGCATAAACGTCCATAATATAAGCTAGGCACGCCAAAGTGTCCCTAGTATAGAAACTCAGTTCGGGAAACCCGACACCGTACAGCTGTATCTCAAAACTGACACCAAAACTATGCAATGCAACATATAAAGGATGGCGTAGTAGACCGGACGGGATACAAAGCCCCCATAAGCCAAGTATCCTACCAAGCCTCGCCCATATAAGAAGTCACATGCCGAATGTAATGCTCGTGTCTAACAAAAAAAATATTTAAATCATTATCATGCTCGTGACCAAACACATACTCAAATGAATAATCCCAAGTCCCTGCATGCATCTGAAATGACATAATAATAATGGAAAACAAAATACATGCAAGGACTCTTGGCCACACATCAACACCCTGGCTCTAACTTATGAGATCCTATCTTCATTCCTCAATAAATTGGAGAGGGAAATAACTCTCTGTAGCCATACAAACAAGACCCAATAGATCAGGTACTGAGAGAAATTATCATCTTTCTTTAGATGTACAAATATTAGGAATTGCTCATTAGACATAACCAAGTCAAGCCTATGTCTTTTCCTATAACATCCAACCAAAATAATCCCCTAGAGAACCCATTAACGCCTCAGCCAACTTCTTACTAGCCATGCATGTACATATATATTTAATTAGATATATATTTAACTCACACAACCCAACACTCAACATCATTAGAGCATGCTTGAAGCTCATTAAGGGTTGAGGAAGATAACTATGATGAGAGGAAAAACATGCTTTGAGGAGAAGAAAAGAAAAGAAGAACTTGCAAAAACGGATAAATAGCTTACCTGTACTTCCTTTTTCTTCTTCTTCTACTTCTTCACTACACTTTCTTCTTCACTGTTCATGTCCGAGCACCACTCTATAAGTAAAAATAATTCTCTCTTTTCTCAATACTCAATCAATATATATAAAATACATTTGGAAGTGGGAGAATATACGTGTCAAGAAAGGAGGATAAATTCCCGACATGTCTTTGAAAAACCTTTTTTGTATCGAGAAAATGGCTTGGGTACTCGCTAAAAGTGAAGGGTATCTAGATATGACAAGGGATATTCGGATATGAGAGGTATTAGATGAAAAACGAAGATTCTGGCATATTCGACACACCTACATATTCTGGTCATAAATCTCTCATACAAGCTCTGATTGAGGTGATTCAAGATAATATAGAACGAAAAGATAAAGATCTACAACTTTCATGTTTTAAGTTTTTTGATATTCGAACTAAATTAATGTCAAAATTGAGCTATAAGGTGGAAATTGCATTGCTGAAACATGGCCATCTGAATGCAAAAGCTCATATCCGAATATCACCTGTTCATATCCGGATGCTACAGTCCCATATCCAGATGTTACTCACAAAAACTCAAAGAGACATCTAGATATGCCTTCAACCATCTGAATATCACTCACATAACTCAAATAAGTCATCTGAATACTCCACACCATATCCAAATAACCATAACTACCTATCTGAATATAAATCACCCTTATCCGGATATCTCACCACCCTATCCGGATGCATCTTTTCCTATCCGAATGGCCTCATGCCCCATTCGGATCTTTCAATATATTTTTAAATATATACACATACACCACACCCAAACATTCAAATACTAAATAAATAATTACGAAAAACTACCCATTACACATTTAGGCTAAACAATTCAACCTTAGAGCATAATAAACACTGTATAATTAGATTTGGGTCATTATATCAGGTCCTAGCAAGAGAATTCTCTACAAACACAAATCCATTAGAGATCAAGAATTTTGATGTAAATTTTTTAACATGGATTTACTGTCCTAATATCTAATACGACTGAACTCGAATTAGAATGTCTCATCAGTGAATCATGGTTATTTAAGGAACGTGTGGAGCTTACAATTAATATGATTAGATAGATGTACAAACTAGGTTATGGGATGGCTTGCCAGCCAAGGAGATCATGTGTGTTTTGAATAAGGTGATCATTAAGAGTCAACTCGATTACCCCAATTGATGATCTGAGTGTGTAGTCGAGATATTTTCAATCGAGGGTAAAATAAGAGAAAGAGATGTTCCCAAAATGGCATGTTTAAGTAGTGATGTGGCAAATGTGAGTATTTGAAGATGCTTTTGGATGTGACCAATGCACCAGTAATGGTGGTGGATTTTATAAATTGTGTAATCGAACCGTGTTTGGACAAGCTTACCATTGTGGATATGTGATGATGCACTCACCTAGTGAGAAAGCTCACTGAAAACACTCAAGCATTATTTTGTTCACATTGAGAGATCATGAGATGTGTGCTCAAGCAAACCTCATGATAGACGCATTGAGTTCAAAGAATTACATGTTGAGAGTTTGATTGGTCACTCATTTGCTGACCTTGATTAAGGAATTTGTGAAATTAGCTATCAAGATAGAGTCATGTAATGACACTACAGTCATGGCGCCAATGGGCTTGCAGGTTGACTTGCGGGAAGAGATTAAACGAGCTATGGCTCAAAGGGGTAGTTTGAGGCAATGGGTAGAGGAGAATGGAAAATGTAAGCAACTTTAATTTAAACACTGTGGAGGCTCACAAACTATCCAAGTGTGCAGTGGAAGGAGGTATGTGCATGTGGTGAGCTACAACTGAAAATTCTAAGTAAGGTGCATTGGACCCCGTGTGCAGTACACCCTAGAACTCTATATTGGTGGCTGGGAAAATGTGGTTAAACTTGAAAAAAAAATTAATATATGAGTAAAGGCTAAGCACCAAAAACCCTTGGGGAATTAAAGACCTTTTGAAATTTTCAATTGGCGATGGAAACATGTGATGGCATATTCTAACATGGGTTTTCCCCGAACTACAGAAAAAGTCAAAGTCATTTAGTTAATTGGTGAATTGATTGATGATATTAGCGCATGTCTTATCAATTGAAAGTGCCATGGGCACTAAAATAGTTGACTTGACTTCATGTTACGAGAAATGTTTGGTGGTATGGAGTTTCAATGAGTATCAAGCCTAATCGAGATAACTGATTTATGTCTATTCTTTGGAAGATTGTACGAAAGGAATTTTATCATTTGAGAATCATGGTTAATTTTGGCAGTTGATATGTGATATTCATGGTCATAATTGATTTTGAAAGTGTATATGTGATTTACATGGTTATTCAAAATTTCGAGGACAAAATTTATTAAGGATGGGAGGTTGTAACATCAATGAATTTGGAAATAATTAATTATCTTATTTGGGAATATTTATGGAAATAATGAAAGAATAAAATTAATTGATTTGGTGGATTTCAAGGAATATTTGGGGCATAAGTGAATAAGGAGAAATGAGGCGTTGGGTATGTGCGTTAATTTCAGAAAGTTATGGGGTTAAAGTGAAAATCTCGAAAATGGGATGAAAATTGGTTTAAATTTAATGGGAGGCATTATATAGGGACCAGCTGGCACGAACGGTCACGTGTGCGCTTATGTAGGTGAGGGTGTGGGATCAAACCTAGGCAGGCGCAAAGAGAAAAGCTGGAATTTTTCTAGCAGGACCAGGTGCCAAAACAATGTTGTTTCAAGGCGCCAGATGGCGCCAATGCGCGCAGCCTTGCCATGCCACATGACGCTACTAGGAATTTTCCCCAGCCACCCAACCATTTCCTTTCACTGCCACGTGGCAGCCACTTGGGGCAGCCTTGGCCCCAAGCTGCCTCTCCCATTTTAGTCGATTTCCTCCTTTTATTTAAGGCCCATTTTACCACTGTTAAGGCCATTCAGCCATGCAAATTCTCCTTCTTGTGAGGAATTAAATTACCTAGAGATCCTATCAGTTATACGCGCAAGAGAAAAATATGTAAGTGATATACATATTTATTTAAGATTAATTTAGCATGTCTCACTGTATTAATTTATGATAATTTATGTTAAATGAATACTGGGAAATGATATTGGTAATTCTAATGTTATGGAGAAATATTGTCGAAGCAACCTATCAAGGCAAAAGGTCGGTATGCTTAATGAGAATACACAGTTAATGCTAAATCGGTAAGGGTTTAATATGTTGTGTGTAAATTACTTTTTTTATGGCTTGCATAAGATGTTAAGGGAGTGCCTAAGCATGGGGCGGTGGATTTCTGACTGTGAGGGTCTTAAGACAGGGTCGTAGAGGGAACCACTAAGGGCCACCTAGAGCCTGAGATAGGTATGGTGGATGGGCTTGGATGCATGTTGCACTTCACTTTTATCTATGATGTCACGCTCATTAATTTATTGCATTGCATATTGCCTTTACTAAGTCCCCAGACTCACCCCTTTACCCCAATTAACCCAATAGGTGGCTCGGGGTTTAAAAAAGGGAAAACGGTGTTGGTGGAAGAGTCATCAGTTAACAGTGATTGTGGATAGTGAGAATGTGGGTCATGTTTCTATGTCATTGATGTAATATATATATATATGCTCTATATTTGACTACAGGAGACGGCTACGATTTAAATAAAATTCAATTAAGATCAAATTAAGGTTCTTGGTATGAGTAACTCAGTGTGTGTGTTTGTTGGTTGTTTGAACCGGTTGGGATATAAAATTTGTTTAGATATGTTTGATTGTTGGTGTTTCTAATGAGCACGTTGGTATTTAGTTTTATTTATGGAAACTATATTAATATTTAAAATTAAAGGCCTACTCAAGCACGAGAATCGGGTGAATTTCCACTGCCTATGTATTTTAAACCCGAGTTCTCGACAATCAAAGGTGGCAAAGCCTGGACCCCATCTAGGGTGCCTTGTTTATTTTAATATTTTATGCTAGCAAGGAATAGACGTCCTTTGAAATAGGTCAGAGTTGTAACCACGGGTTACAGTGACACCCGGTAGTGGGGTCAAGTGTCACACTGGCTTAGGGATCGCATGAGCTAGGGGTGGGGGTCGTCTCCCTTGCCTCTTATCTTTTTCTCAAGGTCAGTGATGTGTATTTCTCCCTGTTCTGACTATCCTCGGACCCGATCTCAGCTATAGGGTCCTCTTCTAAACGGGCAATCTGATTACCCCCTAGTTTAACTACCCGACTGTCCTCCTACTAGGGTATGTGGCCTAAGTGAACCTGTTGCTCCTGATGAGGCTCTGCTAGTATTGGTTGTAGTGGGGGCACCAGGTTGGGCTCCCTAATAGCTGCTGTTTTGGAATGGGTACTTCTCTGTGTTTGGTGGGACGGGCTTCCCAAACTGGTTGATATGGTGTTCTTGGTCATTTTGGCTTTTTTTAGTTTCCCACAGATGGTGCCAAATTGTTGTTGCAAAAAATATAACAATTGAAACTTATTTGGAATGAGGGAAATAGTTGTCTAAGACCGTGTGAGGTGTCGTCCGAAAGAGATCTCTCGAAGGGAGTTGAGCCTCTCAGAGAGATGTCCCTCGTTTAGTGCCTCGCGGAGGGATTCAACTGGCCTGGAGTCCCAGTTCTGTAGACGGCTCTTGGAATGGGGTCTAGTACACCGCTCGGAAAGGAATAGATTGGCTCCTAGAAAGGAAAGATACCTCTTTCGGGGAGGTGTTCTAAGGGCCTCGTAGAGAAAAGATGCTCTCTTAGAGGGATACAACTGACTTTCTCTTGACTTCTAGAAGAGCTACAACACGAGATAAAGATTAGAAGGCTTGCGGGAAGGATCTCCCGCGAAGACCCTCCTGCGATCAAGTCAGTATGAAAGAAGAGAAGAAGTCGTAGAAAGAAAACATAAAGTTCTTCAGAAAGGAAAGTTTTGAGAGGATTAAGATCGGTTACCAGATGTTCAGATCCTATCCATCGTGTTGTGTCTTGCTTTTTATAGAAGTCCAATTCAAGATGATTGATTAGGAACACATGTGCAATGGTTTCTCTGGCCTTTCGGAGAGACTTCTCCGAGAGAGGATTTTCTTAGAGAGACTCCTCATAGGGCCTTTCTGAGAGGGCATCTCGGTAGCTTTCGAAAGGCCTTCTCAGCTTCCTCTCCGAGAGACCCTCTCTGAGATAGCTTTCTTGGAGAGGTAGGGTACGACAACTATGTAATTGTATATATTTGGTATTCGAATGAAACTCTTACTTATTGTGATGTTTTCTCATATTCATGTGCAGCTTAATTTATTTGAGAAGACACATCTATATAAGATTAAGAATAAACATAGGGTTTGTTCATTAAGTAATGATTGGCACATAAAATATAATTCTAAAGAAACTGAAAGCATTGTAATACATAGAGGGTAATACTCATTGTTAGAGGACTTACCGCCATGATTCATGTATTTATTTCTTAAGAAACAACAATCAATCAGATTAAGTTAAGGCATCAGGTTAAACGTTTAGACAAAGTGGGAGAATGTAAAGTTCCTTAGTTGTAGCCCAAATGTTTTTCCATTATTGTACTGGTTATGGGCTATAATGGAACTCCTTGATTGATTATGGTCCAAATATTTTCATGATTATGTTTCCATGTTTATGACAAATATGTTTTCTTATTGATTGAGTTGTAAAATGGTAATAGATGCATGTTCTTGATGGAAGAATATTGTATAAATTCATGGTTCTGGTCCCTAAGCTTGATCATCCCTTTCTCTTCGTCATACACCATCATTTGGGGTGTTTAAGAGCTTGGAAGAGCTAAACCAACAGAAACATATCAGAATGTAAGGAAAGAAAATGGCTTGAGGTAATATTCGATTCATTTTTCGCATTGATCTAAATGCTATTTTGATATTTGTAGCATGTTAGATTGATTTATTTTTCTAACAAAGAGATGGTGCCAAGTTCTTCCTATGATTGAATTTGCATGTAACATTTTTGTTAAAAGAACTATGAGCCAGAGCCTTTTGAGATTTTGACTGGATTAACTACTAGAAAGCCTATTGATCTAATTCCAATACCTACTGAGGCAAATCCTAGTAGCTAGCATTGAAGCTAAAGCTTTTGCCAAACATATTCAAGAGCTACATGAAGACATCAGAAAGAGAATTTCTTTCAGCGATGAAGACTATAAAACACATGCTGATATGAGAAAACGCTTGGCTGAATTTCAATAAATGACATGGTTATAGTCTGAATCAAGCCTAAATATTACCCTAAAGGGAAGTGCAAAAAGTTACACTCGAGAAGTGACAATCCTTCTAAGATTCCAAAGAAAATCACCTCTAATGCATGTTCTTGACCTGCTAGCTGATATGGGTGTTAGCAATATCTTTAATGTGAAAGATATAACCTCATATGAAGGCTATGATGATGAAATGAAATAAGATTCTATTAAAACTAGAACACCACCAGCTCCTCACTTGAAAGAAGAAATTGATCATCAAGTGGTTTTGACAATTAAGAGAAGTTTACTAGAAGTATCAAATCAAGTGGAGGTGATATCCATTGTTAGAATTAGAATGCACTTCGATAGCAGATCAACAGTTTTAAAGGCTTGATCATGATTTCTATGATAGTATCATGATTTCAATTGGATGGGCTTATTCTTCTCCAACCAAGGAAAAATGGTGCGACATGTTAGCAACAATCTACAAAGAAATAAAAAAGGCAACCTAAACCTAGTTCTAAGGCCCAAGCATGATTTGAGATGTTTTGGATGAAGGATGACCCTCCTAGAAGCTTTGTCAGACTTAATTTTGATGTTTTATGCATCAATGGTATTTTTGTCACTACATAACGTCTAAACTGTGCCTTTTTGTGTCCTAGATCTTTTTTTTATTTTTTTTTTTGTCTTTGATCTTTTGTTAACTCTACTTCTGTGTTTAGGTTTATTCATGGTCCTTTCCTAGTATTATTAGTAGTAGTATCAGATTTTGATTAGTTTTCCTAGTAGGAATAGGATTTTCCCACTCCGAATAAGAATAGCGTTACTAAAGCTCTATAAATGGAATAATTAATCACAATTTTCTCTAAGCATGTTATGCTTTCTTAGAATTGTGTGATGCAATTCTAAGTTCTAACCTAGTTGTGAGACCCATAAAACCCAAAGAGTGATGCCTATGAATTATTTCTCTCTTCCAAGACTCCACTACCCCCTCCCCTCGCAGCAAAGAAAAAAAAAATAGTTTCAGATTATTACTTTTGTAACCCTACTTCCATATCTGTTTTCCCTATAAACTATCTCTCTTCCAAGTCTGCAATGCCCCATGCCAAAAAAAAAAATAAATAAAAATATTTAGTTTTCGATTGTTACTTTTGTAACCTTGCTTTCAGATCTATTTTCCAGCCCCAAAAGTCATGTTTTCAACCTTATTTTTGCTCTAAATTTCCCACCAACCAATTGACCTCCAATTTGTTAGTATTCTCATAATACCAGACCTATCATGCAACACCACAACTACCATCTAATCATCTTCATACAGAAAAAGCCATTTGGTAGCTCATTTTTTTTAACATAAATAAAAGGCTCAAAAAGACAGGGTAAAAGTCGTTTGATCAAATCTAGTCGATTCCACCTAGTAGGATCAAGACTTGATATGTTGTCAAAAATAGAAGGCTCAATAAGGAAGATAAGGAAGAAGTGCCAAAAATAAAGATTTGCTTTCTTCACTTTAATGAAAGAAATAATATATGTTATTTATGGAACTCTTCAAGAATGTGAAGATATTGTATCGTCGTAAATCAAGGAAAAGAAATCAAGGACTTCATAGACAAGTTTATGATCTCCATGGCCTTTAATGAAATCGCATTGGACAAGTTTATTATTTGACAAGCGAAGACGAAGAGACCTACCCTACAATGACAAAAGGTACATTGATTTCATTCGAGTAGATTTTTGTTCATTTATGATCATGGCATATGCATTGACTTAGAAGTAAACTTGGAAAATTGGGTTTAGGATTAAGAGTTAAAGCTTAAGGTTTAGAACACCAGAACTCAAGACGTTAAGAGCATACAGATCTTGTTAAGGAAACAAAAAATTTTGAGTTAGGAAGCAGATGACTATATGGATCAAGTGTTTTCTACCAAACATTGATTATCAACCACATTACCTGAAAAAGTTAAACATGATATAGAATGTCGATTAGAGAATCGAATGATTAATTTGGTGACGTAGGATGTTATTTAGGGAACCAATCTGAAAAATGTCTTGAGGTAAGAATTAAGGATCTATGAAACAGTTATATGACACGACTAGAAATGATTGTTAACAATTGGTAGAAAATTATGGTGATATCAAGTGATATAGATCATTATGGGATAGGTGTGACCACATGTGAAGAGCTACAACAGGAAATTCTGTGAAAGACACGCATGCCTCGTAAGCAGTACATGTGTAAAGATTTGAAATAGTATGTGACCGAGGTATTTAGGTCATTATAATTGCGAATTGGTTGTCAATATCAGTGATTTGATTAGCCAAGTGCAAAAATTTTGAGGATGAAATTTCTTTAAGGGGGAGAGTGTAATACCCCATGTTGGCATAAGGTTGCCACGTAATTTAAATGAGTCCAAAATATCAAAAAAATTGGCTAGATAGTAAAATAAGTTGTCGAATCGATAGTAGGGAGCACCTCGAGGCAAGATTTATGATGCCAAAAGAAATCAGAATGGAGATAATTCCCAATACAACTAAATTATAGCCTGCAAAATTGCATGATGGTAAAGGACTTCTGGGAAGTCAATGGAACCCTAAAAAGGTTCATATTTTGCATGAGGAACGACCCTTAAGTGGTTTCGAGATGAAACAAAAGGGTATGCGATCGAAACATGCATTTGGGGTCTAAGTGTAATTTTTAATTCTAATTGAAAAGGTGTTAAAAATGATATTTTTTTCAAATTTGTTGGGCCAATTGAAAAGCATGGGATTTAAGGGTTCAAATGGTAAAATATCAAAGTTTAAGGACTTAAGGTGTAACGACCCGTTAAGGGGTTTAGACGTTTTCGGGTATTTTATTTTAGGCTCAAACTTTTTGCTTTAGTTAATTGAAAATTTGAAATATATATATATTTGAAATAAAGTGTAAGTGGAAATAAAAATTTGGGAGCCCATTCAAATGGGATTTAAAGATATGGCAAAAGTTCAAATGAATTGGACCATTGAGATGTGTTAGAATTTTAATTGTGAATGAAGGAGGATTGGGCTTTGGAATTGAGTTAGGCCCAAGTGTAAAGTTGATACAAATAAGTGAAAGTTGAGAGAAGAACTGTTGGGCCTCAATTTAGTTGGGCCTAGTTTATTTGAGATGGATAAATGGGTTGGGCTTGAGCCCATTTGCAATTAATGATCAAAATTTAATATGAAATTGAAATGAAATGTAAAATGTCTAAAATGGGTTAATGAATGATTATGCATGATAAAAAGGTAAGGCCAAGTGTGTAATTCCAATTGGGTTAAATAAAGAATGTGAGAAAAAGAAATAAAGAAAATGATAAATGTCAATAGTGCCCTTGGACCTTCGTTTGACTGTTGTAAGGTGAGGGGCAATCAGGTAATTTTGCGGGGATGCAACACAAGCTTGCCACCCTCTCATTTTTCCCTCTGATGCGCCAAGCCTTTCCTCTTCCATGTAACCTTGCCAATGTCCAACTTTTTCACTTGCCCTCTCTCTTTCTTAGTTTACATCTTCTTGTTCAGCATCCTTCTTCTTCTTCTTCTTCTTCTTCTTCTTCTTCTTCTTCTTCTTCTTCATGGTTCATTTATTATGTTGTGTTGCATTGTTTGCATTACGCTGAGGAAGCTTTCTGGATTTTTTGAATCTTCATCAAGCAAATTTTCTTGTCCCTCCTTTCTTCTCATTCATGCAAGTTCTCTTACCCATTTTTATTCCAATGCAAGTTTCTTACTTAACCTATTTACATTCTGCAAGCTTTCCACGCATCCTCTTTAACTTACTGTAAGCTCTCTGTTAGTAAATTATATATACATACAATTTTTATTGAGTTTGCAGTGGGGACTCGCATCGCCCCCATTTCTTTCTAGTGAATGGCATCTTAGTAGGTAAGGATGCAAACCTTCGTTCATTGTATCCGTAGCAACTAAGTTATACAGAGATATATATATACATATATTTATATACGCACCACCTCTGCAAATGCATCAGCTAGAAGAGCAAACCCACTTGTATATATATTAAGTTGTATATGTTCGGCCATGGAGGCCTTGTTCCAAGCAAACCCATATATATATATATGAACAGAAATGGCTCCCCTGTTTCAACCGAGCGACCGACCTATATACATATGTATATATACATGCGATCAGCTTCATCACTGTCCTAGCCGAGTAACACTTATATGTATTTATATATATATATACACTTTCAGCTTCTTTTGGATCTCCTGTACCAGTCGAACCAACGACCCACTTTCATGTATATATATATGTATATGCGCACGCCATTGTTCTGCTTGCCCTATTCCAGCCAACCTCATATACCTATATATATATACACACACACACCCAGTTCGCATGCCCAGACCATGTGCATATTTGGAAGCCCACACACACGCACATATATATATATATGTACATATAATTATCCACACCCAAGCTATTGGATGCTCTACTCAAAGCAAACCCCCTTTTCATTCACTTATGTATATTCAAAGCCCACCCATAGTCGACTATCCATAAGCCATAGTCGACCATCCATAATCCCATAGTCGACAGACTATAATCCCATGGTCGACTATCCATTTGGAAAATCTAAACACTTAACATTTCTTAGTTTCGTTTCTTTTGAAAGCAAGTTGAGATTATCAAAAGGTTATTAATTTTAAATCTTAACACTCAACCTTACTTCCTATAGAATTCAAGAAAGACTGATTTTGATAACTTTGTTTCAAACTCATGTATAGATTTGAAGATTGATTTTCATATAGTCATTATCAAAACTGTTTTATTTTCCAAGAGTAAAATATCAATTGATTTAATGAATTCTTGAAATAATTACTGTAGCGTGTGCATACTAGAGATGAGTGAACAACAATCCAGTATTGTGAGATGGGCATAAAATATATATAAGTATGGCAACAACTTGTGAGATGAAAATCTTTTTGGGTTGCCATTCTTTATTATGATTGAGATATGAGCATAAATGCAAATAGTTGTATACTAGAACCAGTTAAATGAATTCAAGGAAATTATGAGAAGGGAAAAATAACATATTAAATCTCTAATACTCCCCAAATGTTGAATCAAGCTTTAACCTTAAATAGCATCTCCCAAAATTACTTCTAGGCTCTAATTTACATCTTAAACGTGGAAAACGTTATGAAGTAAGATATGTTGAATTTATCTGATGATGAAAAAATGCCAGTATGGGTAAGTGATCTTTAAAGTATGAATATAGCGGAAACAAGACTTGAAATACATGTGGTTGTCAAATGCATACATAATGCATACATGTACATATTACACATATATATGTTTTGCGCACCTATTATTTTACGTCGAGGGAGAAAGGGTACCCTAGAGCACTTAGCGCGGGACGAGGTGGCCATAGCCCGGCAAGTTGGCTCCATATTTATTTGTGAGATTTTATAGAATTTATGCACTTTTTCATGCATCGATTTATGACTTGAGAGGCGGGAAAATTGATATTGATAATGAAATGATGCACTCTTGCATGAATTGATTGATGGCTTGCGAGCCTGTGAGAATTGATAATGATATTGAAATTTTATGCACATTTGCATAGTGATATATGGTGACATGATATATTAAGTTGAATTGATAAATTCATGAATTATGAATCTTGTATATAATTGTGAAGTCCTTGATTACTCTTCTTGGTGTCATCATGTTCTCGGATCCTATATATTGTCCATTGTTTCTCCAACTTGCTAAGCCTTGTGGCTCACTTGATATTCTTTGTCATTCCAAGTAAATGAAAGACTGTTATTGGGAGCAAGTCCAATAGGACTGCAGTATAGGGATAGTGGTGTACGGAGACGCGTCATAACTTTAAAAATCCTAGTTAGTGATTTGGTGAGGTTTTATAGTGATGAGAATCTATTATGTTTATTGGCATTTGAGCCTCTTATTATTTTGTATGGCTATCGAGCCTAGGGTTATGAGATTTTGAAAAAGTAATTGATCCTTAATTTAAATTCTGCTTCTATAAATGAAATAAGTTATTAATTGAGTTCATTTTTTATCTATATCATCTCTGTAATGACATTCTTTTGAATATCCTATGTTAAACGGGAATATTCGAGAGTGGGCCCTTGTAACACCCCGCCTTCCAGGGCATTAGTATATGCTAGGATTTTTTTTTTTTATTTACATCAAACATAAATCGGCAATTAATTCTCAACATAACATTTATTCAATAACACTCCCAAATATAACAAAGGAATGATACTTTTTTTACATAAGCGGAAGTAAGATCAGAATCTCGAAAACATAACTTATGTGGGTACATACATACTGTTCACCCAACATAGCATTACAGCTAACATAAAACTCTAACCAATACATCCGAATAAAATAGATTATTCTAGTCCCACATGAGACCCTCAAAATTTCCACCACGATCATGCCTCGACCACTTCCTTGCCCTTCCGGCCGCTTGCCTCACCTAGAACGTGGAATATTTCAGGGACACAGTCCAATATTAGAAGATAAAATCTTCTAAATGAGGGTTAGATAAACATGAATGAATGATGCATGATGCATGGACATTTATAAACATATACCCATAATGTAACTTCTCAGGCCCACCAGCCCGGCTAAGAATCCTAGGTAAATCCCGAACCTCTGCGGGATAGGCCTAACGTTATTCTCTCAATGCCCTAGGGGAATTACGACTACACTCTGAGGGTATCATCCCAACCCCATGCACAAGTTTCAATATGACAAAAATATCGTGTTGTGCATATATCACGTTTTCCCATGCAATAATATATGAAAGAAAAATGATCATAACATAAGAAAATATCATGCATGGAAAGAAAATCATATCATATACAGGCTATAAGGACAAAACCACTCACCTTTTACAGATATTGGGATACCTCGAAAAATGTGAAACTTGCCTCGATTTGCGTGCCAATCTCGAATTTAGCACCAAATGACTCACCTCACTTCCCAAAGCACCCTAGGCAAGATATTTATTTAAATCATCAATAAAACCTATTTTTTCTCAATTTTCTTGCCTTTTTCTCTATTTTCCCTTTATTTTTCCTCACTAATATTCCAAAATAAATACCTACACTTAATTTTCTGCAAATATTTTTATACAGAAAATTCTAAAATATTTTTCTAAGATATTTAAAAAAAATTGCATGAAAAACTAAGCCCGCACGCGCCCACAGGCGCTGGCGATTGTTAGGGCGAGTGAGACTGGTGCGTGGGGCCCACGCGCCGGTCGTCTTCTCCGGCGACGGCCATGCTGGAAAATTGCAAAAGCTATGCCATTCAAAAGCTTAGGTTGAATCGATCACAGGGGTACCTTTAATGGCTCGAAAGGAGGTCGAAAAGTGCTCCAACGAAGAGCTCAAAGTCTCGGCCAGGCGGACCACCTAGGTTTCCGACAAGGCTTCGATTCGCCTTCGTTTCTGCTCCGTTACTCACGAAACGCTCCAGAAATGGCCTTCAACCTATGGGCAACAAAAGCCCTCTATCATTTCCTCTCAATTCGTTCGAAAAATGCATCGATTTGAAGCTCCAATTCTCTGAAATTTTGGCTTCTTCTATCCCTATTTATAGGCGATCCTCAAGCTACCCGAAAGCCTTGGAAGGCTTACCCATGGCCTTAGGCATCTCCCCCTCCCCCGGATCGACCCGAAGCCGACCTCACCCGACCAAAATGTCGGGTTACAGGTCGCGACATCGCGGCCTGCAATCTAGTCGGATTTTTTTCAAAAATCCGACCACCTTGTGGCCCAACGACAGCTCTCGAGTGGTCGATGGTCTTCCCTGACCATTGCCCAACCAATCCCCGTGCTCAAAATGGCCGGTCGGCGACCGTGCGTGGCCTGGTCGGAATCCATGGCTATGGATTTTCTGATTTTTGCAGTTTCACCCCACCAGATTTGGTTTTCCCTTTTTGGCCTCTTTTCTCACAACCCCTAGACTTTCCTTAATTGCCATTAGGTCCTTGAGTTATGATCTTTCAACTTCCTCTTTGCAACATTTTCAAAAAATGACATTTTGACCCCCTTCGGGCAACTTTAAAAAATTACACTTTGGCCCGTTTCTTCGTTTTGGCTTTTAATCTACTTGTTTCTTCCTGAAACTTTCGAAGGGTTGTCCTACTTGACAAACCGAAGCTTCCCTTAGCTTCCGTTATCATTTCGGGAGTCTCCTACGAGAATTCGATTTTACAGCCTATACGGCAGCTGTATTTTAACTGTACTGAAAACCGTTCCTGATTCCATTTCTTTCGGTCCTAAAAATCATGCCTCGATATGCTCATTAGAGGCATCCTTATTTCCTTAATTATTTAAGCTTTAGGGTACTCCCTTCAACTAATCTTTCGAATCTCTCTTGGATCTTTCGAATCTTTTCTGTAGTTTGCTGAACCAACTCTGGTCCCAATATTTGCCTCTCTCCTACCTCAGTCCAACAGATAGGTGATCGACATTTTCTTCCATATAAAGCCTCATAGGGTGCCATTCCTATACTGCTATGGTACTTGTTGTTATAAGTGAACTCTACTAAGGGTAGATACTCTTCCCAGTTACCCTCAAAATCTAAAGCACATGACTTCAGCATATCCTCTAACATTTGAATGGTCCTTTCAGACTGTCCATCGGTCTGTGGATGATAAGCCATACTAAGGTTCAATTGCGTCCCCATGCACTCTTGCAAGCTTCCCTAAAATATTAAGGTAAACCTCGGATCTCTATCGGAGACTATGCTTACTGGTGTACCATGAAGTCTAATTATTTCACTAATATACTGTTCCACAAATTTTCGTACTGGCCTATCCATCCTTATAGGCAAGAAGTGTGCTGACTTCGTTAGCCTATCTACGATGACCCAAATTGCATCCTTACCTTTCTGACCCTTGGGAAACCCTGTCACAAAATCCATCGTGACATGCTCCCATTTCCACTCTGGAATATCTAAGGGTCTCATAAGTCTAGCTGGTCTCTGGTGCTCGATCTTTACCCTCTAGCAAGTATCACATTGTGCCACCTTCCTTGCCACACTTGTCTTCATTCCCGGCCACCAATAGATCTCTCGGAGATCTCTATACATTTTTGTAGCTCCTGGGTGTACTGTATAACGAGTTCTGTGGGCTTCGTTCAAAATTCTTAACCTCAAATCCTTCAAGTTTGGCACGTAAATCCTTCCCCAAAACCTCAGTATGCCATCATGCATTTCAAAATCAGATCTCTTAGGCTGGCCATTCTCGTCCACCCATAGACATAACCATTTATCATCCACATATGCCTCTCGTATTTCGTTCATCAAATCTAGTTGAACTACCACGCCAGCGATAAGGACAGACTATTCCTTGGGCACTACACTCACCATCAGATGGCAAAAAGCCTCCAACATTTGCCACTCACAGGCCATCATCCCGGCCATAGAGATAGGCACATTCCTACTCAGTGCGTCAGCCACCACATTGGCACACCCTGGGTGATATCGTATGGTGCAATCATAGTCCTTCAGAAACTCCATCCACCGTCGTTGCCTAAGGTTCAACTCCTTTTGTGAGAACACGTATTGTAGGCTCTTGTGGTCTGTGAACACCTCAAAGGTTTCACCATATAAATAATGTCTCCATAGCTTCAGAGCATATATCACAGCCGCCAATTCCAGATCATGAGTCGGGTAGTTTACTTCATGCCTCCTTAACTGTCGTGATCCATACGCGATCACTCTTTCGTGTTGCATTAACACACAACCCAGACCTATCTTAGAGGCATCCATATACACAATGAATCCTCCGGGCCCACCCGGCGTTGCTAAAATAGGTGTTATGGTTAATCTGTCTTTAAGTTCTTGGAAACTTTCCTCACACTTAGCAGTCCATTCAAACTTGACATCTTTTCGGATGAGCTTTGTCATAGACGCGGCTATCTTTGAAAATCCCTCTACGAATCTTCGATAGTAGCCTGCCAATCCTAAAAAGCTTCGCACCTCAGTCACATTTGTCAGCTGCTTTCATCGCTGAACAGCCTCAATTTTTGTCGGATCTATCAAGATTCCTTCTGCAGAGATTACATGTCCAAGAAACGCAACTTGAGATAGCCAGAACTCGCACTTCAAGAACTTGACGTACAATTGATGCTTCCTAAGAGTTCCTAGCACCAACCTTAAGTGTTCTTCATGATCGCTCTCATTTGAGGAATATATCAATATATCGTCTATGAAAACAATCACAAACTGATCTAAATAGGCTCTGAACACCCTATTCATAAGATCCATAAATGCCGCTGGAGCATTCGTTAACCCAAATGGCATCACGAAATACTCAAAATGGCCATACCTTGACCGAAAAGCTATTTTCGGAATATCTTCCGGCTTAATCCTCAATTGATAGTATCCAGACCTTTCAATTGGTCGAACAACTCATCGATCCTTGGAAGTGGATACTTATTCTTTATCGTGACTTTGTTCAACTGGCGATAGTCAGTACACATCCTTAAACTTCCATCCTTCTTCTTTACGAATAGCCCAGGCGCACCCCACGGCGATGTGCTTGGCCTAATGAATCCTTTATCGGTCAGTTCTTGCAGCTGACTCCTCAACTCTCTCATTTCTGTCGGAGCCATTCGATATGGAGGAATCAATATTAGTTTGGTTCCTGGCATTAGTTCAATTGAGAACTCAATCTCCCGAGGTGGCGATGGTCCTGGTAGGTCTTCCGGAAACACGTCTTCATAGTCTCGTACTATCCGCACCTCCTTGATCTTTGGTACTTCTTTTTCTTCCAAACGAGCGTAGGCTATACATCCATGAGCTCCTTGGTTTATCAACTTCTCTACCTTATCGGCTGAAACTATGTTTCCATTTTTGGGGTCACCTTGTCCCCGAAATTTGACCCATTCCCCTTCGGGTTTCTTTATGGTCATTACTTTTCTTTGACAATCTATATTGGCGTCATATCTAGACAAGAAATCCATTCCTAGGATTACGTCGAAATCGTATACCTCTAGCAAAATTAGATTGACTTGAAATTGAGCATCACTTAAACTAATTTCGCATTCTTCTATCACTTTAGAGGACCTTTCACTTTTACCCATGGGCGTCAAAATTATCATCGGAGATTCCATAGGTTTAGTCTCTACCCCCAAACTCCCAGCCAAAGCATAAGACATAAATGAATGCGTTGACCCAGGGTCTATCAATGCATGAACAGGGGTATCCAATATGAAGAGCGTACCTTGAACGACTGTCGGATTTGTCCCCACATCTTCCTTGGTGAGGTTGTAGACACGTCCCTGACGAGTCCATTGAGCCTCTTCTACCTTTTCTGTTGGCCCAATAGCTTGTCCGAGTCTTGGCCTCTTCGGGCAGTTACTTGAATAGTGCCCCGATTGATTGCACTGAAAACACACCACCCTTAACAGATCTTTCGTTGGAGGTGTCTCCTTTCTTTTGCGGCAATCTCTACTGATATGCCCTTGCTTTCCACAGGAGTAGCAGATAGACATTCCTGCTAAGCACTTCCTCCCTGGATGGTTCCTTTTGCACTTGAAACATGGCTTGCCACTTTGGGGATTTTTGTTTCCCGTTTTCTGCTCTGGGTCCCTTTTTGCCTCCCCAGACCTAATCTTCTTTACCAGCAGAAGGTTCCTCTCTGTCGTTAAAGCTTTACTTAAAGCTTCTTCATATGATTCAATCGACCAGGTGCTCAGAGCCTGCAATAGATCCACTTTGAGTCCCAACATGAACTTCTGTGCCTTCTGCCATTCGTCAGCATCGTACATCGGCACATACTTAATGAGCTGATTAAACTTGGTGTCGTATTGAGCCACTGACATTTCTTCAGTTTGCTTCAGATTTGCAAACTCCCAGCTCTTCTCTTACCTCCAGCTAAGAGGGAAGTATTTATCATTGAAGGCTTTCTTAAAGGCCTCCAAAACTAATGTTGGGGTCTCATCAGTTTCAGATCCATGCCTCGAGCGGGCCCTTTGCAAAGCTCGCTCTGCAGTCTGCCACCATTTCCCAGCATCTTCTTCTAGCATGAAAGTGGCGCAGTTTAACTTGTCCTCGTCATTATACTGGAGATGTCAAAGCAACTTTTCTATCTGCTCCAACCAATACTAAGCCATACTGGGGTCATCATTGGATTTCCCCTTAAACGTTGGTGGTCGTTGTCGTCTGTATTGTTCCAGCACATTCTCGGTAGGTCTGGCTGGTTCTCCTCTTGTCGTGTGGGTCAAGAGGTTCTCTATAACCCTCTCGATATGATCCAAACGTCCTTCAGGAACTGTTGACTCCGTCACTGGTTCATCTGTCCTGACGCTACTACTATAGCGGCGATTACCACTACTTCTTACGTCTTTTATTCCCCGATTGGGGCTGACAGGAGTCATATTTCTTTGTTGTCTCGTTGTTACCATCTGAAAAGGCAAGACAAGACAAAATCTCATTCCACGAGAATTTCTTTCAACAGGAAATTTCTTTTTATATATATAACATGATATATAACATCGTTTTATGAGAAACACAAAGCACACATCTAAACATTAGTAAACGAAGTAAATCATCCACGATTCTTTTCTATGGGCTGGTTGGCTTCTAGACCCAAACATCATCGCTTATCATGTCGTCCTCAGACTCAACCTCGGGTCCTTCGAGGTCATTGTCCTAGGTCACTCCTTCCTCTTCTTCATCGTCCGAGCTAAGGTAGCTAGCGCCCATCATATCAGCTGCCACCATGTCTTCCCAATCTCCTTCAAACTCGGATGTTTCGTCTTCCCCCGGATCATCATCCTCGAGCATGTTGAGGGCATGGTCACAGAACTGCTGGCAGTAGAAGAACAAGGATGCATAGTTGCACTGGAGGTAAAGTCCTTCGGCTAGGTTTCTCCATACACCTTCCATATGATTTATCAGA
Source organism: Diospyros kaki (assembly GCA_036245055.1). NCBI lineage: Eukaryota > Viridiplantae > Streptophyta > Magnoliopsida > Ericales > Ebenaceae > Diospyros > Diospyros kaki. The sequence continues at coordinate 26,558,995 of BSEG01000003.1, read as the reverse complement.
AAATTGACTTGAGCGGTCATTAGGGTTGGCCGTACAAAACTGCTTGGCGGCACATCCCTTAAAATTCCTTTGAGGAGGTCCAAGCGATCGAAGACATCTACCACTATTGGCTCGTTATCTGCCCAACGGCTGATCCAATGGGTTACCCAGAACTGCTCGAGATAATCGTTTTCCATGCTGCATCAAGATACCAGTTAGATTTTCTACTATTCACCGAGAACAGTAGCCATTCAGTGTTCTGTACAGGAATAGTACACCAGGTAAGTTTCCAGGAAAGAGTGGTGGGTTACAATGGACACACTTAAGTACCAAATCTTTCCTTAGCCAGAACTAGCCTAGACATGCACATCCCAGTACATCACACTTAAGTCATAATCTCTAAATCTAGATTATCAATCTCCTAATCTATAGATAAGGATTTCTTAATCTAAGTTATCTAATCATCGAGTTCGTAAATTCCTAAAGATCTAACCTGATTCTCCAAAAAAAACTTTGGCTCTGATACCAACTGTAACACCCCACCTTCCAGGGCATTAGTATATGCTAGGATTTTTTTTATTTATTTACATCATACATAAACCGGCAATTAATTCTCAACATAACATTTATTTAATAACACTCCCAAATATAACAAAGGAATGATACTTTTTTTACATAAGCGGAAGCAAGATCAAAACCTCGAAAACATAACTTATGTGGGTACATACATACTGTTCACCCAACATAGCATTACAGATAACATAAAACTCTAAACAATACATCCGAATAAAATAGATTATTCTAGTCCCACATGGGACCCTCAAAATTTCCACCACGATCATGTCTCGACCACTTCCTTGCCCTTCCGGCTGCTTGCCTCACCTAGAACGTGGAATAGTCCAGGGACACAGTCCAATATTAGAAGATGAAATCTTTTAAGTGAGGGTTAGATAAACATGAATGAATGATGCATGATGCATGGACATTTATAAACATATACCCATAATGTAACTTCCCAGGCCCACCAGCCCGGCTAGGAATCCTAGGCAAATCCCGAACCTCTGCGGGATAGGCCTAACGTTATTCCCTCAACGCCCTAGGGGAATTACGGCTACACTCTGAGGGTATCATCCCAACCCCATGCACAAGTTTCAATATGAAAAAAATATCATGTTGTGCATATATCACGTTTTCCCATGTAACAGTATATGAAAGAAAAATGATCATAACATAAGAAAATATCATCTTCGTTTTGGCTTTTAATCTACTTGTTTCTTCCTGAAACTTTTGAAGGGTTGTCCTACTTGACAAACCGAAGCTTCCCTTAGCTTCCGTTATCATTTCGGGAGTCTCCTACGAGAATTCGATTTTACAGCCTATACGGCAGCTGTATTTTAGCTGTACTAAAAACCGTTCCTGATTCCATTTCTTTCAGTCCTAAAAATCACACCTCGATATGCTCATTAGAGACATCCCTATTTCCTTAATTATTTAAGCTTTAGGGTACTCCCTTCAACTGATTCGATAAATTTTTTGGGCTTTTCTGATACCGAATTTTCCCAAATTTCTGTTTTTCCTTTAAAATAATAACCCAAAGTTCTTGGGTATTATATTCTCCCCTCCTTAAAGAAATTTCGTCCTCGAAATTTTTGTATTCTTACTTACTAAGACATCAACATCGGACTAACAACCCAAAGTTCTTGGGTATTATAGCCCTTACATAAGGAAAAAGGTAAAATTGTAAAAAGAAAGAATTTAGGGCCAAAGTGTAATTTCTAAAACTTGTTACCAGCAGCATGGCCTACCTGTCGCCGCACGTGGAGCCCAAATCTGGCGATGGGATGGCCCAATCTTTCCAGGGTATGTCCAAGCATGGACCTAGGAAGCTTGGGGGCGAAGCAATGGCCTGTGATTGGCCCAGGTGTGGCTGGATTTCACCTATAAATAGGCGAGGGTTTTGGCCAAAAATAGAACATCAAATCTCTCGAGTTTGTTAGTGTTTTTGAGAGATTGGATAAAGGGTTTTTGTTTCTTGGTGTATGGACATCATTTCTAGAAAATTTGGAGTGTTTCATGAAAGTTTAAGTGGGTTTCGAAGGTGGCAGGAAAATCAGGTGAGGTCGCGGGAGTCGAGGTTTAAAAGGCTCGACCGAGGCACTTCTGGCCACTGTTTCGAGCATCCAAGGGTGCTATCACCATCGGAACAAAGAGTAGGCCAAGGTTGGAGGAAGAAATCGATCATCATAGCATTGTCGTCAACCGAAAAAAGGTAGAAGATGATCGGCATGTGCGTTACAACGTGGGTCTTCACGCACAAGACGCATGGCTAACGCGTAAAGGCACGTGAGGATGAGGTATTTTCTAAAAAAATTTTAACACTTTTAAAAAAATATTTTATGAATTATTGTCGAGAAAAATTTGAGAAAAACCTTGAGGTGGTATTTATTTTGGAATTATCGATGGAAAAATAGGAAGAAAATAAGAGAAAATTATGTGGAAATTATGAAAAAATAGATGTTGATATCCTTTTGAATAAATATGACATCCAGGTATCGTTGAGGCTCGAGGTTGAGTAGTAGTACAATTATTTGAAGCTTAACACGAAAATTGAGGTTGGCAGGAGAATTGAGGTATTATAAATTATAGTTAAGGTAAGTGTTCGCCCCTATAACTTGGTTTATTATGAGTGGTTTGACCTTATACTTGATTTGGTTTTTATGCAAATGATTTAACCTGTGAATGGTTGGTTTCCTATGGAAGGTTCATCACAAATCTTTTATACATGTGCATTGAATTTTGTGTGCTAAAATACATGCATTGAAATGTTGATTTTAAATTAAGCATGTTATGGTTATGGCATTGGCATTTGTGTTGGAAATGGGTAGTGTTTTCGGGATGCTTTTGAGTGGGAACATAATTTTTGACGTGATTGTGGTGAATTGAGTTCTTGTATTGATGTCAACCTTCTTATGACGGGAGTGGTAAGGATTGTTCCCAAGATGTTGGAGAGATGTGTTGATGTTGCCCCTCTTAAGTTACAATTGTGTTATGCCAATGTGTCGATGTGATTATGTTGCCTCTAGAGAGATTGTTCTTTTTCCCATGGTAAGGGTTAAGCACTGTATGAGATTTTCTTGGCTGGGACATGTCGGGATATGTCTATTATCCATGGTCTTGCATATATTCATAGAAATATTTTGAACTCTCACTTAGATGATTTAGCATCTAATTTGGACTATGTCCCTAGAATATTAAAACATTCCAAGTGAAAGCAGTGGCGCCAAGGGAAATGAGGTTATCGAGATGTAGCCATTGATTAAATTAGAGACCTTTAAGATATATTTCGATTATGTTTGAGGTGTTTAGTTGTGTTGCTAAGGGATTAATCTCCATGTATTTTGTTTTGAAGATGTCATGTCAAACAATTATATGGTTTCTATATTATGAATAAAGGAATTACGGTTATGTATCATTGAGTTTTCGATCTTGCTTTCGCATTTTATGATGATGTTACCTGTCTTAGTTTATTGATTTTTAAGTTTGATATGCTAAGAAGGTAGAATGGCATTATTGAGATTGATTTACGTTAAGCGTATGTTGAAAAAAAAAATATTTTCAAAATGCTAAGTTAACGTACGTTTAGGAAAAGCGGGGTGTTACATGGAACTTTCTAGAATCCTCTATGGCATTCTACACAATTCTACACATTTTACATGATATACAACATCAAGAAGGGTTTTGCCTAATCCAAACCTCCACTTGGAAAAATTGGGGTCGAATGTGACACTGTGCATGGTTGAGTAATCACAATCAACAACCTTATCTTCTTCCTAGAAAACCGTAATTAGCAGATATTTTCAATGGAAGCTGACTGGCAACTACGTGATGGAATACATTGGCAGTATCCTATAAATAATTCAAAAGGCATCCTAAAACTAGTTCAAAGGCCTGAGCATTGATTTGGGATGTTTTAGATAAAGGTGGCCCCATCTATCCTGGGAGCTTTGATAGGCTTAGTTTTGATGCTTTATGCACAAGGGCTATTTTTGTTACTCTATATAACACATCTAAAATGTGGCTCTGTGTCCTAGGGTCTTTTTAACTCTACCTTTGTTGTAGTTTTATTTATGGTCTTTTCCTTATCTTACTATTAGTAGTTTTTGTTTCTGTTTTTTTTTTCCAACAGGAAAAGGATTTTTCCAATCGCAATAGGAATAGCATTACTAGAGCTCTACCTCTATAAATACAATTGCAATCTCTCTTTTTAAGTAGTGAATGGAATAATTAACTAGTGCTTCCTCTAAGCATGTTATGCTATCTTTGAATAGGACAATGAGATTGAAAGAATAATTAGCTTAAAAGGGGGGTAAATTAAGCTTTTTTACCTTTTCTAAAAAAATAAACTTAAATAATAAGAAAAAAAAAGCATGTTGAAAATTAAATAAAAAAACAGTACACACGATATAGAGTGGTTCAGTCTCAACTAGTAAATCCACTATCTTGATCCACGACCAAGGATTTTGCAACCACACCCATTGGTGTATTATATTACCTTGTAATTTTTGCAGTCTCAACTACTAACCCAAAAATATATACTCGATTCACTTTGAAGCACATAAACTTAGTTAAAAATAGTCAGAACCTTACTCGACTAACCCAAGAAGATACTCGGCTCTTAGAAACATATATATTCGATTGACAACAAAATTTACTCAATTAATTGTAGAGAAATAGAGAGCATGCATAAGTTACTCGACTAAGAGAACCTTAATAGCCAATTGGAATATTTTAGCAGAAAGCATATAATCAATTGACTTGAAAAGCACACAAAATATTACTCGATTGATTTTTCAAATAAAAAACAAGATATGTGTAAAACACTTGACTAACATAAATAGATACTTGATTAATTCAAGTACATTAGTCGATTGAACATAGGCTTTACTCAATTCAATATATGTAACGAACTGTTTATTTGTGAATTAATGTGAATTTGGGTGTGAGAAATTAATTGGAGAAAAATTAAAATTTATCAAGTGAGTTTTGGTAATTATTCAGAATTATTTGAGGTCGTTATGGAATATTTGGGGATTTAAGGGGAAATAATAGTTTATGTTATTTTGAGAAAATGGGTAATTAATTATTTTAAGGCATTATAGAAATAAGGAAAGATTGAAATAAATTAATTTGAATTAATTTCTGAAAGTTACTACCGTTAAAATGAAATTTTGGAAATTGAAAATGCCTTAAAAATAAATTTTTGCAATGAGGAACAAGGAGGGTTGTAGGAGAGATGGTTAGGGGTGTCAAGGAGGAGGGAGAGGTCGCAGGATCAAACCCGCGGCCAAGCAAAATGCAAGCTAGGATTTTTAAACCCAAAAGGGAGCGCTAGAGGCGCCCATGCGCGCGCCTATCTCTGTGGCCTAAGGAATGTGCCTATCTCTATGGCCGAAATGATGGCCTGTGAGTGGCAAATGTTAGAGGCTTTTAACCATTTGACGGTGAGTGTAGTGCCCAAGAAATCATCTATCCTTATTGCTGGTATGGTAGTTCAATTGGATTTGGTGAACGAAATACGGGAGGCATATGTGGATGATAAACAGATACATTTATGGGTGGACAAGGATGGCCAGCCTAAGAGATCTGATTTCGAAATGCATGATGGCATACTGAGGTTTTGGTGAAGAATTTACGTGCCCAACTTGAAAGATTTGAGACAGAGAATTTTAAACAAAGCCCACAGAATTCGTTATACAGTACACCCGAGAGCCACAAAGATGTATAGAGATCTCCGAGAGGTCTATTGGTGGCCAGGAATGAAGACCAGTGTGGCAAGGAATGTGGTGCAATGCGATACATGCCAAAGGGTGAAGATCGAGCACCAGAGACTAGCTGGACTTATGAGACCCTTAGATATCCCAGAGTGGAAATGGGAGCATGTCACGATGGATTTCATGACAGGGTTTCCCAGGGGTCAAAAAGGCAATGATGCAATTTGGGTCATCGTAGATAGGCTAACAAAATCAGCACACTTTTTTCCTATGCGGATGGATAGGCCAGTACGAAAATTTGCGAAGCAGTATATTGGAGAGATAATTAGACTTCATGGCACACCGGTAAGCATAGTCTCTGATCGAGATCCGAGGTTTACCTCAAGATTTTGGGAAAGATTGCAAGAGTGCATGGGGACGCAATTAAACCTTAGTACGGCTTATCACCCGCAGACCGATGGATAGTCTGAAAGGACCATTCAAACGTTAGAAGATATGCTGAAGTCGTGTGCCTTAGATTTTGAGGGTAACTAGGAAGACCATCTACCCTTAGTAGAGTTTGCTTATAACAACAGTTACCATAGCAGTATAGGAATGGCACCCTATGAGGCTCTATATGGAAGAAAATGTCAATCACCTATCTGTTGGACTGAGGTAGGAGAGAGACAAATATTGGGACCAGAGCTGGTTCAGCAGACTATAGAAAAGATTCGGAAGATCCAAGAGAGAATCTGAACCGCACAAAGTTGTCAAAAATCTTATGCAGACAAAAGGAGACGAGACTTAGAATTTGAGGTAGGAGATCAAGTGTACCTAAAAGTATCGCCTCAGCACTTAACAACACGAGGAAAGAAGAAAGGTAAGTTGAAACCTCGATTTATTGGACCTTATCCAGTCAAAGGACGATTTGGACCGTTGGCTTACCGTCTAGAACTTCCTATTAGCCTATCCAACATCCATGATGTCTTCCATGTGTCTCAGCTTCGGAGGCATATACAGGACCAGACCCGAGAAATTCGGGTAGAGGCAATTGAGTTAAAAGACGATTTGACTTATCCAGAGTTGCCCGAGCGAATCTTAGATCGACGGGACCAAGCTCTGAGGAATAAAGTCATACCGCTGATAAAGATTCAATGGAGAAATCATACTGAGGAAGAAGCTACGTGGGAGCTCGAGGATACAATTAGGGAAAAATATCCCCTGTTGTTCAAAGAAATAGAATGAGAGTAGCAATTTTTTGTAGTTTTCTAAGTAATGTCATCAAAAATGTTGTGAAATAAAGAGGTGATTATGAATAATTTACATTTGAGGAAATATGGACTATTATTGATGTATGTGGCCGACGATAGAATGCTACAACGGGATATTCTGTACAAAGACCAATATACCCGATAGGCAATTATTTGTTTAAGTGACACAATTGATGTGTTTACAAAAGGATTAATGATAAAGCTCGACTAAGAGATAAAAGACGTTTTTGCAAGTTGTTAGCCCGATATTGATGTTTTAGTAGGTAAGAATGCAAAAATTTTGAGGATGAAATTTCTTTAAGGGGGGGAGAATGTAATACCCAAGAACTTTGGGTTATTATTTTAAAAGAAAAATGAAAATTCGGGGAGAATAGGTCTCGAAAAAGCCCGAAAAAGTTACCGAATTAGCCAAAGGGAGTACCTTAAAGCTTAAATGATTGAGGAAATAGGAATGCCTCTAACGAGCATATCGAGGCATGAATTTTAGGACCGAAAGAAATGGAATCAAGAACGATTTTCGGTACAGTTAAAATGCAACTGTCATTTAGACTAAAAAATCGAATTCTCGTAGGAGACTCCCAAAATGATGACGGAAGCCTCAGAAAGCTTCATTTTATCAAGAAGAACAACCCTTCAGAAGTTTTAGGAAGAAATGAATAGGATTAAAGCCAAAATGGAGAAACGGGCCTAAGTGTAATTTTCCAAAGTTACAGAAGGGTCAAAACAACATTTTTTTTCCAAAAGTTGCAAAGAGGAAATTGAAAGATTTGAACCTAAGGGGCTCAATAGCAATTAAGGAAAGTCCAGGGGTTGTGAGGAAAAGGGGGCCAAAATAGAAAAGATAAAATAGTTTGGGCCAAAATGAAAATTTTGAAACTTTGGCCATGGGAAATGGACCAGCCAACTTTTTGGCCATTTCAAGCTTTGGGCTAGCTCGAGGGATAGTCGGGGATCTCGCAGGAGTCATCATGAGCCACCATCGGGAACAAGGATGGCCTGATTTTTGAGAAAATCCGACCAGAAATGTGGGCGGCAATGTCGTGACTTGCAACTCGACATTTTGGTCGGGTGAGGTCGATTCTGGGTCGATCCAAGGGTGATGAAGATGCTTAAGGCGATGGGTAAGCTTGCCAAGGCCATTTCGAAGCTCAATAATCGCCTATAAATAAAACTCTTAATGGCCAAAATTTTTAGAAGTTGGAAGCTTAAATTAAAGGCCATTTCGGACGAATTGAGAGGCAAGGATAGGGGGCTTTTGTTGCCCATAGGTTGGAAATCATATCTGGAGTATTTGGTGAGCAACGGAGTAGAAACGAAGGAGAATCGAAGCCTCACCGGAACCCTAGGAGAACTGCCTGGCCGAGACTTCAAGGCCTCCGTTGAGCCACTTCCGGACCTCCTTTTGAGCCTCCAAAGGTACCCCTAGGATCGATTAAGCATGGCCTTCATTGTGGTGTAAAAATCCCATTTTTCTAGCAAGCCGTCGCCGAAAAAAGATGACTGGTGCGTAGGCCCCACGCGCCAGTCTAAGAAAATCTTGTTATTTTCTGTAATTTCATTTAAAATGGTTAGAAAAATATTTGATGATTTTCCATGTAAAAATATTTGGAGAAAAATAGGTGTAGTTATTTATTTTGGAATATTAGTAAGGAAAAGTGGAAGAAAAATATAGGAAAAGGCAAGAAAATTGAGTAAAAAAAAAATTATTGATTATTTAAATAAATATCTTGCCTAGAGTGCTTTGGGAAGTGACGTGAAACAATTGGTGCGAATTTCAAAGTTTGCACGCAAATCGAGGTATCCCGATAATTGTGAAAGGTGAGTGGTTTTCTCACAAGAACTTACATTTATGATATAATTTCCTTTCTGTGCATGATATTTTCATATGTTATGATCATTTTCGTCATATTCGTCCATATACTGTTGCATGGGAAAACATGATATATGCACGACACGATATTTTTGACATATTGAAACTCGTGCATGGGGTTGGAATGTTACTCTAAGAGTGTAGCCGTAATTCCCCTAGAGCAATTAATGGAACAACGTTAGGCTTATCCTGCAGAGGTTCGGGATTCTGCTTGGGGTTGCATGCCGGGCTGGTGGGCCTAGAAAGTTACATTAAGGGTATCTGTTTATAAATGTCCATGCATCACGAATCCTTCATTCATGCTTATCTAACCCACACTTAGAAGATTTCATCTTCTAATATTGGATTGTGTCCTTGGAATATTTCACGTTACAAGCAAGGCAAGCGGCTAGAAGGGCAAGGAAGTGATCGAGGCATGATCGTGATGGAAATTTTGTGGGTCTCATGTGGGACTACGACCATCTACTTCGTTCGACTATATTGTTTAGATTTTAATGTTGTTTGTAAATGTTATGTTGAGTGAACAACATGTATGTACCCACATATGTTATGTTTTCGAGGTTTCTTGCAGGTTCTGATCTTGCTTCCGCTTATGTTTAAAGTGTATCATTCCTTTACCATGTTTGGGAGTGTTATTAAATGAAAGTTATGTTGAGGATTTATTGCCGATTTATGTTCGATATAGTAGAAGAAAAAAAAAGAAATCCTAGCATATATTAACGTCCTGGAAGGCGAGGTGTTACAGTAAGGCCAAAGTAGAGGGCAAGCCAAGTGAATCAAGATCTATGAGCTAGTAGTGTGTACAGAGTCGTCTCAATCAAAGGTCCTTGGTGGTGTTTTGTGGTGTGTAATATTAAATCATGCTTGTTATATTTTAGGTTGTACCCTTGAGGGGATATGATGGGTTTATGGACCCTGATGTGGTGTGTAGTATTGAGTGACTCATGTTTATGTGAGCATGTGGACACTATTGCATTTGTCTATGAGTAAGAATGTATGAGTGTGACTTCCGTTGTCAATATCAAGGAGGATGTGTAATGTTTTTAGTTGGTTTTGACATATATACCATCTTTCTTGGGTTTTAGCATTTATGTCATGTTGTCATGGGTCCCTAGCTAGGGGCACCTATAATATATGCTCTGATTTTAATGTTCTAGAGATACTCGATTAATCTCAAAGTATTACTCGAGTGCTTGAAAGATTATATTCAATTATATGAAGTGTCATACTCGATTGCAACTTTTAAAAAATATAGATTTTGTATAACATATACTAGAGTTGGAACTTACGCAATAATCAATTAAATCACTTCAATACTCGATTATCATGAAAGCAATGCTAAGCAATACTCAATTATTTTTTAAATGGTTTTTCATACTTAGCTAATTTTTTAAAAATTTAACATCATGCTCAATTGATATATGACCATATTTTTCTATTTTCAAAATACATACAAGTATATGAGCATGAAGTTCTTCAATAAATTTAATTATTAGTTGACTAATAATATAATTATTTTATTTTGATTTGACTAACAATGCACATATGAGGATTGGCTTGTACTAATTCTTTGACGACAGAAGGGTGTCCTTGGGCGCCATTAGGTGAAGCACCGACCACTGCCGCAAATCCAACACGCCGGCGAGGTGTGGGTTTTTGGACAGCAATCTCCGAAAAAATTCCAAGTGTCCCGTGAATGCAGCCACGTGGAGAGGAGTGTGAACCAATGAACCCACCAAAACCCTATGTAGAATGAGGGGGTCTCTCTCAAGGACTTGATCCAGCAACTCTACGTCCCTCAAGATGGCAGCTTCATGGAGACTCTTTTCCACTTCCATTCTTCCCTCTATTTCTCCTACCTTTCTAGGTTTTGGTTCCAAGACAAACGCGCGGATGTAACGACCCGTTAGGTGGTCTAGGTGTTTTCGGGTATTTTATTTTGGGCTCAAAATTTTTTCTTTAATTAATTGAGAATTGAAAATATTTTTTTTTTGAAATAAAGTGTAAGTGGAAATAAGAATGTTGTAGCCCATCCAAATGAGATTCAAAAATGTGGAAAAAGTCCAAATGAATTGAGCCATTGAGTTGTGTTTAGAATTTTAATTATATTATGAATGGGCTTAGATGTTGAAAATTATTTGGGCCAGTGAGTTGGGCCATGGAATGGCCCACAGCATGGGCCGAGCCCAATTGAGAATTGAGATTTGAAATTTTTAAAAGAAAATCATAATAAATTAAATTGGCCAGCAAATGTCAATAGTGTCCTTAGACCTTCGTTTGACTGTTGTTAGGGTGAGGGGCAGTCAAGTAATTTTTCATGGGATGTAGGGGCAGACCTGCAGCCCTCCCTTTATCCCCCCCTGTTACGCCGAGGATTTCCTCCTTAGTGTATCATTTCTGGCGTCCAACTTTCTTATAGTCCTCTCTCTTTCTTAGACTACTTCTTCTTATTTAGCATTTTTCTTTTTCTTCGTTGCTCATTCGCTGCTGCTACATTGCTGTTGTTTTTCTCCTTCTTCATTACTGTGGCAGAGGAAGTTAAGTGGAAGAGGCTGGTGGTATTCTTCTTGGGTTTCTTCTTCTTTTCAAGCAAGTTCTTCTCGCACTTCCACTTATTTTTAGTGCATCTCTCTTATATATATATTCTATATTTTAATGCAAGTTTCCTTGATTTTCTACTTTCTTCTTTAACTTTTTGCAAGTTCCCTTATGTTCTTTGTCATTGCAAACTATTGCTTATTGTGTCACTTCGTTGTTAGTGTTTTCCATTGTGTCTATTTTGTATATAAATTCCCTAGTTACTGTGAATTCCATTCGATGTCTCAAGCGGGGTTTGATTCACCCTAACATTTGTTCAGTGAATGGCTTTCCTCCTTAGTTACAACGGAGTTTTGTTTAGCTCGTTGCTCTCTGTTCATGCATTTATATATGTACATGTTGCATCATATCCGAAAGCTCTCACCCATAGCCGAATGTTCCTTATCCATCCAAATACCTCTTATGTATATATGTGTTGTGTCTCAATGTAAAATGATAAGTCATCATTCGAATGATTTCAATGAGGTATTTGGAGGTCTCGCACAAACAGCAAAAGCTCAACTGGAAATATATGTTGTTCGCCCATATATGAGACCCACTTGTAAATACACATATACAAACATGCGTAACGAGCTGTTACTTTTCACTGACAACCTCAAGCTAGTCCCGGGCTCTCTTGTTCACTTCAGCGAACTCTTGTTCACCTCATGACCTCGAGCTCTCTCTATAAGCCATGAACTCATGACCTCGAGCTAGTCCCGAGCTCTTCCCATAAGCGTTTGATTGCGAACCCTTTGTGCACACCCCACCCATTTACTTAAGTAAATGTTTTCATTTTCTTTAATTTATATTTTATCTTTCATTTACTTTAATACATAAATATAAATAAGAAAGTACCCCTATTTGGTTTCAATAAAAATATCAAGAAAATCTAAATCCATAACAATAAAAAAATAGAATTTTGGTTTTAATACAAATGCAAGAACTTGTGATTTTACCACTCTCGAAATACATAGCTTTTGTTTCTTGAAAAATTCACTAAAAATCATTCTTACAACAATGAATGTTAGTTATCAAAATATTGGGAGTTAGTTTTTTAAAATAAAGACATTTACAAAAATATGTTATAGTTGGTCCTTTACCTTAAAAAAAATTTTAGATTTATTTTGAATAGTAATTTCAAAACTAATTTTGAAATTCACTTCAGGAGATTCTTTTAAATGTTTTCGAAACTCCTCATATGTATAAGAATGAAAATAAATTGGTTTTCTTTTGAACAAAATAACACTTGATATGAGTGAAAAACTATCCAGCATTGTGAGATGGGCTTAAAATATATATAAGTATGGCCACAGCTTGTGAGATGAAATCCATGATGTTTATATATATATATATATGGAAGTGAATGCATGATACGTTTCACACACATTCAGCATGATCATATTATGAGGCATAGTATTATATATAAATTTGCTCACCTATTATTTTGCGCAAAGGGAGAAATGGTACCCTAGAGCACCTGGCGCAGGACGAGGTGGCCATAGCCTAGCAGGTTGGTTCCATATTTATTTGGGAGGTTTTATTAAAATTATGCATTTTTGCATGCATTGATTTATGGCTTGAGAGTCGGGGAGATCGATATTGATAATGAGATGATGCACTATTGCATGTATTGATTGATGGCTTGTGAGCCTGTGAGAATTGATAATGACATTTGAAATTTTATGTACATTTGCATAGTGATACATGGTGACATGATATATTAAGTTGAATTGATAAATTCATAAATTATGAATCTTGTATATAATTTTGGAGTCCTTGATTACTCTTTTTGGTGTCATCATGTTCTTGGATCCTACATATTATTCATTGTTTCTCGAACTTGCTGAGCCTTGTGGCTCACTTGATCTTCTTTACTATTCCAGGTGAAGGAAAGAATGTTATTGTGGGCGAGTCCAGTAGGACTACAGCCCAAGGATAGTGGTGTATGGAAACGCGTCCTAACTTCAAATATCCTAATTAGTGATTTGGTGAGATTTATAGTGATGAGGATTTGTTATGTTTATTGGCATTTGAGCCTCTTATTATTTTGTATGATCATCGAGCCTAGAGTCATGAGATATTGAAAATGTAATTAAATCTTGTTTAAATTTTCGTTGCTAGAAATGAAATGAGTTGTTATTTGAGTTCAGTTTTGTTCTATATCATCTCTGTAATAACCTTATTTCGAGTATCCTATACTAAGCAGGAATATTCGGAAGTAGACCTTACAGATACAGATCTGTCCGAACCACACCAACCTTTCTGGGTCTATTTAACACTCACATTAATGAGCTAAGACTATAAAATTATTTATAAATTTACAATGTAAAATATAGTAAAATTAAGTGTACAAACTACATTGATATATATATATATATACATACATACATATAAATAGCATTTTGGATAAACTAGTAATATTTTTGATGGTGCACTTTAAATGAGATCATTCCATCATTAAGAACTAGTTTGGGAGAGTTTTCTTCTTTAATTTTTATTTACTTTTATAATTATTTTCTTTTTTCATAATTAGGTCACTCCCCCTTCTTTTTCTTTTTTTTTTTTTGTTAAAACACTCTCCATAATAGTTATTTACATATCTACAATACAACAATAAAATATTAACTTAAGACATAAATTTGTTTTTAATATTAATATGCACAACACAAGTCGCCATACACAATTTTCAAATACTACTTCATCAATTTTAGTTTTTACAACACAATACCACACCCATAACATAACAATTCCCAAAAGGCCCTACAACTTCAATAGTGAGAAAAAGCTATTCTTTTGCTAAGTGTTCAATCTGTTACATGACTTAATGTTTTGATGCTTAACAAAACATTCTACCAATGTTTAAACACATACGTTAACTGTTTAAGCATCCTCTCAAGAAATGAATTTTATTAAATGCTTTAGGAGTCTCTATACATAGGAATATACATGTTTTATCTATTTTTTCTTATTCTAACGTGATTTGCATTGCAAAAATAGAAACTAGCTATTATAACTGGAGAAAAGCTATTTGTTCTCCAGATTCAAATTTCAAATCAGTTTGATATATAAGGCGTGAAGCTTGAAAATAAATAAAAAAAAAAAAAGAAGAAGAAGAGAAAAGAGAACAAAAAGAGTAAGGGAGAAGAAAAGAAAAGGCAAGAGTTTTCGTTGTTAATACATTCTCAGCAACAAAAAAACACAACTATCTTCTATCAATATTCATCCTCCTTCCTGTGTAACTAGGTATTCCTTTCATTAGTGCTACATTATCACTCATATCCTTGAGAGAGAATCTAGAGCCGAAGGATTCACTTCGAAATCAAATGGTCTTGTATTGTGTGGCTTATTGATTCAGCCTTAAAGTGAAAAGGCGTTATAAGGGTTATCACTTGATCTCTAAAAAAAGCAAAGTGAGGTTATAGTTAAGCACATGAAAAAGCTATTGTTGGAAAGAGAATAGGGCTCGCATTTCATTCTCAAATCAGGCACTTTGAAAGAATTTTGAAAGTCTTTGATGAGGAGTAAAGGTTATAAACATACACATTTGAATTCAACTTCACTGAATTCAACGACGGAAATTTCCGTCACTAATTAGCGACGGAAATTCAAATTGCGCCAGCCCTCGCCCTTCCCTCATGCATGCCATGTCACAGCAATTATCTCAAGCTCTCTACCAAATTCAAACCCCTAACCTCACATGACCAAGTTTCGCGCGCGAGCCAGTCGATCTGGAAATCTTCTTATTTATTGATGTGTATAAAATATATTTATAGTAACTCTTCCAAACTTTTCAAAATTATATTTACACTCCAAAATTTCATAAATTTATTTGATGATATTAATTTTAATATTAATGTCAGTAGAGGGAAATGAATATTAATTTTAATTTTTTTCATCATTAATTCAAATAAAAGTTTATAAATTATTATATTAGCAGTGAAAAATTATGTTCTTATTTTTATTTTAATTTGTAATATGTTTAAAAAATTATTAGTTTAATTTTTACTAATATTAATGTTAGTAAAAATTATTATGATATGTTTAAATGTAATTTTTAGTTATTTTAGAGTATCATAAAATTAATATTTATATTTGTTTAAATAATTTAAATTTCAAATTTCTTAAATAATTTATTTTTTTAATTATTTAGCGACGAAATATTCCCGTCGCTAAATAATTTTTTTTATTTTTTAGCGACAGTGTAATCCTATCGCTAAATTTTTTATTTTTTATTTTTTAGCGATTGGTATGACCCCGTTACTAAATTTTAATTTATTTTTTTTTTTTTACTTTTTTGTGATGAGTGTGACCCTATCACTAAATTTTAACTTTTTATTTAATATTTTTTTATTTTTTAGCGATGGGTATGACCCCGTCGCTAATTTTTTCTTTTTTATTTATTTATTTTTTATTTTTTAGCGATGGGTTTGACCCGTCGCTAAATTTTAACATTTTTTTTATTTTTTAACGACGGGTTTGACCACATTACTAAATTTTAACTTATTATTTAAATTTTTTATTTTTTAGCAACGAGTATAACCTCGTCGCTAAATTTTTCTTTTTTATTTATTGTTTAGCGACGGGTGTGACCCTGTCGCTAAATTTTAACTTTTTATTTAATTTATTTTTATTTTTTAGCGACGGGGGCTAAATTTTAATTTTTATTATTTTTTAGCAACGGGGTTTTCGTCGCTAAATTTAGTGATGGGATTCCGTCGCTAAATTAAAAAAATATTTAAAAATATTAGCGACAGAATTTCAGTCGCTATCCGTCACTAATTAGCGACGGAATAATTCTGTCACTAAATTTCATCGCTAAAAACTCTTTTTCTTGTAGTGTGCTGATAGTTTTTTACTAAGTAAAGAGAGAGAATTTTGTAAAGCAGGATAAATTACTCATTAAGTTTTTTTTTAATTATAAAAAATATCTCTTAAATTTTTTTAATTATAAAAAATATCTCTTAAATTTAATTTAAGAGATATATTATATTATATATTTATCACAAATTAAATTTCTAAGACAGTAATTCAATTTTATCATACCAAAGTCTATCAATTATAAGATCATACAATTCTTAACATTGTTTGGCAACAACCTAACATAACCATTATCATTTTTTTTTATTTTCTAACAACAGTGTAATCTAGTCACTAATTTTTTTTTTTATTTTTTAGCGATTGGTATGACCCCATCACTAAATTTTCATTTTTTTTTTTTTTACTTTTTTGTGACGAGTGTGACCCCTTCACTAAATTTTAACTTTTTATTTAATATTTTTTATTTTTTAGCGATGAGTATGACCCCGTCGCTAATTTTTTCTTTTTTATTTATTTATTTTTTATTTTTAGCGATGAATTTGACCCCGTTGCTAAATTTTAACTTTTTTTTTATTTTTTAACGACGGGTTTGACCCTGTCGCTAAATTTTAACTTATTATTTAATTTTTTTTATTTTTTAGCGACTAGTATGACCCCGCCACTAAATTTTAACTTTTTATTTAATTTATTTTTATTTTTTAGCGACAGGGGCTAAATTTTATTTTATTTTATTTTTTAGCGACGGGGTTTCCGTCGCTAAATTTAGTGACGGGATTCTGTCGCTAAATTAAAAAAATATTTAAAAATATTAGCGACAGAATTTTAGTAGCTATCTGTCGCTAATTAGCAACGGAATAATTCTGTCACTAAATTTCGTAGCTAAAAACTCTTTTTCTTGCAGTGTGCTGATAGTTTTTTACTAAGGAAAGAGAGAGAATTTTGTAAAGCATGATAAATTACTCTTTAAGTTTTTTTTTAAGAATTACTCTTAAGTTTTTTTAATTATAAAAAATATCTCTTAAATTTAATTTAAGAGATATATTATATTATATATTTATCACAAATTAAATTTCTAAGAAAGTAATTCAATTTTATCATACCAAAGTCCATCAATTATAAGATCATGCAATTCTTACATTGTTTGGCAACAACCTAACATAACCATTATTGGAATTAATGTTGTCTGCTTGGTGAAGAGTAATACGTTTTAATTTTAATGCAAAAGTGTTAAAGAAATTACATAATAATTATGACCGTCACTATTTAGAAAAGTTACAAATTCTTGAAAAGAGTATGAATAAATCTATAAATAAATTTTTCATTTGATTCTAGCAGTGATGTCTTACTGTTATTGGTGGTGATCACTAAGAGGTTTGAGTACACTTTGTACCATACACATTCAAATGTAGACTTCTTTTTTCTTTCTTTCTTTTTTTTTTTTTTTTTTTTTGCATCCTAAATGCTGTTATAGGATACTCAAATTCACACCAGTTTAATTTATAATAGGGTGGGTTAAGTTTTAAGAAAAGTGTGAGTACACACGGCCATAAGTCATACTATGTATCATTGCCAAACAAATTTTCAATGGTAGCATATCGCATAGCAACAATCGTGATTTTTGTACCAACAACTATTGCATTTGTCTTGTGTAATGAAATATTGGAGATTCATTAAGCCTTATTATACTTTCATTCACGTTCGATCGAGATCAAGATAATGTTCTAGGCACTATAAGTCACTTTAATCAAATGTTATCTTAATCTGGGGAGATAAAGAGAGTAGGCGGCTAAAAGAAAATTTAAAGAGATACTGGTTGTGTAAGCACCCCCACCCGGTTACCCCAATCACCCGGACTACCCGATCGGGAGTGCCTACGGAAGGAGAAAAAGAATAAAAGATAAGACAGAAACCACCCTAGTCAACGGAAGCGAAGCTATAAACATGCATGCACTACGGGTACCCCGCTAGCACAGCGGTCACAAGATAAATAGATACAAATAAACTCCTGTGCCGACATACACAAGACACGAGAAATGACCTGGCACAGTCAAACGTAATCAAGTAAATCCTACTCAACATCAGAGTTGAGGAAACTGGTTGTACACCATACTGACTCTGCCGCTAAAAGCTGACTCCATTGCCCATAACCTACGCTGCCACTACCTAGAATGATGGAAAGCAAAGTGAATCGAGAGACTCAGCAAGCATAAACAAAGAAAGGCAGTAGGTTGAACACATCCAGTAAACTCTCCCCAGAACACTAAACCCCAAGCACACACAAGTCATGAGACGCTACAACACAATAGTATAGCATAATAAAAGCACATACCAGTCTTTGGGGCCCACATAAGACACACGGCACCCAAGTCCTATACCAACCTGCCGTTGCCCTGAAAGGCAACATAAATCTCCAACAAACCTGTGGGCATTGTCTCGAGTCGGTGCTCCCGCCACCCGAATGCTCGCGTCGATCCTCCCGACACCCGAGCCATAGAATGACCGAGCCGTAGGCTCCCTCGGAACGATCCTCTCGTCTGAGACTAGAGTACAACCAGTAATCATGTAATGCACATAAAATGCAATGGCGTAATGAGCATCAACGTAACACACTAGCGCCCATACATCCAGGCATCAAGCCATGCTCCGCTCACATAATAAATCACATGCAGTGTATATGCCCGTGCCAGATGCAATCTAACCACGCTAGAATGTCCATACCCAAGCACACTCAATAAATGAATATCCCAATATGCATCTCGTACCTATGTGCATATCAAACCATGAACGATAATACAACATATCAAATCATGTAATAAATCATATATTGGCAGAGCTATTCAGCAGTGTCCGACACAAGTCAACAGTCAGTGACTAGGAGTGTCCGCCCGACAGTCCACTTCAGAGTCGTACAATAGTCTATCCCAACGTCACCAACCAGCCGACCCCTGCCCCACTACTCGATAGCTCTAGTCAACCCACACTCGAGAAATCCATAAATAAACCTATACCTCTAAGAACCTAATCCCCAAATGGTTCAACATCATTCCGAAAGAAATGAGGTTGGTACAAACCCCCGTAGGCACACAACAAATAGATTCTAGAAGTCCCAGATTTATTTAAATTATATCACGCTAATAAAATTCTTGTTTCATATAATTAATATGCGAAATCGAAACGAATTAAGGGAAGACGAGGGGTTTATAAAATGAAAGAAGATCGCAAAGGTAAAAGAGAGTTTGCCTTTATTTAGCTGTTTACAACATTTTTATGCTTAAATTCCACCAAATTAATACACGTTACAAAATAGAATAAACTCTCAAAATTAATAAAATCATAGTCAAAATAAAATTCCAACCGTACAGAATCATTATTACATAATTCTCTACTTACTGGAATAATTAAACCGCGATTAAACTTCATTTAATCTCAAATTTCTCCCCCAAAAACGGTCCCTGTGCGCTGTTCTTCTTCTCTGATTTTCTTCGCCCGTTGCTCCTTTAAAAATGGCTGAATTTGGCCAAAATTGGCCTTTTATATGAGCAGAAACGGAGGCTTGGTGAGCAAGGTAAATGGGCGGCCCACAGCGCGCCATGTGTCCCTACCGCCCTAGTCAAAACAACGTCGTTTAGAAACCTGAAGGCTGATTAAAATCAACCAATTTTCACACGTCACCTGCCCTGGCCTTCTTCGAGCGCGAACGTCCGCTCCAGCCACATTTTCAAACATTAAGACGCACCACATTATTTTTAAAATGACACAAGGCCCTTTCTCCGAAATTGCAGCAACGCCCAACACTTCCAGAAATTGACACTCTTGCCACCAAAACTTCTGAATTTAGCACATACTCCCCTAATCTTAACTTCCACTTATTTCATTTCCACCCCGAAATGTCCAGAAATCACCCAAATCAATTTATTTTATTCCTTCATTAATTTCATAAATATCCCCAAATAATTTAGTTAATTACCCTTAATTTTCCTTTTTCCTCAAATAACATAAACTATTATTTTTCTTTTACATCCTCAAATATTTCATAATGACTCCAAATACCAAAATTAATAATTAATATTGATTAACCATTCCCATATAATCTAATTAATTACCTTTAATTCCCTATTTTCACAAAACAACATAAATTATTATTTTTTTCCTTAAATCTCCAAATACCCAATAACGACCTCAACATTAATATTTATAATTATTATTTATTTTTAATTTTCGGGATGTTACAAGTTGAGTAAAAAATGTGAATTTATTGATATAAAAGAGAAATCCTAACTCTTCTAATATGTAAAGACTTCTGTCATAATTTAATGAGTTGTGGTGTAATATCCCAGGAGACCAAGGTCAGGTCGAAGAAAAAATTCTAGAAAAGCTAGTATATATATCGAAAATAGCAAAAAATAAAACAACACCAGCTAGATACATTTTGAGCGTGTTTAAGGTAGGGTTGTTCAAGGATGGGTGACCCCTAAGAAATTCATGTAGACCTATCAGGATAAGTTGATACAATTCTTCCTATCGCTCGATACAGAATGTTACATGTGATTATCATATAGTCCAATTGATATGTATAGCATCTTTGTGTCTCTCAAATTAACGTGTCATGGGGCTGAATTGGGCATGATCTTTGGTTAACCTCGGGCTGGCGGTTGCACAATGGGGTGCTTCTTTCTTAATCTTTTTTATTTTGATTGATTGAACCATAGAAGGAACACATTAAAACTGAAAATACAAAACACTCCCAAAACTAGAAGTACATATGTCAAGACGTATCAAAGGAACCCCACATAAAAACAGAGGAATATTAATAACCAGCATAAGATTTGTTTTTAATATTAATAAGCACAACACAAATTACTCCGCACTCAATTTTCAGATACTAATTTATCAATTTTAATTTTTACAACACAATACAATAAAACACAATACCACACCCCTAACTTAATAATTCCAAAAAGGCCCTACAACTATGGTAGTAAGAAAAAACTATATATTCTTTTGCTAAGTGTTTAATCCGTTGCATGATCCGCAACTTAATGTTTTGATACTTAACAAAACATGCGACTAGTGTTTAAACACATACATTAATTGTTTAAACATTCTCCCAAAAAAATAATTCTCTTAAACTCTTATATTTTTAAGTTAAAATAAATGATATATGAAGTTTGAAAAATATTATAAAAAGTTTTGAATATAATGAAAAAAATAGAAATTTCAAGTGTTTGACAATGTGTTAGTCAAATATTATACATAGAAACTTCGATTAATCTTTCACTAAGAATGTTAATCAAGTATCAAACTTCATTACTCTAAAATATTAATCAAGTAAGATTAAACATTATTCCAACATAAAAATTGAAAAGTCCCAAATATTACTCGAGTAACCCTATAAATTACTCGAATAACTTATAAAATTGTCGAGATATTCCAGACATTACTCAAATAATCTGATATATTAGTCAAGTAACCTTTGTTCTAATTTTGAAATTCAAAATGTGTTCAAAATATTATTCAAGTAACACCTACAATTACTCAAGTAATACGGTGTATCAAACTTTAAATCCAAATATTTTAGCTGTTAGATTGCTTTTAATGCTGACCAACCAACTGCTTAGATTGCTTTTAATGCTGACCAACTGCTTTCAATGCTGATAATGCTGACCAACTGCTTTCAATGCTGACTCAAGTACATTTAATGACATGAAAAGGTACATTTAATGACATGAAAAGGTAAGAGTTTTCATTGCTACTAGTTTTTAGGCGATCATTTTTGTTCAAAAAAATGTAGATGTTGAACATGGTCGTATGTATACAAAAAAAATATGGTATACGAAAATGTGTTATTTTACTCGCAATTAAATAGTTATAATTGTAAATAATAAGGCACGGAAAGTTTCATCAATTACAATTCAAATATATAGAATTTATAATTCTTTACGTGTATTGTAATCATTCTATATGTACATAGTAACAATGATATCCATCGTATATATAATGTTAATTCAACTATTCTATATATATATATATATATATATATCAGTTGGTGATTATTCATGCCAACAATCTGAAGCTTCATGGGGTGCATAAAAAATATAGCCTGTAATGTATGACTTGCATCAAACATATGCTCATGCAACTCTGAAAAATTCTAATACACGTTTTAGGATAGTCAATAAATGTGAAAGCATATAGTTTTCAATTGAAAAGGTTAATCAAAACAGAATTCTTGAGGCAAATAACTAGAAGGTTCTTATTTTTTATTATTAAATACTTTCCAAATCATATAATTCTTTTTTTTACCACTATTCAAAGTAAATTGTCGCATGCTAGAAAATGAAATATTTCGAAGAGATGATGAAACAATGACAAAGGTAATACATCATGTATTAAGTTGACTATTTTATATTAGTGACTATTCTATTAGGATAATGCTACACGGACGAACGCAACAACAAACGAGTTGACAAATCCAGATTATTGTGAGATTTTGACACCAAAATATCGTGAGAAATTGAATCCAAATTATTTGAAGAAGTGCCCAAAATTGGAGCTTCATCTTGTACTCTGCCCCTATCTCTCTCTCTCTCTCTCTCTCTCTATCTATCTTCTCCATTGTGTCTCTATCTCTCACTCTCTCTCTCCACTGCATCTCCTTCACCTCCAACATATCTCTCCACCTACGGCCCTTTGGTGCTCATTTTTGCCATCATCGAACTTCCACAAGCAGCAGCATTGGGTGTCGGCGTGCCTCTCTCTCTTCCTTACCCACCCAGACTACGTTGCCAGTGAGCTCGAAGACGAAAGAGCTGTCGATGAGCTTGAAGATGAAGGAAATCAGTCGTCGGCGAGCTCAAAGAGGAAGGAGCCGCCTACGTTGCTGGCGAGCTTGCCTACGTCGGTGGTTGGTGGTCGATGGTCGATGCCCACTGTCGATCTCTCTGCTTTTTCTGTTTATTGTTGTTTTAGCCTTGACTCCAGTTTTCACATTTTATGGATTGAAATATAAATGTAAGCAACTTGGAAGACCATGGACCATTGATAGTATGTGAATCGTGGATGATTGTGGGCGCTGAGTGGCCTTGTTTTTTAATGAGAACTTGGATTGGTGGATGATATGCCTCGATACAGTCTTTCTTTTTTGATGCTAATGTTTGATGCGTCCAAACCCTTTGTGCACCCATTGTATTGAAATTCTTTGTTAGATGTTCTTCCTTACTTGTTAGATTGGATTGTTTTCTATTAATTTTATAGGGGATATTGAAGAAGTTTTGAAAGAGAAAGAACATTTAGAATATTCAGATACATTTTTTAAGTAAAACATGATCTTGTTCTCAATCACCAATAATTGCTTTCACAAAGAGATTAGAAAAAGACGAAAATTTTAAACATCTTGGACAACCAACAAGAATTACATAAAGAGAACATAAAACAAAAAGAAGTTGCACCCACACATGATCACCAGCAAAATACTGATTATGGAATCTGCCAAACACCATATATAAAGCATAAATTTCTAGCTCTAAGCTACTCTTAACAACCAATCAATGTACTCTACAAGTTTATACATCTAATCTAAACATAAAACCATACACAATGTATACATTGATATAACAACATTATAAGTTCAGATATTATAATTAAGTTTATACAGAAGAAGAAGAAGAAGAAGAAGAAGAAGAAGAAGAAGAAGAAGAAGAAGAAGAAGAAGAAGGGTTTGAAGCCATGGAAGGGAAATCTTTAGCCGGTCACGCACACGCGAGAGACTCAAGGGATGACAGACGACCGAAAGTGGAGGAGCCGTAGTCGCCGGTCATGCACTCGCGTGGAGTTGGAGTCGAATCTGAGGGATCCACTGTTGTGCTGAGAAGAGAAGGTGGAGGGGCGTGAGGGCTGGGCGAGTGTATGTTGGGTGGGGTCGGCGGTAGAGATGTTGAACATCTTGCTGAACTCGCCAGACCTCTTAATGTCGCTACCGATGTACAAAACGGTGTGGTGGGCCTTGAGATGCTCGGGTCGATCCAAGACGTAAAGGCCGTTGTTGAGCTGGCGCGATGGGACGTCGGAGAAGACGCAGTTGCACGCGGGAAAGAGAGAGAGAGAAAGAGAATGGATGAGAAAGAAGCAAGTGTTGAACAAGTAGAGAGAGAGAGAGAGAAGGTAAAGAAGAAACAGGGGTTGGGCAGGATTTTAATTTTTTGATTGATTAAGGGTAGATTTGTAATTAAAGCAAAGGATAAATTTGTCATTTAATCTGGGTTTGTCGACCCGTTTGTTGGTGTGTTCATCAGTGTAGCATTATCCATGCTATTAATGATAGCTCTTCATGTAAATGTATCAACATAAGTAATTAACTACTCAAAATAGTATGACTGTCACTATTTAGAAAAGTAACAAATTCTTAAAAAGAGTGAATAAGTCTATTAATAGATTTTTCATTTGATTCTAACCGTCATGTCTTATATTTAAATAAAAGAGAAATCCTAACTCTTCCGAGACAGTAACACTTAAAACATTCGAATTAACGTGTCACAGTGAGTGAACCATAGAAGGAACACATTAAAACTGAAAATACAAAACACTCTCAAAACTAGAAGTATATATGTAAAGACCAATCAAACGAGCCCCACTAAAAAACAGAGGAATCAAAACTACCCAGAACAAAGATTAAGAGACCTTCTCATAAGCATACAAAGCAGCTGCTCCAGCACCATAAAGTACTATATATAACAGACCTCCAGCCACTCCAAAACAGCCATCTAGCTCGGCCGGGAAGCAGGATCCATATCTGGAAATTCTTCTCGCAGCACAAGAAGTTCCGTTCCCCGTCGTTCTTTTATTTCCTTTACCTTCTTCTCTGCCTCCTTCCTTGCATTTCGAGTTTTGCTCCCGATGAGCAACGGCTGATATAACAACCGACGGTATGCACTTAGAAGATAAACCAGCACAATCAAACAGCACGTCACCGTAACAATACTAATGCCATAATTGAAAAATTGCCTGTATTTTTTAGAACTTGTCGCGAGGATGGACAATCCGTAAGCAACAACTGTGCACAGAACTGTCTCACTCATAATGGCCACCAAAACCATTGTATGGGCGGTATTCAAGTACTGTTCCCCAGTTACCAATAAAAAGGTTGCCATTATAGATCCAAAGAATGCGAGCGACTTGAACCAGAGGAACAGAAAGTACATTTTTGGACATTTAGAAGCCATCACGTTCTCTCCAGCTTTGTGCTCCTCTTTATTGTCCTGACAGTATCCACCAGGAGGGCTCAGCGCGGCTTGGAAAGTCATGGTCGCGATGACCGATGTCACCACCATTACGCTTTTGCGTTGCTTTGACAGCCACTCATCCTGTTCGATTTCTTTGGCTTTCCTGCATCCAGCTGCTCTTAAAGTGTAAATTTCATGTTCATTCCTGTCAGTTTGCTCTAGAATGTCCAGTGGCGTGAACCCATACTTGTTTATTGTGTTTAGGGCCGGTTCCTTGTCCGGAACATTTGTTGGTTTTGCTTCAATTGCTTCTTTTGTGTGGAGAAAACGTTCCAGCGTCTGCGTGCAAGCAACCATTAGATCAGAAAAATTAGGAAGCTAGTAGCTAGCAGGGTTATAATAGGAAGCTTCAGCTTCTATTAAAGCCGGATCAAACCTGGAATTCAAAATCCCTAATCAAAGCTTTGGTCTTCCAAAATTCAAAGGCCACCTTTACAGATTTGAACAAGCTGGGGCCTAACCAAGCCGCCAATTGGGTTGTGTTGTATTTTGTGTCTTAAAGAAAACGCACCTACCTAGAATTTTGATTGTTGTATACAAACTCCATATTACTTACTATAAATGAGGAAGGAACATTATTACTTGCCTCAAATTGTAAATTCTTGACAGCCAAATGTAATACCTTGTCATCGTTCACATCTCTAGTACTGAGCAGTTCAGGAATCCTATGAGGCTGGGCTTCGAAAAATTCAATCAGGACGTCGATATCCCCCTTGATGGCAGCAAGATGAAGCGGGTTCCTGCCATCTGCATCCAGGGCAGTGCACATATGAGGATTGGCTTGTACTAATTCTTTGACGACAGGGAGGTGTCCCTTAGCCGCCGCTACGTGAAGCGCCGACGACCGCTGCAGATCCAACACGCCGGCAAGGTCTGGGTTTTTGGACAGCAACCTCTGGACAAATTCCAAGTGTCATCCGAATGCAGCCAGGTGGAGAGGACTGCGAACCAATGAACCCGCCGAAATCCTATCGAGAATGAGGGGGTCTCTCTTAAGGACTTGATCCAGTAACTCTACGTCCCCCAAGATGGCGGCTTCATGGAGGGCCTTTTCCACTTCCATTCTTCCCTCCCTCTCTCCTACCTAAGTAAGGCAAACGCCTATCACTGAAGCGCGAATATATATAGATGCTATATATATATATATATTCCGAAGAGGCCCTACAACTTTGGTACTAAAAAGAACCATTCTTTTGTTAAATATTGAATCCTTTGCATGATTTGCACCTCAATGTTTTAATGCACAATAAAACAAGCGACAAGTGTTTAAATATATACATCAAGTGTTTAAACATCTTCTCAAAGAATGATTTTTCTTAGATTCTTATATTTTTGTTGAGATACTCTCCATAATAGTTATTTAATATATTAATATATTTTTAATCAATTTACACATCTACAATACAATAATAAAATATTAATTAAAGACATAAGACTTATTTTTAATATTAATAAGCACAACACAAATTACACCACACTCAATTTTTTAATACTATACTTTATCAATCTTAGTTTTTACAATACATAACAATAAAGCACGATACCACACCCCTAACATGACAATTCCAAATTGGCTCTCCAACTTTGGTACCACAATTTCAGATGGGCCTTACAACTTTGGTAAAGAACTATTCTTTTCTTTGAGTATTGAATTCATTGCCTGCTTTGCAACTTCTGTTTTAATGCAAAACAAAACAAGCGACAAGTGTTTAAACACAAACGTTTTAAGTGTTTAAACATTCTATCAAAAAATATTTTTTCTTAAACTCTTATATTTTTAAGTCAAAATAGATGATATATGAAGTTTGAAAAATATTAGAATAAATTTTAAATATAATGAAAAAATATAAATCTCCAGTGTTTGGCAATGTGTTAGTTGAAACTTCGATTAATCTTATACTAAAAAGTTACTCAAGTATCAGATTTCATTACTCGATTAATTATACTATAAAAATAAGGGCTTTAGAATATTATTCAAGTGAGGTTAAACATTAGTCGAATAACTAGTATAGAAACTGAGAAATCCTAAATATTATTCGAGTAACCCTATATACACAAGTTATACGGCACTCAATTTTTGAATATTACTTTATCAATCTTAATTTTTACAACACATTACAATAAAGAACGTTACCACACCCCTAACATGACAATTCCAAAAAGGCCTTACAACTTTGGTAAAGAACTATTCTTTTCTTTAAGTATTGAGTTGGTTGCATGCTTTGCAACTTAATGTTTTAATGCATAACAAAACAAGCGACAAGTGTTTAAGCACATATGTTAAGTGTTTAAACTTTCTATCAAAAAATGATTTTTCTTAAACTCTTATATTTTTCAGTTAAAATAGATAATATATGAAGTTTGAAAAATATTAGAATAAGTTTCAAATATAATGAAAAAAATATAAATTTCAAGTGTTTGGCAATGTGTTAGTCAAATATTACACATAGAAACTTCGATTAATCTTACACTAAAAACATTACTCAAGTCTCAGACTTCATTACTCAAGTAATTGTACTAAGAAACTAAGGGCTTTAAGACATTAATTAAGTAAGGTTAAACATTACTGGAATAACTAATATAGAAACTAATAGTCCTAAACATTATTCGAGTAACCCTATATATTTCTCGAATAACATGTAAAGTTGTCTAGCTATTCCAAACATTACTCGAATAATTTGATATATTAGTTGCTACGGGCATTTTCAGAACCGTTTTGGGCTGGGAATAGTCCAATGATTGAGCCCAACCTCTTGAAGCCCAATGGGCCTAAGGCTTAAGACATCTCAGCGAGGTCACATAGTTGTTGAAGCACCAACTCCAACCGAGGGGTAAGTGAGCTTCTAGCAATGCCTCTAGCTCGCTGGCCGATTCGATCAGCTCGCAAAAAGAACCAAAGAGCAGGATAACCGGAAATAATGTCCACCTATCTTATCCATAGTAAACCAGGTCCCAGATGGTGCAGAACTTTTTCTCCCAATTTTATGGAGATGATAAGGACACGTTGTCCCTCACGATGTGGCCCTACTGCTTTGAATTTTGTGTAAATTGTAGATACCCCGTATTATAAATAGGGGGTCAAAAACCATTGTACAGGGAGAATGATGAAAAAATACGTATTGTTACTCTGCAAAAATCATCAAAGAACAGTCGTGAAGTAGGCATCGTTCTGGCCGAATCATGTAAAAACTCTCGCGTGTTGTTTGTTGATTGTGCTATTGTCTTCCTCCCCTCGTGTTTGTGATTATTCTATCAGTACGGGCCAACGAATCTCAGTCGACCAATTTTGAACGTCGACATTCTGGCGCTAAAGGAAGGACCTACTCTAATCGATATCAATGGCTAGAGGAAGAAACACGAGGAGTTCTGAAGTGGTGGCCAATCAGCCCGAAAACCATGTTAGCCAACCGTCAAAAATTCCACCCGTCGAAGGCACAGTCGTAGCCGCTGCAACCGCTTCTGTTCCTCCATTGGTTGGGACCACCTCGGGCATCCCCTCACAGGTTCCCTGTCAGTCTATGACTCCTGTCCCAGGGATAAAAGCGATTCAAACCTAGCAACAACGTCAGGAAGAGTTAGAAAACACAGTCATGCAGCTCGCAGATACAGTTAGGGCACTGACCCAAACTCAGGTCCAAGCCATCCAAAGGCCAGTCACACCACCCGAGGATATCCCTTCGCCCCGGAATGGAAGGTTCATTCCAGATGAGAGGGAAGCTAGAGGAACATCACGACGGGCTAGGTCAATGCATTTCTCAAACTTGCAGTCCTAAAGATCGGAGGGACAGCAACACTACGATGACGAGCTGGGGGTGCACCCCGTAGATCGAAGGAACGGCAACACTACGATGATGAGCTGGGGCTGCACCCCGTAGATCAGAGGATGAAGGTGAATCGGCATGGAGATCGCCGTGAAGAGGTTCACGAAAAGAGTCAATGACATGGAGATCAGCACCAAGCAGAAGGCTCGGATAGGATCAGCTCAGCTCGCACCACACACCGCAGTTCGCTAGATCCTGGGAGAAAGAGACATTATATGTCAAGAGATCGTTATTCGCCAAAGCGAGGTAGCATAGCCGAAATGCGGTCTCCTGCTGGGCAGTCCGTGGATCAGGGCCTTACCGTGGGGGAGCTACTACAAAGGGTCCAAGAGTTGGAGGAGAGGCACGAAAATCATGATCGAAGAGGAGACTATGGAGAGAGGACCCCATTCTCCATAGAAATTGAGCTAGAGCCTCTCCCTCGTAGATTCAAGGTCCCCAGCATCCCTCAGTACAAAGGAGACGCCGACCCATATGACCATCTAGATGCTTTCAACATCCAGATGGACCTGTAAACCTCTAGCTCGTTAGAAAAATGCCGAGTATTCCCCACGACCCTGGGAGATATACTTCGGACGTGGGTAAAAAGTCTCCATCCTCGCAGTGTCTGTAGTTGGGAGGAATGTCACAGGAGGTTCATCAACCAGTACAAATCGCTCCGGAAGTAGCTCGCCCCTACATGTCACCTCGCTACTGTTTTCTAACGATCTAGCGAATCCTTGAAGGACTACATAGAGAGGTTCAAGTACGAAGTCAATAATGTCAAGAACCCTTCAAATGAGAGTATTCTAACCGCGATATCTGCAGGACTTTGAAAAGATGGGAAACTTTATGAGAACGTCTATAAGTCCCCTAAAAGGGACCTGGGGAAGTTCTATGAGCGAGCCGCGAAGGAGATTAGATGGGAAGATTTGGTTCAAAGAAGCCCGGTAAGGAAAAGGATAGAGGTGGAAGCACTAACCAGAACAAGAAGTAGGGAAATGGTGACAATGATAAAGGAGGCCAGGGGCGAAATACTAATGATCAGGTCACTAAGAAAACAAGGAACGAGCAAGGAGGCAAGTGACCTCCACGCCAAGGTCACTATGAGAACTACAATGTCCTATTTGGGAGGCCTAATCCTATAAGGACCCCTAATAGATTTAGAAATAAAGACAAGTTCTGTGCCTACCACAACGAGGCAAGGCACAACACATCCGAATGTTGGGCATTAAAGGACACAATTGAAGAATTGATCAGGAGAGGTTGCTTGCATGATTACATGGTGCGATTGAGAGATCAGCGATCCCAGCATCCAACTCAACCAGAGCCTCGTCAAGCTCCTGAGCAGGATTGGGCACCTGTGGTAAGAATTATCTTCACTATTCATGGTGGACCTCATATTGTAGGAACTTCTAACAGGTCGCATGAGCGTTATGTGCGAGAGGCCGGTCACCTTCTGCTTGCCAAGTATGGCGGACAGGAAACGCCGTTAAAGAAAACTAGAACGACCCCAGATGACATCGTTGTCATGGAGAGGTCTGCAATGAATGACTTGAATCTGGTCATCTCGACCAAAGCTTTGGCCATCAAATTCCCAACTCCAAACAGGACTAGGTGCATGAGAGGTGAGTAATATTCCACAAGGCGTTGCTACGAAGAGGCGTTGAAAATGGGATTCAAAGGAAAGAAAGTCAATATTGTCTCGGGAGGTGGCCCACGGGGTGTAAACAAGAAAGGAATCAGCCACGACTTGCATCCACGTGAGGTGGACTGTGACCGAGCTGCCGGCCCAGTAAGCGAGTTGGAAGATATTGTGGTTAGCGACACTGATACTGAGAGGTGCCTCAAGCTAGGCATGGACCTCTCCCCAAGAGTAAAGGCCCAACTGATTGAATTTTTGAGAGCAAATCTCGACGTGTTTTCCTAGAACCATGAGGACATGATGGGAATAGATCCGAATGTGATACTACATCGACTCAATATAAACTCGAGTCATAATCTAGTTCGCCAGAAGAGGAGGCCCATGATCGCATAGCGTTATGCAACCTTAAAAGAAGAGGTGGACAAGTTGTTAACGAACAAGTTTATTAGAGAAGCTCATTACTCGTTCTGGGTATCCAATCTTGTTCTAGTAAAAAAGAAGAACGGGAAGTAGAGGACTTGCGTTGACTTCACAAACTTGAATAAGGCGTGCCCAAATGATAGCTTCCCTCTACCAAGGATAAACCAACTCGTGGACGCAATGGCTGGTCACCAGCTCCTCAGTTTCATTAATGCTTATTCGGGATACAACCAAATTCCTATGAAACCTGAAGACGAGGAGCACACCTCATTTGTCATAAATCGAGGGATATATTGTTAAAAAGTGATGTCTTTCGAGCTAAAAAACGCTGGAGCAACCTACCAACATCTGGTTAATATGATGCTTGAAGATCTGATTGGTAAAACCATGGAAGTATATGTGGATGATATGTTGGTGAAGTCTAAGCAGACTCACGATCATGTTCGCAACCTGGATGAGATATTCCAGATCTTGAGAAAATATCAAATGAGGTTGAATCCCCTCAAGTGCACATTCAACGTAACTTCTAGGAAGTTCCTAGGATTCATAATGAATGAAAAAGGGATCGAGACCAACCCAGAAAAGATCCGAGCTCTACTTGACATGAGATCACCAACTAAGATAAAGGAGGTGCAGAGTCTTAAGGGCCAGATCGCTGCCCTCAACAAGTTTGTCTCCAAGGCCTCTGATAAATGTATTCAATTCTTTAATATGTTGAAACAGGCCAAAAATTTCTAGTAGACGAAAGAATGTGAAGTCGCCTTTTAGCAGCTGAAAAAGTATCTGGGACAAGCCCCGCTTATGTCCAAGCCAAAGGAATGAGAGGAGTTGGTTATCTACTTGAGTTTGTCTCAATATGCTATCAGTGCCACACTAGTGCGAGAAGAAAATATGGTGCAATACCCTGTGTACTATGTAAGCCACAGACTGTTAGATGCGAAGACTAGATATACCCCAATGGAGAAGCTTGCTTACTGCTTAGTGGTGGCATCGAGGAAGTCACGCCCTTATTTCCAAGCCTATCGAATTGATGTGTTGACCAAATATCCGCTGAAACAAGTCCTGCAGAAACCCGACTCATCCGACCAGTTACTCAAGTGAGCCATCGAGCTCGCTCAGTTCGACATAGAGTACAAACCGAGGTCGACCATAAAAGGACAGGTGCTAGCAGATTTTACAAAACTAGCAGAAGAAGAGATTGGGTCTTCAGAGAGTCTGTCCTGGGAGTTATATGTGGACGGATCTTCCAACAAGCATGGAGCTGGAGCTAGGGTGCTCCTGATAAGCTCGAAGGGGCATAAAAATCCCTACATGTTAAGATTTGGGTTCAAAGCTACCAACAATGAAGTAGAGTATGAGGCACTGTTGGCAAGACTACGCTTAGCGAGAGAGGTGAAGGAAAAATGGCTGATGATCTTCAGTGATTCTCAACTCGTGGTATGTCAAATACGATGTGAATATCAGGTAAAGGGCTCAAAGATGGTGGCCTACCTCCAGAGAGTTCAGGATTTAATGCGCACCTTTGAGGGGTGCGAGGTGAGCCAGGTTCCAAGGAACCAAAATTCTCACGCCGACGCTCTAACTCGCTTGGCGTTAGCTCGAGATGCGGACTCCTTAGGAGTCATTCTGGTGGAGTTCCTAGCAACACTAAGTACCAAGGGTCAAGACGAAATTTTAGCGATCACAGTGACCCCCGGCTCATGGATGAAGCCCATTATCGACTATGTGCGGGAAGGAAAGTTACCAGGCGATAGAGTAGAGGTGCATTGTATGCGAGCTCAGGCCACCAGATACTGCCTGCATGATGATATGCTCTACAAAAGGGAGTTCACTGCCCCACTGTTAAGATGCCTTGATGACCCTGATTGGCAAACAGTACTCAAGGAAATACATGCAAGTCATTGTGGAAACCACGTTGGGGGGCTGTCCTTAGCTCAAAAAGCACTTTGTCAGGGTTTCTATTGTTCTACAATGAAGCAGGATGCTACTAATATGGTAAAGAGATGTGGCGCATGCCAAAGGTTTGCAAGGATACCAGGAGCTCCACCAGTCTATCTGCAGCAAATGAGCAGCCCGTGACCCTTCACCATATGGGGCATGGACCTAATTAGCCCACTCCCAATAGCTCGCAGTGGATGCAAGCACGCTATAGTAGCAGTTAATTACTTCACTAAATGGGCGGAAGTGAAAGAGGTCGTGCAGATATTGACAACAAAAGTAGAGAAGTTTGTCTGGAGTAATATCATTTGTAGATTCAGAGTTCCCTAACAAATAGTCATGGACAACGGGACCCAGTTCACCAGTGAGCAGTTCATCCAGTTCTGTGAATCGCTGGGGATCCAAAAGAGCTTCTCAGTCGTGGATCACCCCCAAGCTAATGGTCAAGTTGAGGCTGTCAACAAAATAATCAAGCAGATCTTGAAGACAAAGCTAGAAGTCAAGAAGGGGGCCTAGGTGGACGAATTGCAAGTAGTGCTCTGGGTATATCAAACAACAACTAGGACCACCACAAGAGAAACTCCTTTTTCTATGGTCTATGGGTCTGAGGCGATGATCCCTGCGAAGAACGAAGTGATCAGTCAACAAAGAGCCATCTTCAACCCTGAGGATAACGACCAGCTATTAGCCGCAAACCTTGATTTACTCAACGAGGCAAGGGAGTTAGCTCGCACAAGGGTGGCTATCCATCAACAGCGGATCGCGAGATATTACAATCAGAAAGTTCGAGTTCAATATTATAATGTCGATGACCTAGTGTTGCGCCTTATTCTTCCTAGAGCTCCCAAGGCCAATGATGAGGCACTAGTCCCGAACTGGAAAAGCCCTTATATCATCAAAGAAAACTCGGGCAACAGAGCATATCACTTGGCATATATGAATGGTGCTATTCTCTCACGAGCTTGGAACGCGGAGCATCTAAGGCCATATTTTCGATAAGCAACATCTTTTCTTTGCATGATGTTTGACTAATGTATTATTTATGCTGACATTACTCCATTAAGGAATTGAACTTACGATTATTGCTATCAAATCTTATTATTTTCACTTTTTGTTAACTTTAAGAGCTAGGAAATAATCCTAATTCAGTGTTAAAAGGCTATGATTTGCGAGCTGATGCCCATTCAACTTGGCTTACGTGCCATGATTTGTGGCTTATCTCAGCATTCATCTTAGTCTTTGCCCTAGGCTGTGGTTGGCAAACTAGGGCCCATTCATCTTGATCGTCGTATCATGGTTTGGGGCCTGTTAAGCCACCACTTTGGCTAAAAACTTATAAGTCATGGTTCACTAGCTAGGGTCCTCTCATCTTGACAAAAGTCATAGATTGCGACCTACCTAGGTGTTCATCTTGATCTCGCTAAACCCTTAAAAGTCATGGTATGTTAGCTGGGATCGAATTACGATCTATCTGGACATATAACTTGATGGCGAAATGCGATTTGATTTAACATTCACCGAGCTATCGTATGTTAGCTTAGATTTGATCTCATTTACTTAAATGTTCATGACCTACTGGGCATACGGCTCGAGCTAATGAAATTTTATTTAACATATCATCCGAAGTTACTTGGTTTTGAAATTTATCGGTTGCGAGCTAAAGGTGTCCCTAACTTAACTGAATTTAAACTCATGCATGATCTTTGTGTTCGACTTTCAGCTTGCAGCAAATGATAAAGGAACAAAAGTTCATTGAAACAGAAAGGAGTATTGCTTTCAAAACCAAAGTACAAGAACAAGGAAAAGAAAAAGTCCTAGAGGCCTGGGGAATGCGAGCTTGAAGCAGCCACATCCTAGGGAGTTGGATTGTCGGCATCTTCAGTAGGAGGACCGACCTCGGTCTGATCAGGCGTGGGTAAGGTTTTGACGACCTCCTTATTCGTGACATCGGCAGCATACTTCTTCATTGCCTCCACCGCTTCTTCACCAAAGCAGGAAAAGTGGAGCTCTGGATGCGTTTTCCACAAAGTGAAGACGAAAGTACTATAGATATCGGATTAGACATCCTCGCGTTCCTTCGCGACCTGAACTTCAGCCTTCATTTGCTTGACCTCCCATTTTGCCACTTCAGCCTCCCCAGATGCAGCGTCAGCTCGCTGACGGGCCTGTTCCAGGTCGCTTTGTGCTCTGATCAACTCTGCCTCCACCTTTTTCAACTTCACAGAGGTTTGGGATAGGGCTGAATCATGAGCTCTCTTTTCACGAGCTAGTTCGTCTTCAGCCTCCCTCTTCACTCTCTCAGCCTCCTTCACCCTGTCTTCCAAGCCTTCAATCTTGCTCCGAGTTTTCTATGACTCGGCAGTCAGGAAGGCCAAGCTGCTCTCTAGCTTCTTCTTGTCCTTCCTGAGTACCTCGACGATGGCCTCAAGTTGCTCTTTTTCCTTGACGGCTCGGGCCCTCTCTTCTTTCTGTTTGAAGACACCCAGAGAAGCCTGTAAAACATGAAAGATTAGTATATAAGGAAGAGACAAACAAGATTTGTAGGGTCGAGTTAAAATCCTTACCAAAAAACTGTGGTGAGCAATGTAGTCGGAGAGCACATCACCCGACACCTCTTTCTTATCCAGAGCCTTGGTGAAGTTACCAAGGAACCCGTCCAAACCGTCAAGAAGGGGGCCAAAGTATGTCCCACCGGCCTCGACCTCAGATGCACTCGGGCTACCAAAAGCGATTGCCTTCTTCCTTTTGTCTACCTAGGCTTGCTGAACGGCCTGCGAGCTAGGGGGTGATTTTCTCTTTCTCCCAGCCGCCGGGGCCTCCTCACGAACCACGGACTTGCCACGACTTGCCGCAGTCACGGTCGCCTCGCGTTGCGAAGAGATGTCAGCAGGAGCAGGGTCTGACGAAGTCGTAGCAGTTGCTGCAAGGTCGGGACCATGCAAAGTGACAAGGTTGAGACTCTCGCCGACCACCTCGGTGCGAGGCTCCGCCCTTTGGATTTTGGCCCAAGAAGAAAATGCACGGACGGCCTCGGGCAAGCTCAAGATCGCAGAAGTGTCGGGTCTTTCGGGCTGAAGCTTCATTGCCTCTGATGACATTGGTAAGGCCCCGACCGTGACCTCTCGACGAGCTCTACTTTCCCTAACCAGACTCCCGGTAAAGTCGACCACGTCAAAGGCCAACCTTATCTCCTTTTGGCCCCAAACTCTTTTGTCCTCTTTCCTAATGTCTTTGAGGTTAAGAGAGGGAGCGAGCTGGTAGTCACGGAGTAAACAATCGGAGAGCTCGCAGTTATCCTCATCTATCTTTGCTCCTGAGGCAGTTTGAAGTCCTTGTGCCTCGAAAATAGTCAGCTCGGGTTTACCGCTAGTGACGTCTGCAAAATCGAAAAGAGAAAAAAAAATCGTTGTTACAAGCGTGAGCTAAAGGACTACTTAATTGGTACAAGGATAAAGCTAAAATCATTCAAATCGTGGACCAAAGAACAGGAAAGGTAAAACAATTGGGACTTGTAGTCCCCTACGTTGAACTTGCCCTTAGCCTTCCCTTGAGGCAAGAGCTTCTTACAGTCAGAAGAATGAGCTGGCATATAATACAGCCCGTCCTTGGTACCTTTGAAAAGTATGGCTAGGGATGTTATCTAGGCATAAAAGTTGGGAGTCAATTGGAAAGGTGCGAGTTTCGGGTCATTAAGAATGGTTATGAGATAGGGTTGGAGTGGAAACCTAAGTCCAAACTCTAGGTGTTAGGGGCTGACAACCACGAACCCTGTGGGAGGAAAGGCTGCGTGGTCACCAGGAGAAGGTACCATTACACATGTGACGCAGGGAAGACGGTATTCCGAAACGCACGAACTCAACTCGCTGATCATCAGCTTCGAAGGGTAATGTTTGAAGACCTCACAAGTTGCGCATTCCTCGACAGCTCGCTGGGCTACTGCAAGGTTGGTGCGCTGAGGAACTCTCTCAGCCAACTTCGAGTTAGACAAGACCACATCATGTGCAGTCCACGCCAGCATCCCTCCACTATGCTCTAAAGACCTAGAGGTGTCACTGCCTTCTACCATGTGGTTGTTGCGCTTCTGAACAAATGTGGACATCTAAAATACAAGAAAGAAAAAGAAGAGTAAGGTAGCTGAGAACAAATTGATCCTCACAAACTGAAGTTCCTAAAGATACTTCCTACCTATCAGACCGCGCGCTTAGTAACAGGGTATGACTTAAAGCAGCGGGGACTAAGTCTATAAGCCTATTAAGCCTCCTAAAATGGATGAAAGCTATCCCTACAAGACACACAGCCATCGCCAGGAGGCGAGGCATGGAAACGAAATCGATAGAAAGAACGAGAGCAGAAATAAAATAAACTAAAGAACTACAAGAAACTTACTATTCTTGATCGATTGTTGCAAAAGTTAGGGAGAAGAACCAGCAAGAAAGCGACGGTAAAAGGCGGGGAAGCTTCAGAACAGTCGGCAATGGAATCTTGGAGTCGGGAGAAAAAAGAACGTTGTAGAAGTCAGGAACGTTTTAAAATGACATGGTATGGGGGGAAAAGAACTTCCTCACGCTTTTATAGTTTGAGATATTCCACTGTTGGATGGAGAGACTAACGAACTGCCCTAGATCCAATGGTAACGCACGGGACCATAAGGCCCACAGACATAATGATTAAGCGATTACGGGGAACGTGTGCATTAAAAGCACCTCAGACAAGATGTGCAACATGAAATGGTACAATTTGAAACGATTGGGCAGAAGTCCAGAAGGTGGATTGACAGCTTGCATAGCCCAATCTGGTCTGCATACATCAGCTTGCACTCCGAAGATCACACCACAACTTAGGAGGCTAATGTTACAAGCATTTTTTGAACCTCTTTGGGCTATTGTCTGGACTGCTTTGGGCTAGGAATAGTCCAATGATTGAGCCCAACCTCTTGAAACCCAATGGGCCTAAGGCTTAAGACATCTCAGCGAGGTTGCATAGTTACTAAAGCACTAGCTCTAACCGGGGGATAAGCGAGCTCCTAGCAATGCCTCTAGCTCGCTGGCCGATTCGATCAGCTCGCAAAACTAACGAAAGAGTAGGATAATCAAAGATGATGTCCACCTGTCTTATCCATAGTAAACCAAGTCCCAAATGGTGCGGAACTTTTTCTCCTGATTTTATGGAGATGATAAGGACACGTTGTCCCTCACGATGTGGCCCCACTTCTTTGAACTTCGTGTAAATTGTAGATACCTCACATTATAAATAGGGGGTTAAAAACCATTGTACATAGAGGATGATGAAAAAATATATACTGTTACTCTACAAAAATCATCAAAGAACAGTCGTGGAGTAGGCATTGTTATGGCTGAACCACGTAAAAATTCTCGCGTGTTGTTTGTTAATTGTACTATTGTCTTCTTCCCCTCGTGTTTGTGATTATTCTATCAATACAGGCCGACAAATCTCAATCGACCAATTTTTGAACGTCGATATTAGTTGAGTAACTTTTGCTCTAATTTTGAAATTCAAAATATGTTTAGAACATTACTCTGAGTAACACTCATACATTACTCAAGTAATACAGTTTGTGAAACTTTAAATTCAAATGTTCTAGCTCTTAGACTACTTTTAATGTTGACCCAAGTATATTTAATAACATCTAAATAACATTAAATGCTCTAGGAGTCTCTATACATAGGAATATACATGTTTTATGTGTTTTTTCTTATTCTAACTTGATTTTGCATTGCAAAAATAGAAACTTTGTTGTTATGACGGTAGAAAAGCTATTTATTCTCCAGATTCAAATTTCAAATCAACCTGATATATAAGGCTTGGAGCTCGAAAATAAAAAGAGAAAAAAAGGAGAAGAAAGGAGAACAAAAAGAATAAGGGAGAAGAAAAGAAAAGGCAAGAATTTTCATTGCTAAGACATTATCACCAATAGAAAAACACAGAGTTGTCCTACTTTCGTAATTAGGTGTTCCTCTCATTAGTGCTATATTTGCATTCATATCATTGAGAGAGAATCTAGAGTCAAAGGCTTCACTTCAAAACCAAACAGTCTTATATTGTGTGGGTTATTGATTTACCCCTGAAGTAAAAAAGCATTGTTAGATTTATCACTTGATCCCTAAAAAAGGTATAATAATGAAGTTATAGATGAAGCCGTGAAAAGCTATTGTTGTAAAGAGTACAGACTCTCACTCTAAAATCAGGCACTTTAAATGGATTTTAAAATTTTTTGACGAGACTATTCAATGGGAGTAGGCATTTGTTGCATTTATTTCTTGTGCCATTAAATGCTAATTTTTTTGAGAGTTTAATTCACATCTCTTATGCTATTATTTTTTTTCACTAAGTAAAGGGAGAGAACTTTGTAAAGCAGGGTAAATTTCAATAATTACTCTTTTAAGTTTTTTTAATTATAAAAAAAAATCTCTTAAATTAAATTTAAGAGATATATTAAATTTTATTATATTTTTAT
This sequence comes from Diospyros kaki, assembly GCA_036245055.1. NCBI lineage: Eukaryota > Viridiplantae > Streptophyta > Magnoliopsida > Ericales > Ebenaceae > Diospyros > Diospyros kaki. The sequence continues at coordinate 26,519,171 of BSEG01000003.1, read as the reverse complement.
CACAAACTAAATTTCTAAGAAAGTAACTCAATTTCATCATACCAAAGTCCATCAATTATAAGATCATACAATTTTTACATTGCTTGGCAACAACCTAACTCAACCACTCTCGGTATGTAATCTGCTTGGTGAAGAGTAATACGTTTTAATTTTAATGCAAGAAGTGTTAAAAGAAATTACTCAATCCTAAAGAAAAAAATAAAAAAGCACATACAAAATGAAAGGGAAAATTAAGGCAGTGAAAATAACATAAGGTGGCAATTAACATTTAATACAATTCTCAAACACGACAAAGTGGCTATTCAATCTACCATACTAAATTACACTGCAATGGCCCAAAAAGATTACCAAAAGATGAGAAAATCCTATCGTTACAAAATTAGCGGAGAAAAAAAGAAACTCTTATAAGCTATCTCATGCACTAATCAATGAAATCTATCCCTTAATTTCCCAACTCCAGAGTCCAGACCAAAGAAAAGCTGCTGCAGAGGAAAAGAAAAACCTTCATCCAAAATACACTCACAATTTTCATCTACCTTCACTCTGCTGAGGCTGGTAGCCAGTACAGTTCTACCTGTCAAAAACATTTTTTTTACCAATGATATATATTTGATGGAGCGAGCTCTTCGAACCCGATTCACTCACTATCCCGCTCGTCTTAGCCTTTTTATTCTCTCCAGGGCACCCAGATGAACATCCCCTCCTTTATCTTTCGCAGCAGCAGTGTCATCTCCAGTACCATCTTCTTCATCAGCCTCGTCCCGCTTCCTAACCAGACCACCAAACACCGCAGAGGGGACGTCTTTCTGGGCAATCTCAACTTTTTCCTCGTCTTCTGAGTCACTCTCCTCCGGGAGCTCAATATCCTCATGATTTGCGGTGACTCTTACTACACCATCTGTCTTAGACTCCATCCCAGCGCTGACAAATCCCAATTTCCGGACACCATCTTTGGTGGCAGTGTCATTGGCTGCGGGCACTAACTGCTTCTCTAAAGCAACCATTTCGTCTTCTGGAACCCCGGCTTTTTTCAACGCGTCCATTGTTTCGTCCAGATTTGGCTTGTCCTTTTGCATCAAGTATTCTGGAAGGATGTAGTGAGTCTGGGAAAAGAGAACGAAATTTTGTCACAATTACTAAAGAGAGCAACTGCAAACAAAAATTATAGATCCAAGGGAATAGACAAACTGATGAAAAGAAAGAAGTGTAACCTACCTGGCTATAGCTTGCAGTAACACTCCGTTTAATGCGTAGCATTTCTCTGAAGGTGTCTTCATTTCCATGCTGAACCTCAAACTCGTGCCATTTGTTCCAGATTTCAGGGTCTGATCGTGGATCTGCAAACTGAGATGCATACACATATATTGCACGGGCCCGATCGATTTCTCCCAGGCTCTTCTCAAGCTCAGCATATTTCACGCACATGGATTTCACATCTTTCTCTGGAAGACCAGATTCTATAGCTTGCTCATATATTTCCCTTGTTTTTGGAACCCCAAATATCTCCGCAGCACGAGCTATGTAGATCTCATACATGCTCAACTTTTCATGGGTTGGGACTGCCTTCGTAGCTTGATCATAAACCTTCATTGCCCGCTTTGCTAGACCATAATCCTCCTCTAGTTTGGCATATTGTAGGTACAATGGCTTTACAGCTTCAGCCGGGGCCTGATCGACAATAAGATAGGCATTTACATCATAAGCACATACCCATTCATAATGCTCAGGGCAAGTAGAAAGACATTACTAATTTACCAGCATTGAGCTCAAAAAAGAAAATGATTGCAAACAATACCAAAATGCCTTAATAGAACAAAACAATATTCCCCGATGAAAAATTGTTAAGGCAATTCAAAGGACAGCAAACAGTGAGGGCAATATAACAACAACAACAACATATCCAGCCTTTATCCCACTATGTGGGGTTGGTTACATGAATTCTAGACTTTTATGTATTTCTGTCTTTTGTCATATCTTCATTTAGGTCCAAACACTTCATATCAAACTTTAATGTCTCTCCCAAAGTCTTCTTGGGTCTGTCTCTACCTCTTTTTTTGACTAATTGTTTTATTTCATCAACTCTCCTCACAGGAGAGTCTCTTGGTCTTCTTCTCACATGAACAAATAGTGAGGGCAATACATGAAGTTAATGATCTGGTTGTATAGAAACTGCAAGGCCAAAGATCAAAAATAAACTAAACAAAATAAGGTGGTCCTGACCCAGCAGGTATTGGGCTAAGACCTGCTCTATCAAAGGGGTGTGTTGAAGAATAATAATATAAATTAAAAGTTAACGATCTATCTTATAGTTTAAGCTTTTAGATGGGATGGTTAATAATTCAACAAATACTTTGTCACACAGTCACAGGCTGAGACGGGGAATTTGGCTCCCACGATTATACATGAGAGGCAGAACTTCACTGGAGTCAAATACTTCCATTACCTGCTAATACCCCTTCTCCATAGCAAACCATCAAATCCAACAATAGGGCCCAAACTTATGCTGTTAATGGGGTATGCATCTCACATAATTCTGAAACCCTACACACCAATAGCAGTCTACAATCAGCCCCACAAATCACCTGCAGGGACCTGCTCCCAGTGGAGCAACCATGTACACTCTGTGTACCCAAGCAAAAAGAAGGAACTTGACAAGGTGGTATCTGTAATCCTGACCCTGTTGAAAACATTCTCTACCCATCAATGCTTCCTCAAATTAGCCACACAGCATATCCATTGGGTATGCAGCATACAAGAAGTCCCTCCCTTGCCCTCTGAATCCTTTTTTCTATATAATTTGAGATTATACTGTCCTGCCTCGTGGCTCCATCTCCCTAGTTATTTGCCTAATTCTCATGTCATCAGAATTTTGCTTCACTCTCTTAAGATGGATCCACATCTCACTTGGGCTAAATCAGCTTCCTCCTCATAATTAAATTAATCAATATCAAAGATAACCAGACACTTGACTTCACAAATGTGATAATCCATGAGAATTATTGATGACTATGCATGGTTGAGTAATCACAATCAACAACCTTATCTTCTTCCTAGAAAACTATAATCAGCAGATACTTTCAATGGAAGCTGATTGACAACTGCGTGATGGAATACATTGGCAGCACCCTGTAAATAATTCAAGAGGCATCCTAAAACTGGTTCAACGGCCTGAGCATTGACTTGGGATGTTTTGGATGAAGGCGGCCCCTCCTATTCTAGGAGCTTTGATAGGGTTAGTTTTGATGCTTTATGCCTAAGGGCCATTTTTGTCACTCTATATAACATCTAAAACGTGGCTCTTGTGTCCTAGGGTCTTTTAAACTCTACCTATGTTGTAGTTTTATTTATGGTCTTTTCCTTATCTTACTATTAGCAGTTTCTGTTTTTGTTTTTTCCCCAACAGGAAAAGGATTTTCCCAATCCTAAGAGGAATAGCATTACTAGAGCTCTACCTCTATAAATACAATTACAATCCCTCTTTTTCAGTAGTGAATGGAATAATTAACTAGAGCTTTCTCTAAGCTTGTTATGCTTTCTTTGAATCATACAATGAGATTCTAACCCTAGATGTAATACCTCCTTCCCTCCCCCCTCCCTCCCTCTTCCCTAATCTTCAATTCTAGATTATTATTTTTGTATCCTGATTCAAATCTGTTTCCAACCCCCAAAAGTAATCTTTTCAGCTTTATTTTACCTATAAATCTCCCACCAACCCACTACATATCTAAACCCTAACTCTTTCAACAATTTTCCCAAGCCTTCTAATCTTAAATAAGTCTCCAATCAATCAGTATTCTCACAATAGCAAATATGCGGTTTGGTATCATTGCTTTGGTTTGCACTCTGTCAACTTGTATTGACTATCAACATGATGAGATGTTAAAAAATATGGAGCAACAACAAGAAGATGGTGAAATTGAAATTGATATAGGGCTACTAGCGATTTGGAGGAAGATGTATATGTCACTTCTTTCTATTATTCGAAAAATACTAGCCATCCCTAAAGTAGAAAAAGAAGATTGGAGGCATACTCCACTTTTGCAGATCCTGGTTCACTGCAAAGATCAAGCTAAGAAGATTTTTCTTTTTTTTCTGTGATGAACAGCTAAGAAGCTTATTATTGATGGAGGAAGTTGTATCAATGTTCTTTCAACATCATTGAACCCCTCAAACTACCAGTTGAACCCCTCAAACTACCAGTTGAACCCCATCCTAAAACCATCCAAAGTTGCTTGGACTAAAAGGTGCCTTGTTACTTTTTCTGTTGGTAATTATAAGTATTCTGCATGGTGTGATGCAATTCATAGGGGAAGTTGCCCACATTATTCCTAGTTGACAATGGCTCTATGATCAGGATGTCAATCATTCTGGTAGATAGAATACTTGCACATTCACTTCAATGGGAAAACAATAGTATTGAAGTCCTATTACCACAGCTAAAATGGAGAAAGTCAAAGCACCAGCCCCTAAAGCTGCTAAAAGAAAGAATCAACCCATAAAGTTGCTAAAATGTAACCACCAAAAGTGCCAAAGGCCAATCTTCTTGCTGAAACTAAGAGACACCACCTTTGTATCCTAACTAAAAAGCACTTCCAAACTAAAAATAGAAAATCAGGTGTTGTTTGTTCTGTTGTTGCATGAGAAGAGAAGGAACCAGCTACTGGAAATGATCTAAATGTACCACAAGAAGTTAAGAAGTGGGATTTTTTTTATGTTGCACCAGAGGAATTACTTAATGAACTCCTTTCTTTCCAAAATATTTAGCATGCTATTAATCTTGTCCCGAGGTCTACATTGCCTAGTCTACTAGCCTATCTATCCTATGAACCTTACGAGCATGTTGAACTCAAAAGGAAAGTAGAGGAGCTGCCAGTTAAGGGACACATTTGTGAGAGCTTAAGCCTTTGTGCAGTCTTTGCTTTGTTTACACCAAAGAAAGATGGTTCATGGAATGTATGTCAATAGTTCAGCAATCAACAAGATTACAGTTAAGTTTCGGTTTCCTATTCCCTGCCCTGATAATATGTCAGATGTTATGAGTGGTTCTACCATATTTTCTAAGATTGATTTGACAAGTGGTTATCACCAAATCCGTGTCAGACCTGGTGATGAATGGAAGAAAATTTTTAAGACCAAGTATGGCCACTATGAAAGGCCGGTTATGCCTTTTGACCTCACTACTGCCCCAGCACATTTATGTGCTCAATAACTCATACATTGCAGCCCTTTATTAATTGGTTCAGGGCAGTTTGTTCTGACAACGTACTAATTTATAGCAAGATAAAGAAGAGCACATTTGTCACTTGCAACAAGAGATTAGAGTTGTTCATCAAGAGGAGCTTTGCATTAATCTAAAAAAGTGTTCATTCATGACTAGAAGTGTTGTCTTCTTGTGTTTTTGTCATTTCTTCTAAAGGAATTGAGGTTGATCTGGAAAACGTTAAAGCCATAAAGAAGTGGCCTATGACTTCTACTCTACAAGAAGTTTGAAGCTTTCATGGCTTTAGCTACTTTCTGTAGAAGCTCCATTAAGAATTTCAGTATCATAATGGTCCATATTACTGATTGGACAAAGAAAGGGCAGATTGTTTGGACAACAAAGGCAACCACAAAAGCATTTGAAGAAACTAAGAAAATAATAGAAGGGCATCTTGTGATGCATCTCACGTTGGTATTGGGGGTGTACACAGACTTGGTCAAGAAGGGCATCTCATCGCTTGTTTCAGTGAGAAGCAAAATGAAGTTAAGCAAAAATATTATACTTATGACAAGGAATTTTATGCCATTGTTCAAGCATGAAGGCATTGGCGACACTAACTCATTCATAAGGAGTTTGTATTGTATTCTAACCATTAAGATCTCAAATATATTGACTCCCAAAAGAAGTTGAGCAATTGGCATGAAAAGTGTGTTTCTTTCCTACAAGAATATGCTTTTGTTATTAAACATAAGGCCGGGGCTGACAACAGACCAGCAGATGATCTTAGCTGTGTGCTGAACCATGTGGCACTAGTTCTTCCTTCTATGGCTGCACAACTTGCTCAAGAATGACTACCATTCTTGCAAAGATTCCACCACTATATACAGTGATCAGCTTGCTGAACAAAACACTACACGTCCAGATTTTTCTTTGCATGATGGGTTATCTTTCCAAGGAATCTCGCCTTTTCTTGCTTAATACTTTATATTTCAGTACATGAGGAGACTGTTAGAGAGCTAAACTTTGGTGGTGGATTAGGTAGTCATTTTGAAAGGGACAAAACTATTGTTATGGTTTAGGATCATTTCTATTGGCCTAGTTTGAAGCAAGATGTTGCTAGAATTGTGTCCAGATGTTGAACTCTTCAAATTTCCAAGGGAGAGAAGAAGAATACAAGTATGTACAGTCCACTTCCTATTCCACATGAGCCTTGGCAACAGAAGCATGAACTTTGTCCTTGCCTGCCAAAAAATCTTAGAAATCATGGTTCAATCTGTGTAGTAGTGGATTCTTTTCAAAGATGGCTCACTTCATTCCTTGTTCAAAAACTTCTAAAGCTTTGAGCATTCTTAAAATCTTCTTTAAATAAGTTGTTCATCTTCACGGGCTACCTAAGGTGATAGTTTAGATGTGAAGTTCATGAGTTATTTTGGCGTACTTTATGGAAGATACTAAAAACAATGTTCCAATTTCCTTCTCTATTTCAACCACAAACTGATGGGCAAACAGAAGCTATTAGTGGCAGTATGGGTGACTTGCTTGGTTGTTGTGTCAAGGATTATGTTACGAGATGGTGCCAAGTTCTCCCTATGATTGAATTTGCATATAACAGTTCTGCTGTTAACAGAACTACAGGCCAAAGCCTTTTGAGATTTTGACTGGATTAACTACTAGAAAGCCCATTGATCTAAATTCCAATACCTACTGAGGCAAATCCTAGCAGCTAGCATTGAAGCTAAAGCTCTTGCCAAACATATTCAAGAGCTACATGAAGACATCAGAAAGAGAATTTCTTTCAGCAATGAAGACTATAAAACAATTGCTGATATGAGAAGAAGCTTGGCTGAATTTGAACAAATGACATGGTTATGGTCTGAATCAAACCTAAATATTATCCTAAAGGGAACTATAACAAGCTGCACTCAAAAAGTGACAATCCTTATAAGATTGCAAAGAAAATCACCTCTAATGCATGTTCTTGACCTGCTAGCTGATATGGGTATTAGCAACATCTTTAATGTGAAAGATCTAACCTTATATCAAGGCCATGATGATGAAATGAGACAAGATTCAAGTAAAACTAGAACACCATCAGCTCCTCGCTTGAAAGAAGAAATAAAAAACAGTTGATCATCAAGTGGTTCCGAAACTTAAGAGGAGTTTACCAGAAGTATCTAATCAAGTGGAGGTGATATCCATTGTCAGAATCAGAATGCACTTGGATCGCAGATTGCCACGACCTAGGGTTTTCATACGGTTCGGAATGGGATTTGGAGGAAATTGACGGGGGAAACAGAACAGAAAGTGGGAGATAATAAGAAGAAAGTGTCATGACCCTAAGGATATGATTGTAATTGGGGGGGAAATCCATGGTGTATAAGTTGTAGACCTAATTGTAGAAGTTTAGAGGTTAGGTGAGAATAACTAACTCTTGTATAAACAGTTAGCAAGGCTGTTATAGTAGTTGGTTGTATTTTCTGTTATTTCCTTCAATTGTAAGCATATAAAGAAGCTGGCATAGTTAGAGAAAGGCATGATTTGAATAACAATTGAATTCCATTTCTCTCTCTCAATTCTCCTAGCTTTCCCTCGATTATCTCTCTTCTCCCACAATTCTTTATGTTTTGTTCTCTTTCCCTCCCTTTCTGCTCTTCCTTCCTCTAATTCTTACCAATTTACTTCCTAAACCCTAGCCAAACCCTAAGGTCATATCAGAAAGGAGGTAGAGTTCAAACGAAACAGAGAGGGAGAGAGAATTTGAGAGGGAAAACAGAATTCAATTCATTCATCAATACCTATTCCCTCCTACTTTAGCCTATTTATAGGCTGTTACATCCTTTCAGTTAATAACAAACTGAAGGTACAATACTACAGCAGCTTAAGGTACAATCCAAGGAAAATACATATACTAAACAATTACTTCTATAGCCCTGGGGCCGTGACACAGATCAACAGTTTCAAAGGCTTGATCATGATTTCTATGATAGTATCATGACTTCAACTGGATGGTGCCTTGTCTTCTTTAGCCAGGGAAAGATGATGCAAGATATTGGCAACAGTCCGCAAAGAAACAAAAGAAGCATCCTAAATGTGGTTCTAAGGCCCAAGCATGATTTGAGATGTTTTGGATGAAGAATGACCCTCCTGGAAGATTTGTCAGGCTTAATTTTGATGTTTTATGCATCAATGGTATTTTTGTCACTACATAATGCCTAAAGCGTGCCTTTTTGTGTCCTAGGTCTTTTGTTAACTCTACTTATGTGTTTAGGTTTATTCATGGTCCTTTCCTAGTATTATTATTAGTAGTATCAGTTTTTTTTTTAGTTTTCCTAATAGGAATAGGATTTCCCTACTCCTAATAGGAATAACATTACTAGAGCTCTATAAATACTATTATAAACTCCCTTCAATAGTAAATGGAATAATTAACCACAATTTTCTCTAAGAATGTTATGCTTTCTTTGAATTGTGTGATGCAATTCTAAGTTCTAACCTAGTTGTTTTCCCTATAAACCATTTCTCTCTTCCAAGTCTCCACCTCCCCACCCTCCCCCCCCCCCCAAAAAAAAAAAAGAAAGAAAAATCTTTAGTTTCAGATTATTACTTTTGCAACTCTGCTTCCAGCCCCCAAAAGTCATGTTTTCAACCTTATTTTAGCTCTAAATTACCCACCAATCCATTGATCTCCAATTTGTTGGTATTCTCATAATACCATATCTGTCGTGCAGCACCACAACTACCATCTAATCATCTTCCTAAATCAAAATCAGTTAGGGCGCGTTTGATAGAGGTGGAAAATAAGGATGGAATTCCAATTCTCACCCCAACCCCTAGGAATTCCAATTCCTTGATTTCAAGGAAAATCTTCACTTTTTGAACTAAGATGGAATTCGAATTCCATGAAATTGAAAACTGTTTGATAGAATTTCCTGAAATTTAGAAGGAAAATGAATTCCACCCTCATTTTCCACCCCTATCAAACGCACCCTTAGATTAATTTCAAGAAAGTCAACATTCTAGAACCTACATGGTTAGTCTTTTTATTCACTTCAACTCTCTACCATACTAGGAGGGTCCTTGTAAGCTAGTCGTCGAACATATAACAGACCACAACCCAGTCAATGACAAACCAGCAAAAATACAGCAGGGGTTCATTCAGCACCAGCCTTTATTTAGCTGCTTTTTTTGCTTAAAAAGAGCAAAAGCCACTTGGTTGGTAGCTCATTTTTTTTTTAACTTAAATAAAAAGCTCAAAAAGCCAGGGTAAAAGTCATTTGATCAAACCTAGCTGACTCTACCTAGTAGGGTTAAGGCTTGATATGTTGTCGAAAATAGAAAGCTCAAAAAGGAAGAAGTGTCAAAAATAATGATTCTCTTTCTTCACTCTATTGAAGGAAATAATATATTTTTTTTTATCCAACTCTTCCAGAGTTTGAAGGTATTGTATCATTTCAGCAGTTACCAAACATTGTCACATTTTTGAAACCAGCTTTTTTCTACTGCTTCTTTAAGACTCCCACAAAAAGGAAATGCTGGTGCAAACAGAGCTTAAATCAGTATAGCCAGAAAAATTATTTCAGGAAGAAAAATAAGATAAGCAAGCACAAAAACAACACTTAAAAGCAGATTGTTAATACCAAGCATGAATAAAATGGTTGAAGTCACCCGTGTACATCTTCGTTAGCATTTCAAATAGAACTTCAATCATGTGTTATGGATCAGATTCAGTCAGTCAAAGTGGATCCATTTAGTGGCAGAGTTACAAGTGGTTTACTCATGGAAAAAAGAAGGCTTAGGACAGGGCTAAGTGTCCTAATATTATGTTTCAAAATATTCTGCTATGTTCTGTCCTGTTTTGTCAGTTTATTTTCTATTTTTCTGTCAGTTATGTAAATTATTAGTATTTGAATTTGTCTGAGTTGTTTTGGTTGAGCGAGGTGAATTGTCTTTTAGTTCCGCCTCTCACCCTCAGAGGGGCAGATGGGAGTGATTAATCGTACAGTTGAGATGCACCTTAATTGTTTTACTAGTGATTGACCAAAGCAGTGGATTGTGGATTGATTGGGTGGCTTGGGCTAAATTCTGTTATAATACAGGATACCATACTTCCCTTCATGCTACTCCTTTCAAGGTCATCTATGATCGTCCACCTCCCCGTCTATTATCCTATTGTTCTGGATATCTAGGGTGGAGACAGTGGACCAGGAATTGTGTGCTCGGGAATTAGTTCGTCTTGAATCGCATAAGCAGTTACTGGAAGCTCAGCACAATTCCATTATGATGCTCCCCATAGGGATGTCTACTATGCTGTTTAGGGTTGCAGCCATATCACCAGCTTTCTATGGTTCTAAGCGGAATCAGAAACTTGCTCCTTGTTTTTATGGTCCCTATCCGATTCTAGAGAAGATTGGTTCAGTCACACATAAACTTGCCTTACCACCTGAATCAAAGCTCCACCCTGTCTTTCATGTTTCTTGTCTTAGAAGTATCACGGCACTGAATCAGTTTCTCCTAGATTGCCGATGCTTAACCAAGGTGTTCCTATTCCTACTCCTCAAGCTGTTCTAGATTTCCAGGGAAAGAGAGAAGAAGAGGGGGAGGGGTGTTTCAGTGAGGGGCCTTGACTCATTGGGAGGGCTTATCCCACCCCAGCTGATGCTTCTTGGGAGTCTATTGCTCATTTAGGTGTCCATTATCCAAACTTTGTGCTAAAGGACAAGCGCCAATTGGAGGAGGGGAGTGATGTTATGGGACAGCAAGTAGACCAATCAGATTCAGTCAAAGTGGATCCATTTAGTGACAGAGTCCATAAGCAGTTTACTCATGGAAAGAAGGCTTAGGGCAGGGCTATGTGTACTAATATTATGTTTTAAAATATTCTGCTATGTTCTGTTCTCTTTTGTCAGTTTATTTGGATTTGTCTGGATCTGCTATTCTCTCGGAAGCAGTTCCTAGTTCTAAAATGGCAGCTATTTCTTCTAAGATAGCAGTTATTCCTCTACTTTCCTGCAAGACTTATATGCAGTTCAGAGGGGAATAAACATCTTTATGCACTATTTTTCAGAAAAGTTTTGAGTACTTTCTTACTCAAGGAGATCATTGGGTTCTCTCTTGCCGAGCCCAAGTTTTCCAGTCAAGATAGGTCAGAAAGGGACAAGATCACCAGAGCATTCAGCAACTTCTTTTTCTGATTATTCTGCTTCAGGACCTATAATCAGACCAGGGCTAGGGAATGTACCATTATGGTTGAAGTTCAAGCTAGGAATATGGATGGTGTAACTTCTTATGGCCAACTAGTCACTAGTTGATGATATGTTGATTAAATTAGCAAATACTTTTGTCCCTTTTACTGATAAGCAGAAGTTTACAATAGACAACTACAGACGATATATAGAAGTTCATAACAACTTACAACTTCCTAAACACTAGCAGTGGCCAGAATGTAAACATGTTATAATTGGCTATTGAAATACAAGGACAAAAGAAGAGTAAGATGTATACCACTTCAACAGCATGCTCAAACAACTCTCTTGCACGTTCCAATTTTGATTTCCCGTATCTTTTAACAAACTTGGAAAGATATGTGACCCATATGTCCTTTACATGCGGATATTTAAAAATCTTGACACCTCTTTCATACACCTTGAATGCATCCTCAAAATATTTGTGTTCCTGGAAAGGTCAAATTGGAAAGCCTTACTTCCCAAACTACACAAGGGAGATGGATAACAAAAGGAAGTATAAGGTATATCTTTACCTCCAAAAGCATAGCATAGTTAATTATGATTTGTGGTGTGGCTATTCTTAGATCCAAAATCCTTTCATAAACTGCACGAGTTGACTCTAATGTCCCCAGGCTTTCCTCTAAATCAACATAGAATGCCCAAAGCCTCAAGGATTTATGCAGCTTGATCTGCACTGGTTCATTGCCATCAGCAGCCACTGTGTAAAAACATATAGATGAAAGGCCAAAGGTTAGTCATGATACAGATTATCACTAAAATTCAAAAAGAAATTGCAATTGAAACTAGTAAAAGAGTTGAAACTAGAATCAGGCAAGAGTTTAATTTAAAATACAAAGTCTACTTGTTAATTTTTAAAAACATTGATGATAAAGTCAACAAGCCCCTCTGCTGAGATGCAATAGACTGCGTAGTGTGTAGTACCATTTAGCAAAACAAACTTTTTGGGTATCTCATTTCTCATTAACAATGTTGATAATAAAGCTAGCAAGCCCCTCTCCTGAGATGAAATAGACTGTGTGGTAACCATTTAGCAAAAAAAAAAATTGGGTATGCAATGATATATTACATGGAAACAACAGCACAAACCTCAAAAGGAGTACATGGAAACGCCATACATATTTTTCCTTTGTTTTTTTATTTCACTCATTTATTTATTTATTTTGAGCAATTGAAGGTACACATCTGTGTTCTACCCCCATCCTCGTGTAATTGTAAACAGATTCTGCTTTAAGAAACAATGGAGCAAGTACACGTGATGATAAGAGGAAAATACACTTAACAATACATTGTAAAAAACTCATCTCATGGATTGAACAAGTTTCATATCCTCTAGAATGGGCACCTTTAAATCCATAGAAGAACTTTCCATTCTCAACACCTTTTGGGCAACCCCATATGCAGTGAGCCACTCCTTTGCACCACTGATTTGCAATAACTTGTTCTGTTAAGGTTGCATAAAGCATAATTTATAGGGTTAATTACCAAAGAAGGGTTGAACTACCCGAGTTTTCAATTTTAGACCAAACTTTTAATTTTTTCCACTAGCAGCATCATACTTTTATTTAATTTCAATTATAGACCGCTATCTAGCCCAGTTAGATGTTGCTGTTAAAATATGACATGGCAAGCTTATGTATAATGAGTTGGACAATGATGTAGCAAAAATGATCTACCTCACCATACAGAATACTAAATAACAAGTAGCAACACAGGGGGTTGGTTTTTGCCACCTCATCGTCCAACTCATTACATATCAGCATGCCATGTTATTGAAAACTTGAGTAAAATTTAGTGTTTTTTGGTAACTAACCCTAATTTATATATGCATAAGATGACCTTCTACATACACTGCAATTTAATATTGTTTAACAATTTTATACATTGACCTCCAATATGTTCAAAATGTGAGAAACAGTGACTATTGTGCCTATTAATTGTACAAAAGACAATGGAGACACAAATTGAATCTTCAAAAAAAATTCAAGATAGACAGAAAAATTGGAGGCCAATTGGCTCTAAAAGTATTGGAGAACTGTCACTGCCCTTGGCAGAAACAATAGAGCTTCCCTTGACTCGGTGAGATTCAATGGATCAAACAAGGAAAATTAGAGAGAGAGAGAGAGAGAGAGAGGAAGAACAGAGAGAAAAGAGTGAGACGAGAGAGCGTAGAGGGAGAGAATCGAATTCGTCTATATTCTGATTTTGCATAACCTCTCCCGCAGAATAGGGAGAGTAAATTGTCACAACCTTAGGGTTTAGCTAGGGTCTAGGAAGGAAATGGGAAGAATTCAGGAGAGAAACAGAGAAGAATTGGAGAGAGATATAGAGCAGAAATCAAGAGAAATGAGGGAGAACAGAGAAAGTAAGGAGGGAAAATATGAATTTACTATATTATTTCAGCAAACATTTCTCTACATGCTATGTCCTATTTATAGACTATTCAACTGATAGAATATTGTAGAACAGCACCCATGTGCACTTTAACAGAATGAATAGCATCTCCTAACAAACAATTGTAACTAATGACAACATTGCCTCTCTAATTCCTCTTGGGTCATGACATAAATATAATCGCTTAGCATGGGTGCGGATGCAGCAGATCATTCCCCCTTCCAGCGGTTACAACAACTTCTTTTGTCCTTTTCTATGGCCTTACATGTGGCCCTCCTACCCTTAACAGAATTGACAACTGGAAATTAAGTACAGCAATTAAAATAAAGGAAATACAGCATAGCATAACAAGGAAACAAAATAAAGACTAGACATTAAGGCAAAAATTTAAAATAGCCATAGCCATGACAAGAACATATAAACTAACAGGAAGGTTACACAATTAATGAACTTGGAAAGTATCAAATTGTGAAAATTTCCAAGGACTAACATTTTGTTGACAGGAACAAAAGGCTAATACAAAAAAATATTTTCGCTTGCCATCATTGAGCCTAAAGACTGCTTGAACCCAGCTGTTATATGAGGAAGGCTCAACAGTTCAGTCACAGTGACTATTACCTCAGCCGTTACAAAGCTGTGCTACAGTAGGAGTACTTTCTAGAAGGACCCTTAACCGTCTATATATGTAAGAGCCACACTCCCAAAAAGGCAATCAATGAGAATATTCTGATATCTTTCTCTCCTTTCTGTTATTCTCTCTCTCTCAATTCTCTCTCTCTCTTTTCTCTCCCTCTCCCTTCTCTTTCTCCGGTAACCACAGAATTCCTTCCCAAAATTCTACTGTTATCCTTGCCAATCCCTCTGGTACTGACAATTGGTATCAAAGCCGACGATAACGGGCCGGAAAACATGGCGAAAGGAACCCGTATGAAGCAAATGGAAACAAGATTGGACGTTATAGAAGCGGGGTTGAGACAGAGCCATGAACAAGTGGATGAGAGGTTGGAGACCGTAGAAGAGTCAAAAATACTCAGGAGGATGTGAGCCATATTCGAGCAGACGTACTAGAGGTAGCAAGGAACCAGTGTTCTAAAACATGCTAAGCGCTAGTCGGGCACCAAGCTGGGGCCTAGCGCTTAGGCTGCCTAGGCGGGGCCTAGGTGGTGCATAAAAAAATTATTTAAATAAAATTTATATTATCCCAAATACACATACATACATATATATTCATATATACATATAAACAAATCATATATATAGAAAGGCTATATATATAAATCTATCTCTATTTATATATATATATAAAGTTATAAACAGATCACATGATATATCTATATATTGTTAGAATTATTATATTATATATATAAAGTTATAAACAAATAATATGCTCGGCTCTGATCAGAGCCTAGTAGGGGCAAGAGCTTATCATGTTTGCTCTTTTTCAGTGATCACTACCATCGTCGACTATAGTGCGACCACAGTCCAAGTCGACCCACGCCAATTGGCCATTGTCGCCACTACTTCACCGTTGTTCTATCACCGTCTCCTTCCTGTAGCACCGCCACATCCAATTGTTCCATCATCGTCACTCAGATCCGGCTATCGGATCTTAGATTCATCCATCTGATCTGGGATAGAGATGGAGTCGAGTGACAGATGAACCCAAACCACAGTCACAAGAGGAGAGGATATAAAAGGGAGGGGAAAATCGGGCACAAAAAACACGTCTGGGAGGCGTCTCCTTGGCCGCATCGGCTGCCTAGGAGCCACTCGAGCCCGATTAATCAGGCCCGGCACCTAAGGGGGCGATTTGAAGGTATTCACGACGGCCATGGGCCACCTAACGCCTTGTCAGTGCCTAGGCCGCCTTTTAGAACACTGAAAGGAACTTAAGGGAGGATTTCTCACATCTGCGAGAGGAATTCTCAAGGCTAAGCCAACAGTTGAGTGTTGCGTTGGCCACCTTTTCTAGGCAGCCCAATGCAAGCTCACCGGTGGGTTTTCCACCAAGAGCAACTGCAGTTCCGATTATTCCCAAAGCTAGGGAAAGACAGAAGATTGGATGGAGCTGGCAGCAGAAGCCACACCGAGGGGAAACGTGGAAAATCAACCTGATGCTCCATGCCAA
Source organism: Diospyros kaki (assembly GCA_036245055.1). NCBI lineage: Eukaryota > Viridiplantae > Streptophyta > Magnoliopsida > Ericales > Ebenaceae > Diospyros > Diospyros kaki. The sequence continues at coordinate 26,503,207 of BSEG01000003.1, read as the reverse complement.
AACTGGAGATTCTGGTGTTCGAAGCGGAGAAACCTCGGCGGTGGATTAGAAGATGCAAACGCTTCTTCTATCACTATAGGGTGGCAGAGGAGAATAAGGTGAATATGGCTATTGTGTACTTAAATGATGTAGCAGACTCCAGGTTCCAGAGTTGGAGTGGACAGAGGAATGAGTGGAGGTGGCCAGAATTCGTGGAGGTGTTTTGTGCTCGTTTTGGGGAAAGCAACTTGATGGATGTAGTGGAGCAATTCAACAAATTAAAGCAAGACGGAACGGTGGAAGAATATCAGGCTCGATTCGAGGAGCTCAAGTCCATACTCAGTCATGTTAATCCAACATTAGATGAGCATTACTTTGTATCGAGCTTCCTCAATGGGTTGAACGATGAACTCAGGACAATGGTGAAGATGTTGCAACCCACCACCGTGAGGCAAGCAACAAAGAAGGCCCAATTATACAAGCTATCCCTTGAAGCCTTTGTGAGGAAACATGAGATTTCCTCAAAAGGATCAGGAGGGGGTTCGCAAAGTCCAATGGGAGGAGGATACAAGGGTAGCAACTCCCAGATGAACAGGGGAGGCTACTCACCAAGAGCACCAATCCAAGCTGCCCCAGTAAGGTCCCTTACACTAGACCAGAAAAGAAAGATAGAACTATGCTTCAAGTGTGGTGAGAAGTACACCCCCAAACATCAATGCCGAAAGCACTTGATGCAGATGGAAGGACAAGAAGACGAGGAAGAAGAAGAATTGGAGGAGGAAACAAAGGAGTTAGAAGCTGGTAGTAATGCAGAAGAAGAAGTAGAGGAGGGGGGACAGATCTCCCTTCATGCATTGGAAGGCCACCTTTTGGAGAAGGTAATCAAAATTAAAGGGTTCGTAGGGAAGAAGAAACTAATAGTGCTCATTGATAGTGGGAGCACACAGTTTCTTGGATGAGAATACAGCCGAGGAACTTGTATGCATGCTGCAGACCGCTATACCCCTCTCAGTGATCGTTGCCAATGGCCACAAAATGATTAGCCAATATAAGTGTCAAGGGTTTACATGGAGAATGTAGGGTTACGAATTCTCAACAGATCTAAGGATCTTGTAGCATGGGGGGTGTCAAATAGTACTCGATGTTGATTGGATGAGGATAGTGAGTCCTCTGATATTTGATTTCAACACCCTAGAGGTAACTTTTGAAAAGGGAGGAAGTAGGTTGACACTAACCGAGTGTATGGAAGGAGGGGAATGCAGGGCCATTTCAGGAAGTCACCTGAAGAAACTATTTGAGCAAGAAGAAGGAGCCGTAGTTCAACTACACTCAGTGTATGCCATTGAAGTAGATGAGGAGTGCAAGAAGGAGGGTAAACCTTGGGCAAAGGGCCACCAGTGGTTCAAGATAGAAGCCCTCACTGGTTCCCCATGCGAGGTAACTCTTAATGACTCTTTACACTCTCTATTGGTTGAATTTGAGGACTTGTTTATGTTTCCTAGAGCATACTATTCACCTTAAACCTAACACAGAACCCAAAAATATCTACTCTGATCGATACTCTCCTTTTCAAAGGGCAAAGATTGAATGCCTAGTTAAGGACATGCTTTCCAAAACCATAATCCAACCAAGCCAAAGCCCATTTGCATCCCCTGTTCTTCTTGTTAAGAAGAAGGATGGAAACTGGAGGTTTTGCGTAGACTATAGACAACTCAATTCCCACACCATTAAAAACAAATTTCCCATCGCAATTATAGATGACTTGTTAGATGAACTAGCTAGTGCCATTATATTCTCCAAGCTTGATCTCAGATCCGAGTACCACCAAATCCAAATGAGTTGTCCAAACATACCCAAGACAGCCTTTTGCACCCATCAAGGATTGTATGAATTTCTAGTTATGCCTTTCGGCCTAACTAATGCTCCTGCTACCTTTCAAGCACTGATGAATCATGTTTTTTGTCCCTACCTTAGAAAATTCATCTTGGTCTTTTTTGATGACATCTTAGTGTATAGCCCTACCATGGAGCAACACTTAAGCTATCTCAAAACCACCTTCCAAGTCCTTAGATCTAACCAATTGTTTGTAAAGAAGTCTAAATATACCTTTACAGAGGGGAAGGTGGAGTACTTAGGGCATATAATCACCAATGAGGGAGTGACTACAGACCCAAAGAAGATCATGGCTATGGTGAAATGGCCAACACCCAAGACCAACAAGGAGCTAAGGGGATTTCTTGGATTAACAGGCTACTATAGGAAATTTATTAAGGGGCTATGGGGTGATCAGCAAGCCCTTAACAGAGCTGCTCAAGAAGAATTGGTTTGAATGGAGTAACAACACAGAGGCAGCATTCAACTCTCTAAAGGAAGCTATGACTCAAGCTCCTATATTAGCCTTGCCTGACTTCACCAAATCTTTCATCTTGCAAATGAATGCATGTGACACAGGAGTGAGGGCAGTTCTAGTTCAAGAAGGTAGACCTATAGCTTTCCTTAGTCAAGACTTAGCTCCCAAACACTTGGGACTAAGTATCTATGACAAGGAGCTCATAGCAGTCCTCATGGCAGTTGAAAAATGGAGGTACTATTTGGAGGAGAATCCATTTGTCATCAAAACAGATCATGAGAGTCTTCAGTTCCTAGGGGAACAGAGGCTGTACACGCAACTACAAAGGAAGGGAGTAACAAAGTTGTTGGGGCTAGATAACACTATCCAGTACAGGAAGGGTAAGGAAAATACAGGGGCTAATGCACTATCGAGAAGGGATGAAATGGGGGAGTGCCAAGCAATATCAGTAGCTGTCCCAGATTGGATCAAGGAAGTGTCAAAGAGTTACGAGCAAACATCTTGGGCTAGGGACCTTATGAGTTATGACTCAATTGACAGTTGGACCATAGGAGCGTATAGGGTATACATTGAAGGCAGGGCTACTAAGATACAAGGGGAGACTAGTAATTGGGGAGGACAATCAGCTTAGAAAGAGGATCTTACACGCTCTACACGCATCACCCATTGGGAGACACTCGGGCTTGAATGTCACCTACAACAAGGTAAGGCAACTATTTCATTGGCAGGGGATGAAAAAAGAGATTACTGTCTTTGTGTTAGGGTGCCCCATTTGTCAAAAATGCAAGCATGAACAGGTCCCATATCCTAGCTTGCTTCAACCACTAGAGATACCTAAGCAGGCATGGCAGCAAATCTCCATGGATTTTGTGGAAGGGCTTCGAAGGTCTAAAGAGAAGAGCACTATCTTGGTGGTGGTGGATAGACTGACTAAGTTCAGTTACTTTCTAAGTCTAGCCCACCCATTTACAGCCCCTAAGGTGGCCTGGTTGCTATTGGATTCCGTGGTTAAAGTGCATGGACTACCAATGTCCATCACTTCAAATAGGGACAAGGTGTTCACCAACAAATTTTGGAGGGAATTGTTCAAATAGCTGGAGGTTGGGCTACACATGTCCACCGCCTACCACCCTGAGATAGATGGACAATCCGAACGAGTGAACCAATGCCTGGAGCCTTATCTAAGGTGTGCATGCTTCTCCAAACCTAAGAGTTGGAACCAATGGATACCACTTGCCCAGTGGTGCTACAATTCCAACTACCATAGCTCTCTCAAAAGATTCCCCTTTGAGGCACTATTTGGTTACAAACCGCCATTGATACTAGCAGTAATGCACTACTTAAATGTGGAGTTACCAGTAGACCAGCACTTAAGGCAGAGACAAAAAGCCCTACAGGTCAAAAGGAAAGAGTTGACAGTGGCACAAAATAGGATGAAACAAATGACAGATTGGAAGAGAAGTGAAAGGAATTTCGAGGAAGGGGATATGGTGTATATGAAGGTACAACTTCCAATTGTTGTTTAAGTACAACAACTACTAACTTCCTTACAAATGTAACCCCAAAGGACAAAAATACCCCTAATACAGCCATAGGGTCCTGACAATTCCCCCCCCCCCCCAACTTTCTTCTCCTCAAGAAAGAGAAAGAAGCCAAGCCACTTGAGGAAATTGTCGCAGCAAATAAAGGAGATATTCACACATGTTTTCAAGATGAAGATAAGCCCACTGAACCAGCAAATGAGTAATAGGAGCCCCCTATTTATGGATCACCCACCTATCCAATATGAAAGCTGGCTCCACCGGAGGAGGGGCATCAGAAATATAGTCAAGTAAAGTAGGAGAAACCAGCTGGGCTCCCACTGACTTCTTGAGCAAGGAGAATGATATGACCCTAGGGTTTGGCTAGGCTTTAGGAAGGGAATTTGGAAGATATGGAGGGAGATTAGACTGGAAGAGAGGAAGAAATAGTAAGAGTTGGAGAAGATTTACACACACACACACACACACACACAGAGAATGGAGGGAAATTGAGAGAGGGAAAATGGAATTCAATTCATTCATTAGCTAACTTCCTCTAACTACTCATTGAAGATGCTAACAACAACAACAAAAAATGCAACTAATAAGGAAAATACATGACATGTATTACTAATATATTCTTAGGGTTCCTTGAGGTCGTGACAATCCACACCCCTTCAAACAATTCTTGTCCCCAAGAATTGGCAACTGTTGACCCCATTCCTCAGCCAATTCCCACCTTAACAATATGGTTTCTTCTTCGTCTTTCCATGTACTTATCTCGTATTCTCCTTTTCTTTTGCCTTTCCATGTCTTTTTCTCCAAAAACAGCAGTATTAGGATTTGTTGCAACACCTATTTCAGCCATCCACCCATTCCTTGTTGCTCTCAAAATTAATTCTAGTTGATCGATCACGCCTTCCACCCTATCCTCTCCAACAGTAGAGAGTAATTTGAACTGCTTTGCAGGCCAAAACCTGATTCGATGTTGCGCCTCTCCCACGAAAATATAAACAAGCAAAGCAGCAAGAGCCTCATTTCTCTCCACAAAAAATTCCTCCACCATCTCCCCAGCATCTGCTCCTTCCTCAACTTCAGTAGAGGTCTCCTTCATTGGGGTATCTCTTACTTCCTGCACATATAAACTGTGATTCCCACCTACCGCCTTGCTTGTTCTTTCCTCCTTGCTGGATTTTTTTCTTACAATTGGCTGGTCCAACTCCAAGTTTTCCTCAGATTCGTGTTTGATCCGATTTGCAGCCATAGAGGCTCCTTCAATCTGTTGGCTGCTCTTAGTAGATCTATTAGGCTGCAGCTCATTCTTTCTAAACGTGGCTTCCAAGGCACGTTCTTGATCCCTTGCTTTCTCAGCCGCTTGTTTCACAGTTGCAGGCATCATCATCTTAACCAAGGGCCTCAATTCGTCTTTCAGACCTCTAATAAAATTGGAGACAAAGTATCTCTCCATTAAGGCAGGTTGCAAGGTCAACATCAAAGACCTTAATTCTTCAAACCTGTCCTGATACTCCATCACCGATCCAACCTGTTTAAGGTTGTGAAATTCGTCAATCGCTTCAGTCATTAACTTCTGTCCAAACTGGTCACCTCGATCCTCCACAAACTCAGTCCGATTAACCTCCATTTCAGTTGAAATACTGACCCGATACATCCTAGCAAGCTGAACCAGCATTTCATCCATTCGATCCAGCGTTTGCTTGAAGTAAGCGCAACTTCTCTCCCATGATTGCACATCATTTTCCCCAGTTTCCTCAGTTCCTCTTGAGTTGAATCCAACAAATCTCCCCATAGAGAAATGTTGAGACTGCATCATAGACTTGCTATTATCATGAAGCTGTTCTTTTTGGTACAAGTCCATGGCATAACCAGCATTGTCACCTTTGAATCCTGGTAAAGCTAGAAAATCTTCATTCTGGATGCTGAACTCTTGGTTTTGCTGAACAATGGTACTAACTCCGAGGCCTTGTTTACGAAGTGAACCCAATTGTCCTTGAGACCCTCCAGCAGAACTAGGATGGCTGGTTAGCTGGACATGGTTCTGAGATAATGGCCCACCAGCAGTTGGATAGGAGTTTCCTAGCATAGCAATCATTTGCGGAGAAGCTTGTTGAAGTCCACCACTGATTAGTCTGTTAGGGCCTTGAACACTTAAATTTCCAGAGCCACTGTTGGCAACTAAATTTAGGCGAGAAGCAAGACCAGGCATAGATAATCCTCCACCAGAACTCATGCTTCTCCTGATGCTTCCCCCACCTACCATATTTCCCATTGAACTGGTTATTTGAGGACCAACATTTCCCAGAATTGGTGACACTCCAAGTCCTGGAACCACAATACGGTTACCCATTGCTGCAGCAATTGGCAGAATGCCAAAAATAGAACCACCAACTCCATTATTGTTGCTACTAAATCCAGGGCTTCCGACAACACCAATTCCACCTCTATTTGTCACGCTTGAGTGACCATGTGAGCTTCCAAGTACACCAGAAACCTCCCCTTAGTTACTTTTAAGGCTAATAGTTCCTCTTTTTAGAATGATCAACAGCCTCGGAAATCCATCTTCCATCAATCATTCTGTATAATCTTCCTGAATCTTTGATTCAAGAACAATCTCCAATAATAACCACCGAGACCAATCTTCGAGTCTGATTCTTCTTTGTTGAACTGTTTGAATTTGCCAGAATTGCAAGAATAACTACCCTATCAATATCGTCTCCTATTACGATGCAGTAGCCGAGAATCGACTACTACTAATACGCCTACTCCAACAGTCCACTTGCACCTCCACAATACGAGCCTGACCGTTATGAACTCGTTGGAATCACAGTCCGATCTATCTGACCAAATCGTTTTCCAATTTAGAACCGACCGGCCTGCTCGTTTGCAACGTTCCTCAATTCACACGACCAAGTCGTCCTCCAACTCTCGGAGTCAGAATCGCTCGACCACCATGCATGGAGATACAAAATGTCGAACAAGACTAGCAGGAACGAGTCCCAGAACGATGCCAATCTCTGTAAATACTTATTGTATATCGTCGAAATTCACTGCTCAACTCCCAAACCTACTGCAAAGGATTGTCACGCCTTCACTACTCACTGGATCTAAGTAATTCTCGATCGCCACCCAATCACCGTCCACTATCTCGCTTCTGAAGCAACTTCCGCTACGTAACTCCTCTTCTTATCAAGTCTGAGTTTGTCACTGAAATCAATTGCATATGGCCACGCATGCAGATCTGATCCTCCCGTTCTGTATCAGATTCATTGTGGATTCCAACTTGCTTGGATTCTTATGGTAATCGCTTGTAATCTCCCCAAGCCTGCGTCCACTTACCCAATCGCCGACCACTGGCTTTGAAATCGTTGGCTCCGCTGCAATCTTCTTGGAGTCTCTATCGGAACTCCCCTATACCGCTTCGCCTTTAAGAGCGGAACAAGAATTGCTTGAGCTTGGCCGTTACCACTTGATGCTGCTCCGTTTGCTGCGCCTTCAAAATTCAAGTCGGATCGAAATACGGAATCGGCCTCGCCTACAATTCACCAGAATTCCACCAGGCTTAGTTGCACTAAATCGCCTTGGTTACTACTAAAACTTCCGGATCACCGCCAAGAATCGTCAGTTCTGATACCCAATGATATGACCCTAGGGTTTGGCTAGGGTTTAGGAAGGGAATTTGGAAGATATGGAGGGAGATTAGACTGGAAGAGAGGAAGAAATAGCAAGAGTTGGAGAAGATTTACACACACAGAGAGAGAGAGAGAGAATGGAGGGAAATTGAGAGAGGGAAAATGGAATTCAATTCATTCATTAGCTAACTTCCTCTAACTACTCAAGCCTATTTATAGGCTTACCATTGAAGATGCTAACAACAACAACAACAGAAAATGCAACTAATAAGGAAAATACATGACATGTATTACTAATATATTCTTAGGGTTCCTTGGGGTCGTGACAGAGACATAAAAGACAGGATGGATGTTAGAAGTGGCATGCAGTTATAGCTTGTAAGTTGCAGTCCCAAATTTGGCCATAATAGGGAAGAGACCAAAGAATTTAGGACTAAGCTTTGACACTTGGCCATGAGAAAGAGCCCATTGGTGGGAGTGTCTCAACTTCAAATAAACCATATCTCCCACTGAAAATTGTCGTTCACTGTGCTTGAGATTAGCAAATTACTTTATCCTGTGCTAAGCAGTAGCTAATTCCCTGCGTAACAATTGTGATACCTTTTGTTGCTGCTATAAATAGTCATCCACAATAGCTTCAGATGTGGACTCCAAAGTGGCAGGAAGCAGTGGTGGTTTGTAGCGATACAAGGCCTAAAAGGGGGACATTTTAATGGAGTTGCGGTAACACGAGTTACACCACCACTGGGCTAGAGGAAGCCACTTGTGCCAGACCCGAGGTTGAGCAAAACAGAGACAGCGCAAATAGGTCTCTAGGCAATAATTCACATACTCCATTTGGCCATCCGTCTCAGGGTGGTAAGCAATAGACATGTGCAATCAGACACCCAAAGACTTAAACAAGTCTTGCCACAACAAACTAGTAAAGACCTTGTCCTTATCAAAGACTATGATCCATGGCACACCATGTAAACTAATCGCCTAGTCCAAAAACACCCTTGCCACCTCCTCTACTGTGACAAGATGAGAAAGGCCTATAAAATGGGCAAATTTAGTGAACTTGTCCACCACCACCAATACACAACTCTTGCCCTCTAATTTCGGCAACCCCTCTACAAAATCCATGGAGAGATGTACCCAAGCCTGCTCCTGTCTTCCCGAAGGCTGCAACAAACCAAGTGTTGCCACTGTTTCATGTTTACAGTGTTGGCACACCTGACAGGACATCACATATTTCAGCACACTCCTCTTTAAGTTGGGCCAATAAAATAGTTGCTTAACTTTATGACAGGTGTTCCCTACTATGTTACATGAAAACGGAAATGGAAAACGTTTCTGATACGAAACGGAAATGCGGAAACGGACATTCTTCTAAAAAAATAAGCATAAATAGGGTCCGAAACGGGAACGGGAAACATTTCGGAAACAGGAAACGACTCCTCCAAGTCGTTTCCGTGCAACATATGTTCACTATGCCCGAATGACCCCCACCGATGACCCATGTAAGGCTTGCAGAATTTTGGACTTAAGCTGGTCACAATCCCCAATTACAATCCTGCCACAAAACTAAATCAGCCCATTAGACTCAGTATACCCCGGTCTACTAAAAGGATCAATAAGCAGTTGTTCTAGCAGCTCTTTAGACCACACAGCAAGAGTATAACTAGTTGTCACCTCCTGCAACCAATCTAGAATGACTGAGGTAATAGCTGCAATAGTCCCTTCATCAAAACACTAGGATAGAGCTTCTGCAGCCACTTTTTCTTTTCCCTTCCTATATTGAATGATGTAGTCCAAGCCCATTAACTTACTCATCCCTTTTCTCTATAATTGAGTTTGCAACTTTTGCTATAAAAAAAACTTCAAACTCTCATGGTCAGTGCGGATGATGAAGGAACCACTCTACAAAAATGCCTCAATTTCTCAACAGCTATTAATACAGCCAATAATTCCTTATCATATATGCTTAGTCCCACGTGTTTGGGAGCTAAGGCTTCTGAGGAAGGCTATAGGGTGGCTTTCCTACATGAGAACAGCTATTACCCCCACATTACTCCCGTCAGTCTCCAAAACAAAAGGCTAGCTGAAATTAGGCAAAGCCAGAACATGTGCCTCACTCATTGCCTTCTTCAAATTCACAAACGCCTCTTTCGCCTACGAGGTACATTGAAACTTATCCTTCTTTAACAGTTCTATCAAGGACTTACTGACACTTCCATAGTGCTGCACAAACCTTTGGTAGTATCCTGTCAACCCTAGGAAACTCTACATAGCCTTCACATTAGCAGGCCTAGGCCAATCTAGCATGGCAGCCACCTTTTTTGGATCAATACTAACCCCTAGGGCTGAAATAATGTGCCCTAAGTACTGAACTTGTCTTTGAGCAAAAGCACATTGTCGTGGTCCAATAGTTGGGATACTAAGGCAGGAGTAGAAGTTGGTTACTAATTGGGAATACACGAGGAAAGACCGAGGTATTATTGTAATAAGAATGGAAGGTAGTTCCAGAATAATTCAAATTGTAATTATAATTCAAATGTGTCACTGTTGGGCGATGACAATAATTGTGTTGGAATAATCCCACAACTATCTAACTCTCAATGACACTCGCACTCACAACAAAACCTCTATCAGAATTACTCACCTTGATAACGCACACAAGATTAACGAAAATCAGAAATTATGAACACAAACCGAAAAGCAAGAACACCAAGAAGTTTATCCTGGTTCGGTCTTTTAATAAGACCTACATCCAGACTGCCCTAGGCACTTTATCTTCACTATCTTGAATGAAACTTAAAGGATTACATGCATCACCACACTCACCAGCCTTATACTCAGAACTGTTGAGAATTTCCCTACCCAAGAATACAAAGATATACCCTCTTAGTTCTCAAGTAAACCAAGTGCATACTCCTCTTACCCTCTCATCCCAAGATAGAAAAATGCCCTCCCTAAAGCCTCACACCCGACATCTATTTATACAACATAGATGCAGTAAAACAAAAAGCTATTAAAAACCAGTAGTTACAACCAACTAACCGAACTAACAAATCTGCTAACTAACCCTTCTAGAAACAATCCTTCTAGAATAAAACAAGTGATATACAAATGCTAATAGTCTAAGAAACTCTCCCGAGATAACCAAAGCTAATCTAATACAAGTGATTACAACAAACTACTTTCTTGATTCGGTGAGAATCAGGAAGTAGCAACAAAGAAGTAACGGGAGAATAAGAGAATAATAGGAAAGAGAGAATAGAGGAAGAGAAGAGAAATGAGAGAAAATTGAGAGAGAATTCAAATTGTTCTTGATGAAATTCGATAATGCTCTCCAAGAATGCCTTGGAGAGTATACACTCTTCAGCAAGGGGTTTGCCATAGTAGATCACACCCTTCAAGCGGTTATAACAACTCCTTTTGTCCTATTCTGGCCCTCACACGTGGGCCCTCCCTAGGCTAACAATTTGATAACAGAATTACAGCTAGAAAATGTAATAACAAAATGACGGTAGTAAGAAATAACAACAGGTAAAATGAAATAAAAGTGGAAGCAAGAGAAAAAGAAAAATTTCGAATTGGGTAACTCGGTTGCAGCTTGTGACAAAATGTGGTGCCAAGGCTTGGTATATAAATCAAGTCCCACGAGCCTTAGAGGAATGACTGGAAATACGATTGAATTTGTTTTCCCTCTAAAATTCTCTCAATCTCTCTTCCCCTCTCAATTCTCTCCTTCTATCTTTCTATTCTCTCATTCGGATCATCAATTCCCGCGCAATTCCCTCTAAATAGCAAGAGAATTTCCCTCGTCATAATTGAGTTCTGACAATTTGGTATCAAAGCAAGGCTTTGGGCGATTGGATTGGGCCATGGCTAACAAAACGAGGATGAAGCTGATGGAGGCACAGCTCCAACAGGTGACGTCAACGATGTCTGAGATACAAAACCGAATGGAGACGTTTGAAAATTCAATGGAAAAGAGGATCAATGGAGCTATTAATGTGTGGCGCGAGGAGAACAGAGCACAAGCTGCTCGATTGGAGGATCAGAGCAAGGTCAGTCTCTTAGGGATCACATGTATCAAATCATGTTGATGCTTGCGCACCAGACTCAAGTCAGAATCTCACCTGAGTTCCCTTCAAGGGAGCGATCTGAGCCAATTCTTAATGGTCAGGGAGGAAATTTCAGATCGGAAGGATTTGCGAAATTGGAGACGGAGCAGCCGATTGTGGAGGAGAATGTGGGGGTAAGGAGGCAGGGCAATGCAATCGGATCGAACCAAATCGGTTTGCTTATGCCCAAAATGAAGATTCCCCTATTCGATGGTCAGAACCCAAGGTGGTGGATGAGGCACTGTGAGAGGGTGTTCAGCCTTTACAATGTGGTTGAACAGCAAAAGGTGACGTTAGCAATGGTTTATCTGAACGACGTGGGAGATGCATGGTACTAGGGCTAGATGGGTGTGAAGGAGGAGTGCACGTGGGAGGAATTTGTGGAAGGCTTGTGTGGGAGATTTGGGGAGAAAGGAATGTTAGATGTTGTGGAAGAATTTAATAAGCTTAGGCAAGGGGGATCTGTACAAGCTTATCAGCAAAGGTTTGAGGAGTTGAAGGCCTTCATGCTGATCTCCAATCCCACTCTTACAAAGGGATACTTCGTGTCAAGCTTCATCAATGGCTTGAACGAAGAGATTCGTCCCACCGTTAAGATGTTCCAGCCAAAGACAATACAACAGGCCACTGAGTGTGCCAAGTTGCAACAACTAACAGTGGAAGCGTTAGCAAAGACACAAACAGGGGTGAGCAAGGGATGGCAGGTGGCACCTTGTCACGAATGCGGTCTGGGAGTTCTTTTAAATTTTTGTTATTAGTGATCTTCATTTTTATGTTATAATTTCTGCTGTAACCGTTAGTGACTATAGGACTACTAGTCTGTCACAACCCAAGGCTAATTAGAGGGGCAATAATGGAATTAGTTACCTTAGTTGGTTAGAAGCTATTTTTGTTATTTTGTTACAGCACATGGGACTGTTATTCTAGATATTCTTTTAGCTGTAAAGCCTATAAATAGGCTATAGCATGTAGAGAAGGTTATCATTTGAATTGAAGAATACATTTCAACTCTATTTCTCTCTCTTAATTCTCTCTCTCGGTTTTTCTTCTCTTCCTTCCCCCATTTCTTCTGTTTCAGTTCTATCCTCCCTCCTTATTGTTTTTCTCTTCCCTAAATCTCTCCTAAATTCCTATCACAACCTTAGACAAACCCTAGGGTTGTGACAATTGGTATCAGAGCCAACAATCCTTGGCTGTGATTCGATTCGATTTGAAGAAAGTTGTTCCGACGGGGCTTCCAACAACTCCTAGAGCCATTTCAGTGATCCGAATTAGAAGAAGGTGCAGGCCCTGTCGTTCACATCCAATTCAACTAGCGAGTGTCACGGAACCGGTCGAGTTGCAGGGGGAGCGGTTGGGAAGCTGAGGTACAAGCGATCAAGGCTTGTGATCTGGAAGAGTTGTTCGGCTTTCCTGGGAACGAGCAGAAGGTAGGCGCTCAGCTGCGACTCGCAGCAAGTTTGTTCGAAGCAGAGGGGCGAAGCATCTTCAGCGGATTCGGAAGCCAAGTCGCAAGCGATTGAGGCTAGTCCAGATTCTTGAACGATTGAAGATCAACGGCAATTGCAATCATAGGCGAACAATTGGCCGACTTGGAGTGTTGGACGGTGATTGGGTGTGGAATCAGGACTCAGCAGAATTGAAGAAGTTGACGAACGACAGCGAATTTTAATAAGTCTTGCTCGGAATTGGCGTGTGAAGGAGAGGCCGACGGTGATACCGAGTTGAATTTGAAGTCCAAATCAGAGTAGCGCAGCAGGTATGGGAAGCTAAGGTACAAGCAACCACGGCTTTTCTTGGAAGCGAGCAGAAGGTTAACGCTCAGCCGCGAATTGCAATAAGTTGTTCGAAGTGAATAGGCAAAGCAATTTCGACAGATTTGAGAGCCAATTCATAGATTACTGCAGCCATCGATTCTCAATTCTAGAGAATTCCGTTGGTTGCATCACAATTGATCAAAGGAGACGAACAGCCTAGGTGATTCTGAATCGAAAGTGTCACGGAGCGGGCGATTTGTAAGGGGATTGAGCTGAGCCAATTTTATCACAAGAAGTTGCAAAGTCCAACGATCGTGGTGGCGAAACAAGTCAGGCGGCTTTGGCGATACCGAATTTCTGATAACCTCTCTTGTGAATTTGAAGGTGAAACGGAGTGAGCGAATCTCAGAGCCCAATCGGCAACGTGTTTCAGCAACTCCTAGAGCAATTCCTTAGCCTTCGGTTTATTCTTCTGGTGCAATTCCAACAATTCCAGAGAGTTAGGCATTGGAGACAGAGAAGCAACAAGGAAACTTCTGAGTAAATCTCGGAATTGATTCCGACGCAAGAGGAGTTGTGTGTCGGCTGATAATTAAAGGTGGCGTGGCCAAATTAGCTCTGATTTGTTTCTAAAGGGATCAAAGACTGTCTCACAGCAGCTACGGAACCAGCAGACTTTAGCTGTTGCAATCATGATTTAGGGTTTTTTTTTTTTGCCATGACGAGCACAGCCTGCATGAAACCATGGGAGCCTAATTGGCAGCAGCAGGATGCTGCATTTTCAGCTGGAGGTAGACATCAGGGGAAGTTTGGCCAGGAGCCGTATGCATGGGAAAAGAAGTTGGAGACGGGGAGCAGCCAATTGGACAAGGGAATAAGAAGTATGGTACATGAATCGAGCCAAGATTTCGGCCGGATGCTACATGAACAATTGCAAGAGTTTGCAATGATACTTACTAAGAAGTATCGTTATAGTTTCCCAGCAGAATTCTTTGAGGATTATCATGGGAATTTCAACAAGGAGGAGTTCCTTGGAGTGGAGTGGAAGAAGGATACTGCTTTCGGTGGAATTGAGAAGGATGGGGGCTGTAAGGACAGTGCTTGCAGCCATAACAGAAAGTCCGAGGGTTTGGCTCCAAGTGTTTGGATAAAAGAAGAATTAAAGGAGTACTCTAATCCCTTTGGACAGAAGGTTGTTGATGAGGATAATCCAGATGATAATAGCGGAAGTTCAAAACAAGAGATGCTTGAGACATTCGATCAGTTGTCAGGAATGGCAGGAGACACCAAGGAATCCCTAGAATCGGGGAGTGATTTAGCTACAGTGATTGAGAAGTTAGAAGAAGAAATAATACTCCAAGAAGCATCTATTGAAAGGCTGCAAGGAAAATTTGATGGTGTTCCAAATCAAAAGATTGTGGGAAATGGAGTAACATTGGGTCAGGAAAATTTGATTGAAGGACCAGCAGTCTATACAGATATTGGTGCTGGAATTCTTCCTCTGATTCTGGACCTACCGGAAGCTAAGAGTGGAAATACCTGCAACATTTATCCTAGGCTGGGTCAAGATTGTGGTGGACCACATGCAGTTAAAGAAAGCCCTAAGTATACTGCTCTTTTGTCTTTGGATCCAAAGAAGGCTGAATCATCCTTGGCTAGGGTTAAAATAGGTATCAGACAGCCTCCAATGCAAGTTTTGGCAGGAAGGTTAAGGGAAATAGCTGAAGAAGTCGAAGATTTTGCCAAAGGAAACAAAACTCCTACTGCTGTGTTGTTTTTTACTTCCACTAGCAAATCCAAGTTGTTGTCCACTGCATGGAAGGATGAATTGTTGGCTGAAATAGAAGTTGCAACAACTCCTAATGCTAATGCTCACAAACAGCCTTGGTATGAGTATCCAAGGCAAATCTGCAATCTTCCATTGCTGCATCTCGAGGATGCTGTTGATATCTTTCAATGTGCAGCTGTAGTGCACCATGGAGGAGTTGGAACAACGGCTGTTGGTATTGAACTTGAATTCTATCAAATTGCTTCTATTGAAGTTCTAGGCCAAATTACAACACGGATTGGTCTTGGAATCCTAAGCACAAAGAAGAAGAAGCCTAGAAGAAGAAAGAGGGAAAAAGAGATTGAACAGAAAATGAAGGTGGGAGTTGGATGAAGATAGAGAAGTGGCTTAATGATAATAAATTTCTTGGGGACAAGAAACCTTTCAAGGGGAGGGGATTGTCACAACCCAAGGCTAATTAGAGGGGCAATAATGGAATTAGTTACCTTAGTTGGTTAGAAGCTATTTTTGTTATTTTGTTACAGCACATGGGACTGTTATTCTAGATATTCTTTTAGTTGTAAAGCCTATAAATAGGCTATAGCATGTAGAGAAGGTTATCATTTGAATTGAAGAATACATTTCAACTCTATTTCTCTCTCTTAATTCTCTCTCTCGGTTTTTCTTCTCTTCCTTCCCCCATTTCTTCTGTTTCAGTTCTATCCTCCCTCCTTATTGTTTTTCTCTTCCCTAAATCTCTCCTAAATTCCTATCACAACCTTAGCCAAACCCTAGGGTTGTGACATAGTCTAAATGTGTTAAAATTAGTGTTTGTTATGCAGTTATGGGTGAGGGCCCACCTGTCAGGAGAATATACTCCTCCAAACGGCCTTATAAATATGCCTCTCGTGCGCTTGGAAAAGGCATGCATGAAAATCAACAGAATTTTGTTTCTCCTCTCTCTCTCTCTCTCTCTCTCTCTCTCTCTCTCTCTCTCTCGTCCGTCTCTTTCTTCTATCATTCTCTTCTCTAATTTCTTGCTTGTTCTTCTTCAATGTCGACTCCATTCTCAAGTGGAGGACTTAATCTCCCTACTAGTTCCATCAGATTAGTAGGAGAATTGTGGTTGTCACAGCAAGGCTGTGACACGCCCCTACAACAAAGCAATCGAGGGTGGAACATAGGGACAGAGCACTAAGGGGTTGGCCCTTCCAACCCCTTCTCAATCGTTTGTGGAAAATTTGAGAGCAGAGGAGGTTGGCAAGACTTTGTTTCAAATGTGGGGACAAGTACACCTCAGGCCATCAGTGTAAACGACAACTGCTACTATTGGATGGAACTAAAGAGGATGATGTGGAAGAAAAGGAGGAATGCAGTCAAGGAGAAGAGGAGAAAGTGGAGATCTCCCTACATTCCCTAAGGGGAGTGACCACTAATAAGATCATCAAGGTGGAAGGGAGAACCAAGGAGAATAGTTTGATGATCCTTATTGATAATGGAAGCACTCATAGCTTCCTGGATGAGGGAACAGCCAAGAAGTTAACGTGAAATCTCACGGGGGCTCATCCCCTCTCGGTCACAGTAGCTAATAGGCAGAAGGTGATGTGCAAATCAGCATGTGTGGGCTTTTGTTGGCAAATGCAGAGGGAAGAATTTGAGACTGATCTACGTCTGCTTAAGTTGGGGCGATGTGACATGGTTTTAGGAGTTGATTGGATGAGGAAAGTCAGCCCCATCTGTTTTTAACTTTAATAAGATAGAAGTTACATTTGAGAAAAGGGGAAGGAGAATGACCCTTACAGGCAATGTTGAGGTAGGAACTTGTAAGATGATTACGGGCAAAAGGTTACACAAATTGCTCAAGAACAAGTGGACACAGGTGGCACAACTTTTCTCTATACATGCTATGGAATTGGAGGAAAACACAAAAGATGGTGAGAAGTTCATGCTGAATTCTATGGATTTTGCACAAATGCCTTGGGAGGTAACTCAAATAGACTCTCTTAATTTACTCTTAGATGAGTTTGGGGACTTGTTTGAGGAACCAAAGGCTCTAGCACCCCTGAGACCTATAGACCACACCATCAACCTGGAACCTAATGTTAAGCCCGTTAACCTCCATTCTTATAGATACCCCCCAAAACAGAAAGCTAAAATTGAACGAATGATCAAAGAAATGTTACACACCTCAACCATTCGGCCAAGTACCAACCCCTATGCCTCACCCTTGCTCCTAGTTAAAAGGAAATATGGCAGTTGGCAGTTCTGTGTTGATTACCGCCAACTCAATTCCCTTCCCATTAAGAACAAATTTCCTATACCGATTATTGAAGACCTGTTGGATGAATTACATGGAGCCAAGGTCTTTTCTAAACTTGACCTCAAATCTAAAGATCATCAAATGCGTATGCATCCCGATGATATCCATGTCATGACACGTCCGTGAATTTAGAACACTCCTAGCCCAGTATGGATTAGGAGATGATTTCTACTGAACAAAACAAAACAGAGCAAGGGAGGGAGAGAATGAGAGTGAGAGAATGAAGAGAGAAATTAGAACGATAGGAGGAAGAATCAGTCCAGATATTCAATTCAATGATAATCTTCCCAACAAGTTTGGGAATATTTATACAACCAATCGATGGGAGGCTACCACAGCAGATCCCTTCTCCATGCGGTTATAACCACCCTTTTGTCCTATTCTACCCCCCTCCATGTGGGGAATCTACCAGCCTGGCTAACTAACATCTCCAATGGAGTTACAACAGTAAATAGCAAAATTATAGCAGTAAGGAAATTACATTAGTAAGCAAAAAAACAAACTAATACTTATAGCTACTTGAGTTATCAATTCCGGGTCCTTTCCGTACGATCAACAAAACCACATTTAGAACCTATTAAGGGCATTACGAATTCTTGGTAATGCCCTTCGGATTAACCAATGCACCTGCAACCTTTCAAGCCCTTATGAACCAAATATTTGATCTTTACCTAAAACAACAACATATCCAGCCATTATCCCACTATGTGGGGTTGGCTACATGAATTCTAGACTTCTATGTGGGTTACATCCCAACAGATAGTTTGTCTAGAATTCATATTTGGATCCGACTAGGTTTTACGCTGGCTGTCGGCTACCTAACGCAACCCTCCTCCTTTATCCGGGCTTGGGACCGGTAGTGGATAATATCCCCTGGCGGAGTAATGATGAAATGAAGTTTGGACACCATCTTCACATGGAGAAATTTCATGAGATGGTGGTGAATGAAGATAATTGATATAGTTGTGTTCCATAACTTAGTTGACATGGTGAAACCAACAAGTACAATATGGAAACACAACATAGTTTGTCTAGAATTCATATTTGGATCCAACTAGGTTTTACGCTGGTTGTCGGCTACCTAACGCAACCCTCCTCCTTTATCCGGACTTGGGACCGGCAGTGGATAATATCCCCTGGCGGAGTAATGATGAAATGAAGTTTCAACACCATCTTCATATGGAGAAGTTTCATGAGATGGTGGTGAATGAAGATAATTGATATAGTTGTGTTCCATCACTTAGTTGACATAGTGAAACCAACAAGTACAATATGGAAACACAACCAAAAATATTTGATCTTTACCTACACCAATTTATTTTGGTATTCTTTGATGACATTCTCGTGTATAACCCCACCTTCTCTAAACACCTAGAGCACTTAAGGACCACTCTACAAGTTCTCAGGTTCAATAAGTTGTACTTTAAGAAGTCTAAATGTGCATTTGCACAACCTCAAGTGGAGTATCTTGGCCACATTATCTCTGGGGCAAGAGTGAGTACAGACCCCCAAAAGGTAGCAGCCATGACTAATTGGCCAAGACCTGCCAATGTGAAAGCCCTGAGGGGATTGTTGGGCCTCACAGAGTACTATCGGAGGTTTGTAAAAGATTATGGCATCATTAGCAAGCCATTAACAGGGTTGTTAAAGAAAGAGGGATTTCATTAGAGTGATAAGGCTGAGGAAGCTTTTGGAAAACTAAAAACAACCATGAGTGAGGTACCTACACTAAGTCTCCCTTATTTTAATCAGCCATTTGTATTGGAGACAGATGCAAGTGATTTTAGAGTGGAAGCAGTTCTAATGCAAGAGGGCATACCCCTAGCTTTCATCAACTAGGCCTTAGCCCCTAAGCATATGGATCTAAGTGTATATGACAAAGAACAACTAGTTGTCCTAATAGCATTAGAGAAATGGAGACATTACTTAGAAGGGGGCCAGTTTATCATAAGGACAAATTATGAGAGCCTCAAGTTCCTGCTATAATAGAAACTTCATACGCATCTCCAGAGGAAAGGTATGTCAAAATTAATGGGGCTTGACTGTGTTATTCAATACATGAAAGGCTATGAGAATAAGGTTGTCGATGCTCTCTCTCGATGCTTAGAGGATGGGGGGTCAGCTGCTATTACTGCCTTGACAGCATATTGGTTCATGGAAGTAACCTCCAGCTATAGTCCGGGGGAGTAGGCTAAAACACTTACGGAGGAGCTTACTATTGACCCTAATAGCAGACCAGGCTTTAATCTAAAAAATGGACTGTTAAGGTACAAGGAAAGATTGGTGATTGGGGAAGAAGAATCCCTCAAGAAAAAGATATCGATGGCTCTACATGACTCTCCTATGGGAGGGGAGCTAAATACCTATAACAAGGTGAAACAAATATTCTATTGGCCCAAATTGAAGAAGGTAGTGAAAAATATGTGAAGACTTGTGACATTTGCAGCAGATGCAAACATGAAAACATCCACCCTCTCGGGTTGCTGCAACCTCTACCTATACCAGATCAGGCATGGACCAACATCAGTATGGATTTCGTAGAAGGGCAACCAAAATCAGAGGGTAAGGATTGTGTGTTGGTAGTAGTTGACAAATTAACTAAGTATAACCATTTCTTGAGCCTATCTCACCCCTTTACTACACAAGAGGTGGCTAGAGTGTTTTTAGATCAGGTGGGTAAGTTACATGGGTTGCCTCAGGTGATTGTTTCAGACAAGGATAAGGTTTTCACAAGCTTACTTTGGAGGGAGCTCATGAAATCCCTGGGGACCCAACTCCACATGTCTTCCTCCTATCATCCGAAAATTGATGGAAAAATTGAGAGAGTAAACCAATACCTAGAAACATATTTAAGGTGTGTGTGCCTAATGTATCCTACCAGGTGGCATAAATGGCTTCCTTTAGCACAGTGGTGGTACAACACCAGCTATCATTCCTCCCTGAAAATGACACCATTAGAAGCACTCTTCAGGTACCAACCACCTCTATTACCGATGGGTGGGGGCCAAAACTTAGTGGCTACAGTGGATGATTATTTGGTCCAACGGCAACAGATGGTGCATTCCCTAAAGAAGGAGTTAGCTAATACACAAAACCGAATGACAAAGTTTGTTGATAAGAGAAGGAGTGAGAGGTCTTCCTCTGTGGGGGATAAGGTGTGTTAGAAGTTCAAGCAAGCCCAATTGAAGTCCATATCGCCCAAGACGGTATCTAAGCTCAACTCCAAATTCTATGGTCCTTATGAAGTGATAAGAGTAAGTGGGAAAGACTGCCTACAGGTTACAGCTTCCAGAGGGGTCCTCCATCTACCCCATATTCCATGTGTCACTTCTTAAACTCTCATCTGACACCAATCCGGTCAATTCTACCCTACCTCCAACAGCTCAAAATACCCAACAAGAGGCAGAACCTATAGCCATTGTGGGCTAAAGGTTATCTACAAACAGAAGGCGCCAATCACACAAGTGTTAGTGTGTTGTCCAACCTCCATCCCAAGAACAACACGTGAGAGTACCTACCAAATTTTGTACAACAATTTTCCAGGGCAGTCAGGCTACTTTGACCTACTTGAGGACAAGTAGTGTTTCAAGCAAGGGAGGAATTGTCATGGTCCAGTAGTTGGCATACTAAGGCAAGAGTAGAAGCTGGTCACTAATCGGGAATACACGAGGGAAGGCTGGGTATTATAGGCTGGGGTATTATTGTAATAAGAATGGAAGGTAGTTATAGAATAATTCAAATTGTAATTGTAATTCAAATGTGGCACCAAGGCTTGGTATATAAACCAAGTCCCGTGACCCTTAGAGGCATGAATGGAAATACGATTGATTCTGTTTTCCCTCTAAAATTCTCTCAATCTCTCTTCCCCTCTCAATTCTCTCCCTTTGTCTTTCTATTCTCATTCAAATCATCAATTCCAATGCAATTCCCTCTAAATTGTGAGAGAATTTACCTTATCAGAATTGAGTTCTAACATTTCGATTTCTTCACATACAATTGATTGAGCCTAAGGATCTCAAATGCAGACTTTAATGGTTGAGGTGTTTGGCAAAGTTGGGTTGTAAACAAGGATGTCATCAAAGAAAACTAAGATAAATTTTTGCAGGTAGGATTCAAAAATTTGGTTCATCAAAGATCGGAAAGTGGATGGGACATTTGTTAGCCCAAAGGGCATAACTTTAAATTCATAGTGCGCTTGGTGTGTCCGGAAAACTGTTTTGTAAATATCTTCTGGTTTCATCCGAATTTTATGATAACTAACTCTAAGGTCAAGTTTGGAAAAAAATGGTGGCATGCTTAAGCTCATCCAATAGGTCTTCAATTATAGGAATAGGAAACTTATCCTTGATAGTTATGGCATTCAATTGCCAACGGTCAATGCAGAAGCCCCATGAACTGTCTTTCTTTTTGACAAGGACGGGAGAAGCAAAAGGACTGTGGCTAGAATGGATGACTGATTGTTGCAACATGTCCTTGACAAGGTTTTCAATTTCAGTCTTTTGCTTAGGTGGATATCTATAGGACCGAATATCGACTGGTTCTAAGTTAGGCTTAAGTGGTATGGCATAGTTGAACATGTACCTGCCATATACGTTGAGTTGGGTCGCTTATAGTCACCAATAGCCCTCCTACTTGCTGCTGCATTTCCTCCCTGTCATCAGTGGCCTACAACGAAAACAATTGTGCCACTTGACTCAATTTCATTTTTAACAGCCTCTGCAGCCTCTTTCCAATTATCATGTTACAGGAGGAGCCTGTATCTAGGCTTCCAACCAAAGTTACTGCCTTCCCGTCCTTGATAATAGTAACCTCCATCTTGTTGAAATCAAAGAATATTGGACTAATAGTTTTCATCCAATCAACTCCGAGCACCACATCACAACCTCCTAACTTCAACTATCTCATATCAATCACAAACGATTCTCCCTGCATCTACCAACGAAAGTTTACACAAGCAAATCTGTTAATCATCTTCTCTCCATTCGCCACAGTCACCATCAATGGCTGCATGTTGGTAACCTGACACCCTAACTTCTTGGTTGTCTTTTCAGCCAAGAAGCTGTGGGTGCTTCTGTCACGACCCAAGGATAATTAGAAGGGATATACTGTATTTCTTTTACTTTAATTGCTGCATCTATATTCCAGCTACCAATTCTGTTAGAATTAGGAAGGTCATATGTGAGGCCAGTGTTCTAAAAGGCGTTAGGCACTAGTTGGGCGCCAGGCTGGGGCCTAGCGCCTAGGCCGCCTAGGCAGTGCATAAAAAAATTATTTAAATAAAATTTATTTTATCTCAAATACACATGCATACACATATGTTCATATATATATAAACAAATCATATATATAGGCTATATATATAAATCTATCTCTATTTATATATATAAAGTTATAAGCAGATATTATATGTATATTATTATGCATATATATAATATATATAAAGTTATTAGCAAATCCTCGGCTCTCATCAGAGCCTAGCAGTAGCAGGGTGATCACTACCATCGTCCAGTCCACTACAGTGCGACCACAACCCAAGCCGACCCATGCCAATTAGCCATCGTCTCCACTGCTTCGCCGTTGTTCCATCTTCGTCTCCTTCCTGTAGCACCGTCAAATCCGGCTGTTCCATCATCGTCGCTCAGATCCAATTGTCGGATGTTAGATCCATCCATCTGATCTTGGAAGGAGATGGAGTCGAGCGACCGACGAGCCCAAACCACGGTCACAAGAGGAGAGGATATAAAAGGGAGGGGAAAATCGGGCACAAAAAACATGTCTAGGAGGCTTCGCCTTGGCTGCATCGGCCACCTAGGCACCACCCGGGCCCGATTAATCAGGCCCAACGCATAAGGTGGCAATTTGAAGGAAATCGCAGCGGCCCAGGGCCGTCTTTTAGAACACTGTGTGAGGCCATTGGAAAATGACAAAATAGTTTGCTGCAACTGCTGAGGGGGGAATGATTTGTTGCTTCCACACCCACACCAAGCACCTATATGTATTCATCCCATTCCATGGGAGAAGGCATGCAAAAATAGAATACAACATTATCCTATTCTCTCTCTCTCTCTCACTCGTCTCACTCAATCTCTTCCATTCTCCCCTCTCATTTCTCCCTACTTCCTCCCGAATTATGTTCAATCTCCCCATTCAATTCTTCTCTGTTCTTCCCTGAATTCCTTCCAATTACTTCTAAGACCCTAGCTAAACCCTAGGGTCATGACAAATGGTATCAGAGCAATACCATCATCGACTGTGTTTTTGTTACGGCACTGATTTGAAGGCGAATCCGACTAGGGCTCGGCGGTGTGCTACTCACTGGGGTCGAAAGGTGATTTCAACCAGAGCTGACAGTCTTGCAGTTGGACGGAGTTGGGTCGACCAACGAGCACGCCAGAAAAGTGGACAACAGTCGTTCGTGAGAAACAGACAGTAGGGGGACACGAATAGACATCGTTCGTGAGAAGCGGCAGTCCGTCAGAGAGTTAAGCAAACCATCGAACGTCCCACAGAGGCGTGAGTCCATTGGAGGGTGAAGCTAACGGCCTAGACGTGCGCGACTGAAGCGAAAGACAGGTTGAAGGAGCTCCACCGGAGTTGACAACAGGGGCGAGGAAGGTTGTTGCAACCAGTTCAAACGGATTCGGTGAATAGCCCTTGTCAAACGAGAAAGGATTGAGGGAGAAGCAGAGTCAAGTGATTTCTGATCACCTCACGGACCCAATCAGAAGGCATCACAAAGTGGTCTTCCTCGGCTGGAGTTCAGAATTCAATAGTGTTCAATCTGATTTGAAGTGAGCAAGCTGGGGGGTCTTTGGTGGCCGAGTCGAGATTCCAGTGAGTAAAGAAGCAAGTTTGGAAGTAATTGTTGAATCAAGGCGATCGCATGTCGGATCTGAAGTAGTAACTGATTCCGATGCATGAGAAGGTGAGATCGGCTAGGATTTGAAGGAGACATAGGAGGAGTGGCCTTTGACTAAGACGTTGGTCACTTGTTCGACTTTGAAAACGAGCAAGGTAGAATGTTCCAACTGATCCTTGGTGGAATCCCTTAGTCACGGCTAACAGCGAGCAGTGATTTTCGTTGGTGATTTGGAGGCGACTACTAAGAGGGGAGATACAGCCATGGCTCTTGGCGTGAGGCTTTGAATCAAACTTGGAAGCGAAGTGGGAGGTTGACTCTCGGCTACAAATCTCGATAATTCTTGCTCATAACTGACGTGCAAAGCGGGTTAAGCGATTTTTGGCTTGAATCTAACAAAGTGTATTGACTGCATCAGAGTTGATCAGCATAGAAAACGGATTCCACTGGGCGATTCTGAATTGGAAGGTGATTGGGTGGCGACGGTGCAAGGAAGGCACTGTCGGACTTGAAATTGGAAGGTGATAGAGATTGGGTCACACGTGGAGATGGGAGTCGCAATCAGTAGGGACGGTGATTGGGTTGGCGACTTCCCTAGGCAGTTGACGTGAGGCGATTGTCGCCTGTGAATCTGGGCTCTCCTGTTCGAATCTTGAGAGGGGAAGCAAGTGGTGCTTTGAAGCTGGAATTTCGACTATCGGAATAGATAGCAGGCGAGTCAGAACAATTGGTAGCTTTAGGCGACTCTAGAACCTGCAATTTGCCACCTCTTGGATCATCTTCAGAGGTGACTATTGAGAGGTACATACTGAAGAGAAGTGAGGGATTCAGGATGTACAAAGCTCCTGGTTATTGGCCTCCGGGTTATCCTGCTCGTGAGAAGTCTACTAAGGGGAGTAGTGCATGCACGAGGACATTGGAGTCTCAGTCACAGCAGAAGGGTACTGCATTTTCAGGGGGTTGACTTGCTCGTGAGGCCATTGGGAGCAATGCATACATGAAGCAGATGAACCCTCAATTGCAGCAGAAGAATGCTTCATTTTCAATTGGAATGGAGCCTCAATGGCAGCCAAAGAATGATGCATTTTCAGTTGGCCAAAAGCAACAAACAAGGGAAAAGAAGTTTGAAAATGAGATCAACCAATGGGACAAGAGAGCAAGCAGTGGGGTACATGATACGAGCAAGGAATTTGACCTTATGATACGCGAGAAACTGCAAGACTTTGCGATGATACTTATTAAGAAGTATCATTACAACTTTCCAGTGGAATACTTCAATGATTATCGCGGAAGTTTTAACAAAGAGGAATTTCTCAAAACGGACCAGTCGAAGGAGAAGTCAAGATGGCAGGAAGGGGATTCATTGCTCACCTCCAATGTTGAGTAAAAGAAGTATACCAGTTTCGAAGAAATTGACAAGGAAGATACCAACTCATTACTCTCGTTTGCTAGTGCATGGGCTGAAGGATTTGGTGATGTTCTGGATCAGAAGTTTGTAGGAAATGGAATAGCATTGGATCAGGAAAATCTGACTAAAGGACCCTCAATTTACACAGATATTGGGGTTGGAATCCTTCCTCCTATTTTGGACCTACCAAAAGCTAAGGATTCTTTAGCTTGGGTTAAAATGGGCAGCGAGAGGGTGGAGATAGCACTAGCTGGAGGATATCTTACTATCAACATAAAAGGCTCTAGAACCAAACAATATGATGGTGTTGCTTCCATTTCAGAAAGGGCAAGCCAAATTGCAAGCATGAACCCGTTGTCAGTATTGGGGGTAACAGAGGCAACAAAAGCAAGGATTTCGGGGGAGTGGAACACAAAAGCTGAAAAAAGAGATGTTGATTTCTCTTTCAGCCAAGGGAAATCCTTTACAAGTTATAACCCTGCAAGTAGTTATCTCCATCAATAGCAAATTCAAAATGGTGAGGAATTTTGGAAGCTAGTTGTAGATGGGGAAAAGCAAAGGGAGGTAGCTAAAGAAGTTATAGGTTTTACCGAAGGGAACAAAATTTCCGTTGCTGTATTGGTTCCTCCTCTAGTTGGAAAATTCGAATGCTAGTCTATTGCATTGACTGATGAACAGATGGTTGAAGACGATGTGGCAGCAAGTCATGATGCTATTACGGTTGAGAGAAAAGAAAAGAGGAAAAAGCCTAGAAGGATAAAGAAGGAAAGAAGCATTAAACTAATAGAGAAAGCTGGAATTGGATGAATAAGAATGGCTCAACGTAATAAGTTTTTTGGGGACAAAAAACCTTTCAAGGAGAGGGGATTATCACGACCCAAGGGTAATTAGAAGGGCTATGCTGTATTTCTTTTACTTTAATTGTTGCATCTATATTCCAGCTATCAATTCCGTTAGAATTAAGAAGGCCACATGTGAGGTCTTAGGAAAAGGACAAAATAGTTGTTGTAACTGTTAGGGGGGGGGGGGATGATTTGTTGCATCCACACCCACACCAAGCACATATATGTATTCATCCCATTCCATGGGAGAAGGCATGCAAAAACAAAATACAACATTATCCTATTCTCTCTCTCTCACTCACTCGTCTCACTCAATTATCTTCCATTCACCCCTCTCATTTCTCCCTACTTCCTCCCTAATTCTATTCAATCTCTCCCTTCAATTCTTCTCTATTCTTCCCTGAATTCCTTCCAATTACTTCTAAGACCCTAGCTAAACCCTAGGGTCATGACAGCTTCCGCTGTCAATTAACACCATCAGCCTTTGATTCCTAACCTTTCCTTCCACCTTAATGGTTTTACTATTAACCAAGCCTCGCAAGGCATGCAGTGAAATATCTCCATCACCTGCTTCTTCCACTTCACCTCTTCTGTTGGAACTTCTATCTCTTCCATTTCTTCATCTCCTTCCAGCATCAGCAGTTGCTTTCAGCATTGGTGACCAGGCACATACCGGTCTCCACACCTGTAACATTGGCCTGCCTGCCTCCTCTGTTCAAAAGTTCCAGATCTGCCTCCTACCAGCTGATTTTCCCCTTCTGCAGGTTGAACAGCATGACCTCTATTAATTTGGCCAGATTTCACCATCTCCTTACCACTTCCCAAGTTTATCACCATCTGATTACCATGAAAAGGAAACTTCTGCCTCTTCATTATAGCTTCCACAGTCATCTCCTGCAATTGTGCACTTTTCACAGCCTGTTTGACAGACTTTGGCTGCAACATTTTGACGACTGGCCTCAACTCTTCATTCAAGCCGCTGATAAAGCTTTAAACAAAGTAGGCCTCACTCGAACCGGGATTAAGAGCAATCATGAGGGACTTTAGTTCTCAAACTTCTCCTGGTACTGCTGGACAGTCCCTTCCTGTCTCAGCTTGTTGAATTCCTCCACTACATCAACTAGATTCCGATCTCCAAATTTGGCACAGAATTCCTCCATGAAGTCTGTCCAATTGCTGTCAGCATGCAACCTGTACCAGCCTTAGAACCAGGAATCTGCCACATCATTCAGGTAAGCCGAAGCTAAGGTGACCCTCTGTTGCTCTGGAACCTGATATAAGGAGAACAACTTCTCGCAGCGACTAATGCACCACCATGGATTTTGGCCTTCAAAAAATGGAAAATCTAGCTTAGGCATAGGGAAATGAGGCTGAGGGTGTATAGCCTGCATTCCTTGCCTTCTGCCTTGCGCTCATTCCTCAAACATCTCTCCACTAACAGCAGGCTCCGCTTCAAAATCAAAGGAATCTTCTGCCCTAGGGCCTGGTCCAAGTCCTGGCAGGACTGGATCAGTCCTTTCCCTAGGAGGAAATTCAGGAGACAATCTCACCTGATTCTGCCCCGTGAACATCAGCATGAAGCTCTGCAGTTCTCGGATCTGACTCCCAATGTTTTCTCGTATCTGGCTTCCAAAGTCCTCGCATATTTGAGAGATTGCGTTGTCCAATTTCCGTTCCACATCTCATCTACCAATCCTACTCAGATTTGCAGTTCGGACGTTGTAGCAAACATTTTCTGCAACTGCACCTCCATCTACTTCATTTTGGTTCCGTCCACCATTACTATCTCCATCCGAGTATAGATCGAAGGCCAAGGCTCAATGCTCTAATACCAAAATTGTCAGGTCCTCGTGACTGACAATGGAAATTCTTGTACGAGGAAGAGAATTAGGGCAGGATGAGAGAAGAATGCGGGGAGGAAGAGAAAGAACAGAGGGAGATAAGAGAACAGAAGGATTGAGAGAGAGAGAGAATTAGTGGCTATGAATATTCATTGATAGCCACTAACTATCCAAGCTACAACTTCCAATAGCTGTTTTAAGTACAACAGCTACTAACTACCTTACAAATGCAACCCCAAAGGACAAAAATACCCCTACTACAACCGTAGGGTCCTAACACCATTCTTTTTGAACAACTGAACTAAGATATTGAAATTGATCTTTTCTTAGGATAACTTGATCTCCAAGTGTTAATAACACCATCCACACTTCTATTACTACTAAACTTACATTCCAAATACTCAATTTTCAACCTATTTAATGAAAACCTTTAGATTCTAAAATAATTCCCCCATCTCATTCACTAAGATAATACCGTATGCAAATAGGATACAGCAAGGCACTCTTTCTTAAATGTCCTTTGTGAGTTCACCAATCACAAGAACAAGGTAAGGTCAATATAAATCCTTGATGTAATTCAATCATAATTGAAAAGGCTTTAGTATCTCCTCCACAAGTCCTAACAAATCTTTTTGCTTGATGATGCAAGTCTTTATTATGCAATCCAGGCACGTTTCTTCTCCAACACTTGCCACAAGACTTCTCTAAGGAGTATGTCATAGGACTTTTCTAAGTTCATAAATACCATATGCAAATCTTTCTGTTTATCTCTGAACATTTTTATTAGAGGTCTCAGTAAGTAGATGGCTTCCATTATTGACCTGCTAGGCATAAAATTAAATTGGTTTTCCAATACATTTGGCTTATTTCCTTAATCTTTTCCAATACATTTGGCTCATTAACTTATTTCTCTATAATTTCACCACTTTGAACATCTCCTTTAAATAGGCACTAAAGTGCTCTTTCTGTACTCTAGCATCCCTTCTTATTTAAGGATCACATTAAATAATTTCATTAACCAAAAAATGTCTCTCTTCCCATGCATTTTCATGCAAACTTCATTGTTCAAAAAATATTCTTTTGACATAAAGTTCATAAAACCATTTGAGCTCTTAACAAAAAAAGGGTAAACCATGATGCAAGTGCATTTTAATCATTTTCAAATCAAACTTCATTACTTCAATTATTTACTTATCACAATAGACCATCAAAAATTAATCCGTACTACTAAGAAGGTTCGAACTTATTGCAAAGAATTAAGTCGTATGTTCATAACCTAAAATATGTATAAAAGGACAATAGTTGGTTTGCAAAGAATCAATGCTGATGATATTAAACAACTCAAAAATGAAATTCTTCATCAATGAAGAATGCTTGGAAAATTTGTGTGATAATGTAATTAATTTACCATCTTTACAAATAAAGAAAAGCAACTAACACAACTCATTGTGATGGCACACTTAAAAGGCACATATATCCACCTATACACATACATATAATAAAAACACATAAATCTATCGATCAAAAAAAAACACATAAACAGAAGCAGGAAGAATATAAATTAATTTACAACAAGAAGAAGAAACACTCTTTTCTTTTAATAATTAATACAAGGAAAAGAAATGGGTCCAAATGTAAGAAGAAGATACTAATCACAACACGGATGTTTAAGTTAAAAAAGCATGAGTTTACAAAAGCAGAAGAATATAACTTAATTTACAATGAGGAGAAGAAACACACTTCCCTACCAATAATTAATAAAAGGAGAAGAAGCATGTCATGAAAAACAAGATATAATAGTCAACAATGTTGATAGAGGTCCAAGTGAGAGGGGTAAATAATGATCACAACTTGTAACAGAAATCTATTTATCTTGTAGGGAATATCATGAATAATTGGATGCCAATGATGCTAGCAAAAGAGAAAGAAGACTCAACCATTTGCAAATGAATATTGTTCGCTCAAATTTCCTATTTGAAATGAATCTACTTAAACTCAGTCCAAAAAATTTTCTTCTTGTAAATTATGCTCAGTCCAAAGATAATACATTTGTACAAAAATTACTGTGTTCTATAGTTAGTTCCACCTTCTACTATTATTTTTCTATTCCATAAATTTTTTTAAATAAAAAAAAGAGCAGGAAATGAATACATCAATTTTTAATTCATATTCCAGTTTGAGTCAAATGCCAACTTGTTAACATATTTTTTTTCCCTAAATGCCAATTAAGAAAATTGCCAATCAATTACTCTTTAGGGAATAATAAGTAATTCTAATCAATCATCAATGGATAAAGAAAGATAAGGATTACCTCTTCGTTTGACCTCCACCGATGGTTCTGCTGTAGCCCGTCTCATCAGTTCCAGAGCCCCCTTAAAGTTCTTGTGTCTAAGCTCCATTTCAGCCCATTCACACCAAACACTAGCCAAATGATCAACAGCTTTGTAGTTTACCTGTACTGCCTTATCAAATATCACTCTTGCATTGGCAATATCCTTGTGGGTCTCGTACAACTTTGCAAAAGCAACCCACAATGTATGAGGCTTCCCCACAGCTTTCATGGCATCAACAGTCCTCACTGCCTCAGTGTAAGTAAGAATCTGCCTTGTCGGATTACCTTCAAAAAGCTTTACTCGTCGATGCCACTGTTCTACATTATGTGGGTTTTGACGAAGCAGCACACTATTAGCCAGTTCTGGTCTCCTATCCATTAAATGTTCCAACCGTGCCAACCTCAAATCTACATCTTTATCATCACTCAACCAAAATCTTTTGAGCTTCTTCTCAAGCTTGGACACATCCAAACGGTCATCTTCTTCTTCGTCATCATCCTCAGCATTCTCTTCACTGTTATCATCCTCTCCCTCACTTTCTTCTTCCATCTTTATAGCAAGCATACTCTCTTCAAACTGGGAATATGCATCAAAAATCACACTGAAATCCCGAACTGTTATAACTGTAGTCATCCCCTCCTCAAATATATCCCTTGCCTTCTCCACTAAGTTTCTCCTGATATAATAATCTGCAAGCGAAGTCCAAAGCCGGCCAACCTCATCTGTGAACTTCCTAATCCCTCCCCTGATTATCGCATCCACATTCAACCCTGAAACTTCCTTCGCATGCTGCGTGAGCAAATCACACAACTCAAGCCACAACCTATGCTTGGTCTTCCCCTTTATTGAATAAAACTGGTCATCATTCAGGACCCCTGCTAATCTCTCGGCTGCCTCTTGCCAAAGGTTCGAATTTACCAAAAACTCAAGAAAATCCTCTATATGAGTAGGATCATACTTCAAATACCGCCTATAAACCCTAAGTGAAGTCTCGATTGGGACGCCCTTTTGGCTGACAAACACCAAATAGGGCTCCCAAATCCGATCATGCTGCGTCACCGGCAACGCGCAGAGCGCCCGATCGAAGGTGCGGCGAGTCCGAGTGACCAGCTTTTGCTCCGTCAAGGTCAGCAAGTACATAATCCAAACCCGTGGCATTTTGTGCATTGTGACAAGTGCTCTCTCAAATGTGTTATTTAGGGTTTGGTACTGTGAGTGTGTGATGGGGAGGTTCCGTACAAGTTCGAGGCGTTCACGGAGATAAGCGTACCATAATTTGTAGCTTCCAGGTAGGGCTTTGAGGGCTCGCTCGTAGATTATAGCTCGCTTCTTGAACGGCGCTTCGGTTCGAGCGACCAAGTATCGCCACCATAGTTTCAAGCTGAATGGATTGCGAAGGAGTTCTTCTTCGTATAACAAGTCGTCTTGACTTGGATAAAGTTCTTGTGGTATTGACATGAACAGTGAATTTGCGGGAAATTGAAGAGGAAAAGTTCAGAAAACAGTGTGGTTCTCCGAATCCGACAACTAAACCTCTTCTTTCCCCCTTATTTCCGGTGATACTGCGATGAAATGAATTTGGGAAACTCAAGCCGATCGGCGACTCGTTGGACTTAGTTGCAGAAACTCAAAGCAATCGGTGATTGGACGCCATGGCGATGATGGGGAAAACGAAATCCTTCGAAGGAGAAACACGAAGCAAGAAAGAGGGAAATCGTTTGCGATAGAAATCCCCTTTTCATTTTGATACATGTTTTCGAGTTTTTAGCCATTTTTTATAATTTTTTAAAAACATATTACTTGGATACTTAATTTCGATATTTTACTTTATTTATATTAATAATATTACATATAATATAATATATTTAATATATAACTATTATCTTAAATATTAAAATTAAATATCTAATTACTATTTTCGACATATTTTTCACTCTATTTTGTTTCATGATCTCACAACTTGTCCATGGAATCCAAATTCGTGCCCTTAGCGGGATGAATTTGATTTAAGATTTCTATTTAAATTTTTAGTTCAGATTAAGTCTTTGTTTGTATTTTAAAAATTATATTCATCATTTTTATATTTTGAAAACTTATATTATATTCTCCTTTAGATTAGTAACAAAAAATTTTGATGTAAGCAAAATAATTGATGAACAACCTAAAATGTGCTCAAATTAGGTTGGTGACCAGCCCCCAGGGCACAGCTCAGTTGGTAAGGAGCGGGTAGAGTTGCTCCCGAGTGGCAAGGATCGAGTCAGGCAAGCCGCAGTGTGGGATTTCCTGCTCCTCAGGGGTCCTTGTGGGCGGCTCGCACTGGTCCTCCCTGTCACCTGCCAGCTAGGTTCCTGATTTACTCCCCTCACGTGGCGTGGGGCAGTTCGTGGGGGACCCTCGGGGTGTGAGTTAACACCTTTTGCTCCCGAAATTAGGTTGGTGATCTGTAAATTTAAGGATAGGGATAGTAATTTGGGTAAGATTGACCCAATTTGACTTGCCAAACTCATCCAGTAAAGCATATTAAATGCATCTTCATCTTTTCCCAAGTTCACTGCATTGGATCGGGGCTTCAATAAATTCACAGGAGAGCCCAAGGCTGCATATTTGCCGGTAGAAAATCACTGAATTCCTTTTGTGCGCTTTCAGTGTCATGTGTTTGACCATGGTCTATCGTAGTCTATTCGATTGTCTTAAGATTTATTGTCCAACTTATGATTAGAGGAGCAATATTTAGAGGGATAAACTAGCTCTTCAAGCAATAAGGGGAAGGGGGTTGAGGTTACGCGAAGAAAAGAGATTCCGACATAGTTTACTATTCTTCAAAATGATCTTTCTCATGTGTTCTTAATTGCGATTGTTAATTACACATCTAAAGTCACTCTTATTTAGATAGTTGAGGTGTGGTCGTTGATAAATAATAAATTTTGTTCGTTAATGGAAAACGATATGAATATTCCTTTACTTGAGGAATTGACCCTCCTTATTAACAAATGAATTATGGATGACGCTATGATAAATGTAAGAACTAAAGGTAAAAATAGGTCGAATGGAGGACAAGAATTTTACATTAGACAAGACAAATAAATTTAGCTTAGGATACATGCCTGTGAAATTAAAGTCTTAGTTAAAGAATGAGAAGAATAATGCCAAAGAAAGAGCAAAAAATAGGTTCTAGTGCATGGACTCTAGTTATTATTGATCCAACTTAATGGTTTTCTCATTTGTGTTATTTTGTTGTGGTTTGATTTTGTTTCTTTAGTGGTTGCTCAAGGAATCGTCTATCGTAAAATGTAAATGCTCTGTGTTATTTTTTCTTAAAAAAAAAAATGAATACACAAATAGGTACATATGTAGAAGCATATAGGTATATATTTAGACATATATATAATATATATATACTTACGTATGTGTATTAACATGTGTATATATACATAAAAAATATATTGAAAAATATTTTATTGATAGAGTTTTATAACACTAAAATCTAGTATTTATTTATATAATAATATAGAATAGAACATATATGCATACATTTCATGTACGTATGTACTATTTACACATATATATATACACACGTATGTACCTATATATATTTACATATTCATATTCATATACATATAAGTATAGTTAAAAAACAAATTTGTTGGTAGAAAATGAACTGCTAAATGTAAATTTACATATTTACATATGTATACGTGCGGCACCCTAACTTACAAGTTTGATCTCTTATTCGCGTCAGATATTCCTTATCTTGCCTGATACCAACGTTTCACTCCCAAATGAATTGTGTAACTCTCCGTTTTTTCAGGGCGTTAGGTAACGTAAGATGCCAGAGATATATTATTTTTCTAACAGAATCTCAACACAAAAACTATTCCCCCGAAAATTCTGTTACACCTTTTTAGTATATCAACTTAGAATTATTAATAAACTAAGATGGGTAAATCACCTCAAATGCGGAAGTTAGATCAAAACCTCTATAGATTATAATCGAACCCACTTTATTTATAACATAAAGTAAAACCAACGTTTATATGACGTCATCAAAATAAACAACATAATTGAAAATGACATATTATAAACTATCCACTAATCGACGTCACTCTTTGACAACCTCTCTTCCTTTCGCACCGCTGCTTTCACGTAGAACGTTTAAATATTCTAAGAACAAAATCCATATTAGATAATGAATCATCTAAGTGAGAGTTCAAAAACACGTTTTCATGAATGAATGAATACAAGAAATGAAATAAACCAACACAACCCGGCAAGCCCTAGCCCAAGAGAATCTCACACAGCAATTAACCCTACCACGGGAAAAAAGCAATCTCTCTAAAGGCCACGCCACCACACCAACACATCGACATGACGCGATTCTAGTTTGAGAGGGGTAAGATCAACGCATCTCCCCAACATCTCAGGAATAATCGTTACCACTCCCGGGCTAAAAGGATCACAATAACACAGGAACCCAACTCACCACAATTACGTCAAGGATTACATTTCCACTCAAAAGTATCAGGGAACCATTACCCAATCCTAACTCAAATCTCATATGGACCACCTAGTCATCCTAGTGCAACTTCCCTGACCATATGGCCCAGCACGAAAACCTAGGCGGCTATCTCGACATGCACACCAATACAAGATATCCCTATACATTATTCTGGCAACACCCTTGGGGAATTACGACTACACTATCTAGACAACATTCCAGACTGACATTCCATATGAACAACACAAAATGCATGACAATGCCACATATCACAACTCAATGTATCATATAAACAACATTTTATAAAATACAATGTACAAGCACAAAACACCTAGAGACAAACCTACTTTATAAAACCAACCGTCACCGATTACTGTTCACATGCAATAAAACCGTTTCGCATGAAATCACAACACATTTAGATAGAACAAGTACCAAGTTTTTAAGGTAGAAGAACCCACAATAAGTCAAGTTTTGGGTAAACTACTCACAATAAAATAAGTTTTGGGGTGAACACTCATCAGTCAAAACCAAGATTTGGGATAGAACCACTCATCTCGAATGTATTCAAAATGCCTCGATCCTTATGCATAGCGTCGATTGGCGTGTCAAACCTCAAACACCCGTACTTATACTCAATGTCAAACCACGACACTCCCTAAACACCATATTTAATTAAAGGAGCATCAAAAATCAATTTTTCTTAATTTTCCTTAATTTTCTCTATTTTTTCCTAATTTTCACATCGATAATTCAAAAATAACTATCTGCTCAAACATTTTTCCAAATTTTTCAACATGATAATTGCTAAAATAAATTTTAAAAATACTGAAATGAAATTCCAAATTTACCCTTAGCCCACGCACCCTCACGCGCCCAGCACATCTCTAAGCGTGAAGTGTGGCACGTGCAGGCCATGTGCCGATCTTATTCCTTACTTTCGATCGCCAGCGATTACTCCGATGGCTGATCTGAACACACGCTCTTGAAGCCCTTCTTTAGTCGATCCTAATGACACTCATTGCCAGCTGAAAGTTCACCGGAAAAGCCTCTAAAAAGCCAGTTGCAAGTTTGGCCTTGGCAGTCCGCCTCGCGCCTCCGGCCAACCCTCGAACAGCCTCTAAACGCGATGAAAACTCTCCCCAAAACTCCAAAACTCTTCCCCTCGATGCAATGATCAAAGCCCCTTAACCAACCCCACACTCCAAAACGCAGCCAATTTGTTGCCAACATTCTGAAACACTCAGCTCCCTTTTTATAGCAAAATCCAGCCATATCTCAGCCAATCATTAGCTAAGGCTTGGCCCCCAGGCATCCCTCTATCGCATACAACCTCACCCAGCTCTCCCTCGACTATCCCATAGCCGGGAACAACGATCATGTGCGGTGGCAGTGTGACGGTTGTCTTCTTGCTGCGTTCATACCTAAATTTCAACTTATTACACTTTGGCCCCTAACTAATTTTCAACATCAGTTTACCC
The DNA here is from genome assembly GCA_036245055.1 of Diospyros kaki. NCBI lineage: Eukaryota > Viridiplantae > Streptophyta > Magnoliopsida > Ericales > Ebenaceae > Diospyros > Diospyros kaki. Next base: position 26,466,495 of record BSEG01000003.1, on the reverse strand, counting down.
ATTTCCTTGAGGCCCCTGATCTTTCCAACAACACCACTAATACCCACAAGTTTTATACTCATCATTTCACCCTCGAAATCCCCAAAAAACTATCCTTTTGACATCCCTTAAGAAAATCAGTAAATTATACTTTGGCCCGATCAATCGTTTTGACCCTAATTCTCTTCATTTTAACCCGAAATCGCTCAAGGGTTGTTTTACATATAAAATATTGGTCATCTGCACATTCTATTGACTCTTCGAAAGTTTTCTACATTTGATTTTCTCAGTTTATTCCGTAGTTATACCGAAAACTGTTCCCGATCCAACTTCTTTTGACACCTAAAATCATGTCTCGAATCACTCGTTACTATTCAATTTTCCTTAACTATCTAAGGTTCAAGTTACTCCATTCGATTGATTCGATCGCTTAAAACTATGTTAGTGTACCCTACAGCTTCATTATTTCAAAAATTTCATTTGTACCCTTCATAATATACCATTTATATCCTCAAGAATTTATCGAGTATTACAAATTGAAGACAACACCCCCACCCCCTAAACATCCCCCTTGAACGCACCCCTTACCCCTTGAACACACCCCCTACCCTCCTTGAACCCAACGATGAAACATGCCAGATTTTATATTTTTTTAAATATTATTATAATATATACAGTATTATAAATAAATTACAACTTAAGAATATTTTATAAAAGACAAATTTGATATATTACTCATATCGAGCATTATTTATGTTGCTCGATGCGAATGCGAACATCAATTTAAAACAAACGAACCATCACGAAAAATAATTATCAAAATTTAAATTTTTAATTTCAAAAGCTTTAATTTAACAACAAAATTTAAATAAAAATTATAATTTCAATTAATAAAATAGTCACCTATCTAGTATTTATTTTATTTTGTTTAGATTTTAAAATAATTAAAAGGATTTTTAATGTGTTTTATTGTAATTTTTTTCTCTTTCAATAAAATTAGACTTTTTTTTTATTAAAAACTCTCTTTAATTTTTTATTTTTTTACTTTTTATTTTTTTCCATGAGATTTTAAGTGTCGGCCAAACAATTTTTTTATTTAAATTTTCATCTTTCAACTCTCCCTATACCACTCCCCTGAAACATCCCCCTATCACCCCCACCCCCCATACACACTCGCGCACACGTACTCGCGTGAACAACCCCAAGCCCCCCCTAAAATTAGAACAATTTTTAAGAATAAAATTAATGTGTAAGTTGACCCTCACCCTCAAATCAATTGGCCCCTACCTTTCAAATCAAAACTCTCTTATATTAGCTGGCCCCCACTCTAAAATCAGAATCCTTAATGTATCAGTTGACCCCTACCCTCAAATCAACCAGCCCCCTACCTTCTCAAATCAAAACTCTCTTATATTAGCCAGCCCCCACTCTTAAATCAGAATCCTTCCCATTTTTAGTAAAATTATGTCAGTTGGCCCCTCACCCCCAAATCAAAATCTTTATCTCTCAGTAAAATCATGTCAGCTGGCCCTTCACCCCTAAATTAGAAATCTCATCCCCCCATAAGTATTTAAATCTTAGTTTTCTCACGGAATTCCACTCCATTTAAACACCACATCCTCGAAGATTTCTCACTTCCTCTTTTGAAGATTTCTCACTTTAGAATTTTTATTGATTTTGGTAGTTTCATCTCTTCTTACCTTAATATATTTCATTCTATCACCACTTTTGGTATATTATTCATATTTTGTATTTTATTTTCGCCCCTCTTTTTTCTTAAATGACACTTGTTTATATTTAATTTTCATCGGCTTTAGAGTATTAATTTTCACCAACTTAGAAAATCATTAATTAACTAGCATATAATAAAAAGTTTTCATAAATTTTACCTCCCTCATTTTGCCTAATAAACATTGTTATTTACTGATAGTATTAAAATCCTACTTTGACGTTAATTTATTAATATGTCTTGTGTTGTCCTAATATGTTATTTCTAACTAGAGCATAACTTTTTTTTGTAGGGATAGAATCGCAAAATTCTGATAATGTGTATCTTCCTCAAGTTTCCATTAGTCGAATTCCAGAAATTGGCCAGGTATTTGAATGACATGAGGATGCGTACACTTTTTGTAATGCATATGCACGAGAAGAATGTTTTAGCACTTGAATCGTAAATAACAGAAAAAATAAGGAAACGGGTGAAACCATATGAAAGTTATTTGTTTGCTCTAAGGAGGGAAAAACAGACAAGATCTATCAGATGAGTCGCAAAAATACTGTGCCACGGGTTGCCGAAAGAAACCGTGGACACACATGAGTTGGGTGCAATGCTAGATTGTCAGTGGTAAAGCAACAAACTGGCAATAGTTAGATGGTTAGACAATTTGTGGAGGAACATAACTATGGTCTAGCTACTCCCAGCAGAGTACATTTGTTAAGATCACACCGAAATGTCTCAGCCACTAAAAAAACGCTTGCTTAACAATTTTTGGAAGCCAATATACCAACATGTCAACAATTGCAACTCATGGAGATAGAATCAGGCGGTCCATCATTAATGGATTGTACTGAGAGAGATATCAAGAACCATGAAAGAGATTTACGTTAACAACAAATGGGTCATGATGTTGAAACACTAATCGAGCATTTCACATTTGAGAGAGAAAAAATCCAATTTTTTTCTTTGATTATGATATGGACTCAGACAATAGGATGATTCGTTGTTTTTTGGCTGGTTTTGAGTCAAGAAGATCATATGCCTTCTTTGGCGATGTCGTGGTATTTGATACAATCTACAACACCAACAAGTACTTGATTATTTTTGCCCTATTTGTTGGTGTAAACCACCATGGCCAGACCATTATCTTTGGTTGTAGATTATTGAGTGATGAGACGACTGAATCATTTGTTTGGTTGTTCTTGAAATTCCTAGAAGCCATGCCAAATCAAGCGGACCCTACTATTATAATCACTGAGAAAGACGCTGCAATTTCAAAGGCTATCTTGATGGTGTTGCTATTCACACTGCATCGATTTTGCTTGTGGCACATTTTGAACAAGTTTTCAGAAAAAATTAACACCATGTTGTATAAAGAGCAATATCACAGGCTGGTAAATATCATTAAACAATCTAAATCGCCTGATGAGTTTGAACTGCAATGGACTAGGATAATGGAGACCACCAATTTGGGCAGTAATGAATGGTTGATCAACATGTACGAAATATGCAATCGACGGGTACTAGTGTATATCAAACATGTATTCAGTGTAGGAATGTCTAGCAGCCAAAGGGTTGAGAGTAATCACTCATTTTTTAAGAGATATGTCAACAGAAATAACTCATTGATGGACTTCATCACACGTTTCAATAAGGCATTAGCTCATCAACACCATGAGGAATTAGTTGCCAACCATATTGATCTCAGTAAACAACAGAGACTAACATCTATTGTTATGATGAAGCAACAAATGGTACAGATATAGATGAAGCATATATTTGTGTTGTTCTAGAAGGAAGTAAAGCAAAGCAACTTATACATTTGTTCAAAGAAATCAAGCTCCGTAAATGCTAAGGTGTACAACGTTGAGCGTTTTAAGCAAGGGAAGAATTTTGATAGACATCGAGAGCTGACTTATTATCCAGAGTATGATTTCATATCATGCAGTTGTCAAATGTTTCAGTTCGACAGTTATCCATGCCGACACATGCTATGTTATTTGAAGAAAAAAACAAATGTTGTTGTTACCGGAGAAATATATTTTAAGGTGGACAAAAAATGCAAAGGTTGGACCCATACATGAACCTTTGGCTAGTTTATCAGTCGATGAGGGTTCTAGTTAGTCATTAATGGCTAGGCATAGGTTACTATCACACAAGGTTTCGTTGTTGGTTGATGATCTGTCTTTAACAAATGCTCGCAACACCTTTCTATTGGATGAATTTGAACGTTTACACATTAGACTTAAAGATATTGACAACGACAAAAATATTGAGATGAACATAAATAAGAGCAAAAGTCGCGAGAAGACCTAAGTAGTATGTGATCCAAATGTCGTTAGAATGAAAAGGTATGGGAAACGATTAAAGTCATTGAAAAAGAAGGCAATGACGTCTCAATCTAGCAGAACATGACACATTTGTAACATTAGTGGCCACGACAAAAAGATTTACCCGATGTTGCATGATAAGTAATGTATTTTTCAGATTATTTCTTTGAACTAATTTAACTCATTTTACAAGTTGTATTACGCACTATTTTTTTCAATCTTTTCAGGTCAAATGACCCATATCATCCCCAGTATTATTTTGATGGAATGCAAAATGATGAGTTCACGAGTATTGTCGGCAGCAACTATAATGTTTCTCATATAAATTTCAATAATTATTTTCCGTGATGGTTCGTTTGTTTTAAGTCGATGTTTGCATTCGCGTCAAGCAACATAAACAATGCTCGATATGAGTAATATATCAAATTTGTCTTTTATAAAATATTCTTAAGTTGTAATTTATTTACAACATTGTATAATAAATAAAAATATGATATTAAAATATATTATAATAATATTTTAAAAAATATTAAATGCAGCATGTTTCATCGTTGGGTTCAAGGGGGGTAGGGGGTGTGTTCAATGGGTGGGGGGTGATAAGGGGGTGCATTCAAGTAGGGTGTTCAAGGGGTGGGGGGTGTTGTCTTCAATTCATTTGGGAGTGACACGTTCGCGTCGGGCAAGATAAGGAATACTCGATGCGGGCAGGAGATCAAACCTACCCTAACTTATACTTAGACATATTGTACCCAACTTCTAATTTTGTAATAATTTTACACCTTGTTCTCCAATTAGCACGTAGCTTGCACTCGCACGATTAAGCAAATGTGAAGGTCTGGTTTTATCCTACAACGCAAAAAGTTTTAAGCCAAACAAAATAAATACACACACACATGAATAACTCTTTGGCCTATCTCCATTGCCACCATGTCTGATGACTTCAATGAGCGCAGAGATAGAGAATTCCATCACTCACCAAAAATTAACATTATCGAGGGGTTTTTAGCAAATACTTACGACGTTTTCAGGTGGTTGGGTTGGTGAAGTTGACAGAGCTTGTGGAGAGCTGTTGGAGCTCCAGCTACCCCATGAACTGCATCGTTTACGATCCTTTTCCTTGGGCTCTCAATGACTCCAAGAAGCTGTGGCTAGTTAAAGTTGCCTTCTTTACTTAATCATGCGTTGTCAACTATGCTTACCACAACTTTCACGTAGGAGAATTGAAGCTTCATGTGTTCACCTAGGTTTGAGTTTTTGGTCCTTGAATTACCATTGCTTCGAGCTTTGGACTTGTCAAGTTTTATCACGGGTGATGAACCTTATCATCGATATCTAGTGTCATTGGTGACAAACCTTGCTAACAGCTGCTTTGAGCTTCGGTATGCAATTTCACCTGTGCCAAGCCGTTGTCATCGAAGCCATCGAAAATGGTCTCGATGGCGAAGAAGCTGAAGGGGTAATCGATGGCTTCCTGGCTCATGGTTTTATTGAAGATGAAATGGGTGGTGATGAGCATGACTGTAATACCCTAAGTCCTTATAAATAAATTTAATCATATATTTAATTTAACTAGGTTATGCTTATTATGATTACGGGATATGGAATTAATTTATTTAAGTATGTTTATGCCAGAAATTATGTATAAATATGCATGTAAATATAAGTATGTATAAATAGGTAACAAGTATAAGTCATTTTATTTAGTGTTTAAATAGGATTTTTTTTGCTATATATATATTTAGTATGTATGTGTATAGCCTCTTGTATATATATTTTAGTATGTATATATATAAATTAGTATGTATGCATGTAAGTTCGTATGTATATATATATTAGTATGTATATATATAAATTAGTATGTATGTATGTAAGTTCGTATGTATATAAGATATAGATATATATATAAAAAAAATCCAAAAAATTCGAATTTTGCAGAGCAGCGCCCGGCCAGAGCCTGGCCGCACCTGCAATCGATTCTCAGGGCAAAGAGGCCTTTTTAATGCTTACCAGATCGTCGGTATGGCCTCTAAGGCACGTGGGAGCCTCGATGGGATGTCCCGCGGCGGAGTTGTGGCTATAAATAGCCAAGGTCGAACGAAGCTTCTCATTCGAAAATTGTGAGGCTTAAATCGGTCAATTGGGAGAGTGTTTGAGAGATTTGAGAGCGGGGTTTTGATTTTCATCTCGTGGGCAACGTTTCTGTCAAGTTTGGTGACCAACGGAGCAGAGGAGAAGGCGAATCAAAGCTTCATCCAAAAACGTGTGACTCGCCGGAGCCAAGGGGTATTCAACCGATTCGAGGTAAGTTTGATCTCATTTTGTGTTAATTTTTGCTTCATTGCGTTCGTAATAGTTGGATCTAGAGGATAGGTGAAGAAAAATCAAGATTCGAGGTCGGATCGCCGACCGGCAATGAGGAGAGCTGCCGGAGAAGACGACTGTGAAGGGGGGTCGGGCGGGTGGACACACGCACCCGCAAGTGAGGCAAAGGCGAGTGGCCCACACGCGCCCGCCAGAAGAAAAAAAAAGAGAAGAAATAAAAGAAAAAATAAAAATAAAAGAGATAAAATTTTGCAAAAATTTTATTAAATCTGGAATGTTGTTTATGATTCATTTTGTGAAGAATTTTCTAGAAATGCTAAATTTATTAATTATTTAAGTAGATTTTTTATTATGAAAATAAAGAAAAAAAATATTTTAATTCAGAAAAATTCCAAGAAAATTTCAGAATGTTAGAAGTATTATTTAAGAAATATTAGTGAAGAGAAATTGAATAAAATAAAAGATTAGATAATTATTATGTAATAATATATATTTAGCTATTAGGAAATAAAGGAAAAATAGGAATTTAAATTGGAAAATCCCATGAAAATTCCAGAATGATAGAAATATTTTATAAGGGATATTAGTAAAGATAAATTAGATTTTATGAAATACTAGATAATTTTTATGCAATTCTTGAAGAAATAAGATTTAGAAATAAAGAGAAATTATGAAAAAATAATAGAATGATATTCTAAAAATAAGTTTAATGTCTATGAATCTTTGAGGGCGAGAAGTAGCCGCTTGACACGAATTTTGAGACTGACACGTCTTTCGAGACAACTTGACTGTAAGTGTACCATTTCAAGCTTAGAACGATTATATTTTCGAGAATGCTTATATCATCTTGACATACTATGAAATGTACCCATCACGTAGATTGCATCCATGACATGATTATGATATTCACAAATACACGTTGAAGTCATTAATCACACGCATATGAGGCCGTAGGGAGTACGAACTGGCACCGCTGCCTTACCAAGGGTGCATCCATACATCCCGGCTTCGAAAGAGGTGGCCACTAAAATGGTAGGCAGCATGAGGGGTGCAATTGACACCTACGATGAAAGACATTGCATACACACATGACATAGCATTATGTACCTTTACTTAGATGTTTCATCATCTAACTTGAGTTCGCCCCTGGAACATTCCACATTCCAGTCGGGACTTGCAGTGATGATACCGAGGTTGGAGATGTGTAGGGACGCGAGACGTCAGGAAACGAGGAAATGTGCCATGTTATGCTGTAATATAAATAGTTTAAGAATTATGTACATTTGTTGTATTTTCAGAAGTTATGTAATGACTTTGTAATAAATGTTATGTCTAGTTATTTAGGTATATATTGTCATGAGCAGTTTCGATTCAACTTCCGCTTTGTATTTAATTTCTAGTGTAAACATCTCGTCTAGCACTAGATAAGGTCTTAAGGAATTTCGGGAATAATGAATTTTTTAAAAAAATGGACCTAATTTCCTAAGGCATAACACGCCTTGATAAGGTGGGTTGTTACAATGACTATGGCACCTTTACTCTACAAGTGCTTGGTGTAACGCCCAGCCCTTTTCAAAGGCGTTAAATAACTTAGGAATTTTGAGAATATTTTTTTTTAATATAAACTATATCTCGACAATCTCGTTTTACTTTCTCAGCATACTAAATAAGAATCAATAAGATAAAACAGGTAAACATCATAAATGTAGAAGCTAAAATCGAAACCTGATATGGTACATAATCAAAATCCACTTTAATCATAAAATAAGAATCCGTACCATTACATCTTCAAATACTTAATTACATGGAGACTCATCATTAAGAGATAACAACTAAATACCTCAAATGATACAATCTAATGATACCTCAAATACACATTAAACAGTATACATGATTATCAATATAATAATATATCTTGAATCCTCATGAGGAAGCAAATATCGGGTCAACTTGCTGAATCATTGGACATGTCACCTTGTGCCGCCATACCTCAATCTCGTTCTTGCCTAAGCTGCAAGTTTAAACTGGAACGTTGAATGTTCTAGGGTTATAACCCATTAGAAGATGAAACTTATAGTAAGGGTTCAAAAACATATATATAAATGCATGATGCGATAACGTGAACAAACATTCACCCTAGTGTAACTTCCCAGGCCTAGACCAGCACGGAACCCTAGGCAGAATCCCGAACCTTTGCAGGATAAGCCTAACCTTGTTCTATCAATTACCCTTGAAAAATTAAAGCTACACTCTTAGGGTGGCATCTCAATCCTATGCATAAATATCAATATGCCAATAATATTGTGTCATACAAACATCACGAATTTCCATGCAATATGACAAAATGAATCATATCTTTTATAAATATCATGCATATATAAGCTGTAACACCCCACTTCCACGGGCATGTTATAACTTAGAAAATTTTGACTATATTTTTTTTTTATAACTCATCATGATATAAATTCAAAATTTCTCTACTACCTGCCTATCATTAGCTTACTTACTTTGTATATGCTAGGCTAGGTAATCATTAATAGCGGAAGCAAGAATCGAATCTCAACATACCTCAAACATTAATAATATTACATGATCGCCTCAACAAAATTAGTAACACAAGATTTTTCGACAATAGTACTTAAGTCTTTCAACATAACATGAAACATGACATAAGTTTTTTTTTTTTTTCCAACATAACATAACATACCATAATTTAAAGCATAACATAGCACGTCTGATACATGATCGGGTCCTTATACAGGAACTAAATGCAAAAATTAACTTCATAATGACTTGAGTCTTTACAATTTATCCGTTTCTATATCTTCGCTACAAACCTCATCTGGAACGTTTGAATATTCCGAGGGCAAGGCCCACATTAGATGATGAATCATTTAAGTAAGGGAACAAAACATTTAATACTCATATATGTATGCAACGCACATAACATCATAACTCTCATGTTTTGGTCGACTGCACCTTAAGATTACCTGCCATTTTTTCAGTCTCCCTGCCAGACCAAGGTCTATGGGTGCACCCTTGGCAAAGTAACGGAGCTAGTACCTAATTCCAAACCCATGCAACGTATGACCGTGAATCTTATCATGCTCATATGTATACTTTGTCATCAATACATGTAAATGCAATCTACATGACATATTCACATCAAAACATGACAACATGATGAAAATATTTACATAAAATCAGGTTTTGGTAGAACCACTTACAAGCCATTTTCATAAATTAAATCCAATTGAATAGTATCACTTATCTTGCAAAAAGATAATTTTGCCCCTAACGTAATTTTGGCTCAAACTTCGCGTCAGACTTCCAATCGTACTCAACTATGAACCTTGGCGTACTCTAGGCATCATAATTATTTCAGAAAATCAGATTTCTAATTTTTTCCAATTTTCCTAATTTCTCCCATTTTCTCCTATTATTTCCTCAAGATTATAAAATAAATACTTCGTTATAAAATTTTCTCAATTTCTCTTCTCAATAATTCCTAAAGCAATATTCCTAAACCTTTGAAATTTCTTCATAATTTTTAGAATCCATGTTCTATTTATTTCTCATTTTCTCTTTGATTTTCTAGCATGTATTGCCTCAAAAAATCCATAATAAATATCAATCATGGATTTCTCTTCCAATTTCATCATAAAAAATTCTAAAATATCATTATCATATTTCTAAAATTTTTGAAGAAATTTTTGACGATAACTCACCTTCCCGAGGAGCGATTCGGTATTCTTCAATACTGTGATGAAATCTCGATTTGCGTATCCAACAATGCCTCCTGCCACAAATTTTCACACAAACTACTAAACACAGCCTATAGGATTTTTCTAGAAATTCTTTTGGAGAAAAAAATTTTCTCTCTATTTTTTTTCTTTCTCTTTTTCAAATCTCTCTTTTTCTTACAATATTTCTCTTTCTAATCTAAGTCATCAAACCTTTCAAGTTTTCTCTATTTATAGAAAGTTGAGTTAAGCTTAACATAATTGTAGTGACCCATTATCTTTAGTTATTTTGTCACATTTCTTAATTATTTTTCACTAAATTTCATTAAAAATCTTTAATTATTTATCCACACCTTACTTTGTCTCCCATATTTCTCAATTATTTCATCCATTATCTTTGATTATTTGTCGACACTTTACTTTGTCTCCCACATTTCTCAATTATTTCACTCATCATCTTTAATTATTTTGTCATATTTCTTAATTATTTCCCACTAAATCTTACTCATAATATTTGATTATTTGTCCACACCCTACTTTGTCTCCAACATTTCTCAATTATTTCACTCATTATCTTTGATTATTTGTCTACACTTTAATTTGTTTCCCACATTTCTCAATTATTTCACTCATCATCTTTAATTTTTTTATCATCATTCTTAATTATTTTTCACTAAATATCACTCATAATCTTTAATTATTTGTCTACACCTTACTTTGTCTCCAACATTTCTCAATTATTTCACCTACTATCTTTAATTATTTTGTCACCTTAATTATTTTTCATTAAATATTCTTCTAAATATATTATTCTTTTATTTAATTCATTAATTTTAAATCTACTTTCTTAGCCTACTAATTAGCCCATTTACTTAACCTTTTATTTTTTCCAATTTAGCTCATTAATTCTAAGTCCATTTACTTAGTCTTTATTTTTTCAACTTATCCCACTAACTCTAAGCCCATTTACTTAGTCTTTATTTTTCCAACTTAGCCCACTAACTCTAAACCCATTAAATTTTTTTTCAATTATAATCTCTAATAGATGCAAAAAATATACAAAAAATTAATTATTATTATTCTCAAAATATTAGGATATTACATTCTCCTCTCCTTACAAAAATTTCGTCCTTGAAATTTGTTCATTCTACATCCATTCTACCTACTGATTTTTCAAACAAAAATGAAAAGTTACTTCTCATTTCCGTTTCTCGTTCTCATGTTAACTCATCGCTTACTGGATTCCTCCACAGCACTTGTACCAATGGTATGGACTTGTTCCTCAACACTTGATCTCTTTGATCCAAAATTTTAATTGGTTTCTCGAGATAAGAAAGATTTTCTTATATTTCGGCGGCTTCAGATGGCATTACTTGAGATGGATCTGGCTCATGTCTTCGGAGCTGCGACACATGAAACACATCGTGTAGATTGGATAAGGTAATTAGCAAAGCAAGTTGATAAGCTATTGGCCCGATTCTTTCTATGATGTCGTATGGTCCAATATATCTGGGACTTAAGTTACCTTTCTTGTGGCCCCGAGTCGTCTTCCTTTGAGGAGATAACTTCAAGTACACTTTGTCGCCGACTTGAAATTCTAAGTCTTTTCGTCTGACATCAGCATAAGACTTTATCGACTTTGAGCCTTTCTGATTCTGTCTTGTATGGTCTTTATCTTATCGGTAATTATTTGTACTATCTCGGGACCTAATACTTGTCATTCGCCAACTTCAGTCCAACATACTGGGGATCTACACTTGCGTCCATATAACGCTTCATAGGGAGCCATACTAATACTGTTGTGATGACTATTATTATAGACGAACTCCATTAATGGTAGGTGTTCTTCCCAACTTCCTGAAAAATCTAGAGCACATGCTCTTAGCATATCTTCTAAGGTCTGAATGGTTATTTCTGATTGACCATTAGTTTGGGGATGATAAACCGTACTTAGCCTAAGTTGAGTGCCTAAACACTTTTACAGACTACTCTAAAACCTTGAGGTGAACCTTGGATCACGATCCAAGACAATGCTTACTGGTACACCATGAAGTCTAACAATTTCGTTGACGTATTGTTGGGCCAGCCTATTTATAGGTTGATTTACCTTCATAGCCAAAAAAATGAGCAGATTGGGTTAGTCTGTCTACAATCACCCATATGGCATCATTTCCCTTAGGGCTTCTCGGTAAACCTGTTACGAAATCCATAGTGATGTGCTCCCACTTCTATTTTGGAATCTCTAATGATTGTAAACTTCCACCTGGTCTTTGATGCTCGATTTTTACCCTCTGACATATATCACACTACCCAACGTATGTTGCAATGCTCTTCTTCATTCCCGACCACCATTACACAATCTTTAAATCTCTGTACATCTGGTACTTCCTGGATGGATCAAATATCTAGATCAATGGGCTTCTTTCAAAATTGCTTCTCTTAGTTCCTTCATTCGTGGCATATATATCCTTCCTTGAAATCGAAGTATGCCGTCTCTTAATTCAAATTTTGAGGTCTTTACTAGACCTTGCTCGTCAACCCATAATTTTATTCTATGATCCTCAGGGAGAGCTTGTCATATCTGCTCTATCATTTTTGACTAGACAGTGAGACTGGCTACGTAGATTGAATTTCCTTTCGGAATAATTCCCATTGTCATCAAACTGAAAGTTTCAACTAGTTCCCATTCGGACATCATCATTCCAGCCATACATACCAATTCCTTTCTGCTTAGGGCATCAACCACTACATTGGCTTTACCAGGATGATACTGAATGACACAGTCATAATGCTTTAGGAATTCCATCCATCAACGATGTCTCATGTTAAGATCTTTCTGAGAGAATACATATTGTAAACTCTTGTGATCGGTGAAGATCTCAAACTTCTTGTCGTATAAGTAATGCCTCCAAATTTTCAAGGCAAACACTACCGCAGCTAATTCCAAATCGTGGGTCGGGTAATTTTGTTCATATCTTTTCAGTTGTCGAGACCCATAGGCAATTACCTTTTCGTACTGCATAAGCACGCATCCCAATCCATTCTTCGCGGCATCAGTATACACCTTATAACCTCCAGACCCATTCAGCATGGCTAGAATTAGAGCGGTTGTGAGTCTTTCTTTGAGTGTATGAAAACTCCTTTCACATTGCTCGTTCCATTCAAACTTCACGCACTTTTGAGTTAGCTTTGTAAGAGGTGAGGCTATCTTTGAGAACCCTTCTATGAACTTTCTGTAATACCCAACCAACCCTAAGAAACTCTTAACTTCGGTAACGGTGCTGGGCTGGCTCCATTCTCTTACTACCGATACTTTCGATGGGTCAATGGATATTCCTTCGACTAATATGACGTGCCCCAAGAAAGCCACCTGTTTTAGCCAAAATTCACACTTGGTAAACTTGGCGTATAACTTGTTTTCCCTCAACGTCTGTTGTACAATCCTCAAGTGGTTCTCGTCTTCTTCCTCGGAAGATGAGTAAACCAAAATATCGTATATGAATACTATTACAAATTTGTCCAAATGTGGCTTAAAAACTCGGTTCATCATGTCTATGAATGTTGCTGGGGCGTTGGTTAATCCAAATGGCATGACTAGGAATTCGTAATGACCATATCGAGATCGAAATGCTGTTTTGGGTATATCGATAGCTTTGATCTTCAATTGATAGTACCCCGATCTCAAGTTTATCTTTGAAAAGACCTTCGCACTTTGCAACTGGTCAAATAACTCATCAATCCTTGGAAGTGGGTATTTGTTCTTGATGGTCACCTTATTTAACTGTCGATAATTCATGCATATCCTCAAACTTCCATATTTCTTCTTGATAAAAAGGATTGGCACCCCCCAAGGTGACATACTAGGTCTAGTAAATCCTTTATCCAACAATTCTTGAAGTTAGATCTTCAATTCCCTCAATTCTGTGGGAGCCATCCTACAGGGTGGTATGGAGATAGGCTTAGCCCCTGGCACAATCTCTATTGAAAACTCAACATCTCGTTGAGAGGGCAATCCTGGTAAATCCTCAGGAAACACATCTCCAAATTCTTTGACAATTAACACATCACTTACTCATACAGGGTCTTCTATATTTTCTTGAATATATGCTAAATACCCGAAAGCTCCTTTTCGCAACATTTTATCTGCCTTTAGGGCTGAGACCTATTTCCTTTCATTTATTCCACCTTGTCCTCGAAATTTAATAATCGAATTTCCATTCTTGAGACTAACTACCTTGGCCTTACAATCCAAGGTGACATTATACTTGGTTAGGAAATCCATTCCTAAAATTATATCGAAGTCTCGAAATTCAAGAAGGATTAAATCCACCAAGAACTTAGCTTCTCTTATTTGAATTTTTTTATTTTTATATCTTGACGAGCTTTCTCGAGATTTCCTCATAGGGGTTACTATAATCATTCGACAATTTAGATTCTCTGGTTTTTCCCCTAGTATTTCGGATAATGCATGTGAAATAAAGGAATGGCTTGTTCTTAATCTATCAAAACATGCATAGGAAAACCAGAGGTAAATATGGTACCTTGGATGATGGTTGGGTTCTCAGCCGTGTCTCGACGTGTCAAATTGAACACCAAATAGACTTTTTGGTGCAAAAACCGAGACATAGGGAAGGCAAATACCAAAACTTTTTGCACAAACCCCTGCAAAACATTTTTCTCGATTTTTTGGCAATTTTCAGATTTTTCAGAGGCTCCACACGCCCGCACGTGCCCTCACCCACTAGGGCGAGTGGCAGTGCGTGATGACCAACGCGTGCATCCCACACGCCGGTCATCTTACCCGGCCATGGTATATCGAAAAAATTGGGTCTCTCCACCAGTCTAGACTCCTCGACCAGTAGATCACGATGGCACCCTCCTTGGCCTGAACAAACAACTGGAAGACTTCTGATTTGCTAGCCAAATGTTCAGATCGGTTGCCCGCCTCCATCTCCGATGAAACCTCGAAACCCCTTCAAACTTGCACCAAAATGCTTCAAACTTACCAAAATTCAGTCTCGGGGCAGGGGAAACAAAAGTCCCTTATTTTGGAACCCTAATTTGCTCAAAAAATGGGTCGATTTGAAGCTCAAAGTCTCTAAAAATTTTTGCCAATATATACCCTATTTATAGGCAAATTCGAACCCTCAAACGCCATTTCTCGGCCAACCCAAGGCCTTAGGAGTTTCTACCTCTCTCAGATAGCCTTGGAACGAGCTTTACCTGACCACAAAAAGTGATTTGCAGGCACTCAATAATCCAACCGAACTTTTGGTCACTTTTTCTTGAAATCCGGCCACCCCGGTGGCCTTTGTCGCCTCTTGCTTTTACAAAAGATTCTCCCCCGACCATTCCTCGTGCAACCCCGTGGCTGAAATGGCTGAAATCGATGGCCGGAGACCTGTTAGTCGATTTCCCCTTGGCCAACTTTTACTAAATTGCACTTTGGCCCCTCCACTTTTAGTCTTTACCTTTTTTGCCCTTTTCACTTAGCCCCTTATCTTTCTATAATTGTTTTTAAGACCCTCAAGTCTTAAAACATCCATTTGACCCCTGAAGATTCCAAAAAAACATCGTTTTGACCTTCCTTTAAAAATGTTGAAAAACTACACTTAGGCTCGAATCTTCGTTTTGACCCTAAACCCTTTCGTTTCTTCTTAAAACCACTGAAGGGTTGTTCCTTATGAAAAACCGAAGCCCCCTCAAGTTTCTGTTGACTTCCCGGAAGTCTCCTATAAAGATTCGATTTTGCAGCCTAAATGGCAGCTGCATTTTAGCTATACCGAAAATCATTCCCGATCCGATTTATTTTGATACCATAAATCAGACCTCGAGATGTTCATTAATGCCACATCATTTTTCTTTGGCATCTCAACTTCTGGGTACTCTCTGCAGTCAATTCGATCAATTTTTCAAGCTATTTAGATAGCAATCTTCTCCAAAATTTCATTTTTCTAATAAAACACTTATCCTCAAATAATCCCAATTTCTTGGGTATTACACTTGGAGAATTGCAGCATCAGGTTGATGTGGCCTTGCAATGGCAACGACAACACCAAGAGGTGAGCTTTCTCTCCAATGATTCTCTCCGTCATTGGTGGCATTTTTCTTCTCCAAAATCTTCATCGATGCTCTTTATTTTTTACTTTTCCACTTTTAGTTGTTGCTTTTAATTTTCACGCTAGACCATGCGCAAGTCACGCGTTGTATTTTGAAAAATAAGGTGTGTAATTATTATAAAATTAAAAATTAAGGCACATAATAGGTCTAAGTCTAAATAGGGGATGTCACATGGCCAAAATGGCAAAGTTGAAATTTAATTTTATAATAAAAGATTAGATGAATGAAAAAATAGAAGATTATAAGAAGATTAGAGAAATGAAAAAATTGGAGAAAATGCATGCGACAATCAGAATTGGAGGAAGCCAAGCCGTCGCAGGCTAGGCATGATGAAACTACAGAACAAAAGAGGTAGACATCACAGGAAAGAATGGTGTAGCAGCCCACACAAGCATCGGTCACACGATGGAAGCAAAATTGCACGAAAGCCACAAGGCTAAAGCATGAGACGGACGCGAGCGCATATCTGATTCACACACATATGTTTTAGATCTTTAGGGAACATTAATATGTTATTTATTTATCTTTTGAAGATAGAACAATCGTCGGCGACTATGAGAGGGAACAACAACCTTCGGTGATGCTCGATCTTCGGGATTCACCAGCGAGGGAAATCTGGGATTCGAAAACGTAAAAAAGAAGAAGACTGAACTGACCATTGGATTGGTCGCCAAAAACACTTTTCCTACAATTTTTTGTAATTTACAAAATGCCCCCGAAACGTTTCATAATTACATAAACGACTCAAAAAACATTACGATCCATCTTTGTTGTTTTCGTGCTTTAGAGCCTAAGGATAAGTTTTAGGGAAAAAATGTTGATTCTCAAAAAAAGATATGTCCATACTTACGAAAAAATTTTAATGACAGGATTGAAACGCTTATACCCTTTTTTATTAGATGCAAAGTCAATGAATATATATTTTTCAGTTTTTGAATTTAATCTTGACCAAAAATTGCTAGGTATATAAACATAATACATGCATTTAAAAATTTTTAATAGAAGATCCGAGTTCAAATGAGATGTGGGATTTTTTTTTTAAAACAATTTAAAGATGTCTCAAACTTCAAAACCTGTGTTGGTATTCTATTTAGCAAATAAGATATTTAAGAATATATATGGAAAACATAACTACTTGTGTTTCTTTAAGTAGGAGTCTATTTCCTCATTTAGTAATTTCATTTTGTCGAGGTGTTTCTCTGTATGTGAATTGATGAACAATATATTTTTCTTTTAAAAAATTTCTCATATAGTCATTAAAATATTCAGTTTCATTATCAGCGTGAAGAGTATCAATTTTTATTTGAAGTTGATTTTCAATCATGTTGTAAAAATCTTTAAAAAATCGTTTAACTTTAAATTTTTTACTTAACAAATATACCCAACACAAACGTATATAATCACCTATAAAGTTCACACATATATATATATTTTTGTTGTATCACCTATAAAAGATAGGATGTTTTGAAGCAAAATAATACCTAAACAAGACTTTGCTGCAGTATGCTTGAGGACGGATCATCACGATAATGAGCTCCTACATGGCAAAGTGAAGGCTCACGGCAACGATAGGGCACGTGGCAATGGCTTGCGGCATGAAGGGCCTTGTGGCAACATGGCCTCGTGACAACGAGTGGCTGGCAGAAAAGAAAGGCTTGTGGCATGTAGAATTGAGGTCGAAGTTTTGCGACAAGAGGAGTTGGGGCAAAGGAGCCTCACAATAATGAGGCTTGTGGCCATGGGAACCTTGCAGCAAGGAGGCTTGCGGTGAGGGGAGTTGCGGCCATGGGAACCTTGCGACAAAGCTTGCGGCAAGGAGGCTTGTGGTGAACTTACGGCAAGGGGAGTTGTGGCCAAAGGAGCCTCCCGACAAGGAGGCTTGCGGTAAAGGGAGCCTCGCGGCATGCTTGTGACAAGGAGGCTTGCGGCGAGCTTGCGGCAAGTGGAGTTGTGGCCAAGAGAGCCTCGCGGCAAGGAGGCTTGTGGCCATGGAAGCCTTGCGGCAAGGGCTTGCGGCCAAGGAAGCCTTGCAATAAGGGCCTTGCGGCAAATGCCTTGCTAAAGGCCATGCGACAATAAGGCAAGGAATATGGTCTTGCGGCAAGAGTCTCTTCCCATTCAGACCAAGACTCTCCACTCAGCAAGCAACACGTGTCAACAACAGGAATCCTTGAGAAACACGCCCTATAAATACCTAGATACAAGACATTGAAAGGGACTTCAAAATTCGGTAAAATTTTGACACATTTACAAAGTTTTTACTATTTTCGCGAACAATTATCTTTATCCGGCACTTAGGCATTGAAGGGTCATCGCGGGCGAGGATTCCCACGAGCCTTCTAACCAATTTTGGAGTATCAATAGGGCAATATTCTTGTGGCGAAGACCTTTAAGGTGAGACCCTTGCGGTGAAGACCCTTAAGGAGAAATCCTTAAGGCGAAGTCCTTGTGGCGAAATCCTTGCGATGAGAGCTTTGTAGCGAGATCTTTGTGGCAAGATCCTTGTGGTGAAGTCTTTGTGGCGAGATTCTTGTGGCGAGATCCTTACGGTGAGATCATCATGGCAAGATCCTTGTGGCGAGATCCTCGTGGCAAAATCCTTGCAGCAATAGTTTTATGGCGAGATCCTTGTGGCAATATTCTTGCGGCGATAGCCTTGTGGCGAGATCCTTGTTGCAAGATCCTTGTGGCGATAGCTTTGTGGTGAGATCCTTGTGGCAAGATTCTTGTGGCAAAGTCCTTGTGGCAAAGTCCTTGTGGCGAGATCCTTATAGCGAAGTCCTTGTGGCTAGATCCTTGATGCCAATATCCTTGTGGCAAGATCCTTGCGGCGAGCCTTGTGGCAAATCTTCTTGAGACAAGCATCTTTGTGGCGAACTTCCTTGCGGCAACCTTACTTCACTAGACACTGAGTTTAAGTAGATCCCACGTCATAAAATTTAATTGTTGTATTTTTGGTAACAACAATTTTAATATCTATTATATTAATATATTTTTTTTATAAATTTTATTCATATTATTCAGCAATATATCTATTTTAGTATTTTTATTAAGTTTTGATAATTTATTAATTTTTAAAGTAAATACACAATAATTATATAAATAACACCCTTAAAACATTACCAAATAGCCAAATAGCCTCTTTAACCTTTTTTTTATCAACTCTTAAGAATGTTTTAACTCAATGAAAAGATCATACAAAACAAAAGGCGATGAACTAATGGCCATGGAATCGGGTTATTATCAGGTTCCGATTAGGGCTGGCAATAAGTCGAGTTGAGCTGAGCTAGGCCTGGCTTGAGCTCAGCTCGATTGATTTTATCTTGCCTTATAGTTTGGCTCGAGCTCGATATGACCTGATTTTTTTAGTTTGAGCTCGGCTCGATGATGACTACAAGCTGACTCGACTCAGCTCGAAACTGAATATCACCTTACTTTTATGTATATATATATTTAAATAATATATTTATAAAATTATTAAGTATATATTTATATTATTGAGTATTTAAGTAATAAATATTTTTTTATTTAATAAATTTATAAAATTAATATATATATAAGTATATCGAGCTAACTCGTGAGTCAAATGAATTAAGTTAATAGTAGCTCAAGTTTAACTTTTTTACTAAATAAGCAAAGTATTTAAGTTCAAATTTATTTTATTTGTACCACAAACTAATTTATTGAGTCAATTTTTAAGTCCAGTCTAATATCATCTCACGAATAGCTCGGGTTACTCCTATAGGTGACTGATATCTGCGGGTTGGATTGTCAAACCCGAGGCATACGCGTTAAGCAAACGTTGACTAGCCAGACATCTTCTTACCAAAATAACCATAATTTTTGTCTCATTTACACGATTGTCCTCCTATAAGAGATCCCACTGTTGACATTAGGGTTCTCCAGCTTCAAGAATTACCTCTCCCCCTTCGGCGGTTCAGTGCGCCATCGTCACCGGCGGCGATCACCGTCATCCTCTGCATCTCCCTCCTCACCATCATCGTCGGCGGCTCTCTCGCCGCAATCATCCGTGGAGAATCGAAGGGAAATTGTTCCGGTAATGAATTATGGTTCTTCTCATATAAATCCCCAATTTTTTTTCTCAAAATTCCATTTTTTTTTCTGCGCACGGATTCGTAGATCTGGGTTGGTCGTGATTTTATCTATCTTTCTTAAAATATTAAGATCGCTTCCCGATTATTGAATCTTTTATTTGTGCAAGTCTGATTCTTTGTTGAAAAATAATACACACGGAAACGGAAAGAACTATTGGCTGAATATGTATGCGAGCGGATGGTTGAATCTTAGTTTTGTTGTGTTTTAGTATTTTAAATCTGATGGTAATGGATTATAATTTGATTCCTGTCCAGCTAAGAAAGTTGTCCTCTTTGCGCGTGTCCTGTTCTCTTCTCCATTTCCAAATTTCAAGCGATCGCTTAGTAAAAAAGTAAACATTAATCTACCAACATGGAAGTCAAGCTATGGAACGACAAGCGCGAAAGAGAGATGTATGATAACTTTGCCGAACTCTTTGCCATCATCAAGGCCACCGAGAAGCTTGAGAAGGCTTATGTTCGAGACATCATTTCGCCAGCAGAATATGAGCCTGAGTGCCAAAAACTGATTGCCCACTTCAAAACATTAGCTTCCACTCTCAAAGATACTGTTCCAAGTATCGAGCGGTTCCATGAGACGTACAAAATGGATTGTCGTGCAGCCCTGAACCGCCTTGTGACATCGGGTGTGCCTGCAACAGTTGAGCACAGGGCTGCTGCGTCGATGTCAGCAACTACTTCAGCTGCCATTGTTGCTGAATGTGTTCAAAATTTCATTACGGCAATGGACTCGCTGAAACTAAATATGGTTGCTGTAGATCAAGTCCACCCATTGCTTTCAGACCTTTATGCTTCGCTCAACAAGCTTACCATTTTACCTCCTGATTTTGAGGGGAAGACAAAGATGAAGGAATGGCTTGGCAGGTTGTCGAAGATGGGAGCAGCAGATGAGTTGACAGAGCAGCAGGCTCGGCAGCTTCACTTTGATTTGGACTCATCTTACAACTCTTTTATGGCAGCATTGCCCACTGCAGGGACTTAACTGATTGTGGTAAGCATGTAAATAAATGAATAGGATGCTGTTTTGTATCCATGTGCCTGGTATGTCGTGCATCATGGGTACTGCAACTGGTGGAACCTTTGTGATTATTTGATAGGGGTTCTCTCTCATTCTGTAACATATTGTTATGTTCTATTTGGGTGGCTGGCTTCTTGTGGTATCTTCATTTCCTTATTGTCGTTGGTAATTGTCAACAATCATTTGATGCCATGATTGCTCTTTAATTTGAGTGATTGATTGCACATTTGGTTGGATGTGGAATGTTCTTTAGCCGTTTCTTTTCTTTAATTCACTGGTAAAATAAATCTTTTCGCCATTTAGTCTTCACTTGTTTTTTCATAAAGGAAATGGATTCAATTACTTGTTGTCCTGCTTCAGTTTTTATGGTCCTATATTCATGTTGTTTATGCTCTCTATAATGATTGGCACTCTATTGATTTAAACTTATGTTTTACCCATATAAACTGGTTATAGTTCATTATGTGTTAGAACTATATAAAAGTTCACTGCAAGCCTTTTTTCCTTTTAACGCTTTTTCCATTCTTATTTGTTATACTTAACAAACTAACAATATTTACGGATTTTTTAACATCTGTGATAATCTTTGTGGACTTGATATGCTTGTAAAGTGAACTGTAAATGTTGTCTCTGTAAATGGGCCAGATATCTTTATTCCAGAAAAAAAGAAAAGAAAAGAAAAAAGGTGCATTGGCTTGAGTGGTTGAATTTTATCTTCCAAGTTGCTTACATATTTACTTTTTCTCAGTGCTGTCATGTCTCTTGAGTAACTCTTATTCCTCTTCATTACTATTTTTCTAAAAGACCCTGGTGTCAATTATTTCCAAATGATATCATGACGTTTACTTGTGAGGAAACAACTAATTTATCCGATCGATAACAATCTGCCTGCTTAATGACTCACTACCTTTCAAAGAGATTTTTTTTTGGCTAAGAGTTTTCAAAGCGGTTAATTGGAGTTGTCTTAAATGACTTGATACCCTTTAGAAGGAAATTCATTGTAGTCAGTGTTGTGTGTGAAGGTGGTGAGGTAAATGTTAATCATACTCTTATTTGGCTTTGAGTCTCTGTCCTCAGTATGCTTGGTGTGATGGGTATTTTCTAAGAGTGTGCTGGATCTTATTTCTTCTAGGTGTGGGGCTTTAGTGGGGAATGAGAAGGAAAAGTACTTGGTCTTTGGCTTCATCATGTTTATTAGGGCTAGCTTGATTGACTATGATGAGGGAATTTTTGCTGGAAGCAAGAACAGATTTTGAAATGAAGTGTAGTTATCGTCTCTTCTGGATATCCTTAAGCCATGTTTAGATTTTTCTGGGGTCCTTTTGGCTAGTGAAATTTTTGCCTAGATATGTTAGGATTCTTTTGTTTTCCTTTTGTATTTTGACAAAACCGCACCCCTTTTCTGATTTTATTTCATGTACTTACTAATAAAAATGAGGCAACAGACATTAAAAAGAAAACAAAAGAACTGAAGAAGCATATACATGCAGTTTCTAATTGGAGTGTTCTTTGTTGGGAGGATACCTATTTCCTAGTTGGAGGAGTTATGGTTATTCTTTGTAATGGAGGCGATTTTACATATAGAGTTTAGTAAGTGAAACATCCTTATTGTATTTGCTCTGGTGAAAGATCAAGACTTCTGGTGGTCGATGGGTATTTCCTAAGATTGTGATGGATCTTATGTCTTCAAGGTGGGTGGCTTTACTGGGGAATGAGAAGGGAAAATGCTTGGTCATGTTTATTATGGACGAGTTGGATTGACCATGGTTACCTGGAAAAAAGAACATCTTTCACAAATATGAGTAGCTATTAGAGTCTTCTACATATCATCAGCCATGCTTTGATTACTGAGATTTTTAATTGGATAGGTTAGGTTTCATCTGTTTTCCTTTTGTATATTTATGATACCCCTTGTCTGCTATTATTTTATATATTTATTCATAACAATGAGATAATAGATAAAAAGACCAAAAATGAAAAAAAAATGAAGAAGAAGAAATATGCATTTAGTTTCTAATTGGGTGTGCTTTGATGGAAGAATTCCTATTTGGGGTGGAGTTGTAACGATTGTTTTTGTAATGGAGGGGTTTTTTGCATGTAGGGCTTGGTTAGTGAAACATGCTTGTTGCATTTGCTCCAGTGAATAGCACGGGCTACTACTGGTTGTGATTGTATTTTGAGTTTGATCTTTGGTCAACATTGTAGTTAAATAAGATTTGTGACAAAATGGAGTTTGTCACGACTCAATCCCATATAGATTTGTTCCAAATCTTCCGAAAGATCAAAAGTTAACACAAACTATAATTTCTGGGTAATGGGGTGGTGTTATTGCAAGATTTGTTCAATTTTGTGATATTTGGAAACATCACCGTTGTTCTATAACTTAGCAAAATGTGATATTGGCTCATATGGTGCTTAAAATTGTGACTATTTTAGAACTCTGGTTGTAGGACACAATTAAGGGATAAACCATGGTCTATTGACAAATCAAGACTTTTGGTGGCTGATTATCAGAGCCTTGATAGTTAAGATAGAGTTATTCTTTTGTGCATTGGTTCAAATTGTGAAAAATAATCTTTTTTGGGCCCAAAAAACTAGAAGATTGCATATAAACATCATCTTACAAAGCTGTGCGCTCCCTTTTAGAAAGGTCGGGATAATTGTGGAGGTTTTGGATTATGAATGCTCATAGGTTTAGATAAGCCCAATGACCAAACCAGAGTCATTGAATTGAATTTATAATTATTACTAGAATATAGACTTGTCGATTGCGTGGGATGTATATTGTTGTTGTCAAGATATAACAATAAGTTTGTTTGCAGCAGAAGTGTGTCTCAGGTGTAGTTTCCGAGAGACCTGTAGAGAAAGAAACCAGCTAGCACTTGCGCGGACCATCCGATGCTTAAATTAGTTTCGTGCTCAAAGTGTAGAATGCAAAAAACAAGTAGAGTTATAATCTGAGTATAGTTATGAGCGTATTTTTGCTGGAGGAGAAGTCTCTTATTTATTTGGGGGGGGGGGAGACTGATAGGTGGAGGGAGAGCCAAAATTCTCGGTGGGCATTTTAGATTCTCTTTCGAATTTGTAGGTAAGGATATCAGAGGTAGGATTGATTCTGTTCTTTATGATCTAGCATGAATAGTGTCTGGGGATCATGTCTCTTGGGTTTGTAGTCTCTCGAAAGGGTCCCTTGTGTGGTTGGGAGAGAGGCTTCCGGGTGAGGTCTTGGTCTCGGTCACTTGGACTGGTGTCTTGTAGCCTCGATCATCTGATGACTTCATATACTTGTGATTTGTTTTCGCTGATTTCTTCTTCCAATAGGCTTTTCAGTCTCTTTCTTTAGTTTTGCATCCACTTTTTTGGACACAACATATATAAAAGTTATTCTTTATATAAAATTTTATTTATTTATTTCAATTTAAAAAAATTAAAATATCACACCGAAATTAATAATGTTAGTATTTTAAAACTAAAAAATAATTTTGCAATAAACTAACTAATTAACACGGATTTAGTTAGTTTTATAAGTTCTTATTTGAATAAATGGAACTTTTATCTTTTATTTATTTTATATCTAATAGTATTGAATAAAATATCTATTTTATATCTAAATGAATTTAGTTAGTTTTATTTATTTATTTGAATAAAATATCTAATTTGTTGAACATCTAATAGTATAGAATCCATCTTTTACCAAGAAATTTATTTATTTCCGAGAATTGAATGACTACAGCTTTATCTCTTATCATTATAAGTAGATGCATGCAAGCCTGGTAGTACTCTTTAACTAACTCTATTTTCGTGATTTCTTGTTTTGTTTTGCCATTGGTAGATGCGTTGTTGTGCTCTGTGATTGGTTGGTTGGCTCTATGTGGGTCTGTTTCATGATGGAGCCACTCAAGGTGTCTTTTTATTTGTTTTTGTGGCGTTTGTTCTTCTTATTTTGTATGGTGTGTCTTTGGTGTTTGTTGGTTTGGCTAGCTTGATTTCCTAGTTGTTGTTAAGTTTGGTCCTGGTGGTGGTCTACAGACTACAGGTATGATTTTGTCAATGGCTATGCTTTCCCAAGTTTTAGTTTGAACGTGTCTCAATGCAGGGGTTCCCTTGCGGCTTGGCATTAGTAGTGGTATGTTTGGACTCTTTAGCCGCCTTCTGGCAACACAAGTAGTGTCTCACCTTTGCATGTGACATCATCCTCTTTTAGCAAGGTGATGAGCCACCTGATTACCCTCCCTGCCCTGATGAGAATATGCAACCCTCTGTAAATCCTTCTTAGTATCATGATGAGAAGTGGTGGTGACAGCAAACTGGTGGTTATAATATATTTGGCACATCTGAGACAATATTCATTCAATCTCCTTTCACATTAACATTCCTACTATTCAGAAACATAGCAAGTTTTAACAACCCCCCCGGCGGGTAAAGCTGCAGCCGCAGTGATAAAGTTGAGGTCTTAAAACTCTTTAGGTCTCCAAACTCTTTAGATTCTAGGTTCAAGTCTTGTTGTGTGTTGTTTTTTTTTTTTTTTTTTGTGATCAACTATATATTGAGGAAATGATATAATCATGAATTCAGATTCCATTGCTTTCAATTTTGTAACAAGGTAAGAATTTTAGAGGTTGTTAATCTTTTGGCCTAATGCCTGCCGCGTTGCAAGAACATATTGATATTATGGTAGTCACAAGTGATCAGATCTAGTATTTTTGTTCTAAACCAAGTTTTCTTGAATTACCCCTGTGAAGACATTTGTATTAGAATAGTTTATGTACTTAGGTTTTAATTTCTTGTATAGAATCTGTTAGCATAAGTCGTTTCTTCTTGCTGTAATGTTTTCCTCTTTGGTTTATAAATATCTTGTAGTTAGTTAGTTTTCGGTCAGTTAGGGCAGTTGGTTGTAACTGCCCTGCCCGCCTCTATCCTTTATAAATAGAGGTCGGGAAACTCGGTTCTGGTAGCATGAAATCTCGGGATATCTTGTAAGGGTGTGCGGGTGAGCTAGGCTGAGAGTTTGTACTTCTCTTGGGGTGTTCTTCTCTTGGTAGTCTAGGGTTTTAGACTAAGGTGGAAGAGAAGGCTTTTCTAGTTTCATGTAACAGCCGTAAAGATTGTCAAGATAGTGAAGATTTCAAGGCCTAAGGCAGTCTGGATGTAGGTCTCATTTATGAGACCGAACCAGGATAAATTTGGTGTGTTGATTGCTATTCTTTATTCCTATTTTCTATATTTTCTATCGGGTGATCGAGTGTTCCAGTCGAAGGGCATGACAGTGAGATCTTGAGGGCTAGATTGCAGGGAGTGTGTGTGAGTGTGTGTTGGTCTTAAACGACCACAATCTGGTATCAGAGCTCCAGGGATAATCTCCAGCAAATCTATCAAGATTTTTTTCAAGATTCTCAAGAAACCAGAATCAGCTCTGGTAGGCGATCATGGCACCCTCATCGGCTACTCGATATGATGTGGAAAAGTTCGACGGCAGCAACGATTTTGGCCTTTGGCGGATCAAAATGGAAGCCCTGCTGTGCAGTCTAGGGTTGGAAAAAGCAATCGAACAAGAGGTAACTACCGAGGGAAGCTCTGAAGGTAAGGATCCTAAAACCATATCTTTAGAGGATAAGGAAATAAACAAGAAAGCATATAGCATGCTTATCTTGAGTCTTGGAGACAAGGTTCTCCGAGAAGTTTCAAAACTAAAAACAGCCACTGAAATCTGGAAGAAATTGGAGTCTCTTTATTTAAAGAAGACTTTGTCCAGTAGGTTGTATTTAAAGGCCAAATTCTTCACATATAAGATGCAAGAAAATCAGAAACTTCAAGAGCATCTAGATGAATTCAATAAGCTATGTCTTGACTTAGAGAATATAGGAGTAAACTATGAGGACGAAGATAGAGCCCTAGTTCTTCTTTATTCGCTGCCTAAGTCTTATGAAAACTTTGTGGACATCCTGCAACACGGTAGGGACAAACTATCATTAGAAGATGTAATAGGATCCCTAAACTCAAAAGAACTGAGAATAAAAATGGAAGTAAAATCCACCCCCAGCGATGCCCTAACCGTTAGGTCTAGGAGTACCAAAAAGGACTCAAAAGGAAAAAGGGGAAAATCTAGATCAAAATCTAGAAATGGAAAGGGTTCTATTAAGTGTTACTATTGTCAGGAGGAAGGGCATATCAAGAGATTCTGCCCTAAAAGAAAGAAAGACATGGCTGAAAAGAAAACATCCGATGGTGGAGCTAATCTAGCTGACCTTGGATATGACAGTTCAGAGGCCTTGACTGTCACAGAAATAGCCGGAAGTAACAGTTGGGTAATGGATTCGGGTTGCTCATTTCACATGACCCCTAGGAGGCATTGGCTGCAAAACTATAGAGAAATTAATGGGGGTAAGGTCCTGCTGGGAAATGACCATGAGTGCAGGGTTATAGGAGTGGGAGATGTGAGGCTAAGGATGAATGATGGCTCATTTTTTACTCTCTCAGCAGTTAGGCATGTGCCTGATCTCAAGAGGAACTTGGTTTCCCTTGGAGAATTAGACAGGAATGGCCTAAAATTCAAAGGAGAGACAGGAGCCATAACAGTGGCCAAAGGGTCACTAATCTGCATGAAAGCAAGATTGCAGAATGGCATTTATATCCTGCAAGCCTCCACCCTAAGTGGTGAGGCTGCAGCAGCAAGTAGCAAATCCCAAGATTTGGCTAAATTGTGGCATCTAAGGATGTCACATATAAGTGAGCAAGGGCTCAAGGAGTTAGCTAAACAAGGGATCTTAGAAAACAATCAAGTCTCAGTTTTATCAAAATGTGAGTCTTGCATCTATGGAAAGGCAGCAAAACTAAGGTTTAATAAGACTGCCATTCACTCATCTAAGTCTATCTTAGAGTACATACACTCGGATTTGTGGGGACCAGCCCAAACCTCAACCCATGGAGGATCAAGATACTTCCTTTCTATTATAGATGATTATTCTAGAATGTTGTGGGTTTATATGCTAAAATCTAAAGATCAAACTTATGGGACTTTCAGAAACTGGAAGACAATGGTAGAAACTCAAATGGGCAAGAAAATTAAAACCATTAGGACAGATAATGGACTGGAATTTTGCAATAAGGAATTTAATGAAATGTGCAAAGAAAATGGCATAATTAGGCACTTAACAGCCCCTGGAAACCCCCAGCAAAACGGGGTGGCTGAGAGGATGAATCGGACAATATTAGAAAGGGTAAGATGCATGTTATTCCATGCACACCTTCCAAAATCTTTCTGGGGGGAAGCAGTCTCTACTGCAGCCCATATACTCAACCGAACCCCATCTAAAGCCATAGACTTGCAAACTCCCTATGAGAAATGGACAGGCCATAAGCCAAACCTTGCCTACCTTAAGGTGTTTGGGTGTTTAGCCTATGCTCATGTGAAGCAAGGCAAGCTTGAACCTAGGGCTAGGAAATGTCTCTTTATAGGTTATCCAACCGGTGTGAAGGGATACAAACTATGGAACCTTGAACAAGAAGGACCTAGGACAATAATCTCTAGGGATGTAACTTTTGATGAGACATCTGCCATTAGTCTAAGCCAAAATGAAACCCAGAAGCACCTAGATGAGAAGAACGACTCTTTGAAGGTAGACATTCAAGGTATAGAGTCTGAAATAAATGATTCAGAACCTGAACCAACTCTGGACCTAGATGATCAGGTCCAAGAGGAAGATCAGGATGCTGAAACATCTCAATATGATGAAGAGGAAGCTGAAAGTGATGTTGATTCCAGCATTGGTGATCAGCCAAACCCAAATAGGTATAGTGTGGCTAGAGATAGGCAACCAAGAGTCCGCAAGCCACCTCTCAGGTTTGGCTACTCAGATTTAGTAGCCTATGCTTTATATAGTGCCTCCAAAATTTCTGATGAAGAGCCCCAGTCCTATGACCAAGCTATAGCTTCTAAGTATTCCCAAAAATGGGTAGAAGCCATGAAATCAGAAATATCTTCCCTTATGAAAAATCAAACCTGGGAACTGGTAGAAAAACCGAAAGGGAAGAGGATTGTAAGTTGCAAATGGCTTTACAAAATAAAAGAGGGAGCTGATGTAAATTCTAAGCCTAGATTCAAAGCTAGGCTAGTTGCTAGAGGATTTTCCCAAGTCCAAGGGGTTGATTACAATGAAGTTTTCTCCCCAGTTGTAAGGCATACATCAATTAGAGTTTTGCTGGCCATCACTGCTCAATTAGACCTAAAATTGGAGCAGATGGATGTTACCACAGCTTTCCTTCATGGAGAGTTGGAAGAAAAGATATATATGAACCAACCTAGAGGTTTTGAAGTTAAGGATAAGGTGGAGAAAGTTTGTTTGCTCAAAAAGTCTCTCTATGGGCTCAAACAATCTCCTAGACAATGGTATCGCCGATTTGATACTGTTATGATAAGCCAAGGATATACTAGATGTTCCTATGATTGTTGTGTGTATCTAAAGCACATATCTTCTAGCATTTCAATATACTTACTTCTCTATGTGGATGACATGCTTATTGCAAGTCAATCCCATAAAGAAATTCAGCATCTAAAGCTGAAATTGAAGGCTGAATTTGAGATGAAGGAGCTAGGTGAGGCTAGGAAGATTCTAGGAATGGAAATCTCTAGGGATAGGCAGCATAGAAAATTATTTCTATCTCAAAAATCATATATAGAAAAGTTGCTATCTAGGTTTGGTATGGCTGTTTCAAAACCAGTTAGTGTTCCTTTTGCCCCTCATTTCAAATTAACCTCAAAACAGTCCCCTAAAAATGAGGAGGAAAGGAGAGAAATGGAGAAGATCCCATACTCAAATGCTGTAGGCAGCCTGATGTATGGAATGGTTTGCACCCGGCCTGACCTAGCTCATGCAATGAGTGTTGTTAGCCGCTTCATGGCAAACCCAGGTAAATCCCATTGGATGGCTGTAAAATGGATGCTTAGATACCTAAGGGGCACCAGCAAAAGTGTATTGTCTTATGGTGGAGCCAAAATAGGAGAAAAACCTAGTATTCTAGGCTTCTCAGATGCAGATTACGCTGCAGACCTTGACAAACGTAGGTCTACAACCGGCTATATCTTTAGGTTGTGGAATTCCTCTATTAGTTGGAAGTCTAGCCTCCAACATGTGGTAGCCTTATCCACTACCGAGGCAGAATACATAGCCGTTGCTGATGCAATTAAAGAGGCTATATGGCTTAAGGGTCTAGTAGGAGAGCTTCTAGGTTTAGAGGTCAAAGTCACTTTGATGTGTGATAGCCAAAGTGCTATACACTTATCTAAGAACCAGGCCCACCATGAGAGGACAAAACACATAGACATTAGATACCATTTCATTAGGGATATCATTGAAAATAAACATGTGAATCTAATCAAAGTTGCAGGAGAAAATAATGTTGCAGATATATTTACCAAAGCTGTTCCAGTTTCAAAGCTTCAGCAACATATCCAGCAGCTGGATCTTATTCCAGATCAGACTGAAGATGGAGCAGCTGTGCAGGAAGCCAAAGTACAGAAAACCTAATTCAAATGGGTGGAGAATTGTGAAGACATTTGTATTAGAATAGTTTATGTACTTAGGTTTTAATTTCTTGTATAGAATCTGTTAGCATAAGTCGTTTCTTCTTGCTGTAATGTTTTCCTCTTTGGTTTATAAATATCTTGTAGTTAGTTAGTTTTCGGTCAGTTAGGGCAGTTGGTTGTAACTGCCCTGCCCGCCTCTATCCTTTATAAATAGAGGTCGGGAAACTCGGTTCTGGTAGCATGAAATCTCGGGATATCTTGTAAGGGTGTGCGGGTGAGCTAGGCTGAGAGTTTGTACTTCTCTTGGGGTGTTCTTCTCTTGGTAGTCTAGGGTTTTAGACTAAGGTGGAAGAGAAGGCTTTTCTAGTTTCATGTAACAGCCGTAAAGATTGTCAAGATAGTGAAGATTTCAAGGCCTAAGGCAGTCTGGATGTAGGTCTCATTTATGAGACCGAACCAGGATAAATTTGGTGTGTTGATTGCTATTCTTTATTCCTATTTTCTATATTTTCTATCGGGTGATCGAGTGTTCCAGTCGAAGGGCATGACAGTGAGATCTTGAGGGCTAGATTGCAGGGAGTGTGTGTGAGTGTGTGTTGGTCTTAAACGACCACAACCCCCTCATCTAGGACTCTGTGACCAACAATGTCAATGGATTGCATGGGAACGTATACCCAACGAAAATGAAAAAATAATATTTTTTTAAAAAAATTAAAAAATAAAATTATGTAAATAAAAAAAGATTGAGATTTTTTTTGTAAATACGATTTTTAATATAAAAAAATAGTTATTCAATTAAATTACTTACAAATACAAATACATGCATGCATTAATAAAAAAAAAAAAAAATCTCAATAACGCAACAATAGATAAACACCCATCAAATTATTCATAAACACATACATTTATAAATATATTCATACATAACTATACATACACACACATTTATAGATATATATATATATATATGTACGTCACAAACTCACAATTATATATGTTGTTAAAGGTACTGCAATCAAAATTTATAAGATGGGATTGTCCAAATCTTGGTGGTACGTGGCGTTTAGCTTTCGGGTCTTAGTCTGTGGAGGTGATTATGGGTATCACGAAGATACTGGTTGCTCCAAGGGGAAGTGCTGCCTTGGGAGGAAAGTGGCCTCGAGAGAAAGTGCGGCTCCGTGGGGGGATGGCTCCAAGAGGAAAGTGGCTCTGAAACTTGAGTCTTCTGGGGGGTCCTGTAAGAACAATTGCAGGCTAGAACACACGTGGAAATTCCTCTCTCACGTATGATTTTTGATGCTTTAAGTTAGTACTAGAAGTAGGAGAATGCTCTGAGTGGACACAGTGGTCCTTATAGGTGAAAAGTTGAGTATGAGTATGTAGTATGGAGGAGGAGTGATGTCAATTTATTGAAGTGCAATCCCATTTTTAGCTGTAGAGTGGGGTATTTATAGGCTTGGGGGCTTGAGAATCTCGCATAGGACATGTGTTGAAGTGGGCTAATATCTTGCACGGGACACACGTCAACCTACGATGGTGACAGCTATCGAGTGGGCATCAGACCCTTCAGAGGATTTGGGTGACCTAGGGATTCTTTGAAGGGGACGTGGGCCGCATGGCTGGTTGCTTAATGAAGCAGGGTCTTTGTTTTGATCAAATCGATAAATATGTATAAAAGATCAAATGTATATATAATCACTGAGCATATCCAGGAAACTAAAGAAACATGGAGAGAATTCAAAGTCTATAGACCTAAAGTAAGGATTTCAAATTGAACCAAAACATGGGGATACATAGTAAACATTACTTTATATACAAAGATTTTAATCCTCTTAATGAGACCCTCAATTGTAAGCTAAACATTATCAAAAATTAAATAGTTTATGACTGTCCAAATCTGATAAATCGTACAACCAAGAGCAATTTTCTTTGCCTTGCTTAATCAAGAGGAACCTCTGGCTTCTTTTTTCAGCCATTTGAGAGCACTAGGGATCATAGTCATGCCCTTAGAGATGCCTAACCACGATCTGACATGCGTCCAAACTGCCGAGCTAACAAGGAAGAGAAAAAATAGGTGTTACATTCCTCAACATCATTACACATTGGATAAGATCGGTCAATGTCCAAGAACAGGAGTTTATCTCTTGTTAGAATGTTGGATCTAACACAACAATAGCATGAAGGCGTGCTTGGGGACGAGGCAGGGATTCCACACGACATTCGCCCAAATCTTGACCTACCCTTTCGAACGAAGGAACTCATAGGCCGCATGCACATCAAACTTAAGCCCTTTGGTCTAGCTATCAAGCAGAAACTTAGCAGCCTCTGTTGAGCCTTGAGCATTACAAATGATGTCCCTTATAAACAACATCCTCTTCATTAGAGGAGAATCATTATTTTGCACCAGCCGTTGTCAAATGGATGCCAAAGGCAAGAACTCTTAGTGGATCCACTACACCCATAGAATATCTTTCTTGCTGTGAATGTCCCATAAGGTCTTGACAAGAAAGCCAGAATTCTAGCATTTTAGATCTTTTAAGCTGAGGCCTCCTTCACATTTAGGTAGACATACATCCTTCCAGGCAACCAGGGAGGTCTTTGAGTTCCATAGGAATGTAGATCTGCTTAATAATAACAGCTGTAATTGAGAGAATGGCTAGCCAAAAACACACAACTCTTTAAAGAACAGCCTCGATAAGCTCTAGCCACCCCACATATGATAGGGATGCATCATTTCAAGCTTTAATACAGTTTGATATCTTGGCAACAAGGGCTCATAATGATTTACCCTTAGCTTGACCGCAGCCAAAGGAATATCAAGGTACCGAAATGGCATAACTCCTTTGGGAAAACAAGTCAAATGAAGGATGTTTTATAGCTCTTGTCTCTCAATACCAGTAGTGAAGATACTAGACTTAAGGACATTGGCCTGGAGACCCAATTTGGCATCGAAATCCCTAAGGAAGTCCACGATGATATGAATATAAGGAACATCCCCTCTAGCGAACAACATAAGGTCATCGGCAAAAGCCAAATGATATATCCTTACCTTATTGCATTTGGGTTGGAATACTACTATATGTGCACATACAATCCTTCTTGGTGGAAGGAATGCTCCCAATATTGATGCCTTCCAGGTGGACTTCCTCTAGAAGCTTTTGTTTGGTTTTCCCTTGTGCCTTTTTACCTTTTTGGATGGATTCCTCTAAGTGGGCCTTTTTTTGCTCCAGGTGGATTCTGATGTTTTACCTTTATACTTAGTTTTGATGATGAAAAATAATACTTTGTTTTATCCTTAAGTTATGAGTCAAGCTTATGGTTTTCAACATAAATCAATTTCAATATCAAATATTATTTTGTGAAAATGAAAACTAAATTAATTCCAAGTATTGAGATTTACAAAATCCTATTTTTTTAAATCTGGAAGGTTAGCACCTTATAATGAGACATATAAGAAAATGTTTTCTTTTTAGAAAACTATCTTCCGGTATTTCGATAGCTAATATCCATTGGTGTTAAAATAATTTTTAACGATTTTTTCAAGAAATAGAAAGTATATATTTTGGAGGTGATAAAATCGCAAAATCCTGAGTTTGTACTAAAACCAAAATTCTACTTTCTTATTGTTATGAATTTTGATTTTCTAGATATTTTTATTGAATCCAAATAGGAGGTACTTGATTATTTACATTTATGTATTAAAGTGAATGTTCACATTAATATGAATATTTACTTAAATTAAAGAAATATAAATATGTTATAATATATACATGTTATGGATTGTACTTTCAAGTAAATTCTTTTGAAAATCTGTCATGTTTCTGTGCATGTTTCGAAATCCCTTCTGAAAAAGTTGTGCTATGTAATGCATTTGTTTTCAAATCATGTTTTGAACAATGTTTTAAAACCTATATGTTATGTTTCGAAATATTTGACAATTCTGTTAGCAGAGCATTTAAAAATTTGAGATGCATATATTTTGAAATCGGTTTTTAAAGTATGTTTTGAAACTTTAATTATATATTTTGAAACCTCTAACATTTCTGTTAGCAGATCATTCAAAATCGAGATGCATGTGTGCTGCAATTTTGTATTTATCAAAATGCTTCTCAATCATTTTATTAATGCATTCTCCATGCTATGAGATTCAAATTTGAATATGAGTGCTTTTAAAATATTCAAAGTGGGCATAAGATTCTGTCTTCCACTCTTTGTTGTCTCGAAGTGCTTGTCCAGTTGTAAAAGGCTGTATGTTTCGAAACATGAGGAATATATTTGAAAACCTTAGTGTAAATTTTTTATGTTTCGAAATTTGTATGCTATGTTTCGAAATCTTCTTTTCTGTCTTATCTCTAACGACTATAAATGACGAGATTTCTATCTCTTGATATAAATAGCAGGTATTTGAAGACAATACCAAAGAGAACGAGACACAACAAGAGAGCACACACTAGACACACACACAAGCACAAGTGGTGATCAAAACGTTTGATTAAGCTTTCAAAGAAAATCCATACATACAATACTTGATGTCCATTGTGGTGTAAAAAGGAGAAGCAAGCTGAAATTCGAAATATCATTTTTCTAGCTCCCATCTCCTCAAATCAAGAGGTTTTGTATAGCCATTTGGTAAGACATTTTATTTCTATCAATTTGTTGAGTTATAAAGATAAATTTCATTTATCTTGTTAATGTTGAAAGGTTTGAGTTGAGCCTAAAACTCATTGTGTCAAAGGTTTGAGTTTAGGCTTAAAATTCACTTGGTGTAAGGTTTGAGTTGAGCGTGTAAAAACTCATTATACAAGATTTTGGGGTGAATCGTGGTAAAACCCTTGTTGTGGTTGATCATTAGTAAAAGTGATTGAAATTGAAAAATCTTTTAAGTGGTTAAACTTGAAGGTAGTGGACTAGGTGGGGTGCCGAACCATTATATATCTTGTGTGTAATTGTTCTTTTGTTTTTACTTATCATTATTGCCTATTACTCATGCTTTCAAAAGAATTATTTTCAAAGATTAAAACAAAGTTTCCTTGATCTTAAACGTATATATATATATATGTATAAACATATATTTGATCTCAAATACTTTTGGTATACTTTTACTTATGTAAATCATCTTTGCCAAAGATCTATACAAACTAAAAGATTTCGAATCAAACAAAACATAAAAGTATATTTCGAAACACACATTCTATATTTTTAAACAAGTAAAACAGTAAGGTATATTTCAAAACATATAGTAGGTTTCGAAACCTACTTAATAAAAATGTTTATTTCAAAACATATACCCTATATTTCGAAACATAGTGTTCTGTCATCAATCATTGATTTAAATTGTCAAAAATTTATACGAATTTCAATTCACCCTACTCTTAAAATATATTTGTCATCATTAGAACCAACAGATTCCACCCAGAGCCCATTTGGGTCTTGGATTCTCTTTACCTGGTGGTGTTTTTATTCCTCCGAGTGGTTTGGACACTACAATTGCTCCTCATTATTTTATTTTACTATTGGTGAAATAGAAGAGTGAATTTGATTTTGCCTTTGGATTGTCCGTCATCTCACGTGCTCATCACGCATTGTGTCTTTCGAGGTAATTCTCCATCCTAGGTGCCTTAGTCACTTTGACATGTGACCTTTCGCCTAGTGGGTGGAACCCAACAATAAAAACATATGTTACCGTAGTAGTTTTTGCGTTTTCACCACTGATAGACTGTGTGTGCTATCTATTGTTGCTTTTGGTAGACTACTATTACTCACTGAAAGGATTACCCTGCTCTAGGTGTCGTACTTCTCCCTAGCAATCATCCCTCATAGAGATGTGATTTCTCTTAGGTCCAAACCAACGATTGGTATCTTTGTCATACTCGAAATCACCTACACAGATTAAGAACTGGAAGCTAGATGCCCTTTTCCAGCAAGATTTGGACGATCTCACCCTATAAATTTTGATTATTATACTTTGACAACAACAATATTCATACACTCACAGCTATATATATACTCATAGATGGTGGTTGCAGATTGAAAAAACAAAGATGGACAAAGTTGCAATCACCAATCGAAGAACTGAAATATGGTTGTTATTATAGTTGTTGGTTGTCGATGAGAAAATGGACAAATGATAAAACAATGAGAAGACAAAAAGACTGTGACGAAATGACAAGAAGAGAAAAGGATAGTGAAAGAATGACAGAACCACGACGAGAAGATGAGAGGACGACAACGGTGATGAGAAGAGGGAAGGGCGACGGCGACGACAAAGAAAGTTAGGGCAAAAAGATTTTCCTAAATGAAGAAAGAAGAATAAGATTCGAATTTAAAGCTAAATGTTAGTTAAAGACGAAATCTGTTTTATCCTTAATATAGTCGTCGTTATAGAAAATGCATTTTTAAAATTTTTCAAAAATTACAAAATGGTCTTAAAGTATTTTTAAAATTATAGAAATGGTTTGAAAATAATTTTTTTAGTATTTTTTAACATTTCAAAGTATGAAACATTTTAAAAATACTAAAATGACACAGTTTTGACATTTTCATGCATTAGAGCAATGCCATACCTCTTGATAGAAACTTTTATATGATTTTAGTGTTCTAAAATTTATAGAAGTTTGGGGCCAAGGTATTAGGGCATAATATTAGGATTGAGATGATGTTGGTTTTGTTGGGTATAATTGAGATTTTGTCTTATTCATCATAACTGATAATTTTGTTTTATTTGACATTTCAAGTAATTATCGTAGTCTCAAAATATTTGAAGCCTTATTTATTAGTTGACCCCTCTATACATTTACCAATTTTAGCTGTACGCTTACGGTCAAAATATAAGTGTAGTTTGCATGACATTCGGCTTTTGTGTGTGTGTGTGTGTGGGGGGGGGGGGGGGGGGGGGGTGGGGAGACCCGCCGCATGGTGTTCTTTTGGTCTTCCAAGTAAGAGCCGCATGGTGTTCTTTTGTCAATTTGCCTTCATTTTATAGGCGCACGTCAAATTTCACGTCCTTTTTATTGTAAACAAAAAAAAAGAGATAGTAAATAGTAAAAAGAATCGGACATGGTTGGTGGCACATTCATTATATGTCTAAATTAATAAATAATGGAAATTAAAAGGATAAAACATTGAAATTAAAAAGGATTAATTTAATTTTTTATTTGAAAAAGAGTGGATCAAGAAATAGTTATTTGTATTTTATTTATATATTTATTTATTTATTGTCTTTGACATATTTACGAGGACTTTACTATAAAAAAATAAAATAAATGATGAACTAAAATTTATATAACTTGTATCATGTAATAAGATAAAATTTTGATATATTATTATTATATCTTATAGAGGAATTACAATTAAATTTATAATTCTTGAAATTTTTAATTACAAGACTCAGCAAAATTCATTTCAAGGGAGACATCACATTCATGTTGTCATTTTGCATAATTAGGGGCGTGACCTTTGCTACTGTTTTTCTTTGTTTTTAATAAATTTTAATTAATTATAAAATTTAGTAAAATGATAAGATTATTAATATTCTATTAAAATTTTGAGCTTATAAGTTTAAGTTAAAACAACTTCTTTAATTGTTAGTTAAAAAAAATACCACTCTTGTACCTAATGATGAGCTTTAAGTCTAAGAGAAGAAGTTCATAGCCAATCAAGAGACCTAGCCCCATAACTTATCAAGAGATTTGAACGAAAGATCACCGAGTGACTTGAACAAGCGATTGTGTGATTGAGTGACTAATATGTCCAAGGGATTGAGAAGACCAACTGATCTTAGAAGTTTTTCCCGATGCCACCGAGAGTCCTTTTTGGGAGAAGTTCATAGATCACCCACTCACAAGAAAATACAAATTCAGGAGACTTTTGTGAGCCACTTAGATTCAGAAGCCTCTTTTCAAACTATGCGAAAGACTCTTTCGAGAGACTATACATCTCAAGAAAGTTGATATCTAGATATTACTCACATGATATCATGAAAAACGTG
Organism: Diospyros kaki; assembly: GCA_036245055.1. Lineage (NCBI taxonomy): Eukaryota > Viridiplantae > Streptophyta > Magnoliopsida > Ericales > Ebenaceae > Diospyros > Diospyros kaki. The sequence goes on along the minus strand of BSEG01000003.1, from coordinate 26,427,641 downwards.
TCAAACCTAACTCCAATATGCTCACATACAAATCTAGAAGAGTGTTCAATATGCTTGCCGAAAAATACAGTCTTTATCTCTTTCTTTATAAATAGGAGAACCCTTATTTGGTTGATGTACACTTAAAACTCTACACTTATCTCTAAAACACGAAAATGGCTTGGAGACGCTTTTTCAACGTTCTCGAATTGTTTCTCGTTTCAAAAATGGAGAAAACAGCTTGAAATATTTTTCAGATCATTTTTATAAATTACGTAACGTTCCAGGATTGTTCGCAATTTACATAAAATAGCTAAAAACGTGTTTTCGATGATAGTTGCTCAAGTGCTCATTCACACACGCATCTTGAAGGTCGTAGCCCCATTTCTCTTTTTCTTTTCAGTCCATTTTCTTTTTCATCTACTTCTTTTTCTTTCGCTTTGTTTCCGAATCTCTAGTCTTCTCTCTTAGTCAAGCATTTGATGCTCCATCGTTCCCTCGCTTCTGGCTTCGGTCAACATTCTTTTGTTGAAGATTGCCCTTCTCTTGGTCGTCGAATCTTAAAGCCTCATTGTTGGTCGAATCCTAAAGCCTCGTTGCTAGTCGTTCGCTCGATTTGTTCATTGCTAGTAGTTTCTTCTATCAATCGTCGCCGTTGTTCCCTCTCAGGTAGCCGCCGATCGTTTCTTCTAAGTAACCTCTCTCTCTGTTCATCTAATTGTTATTTCGTGTTCTTTCTTTGTGTTTGTGTTTCAATGTTTGTGTTTCTGTAATTTTAGAGGCCCGATATACATGAGATATGAGATATGAGCTATGTTTGTATTTGTGTTTGTGCCAAATCTAGAAATATTTTTTAGTTTTGTTTTCCCACTAGTATAAAATCTAGAAAATTCTATATACTTTATGAAAATGTGAATTTTCATCTTTTGATAAAATGTGAATTTAGTTTCTATCTTTTGACAAAAAATGAACACACAAGATTGGTATATGTATTTGGGTTGGAAATAAAATTGATAAAATGGATGAATTTTATCTTTTGATAAAATAAATGAATTCTTATCTTATGAAAATGTGAATTTAGTTTCATTTTTTGACAAAAAATGAACACACATCCTCATAAGATGAATTTTCATCTTATGAAAATATGAATTTATTGTTTATGTTTGTTTGTATTGTGTTTAAACTATTTTTTTATAATTTTTTATATTAAAAATTATATTTATAAAAAAATTCTTATATTTTTTAAATTTACACTTTACTTCACGTTTTCAATTTTTTACTTTTTTTAAAAAAAATCATTTCTCTATTTTCATTTTATATTGAAAACATTTTTCATTTCTATTTTCATACAACTTTAAAATTTATCACAGTTCTATTTACTCTATATTCTACATTCTCATTCAAAAATCAACTTAAACATCATAGATCCGATGCAAGAGTTCACCCGTGCCCCTAATCTTCAATTTTTTCCTTGCAATTCATTTTCAAATTTTGATTGAGACACATTGTACAAATAAATTTATTATTGTATCTAAATAATAACAAAAACAAAATATATAAAAAATAATAGAAAAAGACTTAACCAATCGGTAATACCAAATTACTAAATTTCGTAATTCGTTTATAACAAAATAAATAAATAATTCAAATGACTAATCATTGTTCAAAACGATTATTCCAATCAAAATAGAAGAAATTACACATCTGTCCATACATTAAAAATTGAGCCAACATCAACTGAAAATTATCATTAAAATGTTTTTAGCTTTATTTTAACCTGCAAAACCATATGGGTGTCTTTTCCTTTTTTACTTTTTCATTTTACGAAAATTCCGGTGCCAAATTCCGCTGTCAGTCCATCCGTAAGAAGATACTTTCCGTAACCGCCGGTGTCCGCCAAGCCACACGTGTCACGCAACAAGGGCGTCCCCGAGCTCATCGCCACGTGTCGCCGAATCAGTTTTCGGAGATTGGGAGGTTCAGCGACCGACCAAACTGGCCACGTCATCACGACCATTCCCACGTTGTTTCCTCCCTGGACTCATAGCGTCTCGCCACGTGTCCTCAAAATATCTAACGGCTAGTTTTCCCTCGTTCTATATTCCGGAACATTCGGGGATCATCTCACCTAGAATTTTCTCCTCCGTATCGAAATCTTTTTCAAAAATTAAAATTTCCTAAAGCACTCATCATCTTTGGCGTTTTGGAGATTCCTCTTTGGATTGGAAAACCGTGGTTCTTTAATTGTTTCCTTCTTCAGAACAACCATCAATCCAATCACCCATTTCTCGGCATCCAATCATCTCTCCATGCCAGGTTCTTCTCTCCCTCTCCAATCTGTTTTTCGTTTTGGTATGCAATGGAAAGTGGGCGATAGATACATTTCTCATGTTTGGTTCGTCGGAAAAATCAGATTGAATGATTTGGTTTCTGATAGAGATCATTCAATTGGAACATTTCTATTCTGATTTTTTGTTGCTATGTTTGGTTTGACGGAAAAAATCAGTTCTCGACAGAAGCCAAGAGTTGGGGCTACGGTCAAGGTCTGTTCGCTGCCGACGGTCGGTGAGCGGGAAGAGGATTGCCTTGTCGCTGGTGAAGAAGCAGCCCGGCGGCGAAACAGCGAGGAGTTCCGAGAAATCGCTGCTTGAAGCCCTGCCTCAGGACGTTCTGGTTAATGACGAGTTCTTCAAAACGTGAAAATGTAATCGTAATTAGGGCTTTCGATCGAGCTGTATCAATGACTGTACATTTGGGGTTTGGTTTTGCAGATTAGAGTTCTCTGTGGCGTTGATCATGACGATTTGAAGCAGCTTTGTCGCGTATCAAAGACAATCAGAGAAGCAGTAAGTTTCAATCTTCGTGAAATTGGAAGATTTTGCTCTCTTATTCACTTCCTGGCTTGTTCAATTGCTGATTAATTAGTTATGACTGTTCGTCGTCTTCCTGTGAATTTGCAGACTCTGATCGCAAAACAATGGCATTTCGCATATAGCACGCCGGCGAAGACTTGGGCGTTTCGGAACTCGATCGATTTGGAGGACACTGGCGACATTGAGGCCCCGAATGCTCCGAAACAGTTCCGGCCTCGCCGGTCTCGACTCAGCGGGAAGAGCCTGGCCGGCATCTCCCTGGCCTTGTTTCCTTCGCCGGACAGCGAGCAGCGGCCGAAGAAAAGAGGAACGGGAAATGCCGACGTCTTTCCATATCCAATTAACGTCCGTTGACGGAGATCGGACAGATCTCGTATCTTTGCACAGCAGATCCGCCATGGTTGCATCTCGAGTAATTTCTTCAATTCTTTCGTTGAAGATAAGTTCGCTTGGTTGCCGTCCTTCTTGTACATATAGTTTAGTGACTACGCTGGACTACTTCCCCTTGTCCATTACTTAAAAAAGTAAATTAGCTTCTCCTTGAACTTTGTTTGCCTTTCTTGCTTAATAAATTTAGATTCATTTAGCTGCTATTTTTATTTTAGTTTATTTCTGTAGATTGATTTGCATAATAATCGTATGTATTTGTTTGTTTATTAAGTTGTTATAAATATGTCAAATGAGTCTAACAAATAAGGCAATTACATAAAAGTTAGTGGTTACACATTCATTGGCATTTTAAAAGGGAAATTGGGATGGATGTGAAGAAAATGAAAATAGCATTCATTGGCATTATTGAGAATCTACTCATTTGGTTGGACCAGGAGGCAAATGAAGGCTCTAGTTCGACAATTTTCTAGCCAGAATTTCGACAATATAGTGAATTTGTTGGTGAGGATTAGGTCATGTTAATAATGGAAAGAGGATGAAAGTGTACCCTTTCTTTATTATAGTCCCTTATTAAGTTTTAGATTAACGTCACGTTTCTTTAAAATAGACTATTGTGTAATGTCAAATGCATAAATTCATCCCTTAATTTTTACATTTTTTTTATTAAAGCTCCCTCAACTTTGTTTGATTCTAATTATACCATTAAATCAGCTAATATGGTGTTAATTCATCCCTCATTTTTTTTTTTAATTATAATACCATCAACTTTATTTGATCTCAATTACACCTCTGAACTAATCAGTTTAATGCCATATAAACACTTAGTTAACATGACTTACAACGCTTGATGTGCATTTACTTAGTAGAGAGTGGTGGGCGTATTAGCATTGATGATATGGATTTCATTTGTATAAAAAAATCTAAAAAAAAAAAAAGGGCAAATCCAATTCTTCTATTTCATTTTTCTTCTTTCTCAAATGAACCCTCTCTATAACACCACCAAAACCAGAAGAATTGGGCAAATCCTCAACTCAATTCCCAATCCAATTATTATACCTTCATTGTCATCGTTATTTTCGTTGGAAGATGGAGCAGGAACAATATTATTTGGCTGGGTTAAGGAAGCTTCGAGATTAGAACAAAAATGATGTTGAAAGTTTAAATTCTATTTTTATTAACATTAACAATAGATTGTACGGTCGATCCAAATCTCGAGACAATAAACCTTAAGTTATTATAAGCATGCAAATATTAATTACAGTTCTGAAATTGGTTAAATGTTCATATGAAATAAAATTAACTAATTCAGAAGTATAATTGAGATCAAACAAAATTGAGGATGTTGTAATAAAAAAAAGGGTAAAAACTAGGGGATGAAGTTATATTATATTAAATACTTTAAAAGTATAATTGAAATCAAATAAAGTTAAAAATGTTACAATAAAAATAAAAAAGGAATGAAAGTTAAGAAGTGAATTTACGCATTTGACAATTATCTAAAGACGTAATTATTATATATACTCATCGTGTGTCACATCATCAATAAAAGGTGTTTATACCTATTTTATTTTAATTTTATTTCTTTCCTTTTACTAACTTCTTGATCGTTGTGCATTGGAGCGGAGTTAGGGCTGTAAATGAGCTGACCCGCTCGTGAGCGGCTCAATGTTCGGCTCGAAAAAAACTTATTTGTGTTCAGCTCGATTTATAAATGAGCTAAGCTTGAGCTTGGATTTAAAGTTCGAAAATTAAACGAGTCGAGCTTGAGCAACCCAATACTTAACTCGTTAGTTCGCGAGCTGGCTCGTTTGTAAGCTCGTGAACTAGTTCGCGAGCTGGCTCGACAAAGGGGCTCGTAAACAAAGTTCATGAGCTGGCTCGATTATAAGCTCATGAACTAGCTCGCGAGCTAGCTCTACAAATAAGCTTGTAAATAGAGCTCGTGAGCTGGCATGCTAGTATGCTCGTGAGTTGGCTCGACAATAGGTTCGTGAGGTGGCTTGATAATTGGCTCTGATCAAGTTCGTCAATTGGCTTGGAAATGAGCTCACGAGTTAACTTAACAATGAGCTTGTGAATAAAATGAATTGAGTTAATAATTAGAGTTAATTATGTAAATTAAGCAATATATCAATATGTATAAAATAAAAATATATAAAGAAATAATGTTTTATTCTTTTAAATTAATGACTAATAATATCAATTTTATAGAAATTAATATTATAAAAATATTAACATTATATTAAAAATAATCTCTTGACAATCATATGAATTTTTATATAATAAATTGAATATCAATATGTATAATTTTTAAATAAGTCAACAAGTAAATAAATATCAAAACATTGCCATTTCAGAAAAAAAAAATACTATTTTTGTGATGATTCAAATCTACAACATTTAGTTATCTTAAGAAGAATATTGTTTTTCATATGTTCTTAAGTTTTGAACTTGTGGTGTAATTAGTTTGTTTAAAAATTAGGATTTGAAAACTAAAGTTGATATTTTTTTATATATATATTTTGAATTGATTATTAAACACTATAAATTATTATTTTATTTTTTTATATATTTTATTAAACATTTTTCATCGCTAATCTTACTCTTTTTATATTTTTCATTTTTATGCATTAATTTTTTTTACATTTTCATTTAATATAATTCTATAAATACACAAATATAATTATTAAGTTATTATAATTAATAATATATTATTTATTTATTGATAATACAATGTGTGCGCATTAACTATTAAGCTAGAAAATGATATGACAAATTGAGGCATTGGATTCTTTGGCTGTCAAAATATATATATTTAAATATCATATGGCTCTTTATGTTTCAAAGGCCATGATTGAGTCCAATACAAACTTTCGGTGCTTTTAATATTTAAAGATCATAAAGAAAGGAAAGTTAGTATATATTTAAATGGCAATTTGCAATTTGCAATTGGCATGATAATATTGAATCCTGCAGTGAAATTATTCTCATATAATATTATTATTATATTATATTTTTAAGTATGTAAATATTATTTAAAAATAAATAAAATTAGTGCAACCATCACTACAAGAAATTCGGGATTTAGCGACGGATTTTTAGCGACGGACATTTCCTTCGTTATTTTGCGACGGAACAGCGACGGACTTGCGACGGAATACGAATTTTTTTTTTTTGTAAAAGTAGCAACGGATTTTAGCGACGGAACAAAAATCCGTCGCAAAAAAAATAAAAAAATAATTTTTTAGCGACGAAAAAAGTAGCCAAATTTTAATAAGAATTAAAAAAGTAAAAATAAAAATTAATTTTTTAGCGACGAATAATAATTCAGTCGCAAAAAAATAAAAAAAATTATTTTTTAGCGACGGAAACAGTAATCCATCGCTATTATTAGCGACGGAAACCTCTTTCCGTCGCTAAATTTTAATAAGAATAAAAAAGGTAAAAATAAAAATTAAAATTTTAGCGACGGATAATAATTCCGTCGCAAAAAAATAAAAAAAATATTTTTTGTTTGCGACGGAAACAGAAATCCATCGCTATGATTAGCGACGGAAAATTATTTCCGTCGCTAAATTTTAATAAGAATAAAAAGTAAAAATAAAAATTTTAATTTTAGCGACGGAAAAAATTCTGTCGCAAAAAAAATAAAAAAAATAATATTTTTGCGACGGAAACAGTAATCCATCGCTATGATTAGCGACGAAAACCTCTTTCCGTCGCTAAATTTTAATAAGAATAAAAAAGGTAAAAATAAAAATTAAAATTTTAGCGACGGATAATAATTCCGTCGCAAAAAAATAAAAAAATATTTTTTTGCGACGAAAACAGGAATCCATCGCTATGATTAGCGACGGAAAATTATTTCCGTCGCTAAATTTTAATAAGAATAAAAAGTAAAAATAAAAATTTTAATTTTAGCGATGGAAAAAATTCCGTCGCAAAAAAAATTAAAAAATAATATTTTTGCGACGGAAACAGTAATCCATCGCTATGATTAGCGACGGAAAATTATTTCCGTCGCTATATTTTAATAATAAAAAAAAATAAAAATTAAATTTTTTATTTTTGTGACGGAAACAAATTCCATCACAAAATTTTAAAATAAAAATTAATTTTAATATTAAACGTTAAAATAAAAAATTTAAATTTAAAATTAATTTAAATTAAAAAAATAAAGTTAGCGACGGAATATTTAATCCGTCGTAAAATTATTTTTTTTATATTTTTTATTCAGTTAATTTATAAATATTTGGATTTGAAATGAATATTTAAATATATAAATATTTAAATTTTATAAAAAAATTAAATATACATTTAACCATGAGATGAATATAAAAAAAATAATTTATAAAATTCAAATAAATATATTAATATTAAAAATCATAATATTGCTAAATTCTAACTCATCAATTAATATATTTCATTTGCATAAAATAAAAAATATTAAATGTATAATAATTAATTATTTGTAATATTTATTAAATGTGTACAAAATATAAACAAACACTATATTTGAAAAATAAATAAAAAGTTTTAAAACTATAATATTATTGAAATTTTCTTTATTTTAAATTTTAAAAATCATAAAAATAAAATAATATTGAGGGATTACATTATATAGAAAGAAGTCTAGAAGCTATCTTGTTAGTATTTTTCTCTCTATAAATAGGAGAATTTTTTGATAAAATAAAAATTTTAAAAAATATGATATATGGATGACATTGTGTCTTATACTTGATAACAGTATCATATGTTACTATCTAATATATAGACATTATAACACGATTAAATGTATAATTAAGTCATTCATAATAAACAATTAGAGAAGTGACATATGCTAATCCGGATAAGAAAGTATCAAAATAAGTCCAGGATGATTTTTGAACAAATATATGGAATGATTTTCCCCCTTAATAGTTATACTATAAAAAAATATATGGATTACATTAATGTTGACTAAGAAAAAAATAAATATATCTCTTTATCATTTGTCCTCTCTAATTTTGTCTCTAAGTTATAGATGAAATTCAACAATTTAGAACTCATTGTGTTGATTAAATGAGTTCAACCATTAGTATAAATATTATGTAGATTTTGTTTAATATAATTTTTATTTATAGAAAAAATTTAGTTTTTTAAGATTACAAACTATTAATAAATAATTGAATATATCAAATTAATTTATTATAATTATTAGATTTATAATATAATTAGATTTTTAAATAAATATTATTTTGAAATACAATAATTTAATTATTTTATTATCACATTTTAGATAATTACAATAAAATTTTATTTAAATTATATTATTTTTAATAATTAAATAATTATTAATATTATTTTTATAAATTATAATATTTTTATATAATTATTAAATATTAAAAAAAATTTCAATTCCCGCCTTGCAAATCCCGCCCCCCTCCCCCTACATTTTCCCCCCAAAATCCCTAAAGTCCCCCCTTCCCCCAAATCTCTAATCCTCTGGCTCTCTAGCTCTCTCTGGTTCGCTTGCCCTCACCTTTTGCCGTCGCTCTCTCATCTCGGTCGCTGCCTCGCCCTCGCCCCCGCTTTCGCTCTCGCTCGTTGTTTTGCCCTCGCTCTCGCCTCTCGATCGCTCTGTCGCCCTCGCTCTCGCTGTCTCGCCCTCGCCTTCGCCCCCGCTCTGTCGCTCTCGCTCGCGGCTCACCCTCGCCCTCGCTTGTGGCTCGCCCTCGCCTCTCGCTCGCTGTCTCGCTCTCAATCGTTTTGTCGCCCTCATTGCCTCTTGGTTGCTCGTCCTCGTCTGTCGCTTGCTCGCTCTCGATCGCTCTGTCGCCCTCGCTGTCTCGCCTCTTGCTCGCTCTGTCGCCCTCGCTGTCTTGCTCTCGTTGTCTCGCCCTCGCCCCTGCTCCCGCTCGTGGCTCGCCCACGCCTCTCACTTGCTGCTCATTCGCCTTCGCTGCTCGCCATTGCCCTCGCCTCTTGTTAAATTTTGTAAATTTGGTGTTTTCTCTTTTTTTTTGATTTAATTTTTTTTACTTTTCTTTGTTTCTTTTTTGCTGCCCATGTTAAATTTTGTAAATTTGTAATGTTTGCTGCTGTGATTTTTCAGTGAATTATTAAAAATATTTTTTTATTTTTTATATATATTTTTATGTTATTTTATTAAAATTTTATTTATTATGTTATTTGCTGCTCATATAATATATTTTTTATGCTTCTTTCTTTTTTGTTGTATTATTTTATTTGTTAATATATTTTATAGTTTATATAATCTATATTTAGTTTTTTTTATCTAATTTAGTTTATTAGGTTTAATCTGTCAAGTCAATTTAGTTTAATTTCTCAATTCAATTTATTGATTTTTTAATTTATTTGATAATTAAACTGATCACGTTCCCCTAATAATGAAGGAATATGAAAGAGAAAATAATCAAAATTTTCTTTTAAAAAAGATTAAAGACTACTCAACATTCAAAATATATTAAGAATATTGTTACAATATTTTTAAATTTTTGTATCTTTAATAAATTTTTTATTAAAATAGTATTTATGACATATCAAATTAATTTATTATAATTATTAGATTTATAATATAAGTATTTTTAAATTAATATTAATTTAAAATGCAATGATTTAAATTAATTTATTATGATATTTTAAATGATTATAAAAAATTATTAATAAAATGATTTAATAATTATCATAATTTTAATAATTTTATTCATTATTATAAATTTTATTAATTATATAATAATTATTATTTTTTAATAATTTATTAATGACTTTCACAAATCCCCGTAAAACCCCCCACCCCCCTCGCTTCCGCGCCTGTCTTCCTCTTTCTTCTCCCTCGATCCTCTGCGTCCCACCTCTTCTCCTCTCTCTCGTTCGATCTCGCACTCGCTCTCACCTCT